>CM051238.1:392842867-393442867 GCA_027917425.1 Gastrophryne carolinensis | reverse complement strand
CTGCTACTGTCAACTCCTGCCAACTCCAGGGTGTGATTCATCCAATTTTTGGGCTCCTGAGGCCAACTCCAGTGTATATTTGGGCTCCTGCTGCTGCTGCTGCCAACTTCTGCCAACTCCAGGGTGTGATTCATCCAATTTTTGGGCTCCTGAGGCCAACTCCAGTGTATATTTGGGCTCCTGCTGCTGCTGCTGCCAACTTCTGCCAACTCCAGGGTGTGATTCATCCAATTTTTGGGCTCCTGAGGCCAACTCCAGTGTATATTTGGGCTCCTGCTGCTGCTGCTGCCAACTTCTGCCAACTCCAGGGTGTGATTCATCCAATTTTTGGGCTCCTGAAGCCAACTCCAGTGTATATTTGGGCTCCTGCTGCTGCTGGTGTCAACTCCTGCCAACTCCAGGGTGTGATTCATCCAATTTTTGGGCTCCTGAAGCCAACTCCAGTGTATATTTGGGCTCCTGCTGCTGCTGCTGCCAACTTCTGCCAACTCCAGGGTGTGATTCATCCAATTTTTGGGCTCCTGAGGCCAACTCCAGTGTATATTTGGGCTCCTGCTGCTGCTACTGTCAACTCCTGCCAACTCCAGGGTGTGATTCATCCAATTTTTGGGCTCCTGAGGCCAACTCCAGTGTATATTTGGGCTCCTGCTGCTGCTGCTGCCAACTTCTGCCAACTCCAGGGTGTGATTCATCCAATTTTTGGGCTCCTGAGGCCAACTCCAGTGTATATTTGGGCTCCTGCTGCTGCTGCTGCCAACTTCTGCCAACTCCAGGGTGTGATTCATCCAATTTTTGGGCTCCTGAGGCCAACTCCAGTGTATATTTGGGCTCCTGCTGCTGCTGCTGCCAACTTCTGCCAACTCCAGGGTGTGATTCATCCAATTTTTGGGCTCCTGAGGCCAACTCCAGTGTATATTTGGGCTCCTGCTGCTGCTGCTGCCAACTTCTGCCAACTCCAGGGTGTGATTCATCCAATTTTTGGGCTCCTGAGGCCAACTCCAGTGTATATTTGGGCTCCTGCTGCTGCTGCTGTCAACTTCTGCCAACTCCAGGGTGTGATTCATCCAATTTTTGGGCTCCTGAAGCCAACTCCAGTGTATATTTGGGCTCCTGCTGCTGCTGGTGTCAACTCCTGCCAACTCCAGGGTGTGATTCATCCAATTTTTGGGCTCCTGAAGCCAACTCCAGTGTATATTTGGGCTCCTTCTGCTGCTGCTGCCAACTTCTGCCAACTCCAGGGTGTGATTCATCCAATTTTTGGGCTCCTGAGGCCAACTCCAGTGTATATTTGGGCTCCTGCTGCTGCTGCTGCCAACTTCTGCCAACTCCAGGGTGTGATTCATCCAATTTTTGGGCTCCTGAGGCCAACTCCAGTGTATATTTGGGCTCCTGCTGCTGCTGCTGCCAACTTCTGCCAACTCCAGGGTGTGATTCATCCAATTTTTGGGCTCCTGAAGCCAACTCCAGTGTATATTTGGGCTCCTGCTGCTGCTGGTGTCAACTCCTGCCAACTCCAGGGTGTGATTCATCCAATTTTTGGGCTCCTGAAGCCAACTCCAGTGTATATTTGGGCTCCTGCTGCTGCTGCTGCCAACTTCTGCCAACTCCAGGGTGTGATTCATCCAATTTTTGGGCTCCTGAGGCCAACTCCAGTGTATATTTGGGCTCCTGCTGCTGCTACTGTCAACTCCTGCCAACTCCAGGGTGTGATTCATCCAATTTTTGGGCTCCTGAGGCCAACTCCAGTGTATATTTGGGCTCCTGCTGCTGCTGCTGCCAACTTCTGCCAACTCCAGGGTGTGATTCATCCAATTTTTGGGCTCCTGAGGCCAACTCCAGTGTATATTTGGGCTCCTGCTGCTGCTGCTGCCAACTTCTGCCAACTCCAGGGTGTGATTCATCCAATTTTTGGGCTCCTGAAGCCAACTCCAGTGTATATTTGGGCTCCTGCTGCTGCTGGTGTCAACTCCTGCCAACTCCAGGGTGTGATTCATCCAATTTTTGGGCTCCTGAAGCCAACTCCAGTGTATATTTGGGCTCCTGCTGCTGCTGCTGCCAACTTCTGCCAACTCCAGGGTGTGATTTATCCAATTTTTGGGCTCCTGAGGCCAACTCCAGTGTATATTTGGGCTCCTTCTGCCCCTCATAGTGATGCCACTTCAACTCTCTGCAATTGTGCCGCTCTGCGATTCTATTAGCGATGCCTCTGATCTGCATGTGATATTTCTTCAAAGTATTATTTAACTAACCCAGCACGCATCCTGTGCGTGTTACAGCAAGGCTGAATGGTTTACAACCCTATTGAGGCTGTAGGAGGCTCAGAAATAGCCGTTTTTAATAGCGATTCGTCGCGAATTTATTCGGGTCGAAACGATTTTTGTCGGAAAATTCGGCGAATCAGTCGAATCGAATTTTTCAAAAGTTCGCTCATCTCTATTTTTAATGAAAGAGGTCCTATTTAGGTCCTTTATAATATCTGCACATACAGTAGTGGTAGACTTGAACAGGCCCCAAATTTGGGTCGAATGTAACTTTAACTGGGAAAAGCAATAGTAAAACCCCAGTTCTCTATAAGAGACCCCTCAGCAAAACAAATACTCCAGGCAAATGAAAATACCCGCCTTTTTGTACCCTCTGTTTAAAAAAAATTAAAATACATAAAATACTGCTTAACCCAAATAAATATGCAAATACCCCAATTCACACAAGAGCTATGGGAGCATCTGCAGGTGAGCATCACCTCAGTGCTACTATTACCATTAGCAGAAATCCAGCCCTGATGGTAGGCTTGGAAATTGGATTTAATTGGTTAGTTTGGGGCTAACAATTAACTTAAAGGGTTAACTTAGTTTCAAAAGTTACGGAACTGAAGAGCATCTCACAATGATTGCCTCCCCCCTCCTTCAAACAAGAGAGTCTGCTTGTTTTATTGTTTTTTTTACCTATAGTCTGACTGAAATTGATCTTGAGCTTGAGAATGTCCCTTTTGCTGATTCCTTGAAATCTGTTTGGTTTAGCTTTCAGCTAACACTTAAGAGCTGGCATCAATTACAGGTGTATTCACTGTGATAGAGGTTATATTGTTCTTCATCCACTAGATGGAGCTCAATGCTTTTTACTGTCTCGCTGTTGCTCTCTCTATGATCTAGTCTTGTGATATAAGCAAAGGAGATAGAAACCTGAAATTACAGGATGTGGGCCTTTTCATGTTGGAAATCAGAGGACCTGGCTGTGAACTCCTTGCGGTTTATAGACTGATATAACACCCAAATAGGCCAGGAAGGGGCTTTGGATAGCCACCCTGAGAGATAGGATTACAAATAAGGCCCATAAATTAGTAAGAGTTGCAAAAAACTTCACTTTAGGTGAAAGAAGTCACTGTTGCTGAATCACCAGCTCTTACAGAATCCAGTAAGAATCTAGTTGAGGCCAATATGTCAGCGAGCAATGATGACTTGGGTAACGAACTAGCTTTACCTATACAATTGTTGAGACCTTCAGAGTACTTAATGACTGTAAACTGCCCGTTTTGATGCTCTACTGAAATGAAAACATCAGACACTCTCTACCTTGCTCCAGGTGTGTGTGTTCTCCAGTTTTGTTTGCGTGTTTGCTATCTGTCTTCAGCTGACACCAGTATTTTATTGGGAAAACCCCCTTCAGTGGACCCCTGGTTGTATGCAAGCGACGCTACGCATCTTCACTTTCTCAGATGTGTGTAGTCAAGAAACATGTAGAACCATGTTCAGCTGGGTGACAGTGATGCTACATACTACTTATTTCAGATAATTAAGAAATAAACAACTGACAATTAGAAACTGTGTCAGACTGATCGAAAAGAGGATTTCCGAGTGGGCCCAAGAGAATGACTCAGGGCCACCATTAGGGTTGTAGAGCAAATCCAAGACTAAAAACAGTGTTTCTGATTTGCCTGGAGTGTTCTGAGAGCTCACTAGCCCCCTTCCCAATAAATGCTCCAGCAGGTTCCCGGTATGTCCCTAGTCCCAGAGCTTTAATAACACCCACACTAATTTAGAATGAGCCAGAGAAGCTGGTGATCATTTCTCAAAAGTAAGGGGTTAAGTTGATCATTTTTTCTGGAGCGCACAGTTGCCCTTTCATTGAGAGCATGGTAGTTATACCAGTGGGACAGTCGGTCAGTGGGACAGAATTGACATAAAACTATAGGTTAAATATGTTTTTAAAAAAATGCTCAGCTAAATATGGTGCTAAATTGGTGGCAATGGTGGCAATGGTGGAAGGACTTAAACAATGGTGGAAGGACTTAAACAATGGTGGAAGGACTTAAACAATGGTGGAAGGACTTAAACAATGGTGGAAGGACTTAAACAATGGTGGAAGGACTTAAACTTAAAACTTATCAGGAGAGACTTAAAGAACTTAATTTGTACAGTCTGGAGGAAAGAAGGGAGAGGGGGGACATGATTGAGACCTTTAAATATGTGAAAGGATTGAATAAGGTTCAGGAGGGAAGTGTTTTTAAGAAGAAGCTTAATGATAGAACAAGGGGGCACAACCTGAAGCTAGTCGGGGGGGAAGATCAGGAGCAATGTTAGAAAATATTATTTTACAGAAAGAGTAGTAGATGCTTGGAACAAACTTCCAGCAGAGGTAGTTGAAAAAATCAACAGTCACTGAATTTAAACATGCCTGGGATAAGCACACATCTATCCTAAGATAAAGAGAACATACAGTATACACATAAGGGCAGACTAGATGGACCGCATGGTCTCCTTCTGCCGTCAACCTTCTATGTTTCTATGTTTCTATGTAAATTACTCACAAAAATGTGAGTAAATAACAATTCTGTGCTGAATCAAAATGTGGAAGAATAAATAAATACATTAATTAGAAAGTAACCTGGTCATTAGAGTCACTATGGTCCTTAGGAATTTGAGAGATGTTGGGTGTATAGACCTTTAAATGAGCCATCGTCTATTTCCTGCATCTGCTATCCAATATTTTCCCGTTCTTCCAGTCATCTCCACTTACACGCACCCTTCCCTAGCATGGAAGAAGGCAGACTATCTAAGTGCATGTTTGTTATCAATTATTAATTTCGTGGTTTCGGGCTAAGTGATTTTTTTTTCTACGCCAATATTTATATATGGAATCTTAAAATTAGGATTTTGTAGAAACAAAGGCATTGCTGCTTAGTGGAAGCTGAGCTTTGAGGCACTTGGCTACCTAAAGCTTCCTGTAGGTTTTCCTAAACCTGAAATGATGCAGCGTTGCCTGCAGGGTTTTCAAGCCGACATTTCAGCGCGGTTTTGCAATCGATGGATTGAACCTTAAGTGAGACTTTTAGAGAGAGCTGAATAGAAAACAGCTTTTTAGGTGCATATTTTTTAAGGGAAATTGTAGGTGAGAACTTGAGACGTGCCCGAATAAAAGAACACTTTGTAACTTTTAAAGACGGCAAACATGGATTTAAAGTTTTTGTACCTTCACTGAACTTTGAGTGAAAAGAGAAGATGTGTTTCTGCCAACCCGACAAAGCCTGCAATCATCTCTATTTATTAAAGAGGAGAGGGGTCAAACCAAACACGGCTAATCGGGGAATTGTTAGGAACGCATCTCAGCTATAGGATCGGAAATGTCTGCAATTTAGTAAATAATCCAGCCTGGTGAAGAATGTCTATCTACTCGCTGACACATAGTGTGTCATTTAGCTTATGGATGGGGCAATAGAAGTCACTAGGCATTCTGGCCATGGAGCGACTGCTACAGATTCAGCGCCTGTTTTTTAAGCATAGTTAAAGGAGCACTATCACAAAAAATGGCCGAATGATAAAAATCTATATAAATATGCTGGATGACTTATACACCTGACATTAATATCCAGCTTGTTTTTCTTTCTTTTAATGCAAAGAAAAAGACACCAGGGATCACAGGTTATGTCACCCTTGATACATTCAAACCTGTCACCCCTGGATTTTATTCCTACCATTCCTACTTATTCTTACCGGTGTATAAGTGACCCCTGCTTTCATTGGCCCACATTTTTATATAGAATATCAATATTACACAGTTTTGTGATGCACCTCCTTATACTACGCAAGTGCAACTTAATACATATATTGCAAAATGACTCCAGAATAATACGAAGATGTTTCACTAAGAACATGCTACTGCTGCTTATAAATCAATCCTCTAGAATTATATGAATAAGCTGTTAAAGAGTTACAAGAGATTTTTTCCACTCTAAAATGATCTGATAGAATTTGCCACATTGATGCAAATTAGTGTGGTGCAAATTCTAATTTATATTTTTTCTGCAAATTTCTGCAATGCAAATCTTTTAGTAATTGTGTTTTTTGCAATGTTTCTAAATGATATATTTTTCACCACTCTAATTTTTACTGATTCTATGCTTCATAAATCAGGCTATATATATATATATATATATATATATATATATATATATATATATATATATTTTTTTTTTTTTAATAATATTTTTTTTTCTTTTTTATTATTTTTTTTTAAAGATGTTTTAAAGAAAAAAGAGATGTTTACATTATTTAGTAAAAGAAGACCACTAGTCTATTAAACAACATTTTGGTGGGTATAAAGCAAACCTAAAGCTTTCAAAAATATAAAACCACACCCTTCCCAACCCTGTCCACTACCATCCAAGCCTGATGTGAAATTGAAAAAAAAAAAACTTTCCTCCCCCTTCCACACCCTTAACTGAGCACTGTAAATTTTGTGTCTGCTGAGCCACAGGAGAAATGACAAAATGTCACCCAATCACAGCGGCAGGACACAACGCATTTAGGACGTGATTTACTAAGTCCACCAGTCTCTTCCAGCTGAGCCTTTGCCCACCGGTGTTTGCTGAGCCTGCACCAAAGAATTCGGTATCCCTCACAACTATAGAGACAGGGCTAAAATGGTGTACACAGTTTTTATGCACAGGAAGCACCTGATAAATGCCCCAAGATGCACCACTGAACACCTGCTTAATCAATTTGCGATGCACCCATTTTCAAGAAATCTAACACAAAACATAAAAAAATTATCACAGGTAATAGCAAGGCCGGGGGTCCATCCCGATTGCTGATTAACTGCTCTCTCTCATTCAAACTTCACATTCAGTCCCTAGCGACCTCCTTTTGTCTTAGAGTCTAAAATATATATTCCACATCCGCCCATACCTCTCACCTGACACCACCAAAATTCTAGTGTGAATATCCCGGCTAGACTACTGCTACACTCTCCTCTGTGGTCTACCAACAAACAGACTGGCACCCCTCCAATATATTCTCAACTCTGCTGCTCTTCTCATAATCCTCTCCTTTTGCTTTCCCAGTGCTGCTCCCCATTTCCATTTGCTTCACTGTCTGCCAATTTCTGAGAGAAATTAGTTTAAAATGGTGATAATGATGTGGCAATGGTAAAATGAGTGGCAAGTCAAAAATTAAAAAAAACTCAGTAGCTTACCTTTCATTGAGTGACTGAAGCTCTGTGATCCCTCCTCTGTTGGTCTCATTCAACTTTCAGTTCTTACCCCTCTGACCTGGTCCATCAATCAACCTTCAGTGGACCAAGAACAGAAACACCCCCACTCCCTCCCCAGACACTCTGATTGGCTGCCTCTCTCTGCAGTTATGAAGCCCTGCCCTCCTCTCTGGTAATGTGCTACCAGTAATAACTAGAGGCACAACAATGCATTTATTTATTTACTATGATATATGTAAAGCACACCGTGTACTTACATCACATCGCTATTGCCATGCCCATCGCTTCTTCTCATTTTTTCTCTGACTCTCCTATGCTCTAATATTTTTACTAATAACTTAGGAACTACAGGGTCTTTTTGAAAACGAATTGAAGTTTAGGACAGTGTAACTTTTAGTCTGAGACAATGGGGCAACAATCGGTATATGGTATAACTTTAACTTACAAAGCTCTCTGCCTGCAGGTGCCTGCTTATATCACTTAGCTTATCAACAAACACCAGCCAAGATATAAGCTCTGCCCGGGACCTCTTCCTGTCCTCAACCCTAATCATGTCTTCCCACTCCCACCTTCAGTACTTCACATATGGGACTCCAAACCTCAAGCTTCCGCCTCCACACTTCCCAAACCTTCAAGCATTTAAGGCTGCTATCAAAACTCAACAATTCAGATGAGCGTGTCACATGGCCTAAGCAACCGACAGTCTGGACTACTTCAGATCACTTGCCATCATACTTAGCACATACTGCTTGTGACCTACCTTTTGTCTCAATCCCCTCTCCGTTAGTCTACAAGACCACAAGGGCAGGGCCCCCTCTCCTAATGTATATCAGTATGACTGTGTACTAGTGAATTTCTATCACATCTGACTTATAATGCTCATGCCATGTAAGTTGTGATTTGTTTTCCCCTATTTGGAATTGTACATTATATATAAAAAAAATAAGTCAATAAGTCAAAGGCAGTGTATTCCAAGCAGTGGCACAAGGACAGGTACCCCTGGTGTTATTGGAGTTCTACTCAGGTGGTGCCCACTGCCATGGGCATGTGAGAATTAGGGGGACATAAGGCACTGCGACCTAGCTGCTGCACCATTCTCCAATAGGAGGTACAATGGACGGACCTCAGCCAGCTTCCACCAACAATGCCGTCATCACGTGCTTCAAAAACATGTACCAAAACAGGTGTCACAGGGCCAGTGCCAGCAAGGGACATACCTGGGAAACCTGGCCTTTTGGGGGATGGCAACAAGATTCTCCAGTGGACTTACCCACTGCAGCAGTGAGCTTGGTGTCCTGTGTGCAGATCTTCTTACAGCTTGCCCCAGGACCAGAGCATAATCTGGGGCAATGGAGAAGGTGGTAAGTAAGAGAGATCAATCAGCGACAGTTCATAAGGTAGTGAGGACCAGAGAATGATTGTCAGCAGTGGTGGACCCTTCAGTGGCAGCAGAAAAGGCTGCTAGGACTAAAGGATGATTGGTGAATAGAGGATGATTGGTGGCAGTGTAGATGAAGGTGAGGGCTAAAGGGTGATCAGCAGCACAAGTACAGGTACCCCTGGTGTTGCTGGAGTCCTACTCAGGTGGTGCCCACTGCCATGGGCATGTGAGAATTAGGGGGACATAAGGCACTGCGACCTAGCTGCTGCACCATCCTCCAATAGGAGACACAATGCATGGACCTCTGCCAGCTCCCACCAACAATGCCGTCATCCCAAAATTCTTCAAAAACATGTACCAAAACAGGTGTCATGGGGCCAGTGCCAGCACAGAACATACCTGGGCAACCTGGCCTTTTGGGGGTCGTAACAAGATTCTTCAGTTGGACTTACCCACTGCAGCAGTGAGCTTGGTGCCTTTTGTGCAGATCTTCTTGCAGCTGGCCACAAGACCAGAGCATAATCTGCGGCAATGGAGTAATAGAGATCCATCAGCGACAGTTCAGGTAGTGAGGACTAGAGAATGATTGTCAGCAGTGGTGGACCCTTCAGTGGCAGCAAAAAAGGCTGCTAGGACTAAAGGATGATTGGTGAATGAGGATGATTGGTGGCAGTGTAGATGAAGGTGAGGGCTAAAGGGTGATCAGCAGCACGAGTACAAGTACCCCTGATGTTACTGGAGTTTCACTCATGGGGTGCCCACGGCCATGGGCATGTGAGAATTAGGGGGGACATAAGGCACTGCGACCTAGCTGCTGCACCATCCTCCAATAGGAAGCATAATGGACGAACCTCTGCCAGCTCCCACCAACAATGCCGTCATCCCAAAATGCTTCAAAAACATGTACCAAAACAGGTGGCGCAGGACCAGTGCCAGCACAGGAAATACCTGGGAAACCTGGCCTTTTGGGGGGTGGCAACAAGTTTCTCCAGTGGACTTACCCACTGCAGCAGTGAGCTTGGTGCCCTGTGTGCAGCTTGCCCCAGGACCAAAGCATAATCTGCGGCAACGGAGAAGGTGGTGAGTAATAGAGATCAATCAGCGGCAGCTCAAAAGGTAGTGAGGACCAGAGAATGGTTGTCAGCAGTGGTGGACCCTTCAGTGGCAGCAGAAAAGGCTACTAGAACTAAAGAATTATTGGTGAATAGAGGATGATTGGTGTCAGTGTAGATGAAGGTGAGGGCTGAAGGGTGGTCAGCAGCAGAGGAGGGCCTGTTGGTGACAGTAGAGCTGAAAGGTGACGTGACACACCGCGTCTATTAAGACTCAATTGTTTAAGGATCCACATAAACCTGAAGCCAGACCTAAGTTGGCGCATGAGGTGCTCCCAAATACATACAGTATAGGACCCCTAGTGACACTACAACCTTCCAGGGGAGTCCGTATTGGGTGGTAGTTGAGATAATTAGAAAATGGCAAGGTGATAAAAACTAGGTGGGGAAATGCTACGATATATTTCCTAAGATTATATGACTCCTCTCTGTGCACGTGGGGATGTTCATTAGGTAGTATTCGGGGAAAGAAAATTAGAGGTTAAACACACTACACAGAGTATAATTTTGTTCAGTAGGTGGATCCCTGATATGTTTTCACTCATCACCCCTCCCCGGTAATCCCAGAAAGCCTAGCACTTCATATATTCCCAGTATTAACCGTTTTGATTCCTGCACAGAAAAACACCCGATCCCTTCACCTTTTATGTCTCTTCTGCTTGTGTAGGAGGGCGGAATGTTAACAAAGCATCCGGAACAAAGGCTAAGCTGTCACTCACAGCCTTCCAAGCAAGGCCAAAGAATAGGCAGAGGAAGGAGCTTAACCTGTCTCTGTGGCTCGGTTTTCCCTGAATGTATTAAAAGAGCTAATGCGTTTTGAAAGTGAACTTACCCTTTAAACATGTAAAAATATAATTATGCCGGGTAGGCGTATTCGGTATAAAATAACAATTGTGCTAACAAATTAGCCATTTTAGCATATTCAAAAAACTCTAAAGAAATTACAGGCGTACTGGAGTTAGATGGCTTTGAATTTATTGAAAAGCGGCTCATTCCCCGCTTGCTTTCCCAGCACCGTCAGGTACGTTTGGAATCTGTTTGCAATTTATTCATAATTAGAGAAAGATTAAAAACACACAACAGCATTCTACACGTCTGGCATAATAAGATGGGTGCCACCGAAATAAGTTGTCCTATCTAAAATAAGTTTTTATGTAATGCAGGCACGGGCCCTTGTCATGCCAAGCAGAAGAAAATCCAGCCACCTGATTGGGAGGTGGTAAATCTCTCCAGTAAGTAATTATACCTCAAGGGATAGTCAGGGTTCAAAAAACAGAAACAACAAATGTTCATGATGCATAGTTTCTTCTTTTTATTCTTCCCTAGATAGGGCCCTTAAAGTGTACCAACACCCATTTGGAATAAAATGGGTGTTGGAACAGGAGGGTTGGGGATTGCTACTGCCCCCTCCACCCCCACCCACATCACATTTACTGCTGCCAGCCCTGTTTTTTTTCTAATCTTTATCCCATTTCCTAAGCGGTCTAACCTTGCGAATGGCCTCCAATGGTCATGTGGTTCAAATTGCTTTCAAGCCCCTCAGCAGCCAATCACAGAGCCAGATTTCACTAAAAGTCTGTTGTGCTTGTAAGCAGAACTGAGCTTGCGCAGGGCGGGGGGAGGCTGACTACAGAGTTCAACACCCATGGGTGGTGGTATGCTTTAAAGGGGACCCCTGAAAGTGTAGTTTAGTGTTCCTGTCATCCAGGACTCTCCCACAGCAAGCTGAGATATTTACCTCCCCACATTATAAAATAGCTTTTACCTGTGCTGATGCTTTTCCCCACCAGGCTGTCATCCTCACCCTTGCTGACTCTCTATATCAGGCTGTCATCCTCACCCTTGCTTACTCTCTATATCAGGCTGTCATCCTCACCCTTGCTTACTCTCTATATCAGGCTGTCATCCTCACCCTTGCTGACTCTCTATATCAGGCTGTCATCCTCACCCTTGCTGACTCTCTATATCAGGCTGTCATCCTCACCCTTGCTTACTCTCTATATCAGGCTGTCATCCTCACCCTTGCTGACTCTCTATATCAGGCTGTCATCCTCACCCTTGCTTACTCTCTATATCAGGCTGTCATCCTCACCCTTGCTGACTCTCTATATCAGGCTGTCATCCTCACCCTTGCTGACTCTCTATATCAGGCTGTCATCCTCACCCTTGCTGACTCTCTATATCAGGCTGTCATCCTCATGACTGCTGACTCTCTATACCAGGCTGTCATCCTAAACATTGCTGACTCTCTATATCAGACTGTCATCCTCATCACTGCTTCTGACCCCCTATGCCAGGCTGTCATCCTCACCCTTGCTGACTCTCTATATCAGGCTGTCATCCTCATGACTGCTGACTCTCTATACCAGGCTGTCATCCTAAACATTGCTGACTCTCTATATCAGACTGTCATCCTCATCACTGCTTCTGACCCCCTATGCCAGGCTGTCATCCTCACCCTTGCTAAATCTCTATACGAGGCTGTCATCTTCATCACCACTGACTCTCTATATCCAGCTGTCATCCTCATCACTGCTAACTCTCTATACCAGGCTGTCATCCTTATCACTTGCTGACTCTCTATACCAGGCTATTATTCTCATCACTGCTGACTCTCTATACCAGGCTGTTATACTCATCACTGCTGACTCTCTATACCAGGCTGTTATGCTCATCACTGCTGACTCTCTATACCAGGCTGTTATGCTCATCACTGCTGACTCTCTATATCAGGCTGTCATCCTTATCACTTGCTGACTCTCTATACCAGGCTATTATTCTCATCACTGCTGACTCTCTATATCAGGCTGTTATCCTCATCACTGCTGACTCTCTATACCAGGCTGTTATGCTCATCACTGCTGACTCTCTATACCAGGCTGTTATGCTCATCACTGCTGACTCTCTATACCAGGCTGTTATGCTCATCACTGCTGACTCTCTATACCAGGCTGTTATCCTCATCACTGCTGACTCTCTATACCAGGCTGTTATCCTCATCACTGCTGACTCTCTATATCAGGCTGTTATCCTCATCACTGCTGACTCTCTATACCAGGCTGTTATCCTCATCACTGCTGACTCTCTATATCAGGCTGTTATCCTTATCACTGCTGACTCTCTATACCAGGCTGTCATCCTCATCACTGCTGACTCTCTATACCAGGCTGTCATCCTTATCACTGCTGACTCTCTATACCAGGCTGTCATCCTCATCTGCATTCCTGTGATAATTTCACCTCCTTTAATGAAGGGCAATGTAATAAAGAAACAAAGGATTGAAGTACAAAGAAACGCACCTATTGTCAGTGTTATAGAAACAGTATTTCATAATGATAAATAATCTAATAGCACTGTATATTGTAGAAAGCTCCCCTATCCAAGGCTCTTCCAAGTGCGGGGCATGCTGGGTAATTGACAGTGTGGCTTTATATTCATAAATACAGCATCGTGACATTATAAGAGACTCTGCACATAGTAACAAGATTAAAATGCCATAGCTAGTCATCCCCTGTCTTCCAGGGAAACCTGTGTCACCGCACTGATTGCATTTTCTCAAGGTTTGTGATCCCGGTGAGATGTCAGCAGCAGGGGCTTCTGGGAGTTGTAGTCATACTGCTTTAATGAGAGAAGCACTGATGGCAAAAGCCTATAATCCTCCAAGTGTTGCCTGAAATGAAACTGATTCATATTCTTGCTGAGGACAGAGCACTCTGCGGAAAAAAAATGAGACCTGTATCTCTTCATCTGGCAGACGCTATTGGCTATCCATGCAAATGATGCTTAGGTCATTGATGTGGCGCATCAGACATGCTCCGGGAGTCATGAATAATGCATGATGCTTTCTATAAGGCACACACACACACACACACAAACACACACACACACACACGAGGATGCCATACATCAATGTAATGCGGATGGATCACCTAGAAAGTCACTTCTGCGATATATATTCCCCAATCAAATATAACCGTGTTAAAGAGCAAGAAAACTCACTATCCACCATTAATACGGATCAAAGCCCCAGTATTTGCTTCTTCTGTCAAAGGTCCCATTTCAAAGAGGATCACTCGCCAAGGCAGAATAAGCAGCAGCATTATATTGCCCTCATTGATTTACTTTTGACAGCTTTATAGATTGAAAACAGCATTTTAACCCTGACCTATAGTGCCCTAAATACATTTCTCCACCTAGGCTCAGCTACCCCCCTCCCCATTACACTTACTCATTCATCTCGACATCTCATCCTACACTTTAGCTTAACTCTTCTCAATTCTCATCCTAAACGTTAGCCTAGCTCTTCTGAATTCTCATCCTAAAACGTTAGCTTAGCTCTTCTCAATTCTCATCCTGCATGTTAGCTTAACTCTTCTCAATTCTCATCCTACACGTTAGCTTAGCTTTTCTCAATTCTCATCCTAAACGTTAGCGTAGCTCTTCTCAATTCTCATCCTACACGTTAGCTTAGCTCTTCTCAATTCTCATCCTACATGTCAGCTTAGCTCTTCTCAATTCTCATCCTACAAGTTAGCTTAGCTCTTCCCAATTCTCATCCTGCGTGTTAGCTTAACTCTTCTCAATGCTCATCCTACACGTTAGCTTAGCTCTTCTCAATTCTCATCCTACACGTTAGCTTAGCTCTTCCCAATTCTCATCCTGCACGTTAGCTTAGCACTTCTCAATTCTCATCCTAAACGTTAGCTTAGCTCTTCTCAAATCTCATCCTACATGTTAGCTTAGCTCTTCTCAAATCTCATCCTACATGTTAGCTTAGCTCTTCTCAATTCTCATCCTACACGTTAGCTTAGCTCTTCTCAATTCTCATCCTAAACGTTAGCTTAGCTCTTCTCAATTCTCATCCTACACGTTAGCTTAGCTCTTCTCAATTCTCATCCTACACGTTAGCTTAGCTCTTCTCAATTTTCATCCTACACATTAGCTTAGCTCTTCTCAGTTCTCATCCTACACGTTAGCTTAGCTCTTCCCAATTCTCATCCTACACGTTAGCTTAGCGCTTCCCAATTCTCATCCTAAAGGTAAGCTTAGCTCTTCTCAATTCTCATCCTACACGTTAGTTTAGCTCTTCTCAATTCTCATCCTACATGTTAGCTTAGCTCTTCTCAATGCTCATCCTACACGTTAGCTTAGCTCTTCTCAATTCTCATCTTACACATTAGCTTAGCTCTTCTCAATTCTCATCCTACACGTAAGCTTAGCTCTTCTCAATTCTCATTTTACACGTTAGCTTAGCTCATCTCAGTTCTCATCCTACATGTTAGCTTAACTCTCCTTAACTCTTATCCTACACGTTAGCTTAACTCTTCTCAATTCTCACCCTACACGTTAGCTTAACTCTTCTCAATTCTCATCCTACACGTTAGCTTAGCTCTTTTCAATTCTCATCCTAAACCTTAGCTGAGCTCTTCTCAATTCTTATCCTACACTTTAGCTTCGCTTTTCTCAATTCTCATCCTACACGTTAGCTTAGCTCTTCTCAATTCTCATCCTATACGTTAGCTTAGCTCTTCTCAATTCTCATCCTAAACATTAGCTTAGCTCTTCTCAATTCTCATCCTAAACGTTATCTTAGCTCTTCTCAATTCTCATCCTACATGTTAGCTTAGCTCTTCTCAATTCTCATGTTAAACATTAGCTTAGCTCTTCTCAATTCTCATCCTACACGTTAGCTTAACTCTTCTCAATTCTCATCCTACTCGTTAGCTTAGCTCTTCTCAATTCTCATCCTACACGTTAGCTTAGCTTTTCCCAATTCTCATCCTACACGTTAGCTTAGCTCTTCTCAATTCTCATCCTGCACGTTAGCTTAGCTCTTCTCAATTCTCATCCTACACGTTAGCTTAACTCTTCTCAATTCTCATCGTACACGTTAGCTTAGCTCTTCTCAATTCTCATCCTAAACGTTAGCTTAGCTCTTCTCAATTCTTATCCTACACGTTAGCTTAGCTCTTCTCAATTCTCATCCTACACGTTAGCTTAGCTCTTCTCAATTTTCATTCTACACATTAGCTTAGCTCTTCTCAATTCTCATCCTACACGTTAGCTTAGCTCTTCCCAAGTCTCATCCTAAAGGTTAGCTTAGCTCTTCTCAATTCTCATCCTACACGTTAGCTTAGCTCTTCTCAATTTTCATCCTACACGTTAGCTTAGCGCTTCTCAATTCTCATCCTACACGTTAGCTTAGCTCTTCCCAATTCTCACCCTAAAGGTTAGCTTAGCTCTTCTCAATTCTCATCCTACACGTTAGTTTAGCTCTTCTCAATTCTCATTCTACACGTTAGCTTAGCTCTTCTCAATTCTCATCCTACACATTAGCTTAGCTCTTTTCTTAATTCTCATCCTACACGTTAGCTTAACTCTCCTTAATTCTCATCCTACACGTTAGCATAACTCTTCTCACTTCTCATCCTACACGTTAGCTTAACTCTTCTCAATTCTCATCCTACACGTTAGCTTAGCTCTTCTCAATTCTCATCCTAAACGTTAGCTTAGCTCTTCATAATTCTTATCCTACACGTTAGCTTAGCTCTTCTCAATTCTCATCCTACACATTAGCTTAGTTCTTCTCAATTCTCATCCTGCATGTTAGCTTAGCTCTTCTCAATTCTCATCCTACACGTTAGCTTAGCTCTTCTCAATTCTCATCCTACACGTTAGCTTAGCTCTTCTCAATTCTCATCCTAAACGTTAGCTTAGCTCTTCTCAATTCTCATCCTAAACATTAGCTTAGCCCTTCTCAATTCTCATTCTACACGTTAGCTTAGCTCTTCTCAATTCTCATCTTACACATTAGCTTAGCTCTTCTCAATTCTCATCCTACACGTTAGCTTAACTCTTCTCAATTCTCATCCTACTCGTTAGCTTAGCTCTTCTCAATTCTCATCCTACACGTTAGCTTAGCTCTTCCCAATTCTTATCCTACACGTTAGCTTAGCTATTCTCAATTCTCATCCTACACGTTAGCTTAGCTCTTCTCAATTCTCATCCTACACGTTAGCTTAACTCTTCTCAATTCTCATCCTACACGTTAGCTTAGCTCTTCTCAATTCTTATACTACACGTTAGCTTTGCTCTTCTCAATTCTCATCCTAAACGTTAGCTTAGCTCTTCTCAATTCTTATACTACACGTTAGCTTAACTCTTTTCAATTCTCATCCTACACGTTAGCTTAGCTCTTCTCAATTTTCATTCTACACATTAGCTTAGGTCTTCTCAATTCTCATCCTACATGTTAGCTTAGCTCTTCCCAATTCTCATCCTAAAGGTTAGCTTAGCTCTTCTCAATTCTCATCCTACACGTTAGCTTAGCTCTTCTCAATTTTCATCCTACACGTTAGCTTAGCTCTTCTCAATTCTCATCCTACACGTTAGCTTAGCTCTTCCCAATTCTCATCCTAAAGGTTAGCTTAGCTCTTCTCAAATCTCATCCTACACGATAGCTTAGCTCTTCTCACTTCTCATCCTACACATTAGCTTAGCTCTTCTCAATTCTCATCTTACACGTTAGCTTAGCTCGTGTCAGTTCTCATCCTACATGTTAGCTTAGCTCTTCCCAATTCTCATCCTAAAGGTTAGCTTAACTCTTCTCAATTCTCATCCTACTCGTTAGCTTAGCTCTTCTCAGTTCTCATCCTACACGTTAGCTTAGCTCTTCTCAATTCTCATCCTACTTGTTAGCTTAGCTCTTCTCAATTCTCATCCTACATGTTAGCTTAGCTCTTCTCAATTCTCATCTTACACGTTAGCTTAGCTCGTCTCAGTTATCATCCTACATGTTAGCTTAGCTCTCCTTAATTCTCACCCTACACGTTAGCTTAGCTCTTCTCAATTCTCATCCTACACGTTTGCTTAGCTCTTCCCAATTCTAATCCTACAAGTTAGCATAGCTCTTCTCAATTCTCATCCTACACGTTAGCTTAGCTCTTCCCAATTCTCATCCTACACGTTAGCTTAACTGTTCTCAATTCTCATCCTACACGCTAGCTTAGCTCTTCCCAGTTCTCATCCTACACCTTAGCTTAACTTTTCTCAATTCTCATCCTACTCGTTAGCTTAGCCCTATCAATTCTCATCCTACACGTTAGCTTAGCTCTTCTCAATTCTCATTCTACATGTAAGCTTAGCTCTTCTCAATTCCGTTCCCTCTACTTCTGCCAAACGGCCTCTCCATGCACTCCACTCAAGAATTTGCCTACCCTCCATGGACATTCCTTTCCATGTGCTCTACAGTGCTCCTAAGCCCTACAAACCTCTAGGACACTTCCATCAATGTTTTGAAATAGTGTTATATGCAAGTCTTGCACTGCACTTTGGAATTGGTGGCTGAAGTTTCAGAAGCCTCTGAGATCCACGGAACACCAGGAGAGCAGCAGCCAGGGCAGGTGTCAGCACTGGGCTTACCCGGCCAGGTGCCAGGGCCCCGGCACCTTGGAAGGGCCCATCTCACATGGTAGTCATGAGACACACATCCAGCGGGGGGTGGGGTCATTCCCTCTCCCCAAGGCAGCCCCTATACTGCCCTGTGGGCAGTCATGGCCTAGACCGAAGGGTTGCAGGTCCAATTCCTGGCCATGGAACATGGCTGAAGTGCTCGTGAGCAAGGCACCCCCCCAACTGCTGCCTGGGTGCCGTAATTAGGGCAGCCCACCACTCCAGGCCTGTGTATACTCACTGCAGGGATGGGTTAAATGTGGATTGAATATTCCCGTGAACAATACCCTAAAAAAATCCCTATGCAGGATACACAATTGCGCAGTAACCAGGACTGGACATGGACTGGATCTCATTTTATTTATTTCATTTTATTTTCTTATATATTCTTTCTGTCATTCATGCTGTTCTTTCATTCTTTCATTTTTTTCAGTCTTCCTTTTATTTATTCTATTGTTTCTTTTTCACTTCCTTTCTGTCATTCATGATTTTCTTTTTTTCCTTCTATTCTTTCTTTCTAACGTTATGCTAATTATGCTATTATTTTGTTCTTTGTTTTATTTCGTCCTGACTCTCAGTCAGAATACTTATATTCTTTCTTTTTGATTTTCTTTCTGTCACATATGCAATCCTTTCTTTTTCTTTCTTTTTTAATTCCTTCTATTCTATTTTACTTGCTTTCTTTTTATCATTCATGCTATCCTTTCTTTCTAAGGTTCGTGCTATTATTTAGTTCTATTCTATTCCATTCTTTCTATTATTCATGCTATTCTTTTGGTCTTCTGCTATTAGTTCACCTCTGAATGAGGGTGCAAATTGATAACTAAAGGCAGTTTTTTTCTTTGCCTATATATTGGCAAGGGGGTTATTCATTAAGGGATAGTGCCAGGTAGTGCCTCATAGCGGCAGGCAATGCCTGGTGGCGACTCTAACAGCGCCATGTAGCGTCCAATGTTTTATTTCAGGCGGCTAAGTGTATAGCGCCGGCGCTCTAGCTTCCAGAGCGCCAGGTATTACCTTTCGCTGCAAACAAACACTTTTAGACACTTTTTTGACTTTTTATATTTTTATGCAGAATTGTCATTACAGGTCTGGCATTAAAGTGTTAAAGTGGACCAACACCCGATGCTGATCGACCCGGGAATCCCCCCAGAAAGCCCCGAAATCCCTACCTGCTCCTCGATCCAGCGGCGCATGCGTGAGCTACAGCGCCCAGATTTAGAGCGCCAACACTGTGTGTGTGTGTGTCTTTTTTTGATAAGTTTGGAGTGGGGCGCCGAGAGTCGGTCGCACTGAGCTGGCGCTAGCTCTCGCTCCCTGCAGCGCTGTACTGGAGTTAGAGCGCCCAACACACATCACATTCATCAATGCCAGGCAGGTTACTACAGCGACTGAGGCACTATGTTACAGCGCCCGATACCCACTTACAGCGTCTACTAGCGGTTGCTCTAAGAGCCGCTATACAGGCGCTCATCTGCTGATACCTAGCATTAGTAATGAATCAGCCTCCTTGGAGGGACTGTCTTTTGTTTTTAATGGGCCTTATTCATGAAGGGATAGCGTCAGGTAGTGCCTTGTAAATGACAGGTAGCGGCAGGTGAACGCCGGACACGGCACGCAATTACACATTTATCAAGCATATTATGTTCAGCCACTGGGATAACGCCATATAGCGTCCGATTCATCATTATCCCAGCCTCAGCGTACAGCGCCGGCTTTCAGCCTTGCAGAGCGCCACGTCTTACCTCTCGCTACCTGTCGCTCTTCAATACATTTCAATGGATGTTTTTTTATTTCTATTTAAACAGGGTTTTTTTTTTTTTTTTTTTTTTAAATCTCAAATAATGTTGTGACCTCTCCTGGCATAGAAAAAGCCATTTTTGAAAATATTTTTCATGTTTTATATATTTATGCAGAATTTACATTACAGGTCTGGCATTAATGCGTTCATGTTACAATGTTTTTTTACAATGTAATTCCATATGTTTTTGCTTTGTTACTGGTGGATACATGTTAAAAAACAACCTTTAATCAAACAGCCTTCGTCGCTCTGGCCTACAGCGGAGCATTTTTGAGCGCCACAGTTGTGTGAGGCAGTTTTTTGATGAATATGTTGTGAGTCGGTCGCGCTGACCAGTCGCTAACATGCGCTCCCATACAACGCTGTACTGGTCATATAGCGACTCCCCACAATGTATTCATCATTGCTGCACAGCGACTGAGTCGCTATGAACTAGCGACCCACGGCCGAGCACAGCGACTACTAGTGGGCGCTGCTACAGACGCTCATCTGTCGCTACCTGCTGCTAGTAATGAATCAGCCCGTGAGTCTCTCTGTTTCTTATTGTTCTCATTGGTCCCTCTTTTAGGTTTGAAAAATAGTTCTGCTTGCATTAAACATTTATTCAGAGATTTGAATAATCAAGATTTTAATGTTCTTTTACTATTCTAACCTTCGATGTACTTTTTTTTTATAATATAATATATGTTAAAATACTAGCAGTATCGCGAAATTTGCATTTAAAAAGATAAATAATTAAATAGCCACACAATAGCTTCTAACATGTGTATAAATAATCTGGCGATAGAAAAAGGAAAAAATATATGCCTCTCTTTTAAATTGTATAATTACAATGGCTCGGTCCATTTGCTGAATAGGGGGATCTGCTGGGTTGTATTTAGTGAGCTGCTTCATTTAGCCCACTGGTCTCCTAGCAACACTTTACCTCAGAGGCTGACACTGTAATCAGTGGTAACAGCTGTGTGTGTGTGAGGTGCTGCTTTTGTTATGAGACCAGGTGACTCAAATGTGTAAAATCTATACAAAATAAACTAAACTGACTGAAAATAACTGAAATTCTTCTTTGAATAACTGTGCAGGAAAATCTAAAGGTATTAAAGTGGAACAAAACCCTGAGTGGCTGACCCTGAAGTCTATAAGACCCGGCCATTGACCTTTCCCCCTTGGGCATTCTAAATCAGGATGTCCCCCGGTGTGAAACGACCCCTGAATAACCACAGATCCCCCCATTTTTCTGGCGCGCTCACGCAGATAGACAGGCTGGGCGGCCAGGAAGGTTACTGCTCAGGCTCCCCATCTGTGTGCAAACAGAGCTGATTGGATGAGAGCCCGTGCATGCGCTGTGGGACAGGGAAAGGTACGTTTTCACAGGCGAACTTGGGGATTTCACATATCAGGGCATCCCAAGTCGGGATGCCCCTAGGGGCACAAAACAAAACTCCAGATAGTGAAAATCCTGGGTTGGGCTTTGCTCAAAACACACAAAGCTGAAAGAAAGATCATATGGAAAAATGAAAAATAAGAATATGAAAGAGAAAATGGTAAACTGAAAGATTCTGCAGCAGAGCCAACATGAAGGGAAAACTGTCAAAATCAGCTAAATGACTTCTAGAGCTTTTCTCTCTGTTTTAGATATTTAAGTTCTGGCCAGGCAATGTTGCAATGTTGTTATCTTATGCTGGACGGCTGCCAGCACTGAACAGCTGGTACTTTGATACATTGTTTCACCCCTCTCCTCAGCATGGAACAGGCCAGAGTGTCGGGCTCCGACACTCAGAAGACATAAACATGAGCTATTAGTCTCCAGCTTCTCAACACACACATCATTTGTAATTCTTACTCCAACACTTACCTACATTCAAAGTACCATTTAAATATAAGTCACCAAGAAAAATTCGCGATACTGCTCTTTTAATGTTTTTTGCAGTTAGAATAAATGGGTCTGAAGCGTTGCATATGTTAGGTTCAGGTGAATGGTTGCACCCGCCACCTCGCAGCCAGCAGTGGGGTTTCAGCAATGCTTTCGGCTTCCAGGCCTTTCTGTTTGGGTCTTATCCAAGCACACTTCAACAACCTATTCACATTTATTTCAGCCCTTTCAAATTAAAATCTCGTCCTTCCACCTCAAGCTTAAGTGCGTCGCAGTTTGATTCCTCTCCGGCCCGATGTTTGCCGCTCGCGGGTCGGCTTTCTGCCTCGTGAACCAGAAATGAGGCAACACACCGGATACACAAGCGAATTATTGCGGGTCACAGAGGTGACATGGAAGCCTTTACTGTACAACCCGCAGCAACATGTAGGCCCGTACAGACGCACCTCTGGAAAAATGAAATAATTGCATTTTGTGGTGTGAACTACACGCTCGGGTGGCATTGCAAAAGCTATTTTCAGAGGCAGCATGGAAAGACTTGCGAGGAAAAAATCCAATACAAGTGCGCAGAGAAATGCGAATAGTGTTTAATGGATCTTTTCACACAAAGGGCAGTTATCCCGACTATATATTAAGGCCGCACTCCAGGAGAAAATGTCTCTTTACCCCTCCCCCTACTGCTAATCACAGGATGGATGCTTGATACACCAGACCTTCACTATGATTTATTGAAAAGTCCAAACCCTTATAAAACTATTTTCCAGCATCGAAAATTAATATATTTTACGTTTTTAGTCACTTACTTATTATTTTTCCCTCCACTGGGCTGCAACTCTGTTAAGAACTTTGATAGATTGCACAGAAGCACTCTTACCCAGTAATCAATGTTGTGGGTGTGGGTGCTATGGCTGGCGGAGGCGCCGCACGACCATAAGAAGAACAACCGGCCAGCACTCCAATGCAAATTGTATTCAATGCAATCCAACAAGTTGATATACAGCGTATTGCAGCATAAGAAAGTCCGACGTTTCGGGGCATCTCGCGCCCCTTCATCAGGGGAAAAACGTACAAGCAGAGGCTGACCTCTCAGAGGGTTAAATAGCCCTCTAGGAGACCCGGAATTCCCGCCTGACGTCAGGACTTTAGGATATGGCCGCCATCTTGACTCAGAAGCATCACACATACTGAGGAGAGGAGAGCAGGACAAAGTGCAGGGGACGGGTTATAGCTGTGCTTTGCTCAGACAGACCAGAGCTGGAGTCAGGAAAAGGTCAGCAATCCCAGAATGCAGCACTCATCCCAGAGGACACTTCCTGTTTGCAGGCTGTCTAATGTTCCATGTGTTGAAGAAACTGTACAACAGACTTACAGCTTAGTCTATGCTAGAATGACTTTTACTATGTTTTATTGTAGTTTGCAGCTATTGCAGGTTATGACACTAGATGGCGCTGTTACCAATGTGCAACTGTATTTTTCTACTGTATTGTTACTTCCTGCAGATCGAGCTGTAATCTATCACTGCAAGTGCTTCTTTTCCTGTCTTGTTGTTTTTCCTAAGCCACCATGTAAGGTGACATTCTCTTACTGCATTCATGCTTGAGTAAAGCCAGTTCCTGTTATACCACTATTGTCTATCTGGACTGCAACTCCGCTGCACCCAGCACTCACACTCTGCAACACCATGAGCCACCATTTTGGATGTTTAAAGGCTCATAACATGCAGTAGATGCATGTAGGATGATTTTTAATGAGAGCAATCTGTATGTGCAGGGTGTGGGAAACATATAAGATAGGCTCTTATTCAGAGTGAAGGTCTGCTTTAAAGCAGACCAACACCCTGAGAGACAGGCTTTCTCTTGACATCTACCGTTCCTTCTGCCCCCGAGCCCATCAGGAAGGGTAAAATCAACTTTTCCATGCAGATCTGTCTATGCACAGCTGATCGGAACCTGCAGCACCAAAGCTTCCTTTTATAGTCTCTGGAATCATGATGTGGCTACCTGTCGCTCATTGAGGAAAGAATCGCAGGTGAGTATAATAGGTGGGTAAAGCATTTCTGTGGGGTTGGTAGGAGTCAATGTTTGGAAGGAGGGAGGCAGGGATGCACCTGAAATGAGGCCACATGAGGCAGGCGCCTCGGGGGGAGGGGGGCAGCAATTGATGGACTTGTTTTGTTTTTTTTCATCATTTTTTTATTCTCAGGAGAAAATGTCTCTGTACCCCTCCCCCTACTGCTAATCGCAGAATGAACCCTGACACCTGACACCCACCATTCCTTCTACCCCAGAGCCCCTCAGGAAGGGTGAAATCAACTTCTCCATGCAGATCTATCCATCAACAGATAAACGGAAACTGCAGCACAGAAGCTTCCTATTGGAATATGTGGCGGTCTGTGGAATCATGATGTGGCTACCTGTCGCTCATTGAGGAAAGAATCGCAGGTGAGTATAATAGGTGGGTAAAGCATTTCTGTGGGGTTGGTAGGAGGCAATGTTTGGAAGGAGGGAGGCAGGGATGTACCTGAAATGAGGCCACATGAGGCAGACGCCTGGGGGTGGGGGTGGTAATTGTTAGACTTGTTTTGTTTTTTCCTTATTTTTTATTCTCATCAGGGGTTGAGCGGAAATTGGGGGCACCACTGCACTCTGTCATATGTTGCATCATTGGTGGCTCAGTGGCTGTGGCCCAGCCCCCCTACCCCCGAGTCACCAAAACTCCCATTATAGGATGGAGCCGGGTAGAGGGGCACACAGCATTACTAAGCATTGCATCAGAGAGGCTAGGATTTCCCCCTGGAGGGAGCGTCGGCTTGCATGTGCATGTGGCTATGGTTGTGTAAGTAGTAGTGGGGTGGTTTAATATAAAATGATGCTATGCTGTACAGTCTGACAGTTTTCAGCTGGGAAGGGGTGGTCAGCCAAGCAGCTTGGTTTAGCCTCACCTCCTCTAATGCAGACACAGTACAGCTGTAAAATGGACCACTCTGCTACTACATCCAGAGCCATAACCCTACTCACATCCCAATAGCACTTTTAAAGTGGAACTAGTCAGAATACCTTTAGATTGCTTTTAATAACCCTCCTGATTTAGGATTCTCCCGTGCCCCATATGAACACCAGTGACCAATAGGGGTCACCTATGGGGCATGCACATTAAACCAGTTTGGTTCAAGGGGATGTGATAGTGCATAAAAACATGGAAAGATGAGTATTGGTATTTGGACTTCCTAGGGATCTTTCCAAAACTGAATGCCGATCAGACATAGTTAAAAGGGACCTATCGTTGTTATTTACTTTAGGGTCGCTTTAGGGTTTCTGCAAAATTAGTACAGTATCATGCTCCCATGATGCTGGGAAAAAGGGAGGATTTTCCTCCGGCATTTTGAAAAGCATCTTCAGAGGATCATGGGTCAGAGGAAGAATGCATTAAAGAGGAATATCAGAAATAAAAATGGCCCCATTCCCCCCTATCGGCCCCTACTTACTATTCGATAGAAGAAATGGGACCGGCACTCCAATCAATGCTGCAGTTGTTTGTATTTAATCACAAACAAGCGTTCCATAAATAGCACAAAATAAATGGATATAGTCCATATGACGGCACTAAACAGTCTCAAATCAAACCAACGTTTCGGGGGTCAGAAGCCCCCTTTATCAAGGTGGACTGCCAAACAGTGCATGTGGTGTCCCTGGGTTATATATACACACAGTAGAAGATTTAAACGTTTGGCAGTCCACCTTGATAAAGGGGGCTTCTGACCCCCGAAACGTTGGTTTGATTTGAGACTGTTTAGTGCCGTCATATGGACTATATCCATTTATTTTGTGCTATTTATGGAACGCTTGTTTGTGATTAAATACAAACAACTGCAGCATTGATTGGAGTGCCGGTCCCATTTCTTCTATTGGATTTACAGCGGCGCCACCGCGGTCCTGGCACCCGCCGAATATGATTTTGTAAGTGTGCACCAGCCTCAGAGAAACACTACTTACTATTCGGACGTCACCACTGCCTGCTGCACAAGGCCCGATCCTCACCCCACCGTCCGCTAACTGACAAGCACTGCTCTTCAATGTCCTACGCCAATCTCGGAGCTCTCACGAGATTTCGGGTGGCTCCATTGCATACCACTGTAGCAGATGCAAGATCGGGGGCCGCTCACAGTGCCTGATGGGATGCAAGATGGCGCCGCCCGACAGGAGGTCACCCGGAATCCGAGGGACCCAGAAGATGCATCCCCAGGCGAGGTGAGTAAATACTGTACAAATGAACATAAAGGCCTTGATTCAATAAAAGTAGAAAAAAATTCTCATGGTAGAAAAAGATTCAATTCATGAGAAAAAAACCTGAGAATGTCACTGTTGCTGAATCACCAGCTAAGAAAGCAATGAAAGTCAATGGCACTTTTTTACTCCTAAGAAAAGCAGAGAACTGTTTACTCCTTTCTACACTGTAGTAAAAGCTGCCATTGACTTTCATTGTCTGGTGATTCAGTAACAGTGACATTCTCAGGCTTTTTTCTCATGAATTTAATTTTTTTCTATCTTTATTGAATCAAGGCCAAAGTGACTGTCCGCTAGGGCAGCACTATATTTGAACACGATCCTCCTAAAAATAGAAATAATTGATAGAGAAAGGGAGAGAGAAAAACAAGACAAAAAAGGGAGTAAATAGTGAGTAAATTCTGCCCAACTGTGAATCCGGAGGGGGAGGGAAGTCCGTTGAGTTTTGGGTGAGGTTTTAACCTCCCCGATGTTCCTCTTTAAAAGTCAGGCAGGCACACGAATTTGAAATGGGACCCTGATTATAAGCAAGGGGTGAGATATGCAGATGGATTGCATTTTTCATTTCCTCAGAGAATATGTGCCTGGGCCTAGGAGAGTCATATGTGAATTTAGGTGTCCACATGCCTTGTCGTATTATCATAATAAGCGGCCATAATAATGAGACCAGTGAAATACAGTGATTATGGAACGGGATATAATTCAGTTTGTAATATTCTTAGAGGACATTTAGGAAGATGAGCTGTAAAAAGCAAGTGATGGAGTCCCTTTAATATAAAACTCAGCAGGGGGCACAGGGGACCATAAACAGACCTGTATAATACAGGCATTTGCCCAGAGGGGCAGATCCCTAAATGCTTACTCCTTTACTTTTACCCATGAATGCCGAAAGTTTAGGTTTTTTTCACCAAAATTGCCTATGTGACCATGTGCTATTGTGGCTATTATTACTACATTGTTTATGTTTCCCAGATCACCAGCCATCACATGGATATTTCCTTCAAACTTCATTCTACATGGTCATCCCTAAAGGGTAAGTCCACTTTTGATTGGATTTTTTGCAGACTTGGGGGTTTATTCATCAAGGGATAGCGCCAGGTAGCGCCTCGTAGTGGCAAGCAGTGTCTGGTGAACGCTGGGCGCTGTACGCAAAACCACATTTATGAAGGTGATTCTGGTGAGTGACCCTAACAGCGCCATGTAGCGTCCGATTCATCATTACAGGCAGCTTAGTGTATAGCGCTCTAGCTTCCAGAGCGCCAGGTATTACCTGTCGCTCTCCCATACATTTCAATGGACGTTCCTTTTCTTCTGTTTAAACAGGTTTTTTTGTTTTTATTTATTTTTTTTTCTCTCAAATCATTGTGTGAGCTCTCCTGGCCTAGAAAAAGTCATTTTTGAAAACTTTTTAGATTTTTATGCAGAATTGTCATTACAGGTCTGGCATTAAAGTATTAATGTCACAATGTTATAACAATGTAATTCCTGTGTTTTCGCTTTGTTACTGGTGGATATGTGTTCAAAAACAGACTTCACACAGCTCTGGCGCTCTAAGCTATATTGACCAGATCCAAAGCGCCTACGCTCTGTGTGTCTGTTTTTTTGTTGAATATGGTGTAAGTCACTGAGAGTCAGTCGCACTGAGCTGGCGCTACCTTTCGCTCCCTGCAACGCTGTACTGGTGTTAGAACGCTCAACATACATCTCATTCATCAATGTCGGCCAGGTTACTACAGCGAATGAGACGCTCTGTTACAGCGCCCGATAGCCGATCACAGCGTATAATAGCGGTCGCTCTTAGCGCCTCTGTGCAGGCGCTCATCTGCCAATACCTGCAGCTAGTAATGAATCAGTATCCCGTGTATGTTGCCAATAGCAACAGACTGCAGATAGTTGCACAGAACATTGCTATTGGACATGTGTAAGGTTGAGTGAGCTCCCTCATCTCAGTAGCGGGTGTACAGGGCTCTCATCCCTCTTCTTGGTGTAAAAATTGCATGTTGTGAAAACTGCTTTCATAAAACATACATTTCCTAACATAGGAAATGGACACCTTTTGGGCACCAAAAATATACACTTTCCAAAATCCCAATGAATGTGAACTCATTATATAAAGGGCCATAGATTGTAAAAAATGAAAAAAAAAAACACACAACAACCTTCAGCTTTGATCCTAAACAGAACCAGGTATACATAATCTTTAATTAGGGATGTAGCTTGATTGTTAACTTAACTAACGCTCCAGTTTTATTGTAGCTTTCTACGGATATTGTTGGTCCTTTGTCTGACCCCATGCTGGGAGAAAATCTATTGTACAATGTGCTAGAGATCCTTTTTCATTGTGTTCTAACAGAGCTCTAACACAAAATAGCCTGATATTAAACATCCAAATAAACATGCTGGATAATGAGAGGAGGGGCTACTTTTATACCCCAAGTGAAAAAAAAACTCAGTAAATCTACATTGTTGTTATTGGCCCATTAGTCATAGGCCCAATAGTTAAACTAGACAGTCTGAAGTCAAAAATGACTCACACCCTCACCCCTGGGGCATTCCAATTTGGGATGTCCTTCTGTGCAAAGAGTAAAAGAAATCCTGAGAACACACCAAGTACCTGCACCACCAGTTTCTCTGGCAGTGACCACTGGATGGCATGTTCCCCACAGCTGTCCACCCAACATGACTGGCTACCAATAGGCACACAGGGCGTAAGAGCTGTGTAGGAGCGCCATAGTGAGTAACTTTGAGTACATTTCAAGCTTGCTTTAACTTTTTGTGTTGAGAGGCATTCCAATTTGGGATGCATTAGGGGTGTAAATGGACCATTGGTCATTTTTTAATGACAGCCACAGTTGTCCATATGGCCTTGAATTGGAACCTATGCCTTTAAAGAGGACACATAACTCTGTAATTCTGTCCCTGAAATGATGTAGGTCAGCTTAGATCCCAAAGGACCCCCTGTTTGCAATTGCACCCCTTATCCCCAAAGTAAGTAACACTCACCTAACCTGTGGCAAGAAACAGGCACTGGCTGCTACAGTGTGTGCTTAAGCTTCTGATCCTTTTTGCTTGGCTGGGGGTTTAGGTGCTGAAGAAAAGGTCCCTAATGGTTAGACTTGGGTGTACCTACCATAGAGGCAGTGAAGGCAGGAGCCCCTGGGCCTCATGGCAAAAGGGGTCCCAGCACAAGATGCCTCCATTGTCTCTTTTGAGTGTACACTAGCTGGCGCTATCCTACCTTCAGCTTCTTGTGTGATCTCCGTCCTGGCACCCATGCATGCCCCCCCCCCCCACATTCCTAACAGGCACATGATTATGTTGCTGGTCCCTGCAGATGCATTATGGTCCCTGTGGACGTGCGCTAGGAGGGGCACCTGTCATAAAGCTAAACCTAGGTTCATATGGTGGCGTCTATTTCTTAAACCCCTCAGCCTATGTTCTAGTCCCAGCCTCCTCTAGGAAGGGCACCTGTCATAAAGCTAAACCTAGGTTCATATGGTGGCGTCTATTTTTTAAACTCCTCAGCCTATGTTCTAGTCCCAGCCTCCTCTAGGAAGGGCACCTGCCATAAAGCTAAACCTAGGTTTATATGGTAGCGTCTATTTTTTAAACCCCTCAGCCTATGTTCTAGTCTCAGCATGGTGACGTCAGCCACAGCTCAGCTGAAGAGCTTCAAGTTGACTCTTCTGGAACTAATAGGACAAAGCTTCCAACAGAGGCAGCTCCCATGGGAATTTGGTTTATGATATTCATTTCAAGACATTCTGATAAACAAAGCTAATTATTTCACAATTGCCTTATTAAAAAAGTTTCAATGTATTTATGGTCGTTAGCGGAGGAGTAAGAGGTCATAGGGGCCACTGATTTTCTCCCATGTCCTGTACTGATAAAGTGACCCTGTCATCTGTTGATGCAGCTGCTCTGCATTGAAGATGCGTCTGAGAAATAATGACACGACATTGGTCGTAATGGAAACACATGACAGTTTCCAGTCTAATTAAAAGTGCGCCCTCACCTTTAGATTTCCTGCTTGTTACTTCTAGGGTAATTAGTTCTTATTTCTTTTGCCTATTTGCCATGTTTTCCAAGATTGTATTTATTGGACAACCAAAGCCAGATTGTTTTTCCCCTGCTGTCGCTTCTTTATAAAGGAATTCTAAGATTGAGTTAAATCTTCAGTAAAGGTATAGTTTAAACTGCGGACAGATGCCATTTAATACAGTTGTTGTGCTCTGCATTTAGGTCATGTTCACACCGGTGTGTTGCTGCTTAGTTGCAGAATTCTGTTTATAGTTGCATTTTTTTCTGTAGGCAAATGGCATAAACTGTCATTCAGCAGCTCACCTCATCATGGCTGTCCTCTCCCTTCCTGTCAGAACACAGCTGCTTCTGGAAGTAAAAACAAGGCAAAGAGTAGTGGAACATCTGAATTCCTTTGCCATAGACCACCAATAATAGGGCTAAGCCGGTGGTCTAAAGCTCCAGATCATCGGACTGTGGACACTGGGAGAGAGTGAGTAAAGACAGGGTGTCTTACAGACCCCACCCCTTATGCTAATTATTATGCAGCATCACAAAGCCAATGGCCACGCCCACATGTTTCAAGAGAAATCATAAGGTTAAACTGTATACCTCAATATCTCGGCCATTTCTTCTTCAATTCAAAAATAGAAAATAGTTTAGGACAGTGCCAATTGTAGCCAGACACGCATTTCCCTGATGAAGGGGCGCAGAATGCCCTGAAACGTTGGATAAATGACTGTATGGACATTATTAGACTTTATTGGATTATTGAATACACGGATTTACTGGAGTGTGGGTGTTATCTTTTTGGTTGACGCGGTGCCACCGCTGGCCACAGCACCCAACTTAATCTCTTGAGGTAAGAGTGCTTCTGTGACATCGCTTTCCTTCTAACTATTACCTTTGCCTTCTGCATCCCTTTAACTGTGTTTTACACCTGTGTTTTACATGTGTTCATTTATCTAGCTTTATTGCCAAAAAGATATCTTTTTATTTTTTACATTTTTTCCCTTGAATGTGCATCTGTTATCAGAACAGGTCAAGAAGAGAGTAGTTGAAGGCTTAAGTGTCTGCAGCAACAGGTAGGGCCTTTTTGGAATCAATAGGCTGGTCTGACTTTTCCAGTATATGTAAGGATATTTATGCAAATGTACTTGGATGTATGAAGTGATTTGAGTAAAATAGTAATTAAAATATTAACAGTGTATTAGGAGGTTTATATATTTTCTGTGCTTTTCAGGGGGCAGATTTGATGAGAGAAGAATCTCAAAAATGCAAATGCTTTGAAAAGTGCATTGTGTTGGAGATGTGTAAAAGGGTCCATAGAGATACATTTTATTGTTTTCTATGAGGCTAAATGCAATGCAGAACAGCACAGGAATAACATTGGTGCTAATGGGCCCTTTTTGTTAGAGAAACTGTGCAAAAGACTTCCAGCTTAGTCTTAGCTTAGTCTTATGCTGGAGTGACTTTTGCTAGATTTACTGCAGTTTACAGCTCTGACAGGTTATGACACTAGATGGTGCTGTGACCAATGCTTAACTGTAGAGTCTATACATTTTACTGCTGTGTTATTATTTCCTGAGCTTCCAGTTGCTCTATGTTACTTCCTGCTCTTTCGTTAGCCTCCATGTAAGGTGGCATTCTCTTACTGCATTCATGTTCCAGTAAAGCCGGTTCCTGTTATACAACTAATGTATATTTGCCCTATGACGCCGCTGCACCTAGCACTCACACTCTGCAACACTTTTCTGGGTATCCCACACACAATAAATACTGAAAGTAGAAAACAAAATGCCAACACTAGGAGTGTCCTCCCTCATGGGAGCTGGTGGACATCTTTTTGTAGCCCCGAGTGAGGCCAGTTTGAAATGCTACTGTCGCCGCTGCTAGTAGGGAGGATCGGGGCTCAGGTGAGTTACAGCAGGAGTTACAACAAGTTTTTCCGTGTTCGGGCCAGACGTCAAACTCGAACACAGACTTCTGGATGAAGACCGTGTTGGGTTTGGGAACCCCAAGTTTGGTATCATCTCTACTGATGACCCAAGCTATTGTATTCTAGGGGCAGATATTTTAGTATTGTAGGGGCAGATACTGTGGCAGAGGTGGGTTTTGCCCCTTACAGGTATAATGCTGGGATTTAGTATTGCAGGGGCAGAACATAAGCTGAAGTGTCCTAGCTGGAGGGTGTTACAATGGGGCTAGGAATAGGGAGAGGTATTGGGAGGGGGTCTTCGAAAGCAGGAAGCAGAGGGTAGGAAAAAAAAGCAGTGTATAGGCTCTAGGTGAAGTAGACTGCATGCTGGACAATACCCACCGCTCATACCTGACAGCAACAAGGATATGTGAGCCTGATAGCCTATGGCACGCCTTATAAACCCACCAGGACAGCACACTAATGCATGACTTTCATAATGACTTATTCTACCCACCCCCGACGTGAAAGTAGGAAGTGCTCACAGTAATGCGACTCAACTGTGTATGTCTAGTACAGAACCTCTTATTAGGGTGGATTTGTGGTTTTACGCCTGCGCATTTGCTCACGTTTTTTTGAGCTCCAAGTCGCGCTCAGGCACCAATTGCCACTTTTAAAATGTGCTTCACATTTTGACACCTATGAATCAGGAGGAAGCCCAAGTGCAACTTGGAAAATTGCATTTGTAATTTTTCACAAGCGCAAATTGGCGACTGATTCATGGGGTGTTTAGATGGCAGAAAAGCGGGCGCAAATGTGTCAATTTCAAGTGTGATTTTCAAAAAGCTGGAGGGAACTACCGACTTTACTGACAGTCGTATTTCATTTCTAAAACACATGCCGGAGGCATCCGCTATGTTTTTTAGCAATGAATACGTCACGATTTTTTCCTTTTTTTGTTTTTTTGGTGGAAAAAAAATTTTAAAAAAGTTGTCAAATCTCTAAAAACACCAAAAAGGTGGACATTGGACCCCAAAAATTTAGTTTGACAAAAAATGTAACAACAATTTAAATTTAACAATTTAGGAGAAAAAGGCATTTCTCCCCTTTCTTTACTGTTTACAGGTTGCAGATTTTTCTCTCCAGATTCTGTGTTTTAGGGGAATCTCCATTTCGGAGTGTATCCCCTGTCACCCGACAGGGTAACACTCTGATTTGGAGACTAGAGATTCCCTTAAAACACTGGAGAGACAATCTTGAAAAAGTTAGAGAAAGGGGAGAAATATTGAAGGCCATGGGGACCAGTTTAGGGCTTAGGCAGACAAATGCGCATGGGCCAAGGCCATTTGCTCTTCAAAACAACAGAATTTGAGGCGGAAGGCATCAGACGAGGAATTTTGCGCTCGCCCTGATGCGCACATGCGCCATTTGGGCACGCTTTGCAAATGAATCATGTGTACATGCTTGGTTTTGTTGTTTTTTGCACACAACCATGAATTGATCCTATTGTCATTAATTAGCCTTTGCTGATGAGTATTCAATAAAGATATGAAAGCTTTGCTAGCTTATCAATAAGCAATACTGTAAAAATAAACGAAAATACTTTTAATACACTTAAGTCTTAATTTGCGAATGAGGAGTTCTCTAGGTTAGGTGCAGGCTTTTCCAATGCTGTACAGACATTTTCCACAAATGTAATAAGATACAAACATCTGAGGTGGGGAGACTCCTTGCATTTTAATAAATAGCCCCCATGTAAGGGATCTAAATGTACTGTACTTTCAATTATTTCTGCCCGAAAGAGGTTTTCTTCCTCACATGTTGGTCACAACCATCTTAAATGATCTTCTCAGCTACATGTTGGAGATAAAATGCAGCAGGAGTTATTCTTTGAGTATTTACCTCCTTTTTCACCATCTTGTCTAATCTATAAGACCTCTAAATAACCTTGAACTACAAGAAAGTCTGAAGATGGCTTCAAAAGACACACCTCTGCCAGGAAAATGTTTTTAGCTATTTTTTTAAGTATTTGGAAGTCAAAAATTGGCAGAAAAGTCCCAATTTATTTATCTGTCAGTAAATGATGAGTGTTCCTGACTTCCAGGTTAGAGAGATCCCTGAATTAATTAGGTGTTAATTAGCTTTCTGTGGAGTGATTAACATCTGAGAATAGATTAGGAAAGACGGAAGGTAATTGGAGGAAAGATGAGGCAATGGTGGGAAATAGGGCAGACAGAAGTAGCCTTGCTAAACAACGTACCAGTTTCTCTGAAAATGTAATAAAATGCCATTTCTGCTCAAGCCATTTTGTAATGTATTACCATTCCATCTTCCACCATTAAATGTTTTATACATTTTCTAAAGAAAATAAACATCCTGCCACTAGTAACCTTGGCAACAGTACTCCCAGCATTGATTTTACAGCCCCTTTTCTTGTAATTGGAATAGTGTCTTCATATATGTCCGCTAAATAAATAGCAAGAGTAGGAAGCCGTTCTTGGGAGCTGTGTGCATCAAAAGGAGCTGATAGTTCTTGTATTAATAAGCCAATGAGTGCCTCTTTAAGACAGTAGGTATACACAGTAGGTATAAAATATAAATAAATTGCCCATTGTTCATAGCTATTGCTGTGGCAATCATTATTATTTACTCAGTATCAAACCTCCTTTCATCCCCTCTGTCACTCTCTGACCACAACCTGCTAATTCTGACCCTCTCTTCTACTACCTCTACTCTTGCTACCCACACACAGGCAACCTTGCGCCCCACACATACGCTCCATTGACTTCATTCACTTGCCGACTCTTTGAAACCTCTGCACGCTCTTTCCTCATTCACGGACACAGACTCTGCAGCCTTGCACTACCACAACACATTAACCTCAGCCCTGGACTCTGTTGCTCCCCTCAACCACAGCCATCCTCAATGTGCTAACAAACAACCATGGCTAAACATGAACATCACTAAACTGAAACAGCATTCCAGAGTTACTGAACGGCACAGGAGGAAATTGAAATCCAATGAGGCTTTCCTTCTGTATAAACAAGCCCTTCAGGAACCCTTCAGGAACGGACTGCTCTTTCATCTAATAAGCAAGCTTACTTTACCTGTCTCATATCTACATAGGCCTGGAATCCCAAACAACTGTTTAACTCTCTGCTTCTCCCACTACCGCCTCCTCCCACCTCCCAAATAACAGCTGAGCAGCTTCCCATATTCTAACAATGTGGCAATTTTTGTTCACTAACAAAATTGACAGCCTTCGTGCTGGCCTAAATCCTCTATCTTCCTCATCCACATGACTCCCTCTCTAACGACTTTCATAACCCATTTCACTCTGCTATCACTATGCTATCAGAACAAAGACTATCCTCCCTTATATTTAAGGCCCACCTCACTACTTGCCCTCAAGACCCTATTCCATCCCACCTTATTCCACAATTGACCTCATCTCTCACACTGGCTCTTATGTCACTATTTAACCTCTCTCTTTCATCTGGCACCTTCCCTTCACTATTCAAACACACCATTATAACCCCAATACTCAAAAAATCCTCCCTGGACCCGTTGGCCATCACCAGTTACCGATTTCACTGCTTACTTTTTCATCCAAATATCTGGAACAGCGCGTTCAGCAGCGTGAACATCATAAATTGGTGCGCAATATCTCTGTTAACTCCTTACTATATCCTATTCAATCTGGATTCCACTCCGACCACTCTACTGAAACCTCCCTCACCAAAGTAACTTACGATCTAGTAACATCAAAATCTAAAGGCCACTACTCTGTCCTTATCCTCCTTGACCTATCCTCTGTGTTCAACACTGTTGACCATCTTCTTTTATGCCAAATTCTGACATCCCTGGGAATCCAAGTGCACTTTCATGGCTTTCCTCTTACCTTTTGGATCGTCCATTTAGTGTGTCCCACTCAAACGTGGTTTCCTCTCCCCATCTTCTGTCAGTTGGTGTACCACAAGTTTCTGTTCTTGGACCGCTTCTCTTCTCAGTTTACACCTATGGTCTTGGACAACTCATAAACTCATTAACTCATAAACCCCCACCTTCAAACTCTCCTACTGCCTCCACATCAACTATGTCTGTCACTGACCTCACAATTACTGCAACTCCCCAAGCACTATGCCTTGGGGTTATACTGGACTCCTCTATCACATTCAATCACTTGCCACCTCCTGCCATCTCCAACTCAAAAACATCTCCCGCATCTCTTCTTTCTCTCACCTGATACCACCAAAATCCTAGTGCATGCCCTGATCATCTTCTGAGTAGATTACTGCAACACTCTCCTTTGTGGTCTCCATACGCCGCATGGAGGAGTTGGCCTCAGAATCTATGGGTACACAGAAGCAGTGTTCAATAACATGGGCCACTTGGGTGGATTGCAGAGACACTCACCTGCCCCTTCGTGCACGATAGATGGCTAATCGCCGGCACGCCCCTGTTCCTGGCTCTCAACCTATTTCTGACTCTTGCCCCGCTCCTGTTTCTTAACCATCTCTAACCCATCCCTACCATAGCTTCCCTATTTCCCCTCCCACCTCTCACCTCTCTAGAGTGCTCTACACTCCCGCAACCCCCCTGTCCTTTCCCCTTTCACCATCCAGGTTCACATCCTTCACTTCTTAATGGAGGTCTCTAGCCAGATCGCGACATCTCCCACCCAACCCCGTACATTTCATCTCCCTGTGGCCTTGAATCATCCTGGCCCCAACTAACATCATATATCCTGCCTTGGATTGTCCTCATGTACAGCTACTAGGGTGGTGGGGGCCGGATGGGAAGAGGCGGGGGCGTTTACTGTACACCAGTCCCACGCATAGCCTGGTAATGTTTCATTGTGGTATCATGCCGGGGGTGGGGCTGTCGGCTACGGGAGCGGTTGGGGATAAATGCCGATCTCTGTATGTGGTTAACATGTATATGCCTGTGAATCTGAGACCAGCTTGTTCTTTCCTGTACACTTGTACCCTTTTCATATCACTGTTACTCTATGTATATTGCAAATCTTAATAAAAATATATTGTGCAAAAAAAAAAAACAGATTGGCACCACCCCAATCTATTCTCAACTCTGCTGCTCAACTCATTCAATTTAAAATACTAACCATAAAATACAAAGCTCTCTGCAACCAGGCTCCTGCCTACATTTCATTGCTTACCAACAAATACCAACCCAGACGCAATCTTCGTCATGTATTGTAAGTTAGTTGTTTTACCCTGTTTGTAATTTCACATCGTACAGCACCATGGAAGATGATGGTGCTTTATAAATAAACTTTATTATTAATAATAATAATAATTATTATTATTTACCATGGCACCATTCGTTCTGAGTGTCCAGGACCACTGGAATGTGCAATCCTCAGAGATGGCATATAGTTTAACACAGCTAAAGTGAAAGACATTTACTGTGATGTTTAGGGTTAAGCGCATGCCAAATATAACTTCTGATGCAGTTTATTCATTTTTCCATATTCAAGTGACGCCTATTAACCAAACAAACCAGTCCCTATCATTTGGATAGAATTGGCAAACCCAAGTTAAACTAATTCCAAGTTAAAACATACCTACACACATAAGGGCAGATTCAACGGACCGCATGGTCAACTTTTGCCGTCAACCCTCTATGTTTCTATATAATTTGTGAAAACTGGCTTTACCACAATGCCTTACTAAAACTAAAATCCAGCTGTTCCCCAAATCCAGTGCTTCTCAGCAGGGGTAGATATGGCCACTCTTAACATGATAACAGTAACTTTAGTATTTTAGGTTCAGATAATGTGGCAAGGGTGGATGCCACTGAGAGCCATGATGCTGTAGCTAATGTATTGCAGGCACAGAACATGAACTTGGGTGTCTTAACTGGGGGTACAGTGGGGACAAATTATGTGGAGAAAGCCTTGGAAGGCAGGGACAGGTTCCAGGGTTCCATAGGTTCCAGGTGAGGGGTACTGTGTGCTGGGGGCTACACCCAGTCTATCTGGTTCCAAAGCAGTGTAGACCATCCAAGCCTATGGCCTGGCTATGTGCCTAAAATCCATCATCCCAGTAGTCCTCAAACTTCCTCCTCAAGGGCCGAGACAGGCCAGGTTTTGCAGCTCTCCACGCTACTCCACAGGTGAATTAACTGGTGCTCAGACAGAGCTATAGCCCTAATTATTACATCTGTGCATCAGCATAGAGAGCTGCAAAACCTGGCCTGTCTCGTCCCTTGAGGAGGAAGTTTGAGGACTACTGCATCATCCGGTCCTGGGGGAGGGGGCTTCCTTTATTTTAAATAAGCGATATAAGTATGTTTTAACTTTTTGAAATTAGAAAAAGCTGCGGGTGCTGACGTTTAACCTGTACCTTATGGATTTTTAAGGGAACCACTCTTTCCTTTCCTCTCCATGACATTGAGTGTTGGTTATCCTTTTTGTTCTTTTGGATTGTCATCCCTAGTGGGCATGCCAGGATGATGGGGAATGCAGGGGCCCCGAGGGTTATGATTAGAGAAGAGCGAACTTCTTGAAAGTTCGATTCGGGCGATTCGCCGAATTTCCCCAAGAAATTCGGGTTCGCCCGAATCGAACTTTCACGAATCGCTCATCTGAAAAAAAAAAAAATGCCGGCATGGTGGGAGCGGGCAGGCCGGCTACGCTGTCAGCGGGCGGAGCGGCGCCGGCCTCCACGCTCCGACCATGCAGGTAAGTGTTTGCTTTTTAAACAAATGCCGGCATGGTGGGAGCGGGCAGGCCGGCTGCGCTCCCACCATGCCGGCATTTTTTTTTTTTTTTTTCAGGGAAAATTCGATCGGCACGAACCAAAAAAAATTCGGGTTCGTGCCAAATCGAATTTTCCCTGAAATTCGGAGCGAATTCCAGTTCGTCCGAACCAGTTCGCTCATCCCTAGTTATGATGGGTAGAGGTGTGCTTTAAAAAACAAGATTATAAAAGGTAGGAAGATGTAACAATCAGGTTTTCCCTACTGCCTCCTTACTGAAAACTTCTAAATTCCAATACAGTTAGCTGAGTACAGTAAATACTAAAGGTAAAAAAGGAAACATTAGCCTCCATGTCATCAGAGCAGCTTAGATGAATGGAGCATTGGTTGGAGGCACGTGTGCCTTGGGATCGCTGGGGAGGCGAATTTACACATCAATCTGGGGGATTTCATACAAGGATGACCTTCTGGAGAAAAACACAACTAAGTATTGTGAAAATCCCGGCTGTTGTTTCTCTTTAACAAGGTTTTATTTTCATTAGCTTTATTATCTGTCCATTCTTCACTTAACTTAATAAGACTATTGGGTGTTGTTTGCCCCTTAGTCACCCACACAGTCCCTTTATTGCAGTTTCAAATTGAAAAAATCATGTCAGCAGATCTGAGCACTGGGTTGACAGATATATTACATGTTGAAACAAGTCATTAGAAGAGACAGTATACTGACTACGTCTGTGGACGTTCATATTGATCTGGGTCATGGTATATCTCTAGTGGTAAGGCAAATCTACCGGACCTGCTGCGGTTTTACACACTCATCCTCAGTTCAGTGACAAGTCATTCGTTGAACTAAAAAATGATTTGAATGATTGGTAAAATTTCTTTAAACCAGACCATCAACCTATAAGAGCCTATGTTATATGTTTCCCCCACCATCTACATACATATTCCTCGCATTAAAATTCATCCTACCTGCACCTAGTGCATTTTCTGAGCCTTTAAACATCCAAGATGGCGGCACGTGGAGTCTTCTGACTGTGCCACTCTGCATTCTGGGATTGCTGTCCTTCTCCTGTCCCCAGCTCTGCTCTGTCTGTGCAAAGCACAGCTATAACCCCTGCACTTTTGCCCCTCAGTAGGTGATGTTTTTGAGGCAACATGGCTGCGCCCGTATACGGGAGTCCTGAACAGAATTGCAGCCCAGTGGAGGAAAGAAAAAGTAAGTGACTAGCAAGGTAAAATCTATTAATTTTAGATTAGGGTTGGGGCTTTTCATTAAATGATGCTGAAGGTCTGGTTTAAGAAAAAAACAAAACAATGCCTCTATGTTTTAGATTAAGCAGAACCCTAAATTTAACATCTTGAAGTTGGATCATTTTAAAAAATTCTATTTTTCAGAATGACAATGAAAAGGAGACGTGTATGGCCTGGGGTTTCAGTCCTAAACTGTGCATTACATTCTGCATTAAGAGTGTTATGATGTTTCAACCCCACAATATCGTTTTATTTTGGTAGACTTTACTAATATCTAGAATTAATATCTCTATTAATAGCAGGAGCTAGGAAGGTTTAGCTCCCTTTTTGCCAGTAAATATGGCTAGACTTTGGGGCATTAAAATAAGAAATCCACTTACATGATTTTCGTAAGCCTCTGTCTCTGCGCGACATGCTGAATACTGGTGAGCGGCCGGTAATGACGGGCCCCGCCACGAGAACGCCGGCTCCCCACCACAATCACACATATATCAAGCCAATCCTGCTTAGCGACTGAGATAGCGCCAGATAGCGACTCATTCATCATTATTCCAGCCTCAGCCCACAGCGCCAGCGTCCGACCTTGAACAGCGACAGGTATGACCTCTCGCTACCTGGCGCGCTCCAATGCATTTCAATGGAACAATCTTTAAATATTAATAATTAATTGTTATTAATGTGTTTTTTTTTTAAATGTGAAAAATTCTGTGACCACTTCTGCCATTTTAGATAATTTTTTTAAGGGAAAAAAAATAATAAAAAAAAATTGTACAGAATTGATATTACAGGTCTGATATTAATGTATTCATATCACTAAATTATTTAAAATACTTTTTTTTTTGGTTTCCAAAAATATGGTTGTTTGGGGGTTAAAAAACTACTTTTAACACATCGTCTCCAGCGCTCTGGGGTTTAAACATGCATTTCACAGCGCTTGAATTTTTTGAGCATGATTTTTTGATGAATATGGTGGAAGCCGGTCGCTCTGACTAGTCGTTATCATGCGCACCCATACATCGCGGAACCTGTCAAATAGCGACTCGTAACCTTGTATTCAACATTACGCCACACCGACTGAGTCGCTGTCAACAACCGAACAACGGCCAAGCACAGCGACTACTAGCGGGCGCTGTGAAAATACCGCTACAGTCGCTCAACTGTCGCTACCTGCCGCTATTAATGAATCGGCCTCTAAGAGTGTTATGATGTTTCAACCCCACAATATCGTTCTATTTTGGTAGACTTTACTAATATCTAGAATTAATATCTCTATTGATAGCAGGAGCTAGGAAGGTTTAGCTCCCTTTTAGCCAGTAAATATGTCTAGACCTTGGGGCATTAAAATAAGAAATCCACTTACATGATTTTCGCAAGCCTCTGTCTCTGCGCGACATGATTGACGGTTGCATTTGACTGAGCGGTCAGTCGGCTAATCCCTGAAGCAGTAAGGGGAACCTATCATGGATTGCGAATCAAGTGAGTGGCTTTTTTTTTAATGCCCAAATCTGGCTTAGCACAGGGATGAGATGGCAATATGTATATTATATTTGTATATCACAAGCCTGGTACTTATGTTCCTAAAAGGGCAAAAACACCTTGAACAGCAAATAAAACATTTCAGTAGAACAATGCTTCAACAGAAAGATACAAACAGTGACTGATGTATTTTTGATTGGAACAGGATAGACTTACCTTGAGTATAAGGTGTCAACAATATGGCAAACGCACAGAGACCCGTAAGAACCAACCAGGACCCCTCCATGCCGCTTGACACAACCTTGTCAATGACCACTCCACTGTAACATCACTGAGCCAACCACAACACTGTCAAATGAAAGATAATGCATGTATAAGTTTTAAAGAATATCAAATATCAGTAACACAGATCTGCATTGATTGGGAAGGTTGGGATGTTCATTGATAAAACATTACATTTTAATGCATATAGCTGTCCACTACACACATCACACAGGCTTCAAAGTAACATATAGACGATGATAGGGGCAGACATGTTATTAGTTACTTTTCCTGTGCAGAAGTACAGAAAGGAAAGAGGACCTTAAAAACGCTGAGTTTGAAACTTCGGCCCTTATTTAAGAAGGGATAGCATCAGGTAGTGGCTGGTTAATGAGAGGTAGCGACAGGTAGCGACTGGTGAACGCCGGACACGGCAGCAATTACACATTTATCAAGCAGAATCTGTTTAGCTACTGGGATAGCGCCATGTAGCGTCTGATTCATCATTTTCACAGCCTCAGCGAACAGCGCCAGGTATGACCTCTTGCTACCTGTCGCTCTCCCATACATTTCAATGGATGAACCTTTTCTTCTCTTTAAACGGGTTATTTATTTTTTTTTTTTCCAAAAAATCACAAATAATTCTGTGACCTCTTCTGGCATTGAAAAAGCAGTTTTTTCATGATTTTTTCATTTTTTATATATTTCCTCAGAAATGACATTACAGGTCTGCCATTAAAGTGTTCATGTTACAATGTTGTTACAATGTAATTCCATATGTTTTCGCTTTGTTACTACTGAATAGATGCTGACAAACAGACTTTAAAGTGGACCAACACCCAGGGGGGATCGGCCCGGGAATCCATAAGATTCCCAGGCCGATCAGATCCCTCCCTGTGGGGCATCCGAAATCGGGATGTCCCGCGGGGTGAAACCCCCCAGGAAGCCCACAATCCTACCTTTTCCACGTTCCAGCGGTGCATGCGCGTCCGCCGCCGCCACCTCCCGCGCGTCCCTCTAGCAGGGCGCGCTCCCGCGCCGGCCGTTTGTGAATGGCCGTTGCGGGTGCGCTCCCTGTAAGAGGGACGCACAGGAGGCGGCGGCGGATGGGCTCTGCTTGTCCGGCGCTGCCTCTCGCTTGTCCGCCGGCGGGGATTGGCTGCAGCGGTCACGTGGGAGCGGGGAGAGGTGAGTTTTCGGGCCTTTCTGGGGGGTTTCACACAGCGGTGCACCCCCGATCGGGGTGCCCCACCGAAGTGGACCAAAACCCAGGATAGTCAAAATGCTGGGTGTTGGTCCACTTTAAACACACCGCCTCCTGCGCTCTGGGCTTCAAACAAGCATTTTTCAGCGCCAGAGATTTGTGAGGCCGTTTTTTTGCTGAATATGGTGTGAGTCGGTCGCTATGAGCAGTCGCTAACATGCGCTCCCATACAGCTCTGTACTGGTCAAATAGCGACCGGTCACAATGTATTCAACATTACTGAACAGCGACTGAGTCGCTATAAACTAGCGACTCACGGCCGAGCACTGCGACTACTAGCGGGCGCTGTGAAAATGCCTGCTACAGACGCTCATCTGTCGCTATCTGCCGCTAATGATGAATCAGCCTCCCCGTTTTTCAGTCAACCAGAATTGTATTACATGTTTTACCCCTTTGTGACCTCTAATGTTTTACAAGTAGAAGCCAGATCAGTAAAGTAAAGCCATTAAACCGGACCTTCACCCTGAATAAGAGCCTATCTTATATGTTTCCCACACACTGTACATACAGATTTCCCAAGTTAAAAATCACCCTACCTGCATCTACTGCATTTTCTGAGCCTTTAAACATCCAAGATGGCAATCCACGGTGTCGCAGGCTGCCTGCAAACAGGAAGTGCCTTCTGACTGTGCCCCTTCTGGGACTGCTGTCCTTTTCCTGACCCCAGCTCTGCTCTATCTGTGTAATGCACAGCTATATGTATGCATGTGATGCTTCTGAGGCAAGATGGCGGCGCGCGTATCCTAGAGTCCTGAACAGAGTTGCAGCCCAGTGGGGAAAATAATAAAGGGCCTTATTTATCACGGGCTAGCGCCAGGTAGTGTCTGACGAGCGCCAGGTACCGCCAGCTATCGGCGGCTACCGACTCAAGTACGCCCGGCGGCGGTCACAATGACGCATTTATCACGCTAAATGAGGCTAGCGCCGGCGAGAGCGACGGCTAGCGCGGGATTCATCATGAAGCTGCCTGGACCGAACAGCGCCGCTGCAAATTCCTTCACAGCGCCAGGTATGACCTGTCGCTCCCTGGCGATGTCCAATGCATTTCAATGGAGCAATCTTTAATTAATCATAATTAATTGGTATTTTTTTTTTTTTTTTTTTTTTAATGTCAAAAATTCTGAGACCACTTCTGCAATGTTAGGTTTTTTTTTTAAAGTAAAAAAAAATAAAAAAAAAATATTTGTGCAGAATTGATCTTACAGGTCTGATATTAATGTATTCATATTACAAAATGATTAAAAAAACATGTATAATGTTACAATCAAAAAATATGGTTGTTTAGGGGTTAAAAACTAGTTAATACACATCGCCGCCAGCGCTCTGGGGTTTAAACAAGGAATGGACAGCGACAGCACATTCGGAGCGTGATTTGTTAATGAATATGAAGCAAGCCGTTCGCTCTGGCCATTCGTTGTCAGGCGCTCACATACAACGCTGAACCTGTGAAACAGCGATTCCTAACCCCGTATTCAACATTACCGCACACCGACTGAGTCGCTGCCATCAAGCAAACGCCGGCCAAGCACAGCGAATACTGGCTGGCGCTGAAAAAATCACGCTACAGTCGCTCATCTGTCGCTACCTGGCGCTATTAATGAATCGGCCTCAAAATGTAAGTGACTAGAAACCTAGTACTACAATGGTGAATCCAGCAGTTCACCCAGTATAGCTCCAAACCACCGCACCTCCTCCACGGTAATCAATAAATCAATTAAATATACATTATGAATTCATAAATTATTTATTGATAATTACCCACAAAGATTACATAACAGACAATTAAAAAACATATAAAACTAGACCGTCCATTCCCAAGGACATCCCAATTTTACCCAACCCAATCCTATAAATATCATATATATGAGGAGTGCTCATGTTACAATCAATCCATAAAGTGCATTAGTGCTAATCTGTGCAAATATAACATTAATGATACAAAATGTGGCAAGAAAAAGAAAGAAAACAGACTCAAATGTCAAATGCAACAGCCAATTAGAAAACATACACATCACCTGAGTGTATAACTCTGAGTATGCCCCAGGAATGCCCCGGTCGAGTAGCGATCCCCCAACGCGTTTCGTGGCCCCCCGCTCACAGGCCACTTTATCAAGGTATAGCTGTATAGCTATATATAAGTGACTAGAAACATAACATATATTAATTTTTGATGCTGGGAAATAGTTTTTTAAGGGTTTTGGCTTTTCATTAAATGATGCTGAATTTTCATTAAATGATACTTATTTTCTGTATACAAGGGTCTATTGTAGCTGGGTGGGTTGCTTTGGATCTGGAATGGGTTAATTTATAGTTCATCTCTAATGTAACATGCAGGTAATGTATGCAGGATAATAAGAAAGGGCAGGGGCTCGAAAACATATATTATTCAGAAACAAAGGGACTATGCAGTATTAGAAACCAGAGCATAACACTACAATAGACAGAAAAGGAAACTTGTTTATCTGGATTTACAGGGGAGGGAGACAGCAGGAACAATTTAAATTAGATTTCACCATAAATGCCATTCCACCAGGGTGATTTTTCTTTGGACCAGCTCTAATCACTGACATTTTTCCTGTACACACCCTGAAATAAAAGACCCTTTAATGCCTGAGCACAAGCGGATGGAGGAAAAATATTAATAATAGATGTGAGACCAGAGAAAAAAAAAAACTGCCTGATGCCAACAGGGTGGATAGTAAGTGAACAGGAGGACGTGGGGATAGCTATTCTCCTACCAGGGGCAGCACCGAACATGGCTGAAGCAGCAAAAAGATAAGGTAAAACAGGAATACAGCTCAAGAGAAGAAAAAAAAGTATAATTAAAATGAAGGGATACATAGAAAAAAAAGCAAGGTGTCCAGTAGGGTAGCTGATCAAGTCTTTAACCCCTAAGATTTACACAGACGTAAAGAAATATTTCTGTTTCTTATTATATGTTGTGTGTCTGTTTGTTCCTTACCCAGCTGGTCCTATAGATTTAATAGTGTAGTTTACTTGTGGTTCTTTTATGTGTTGTGTAGATAGATTAGTTATGTGTATTTGGGGTTGGCACATTGCACTTTATTCATTAGGGGTGTATAGTATTCATGGTAGGTCTCTATAGGACAGGAATTTAAATATTGTTTGTTCTGATCACATATATGGAATAGAAAAAAATGTTTTGACCTTTGCAGGAATAAGTATTAATTAAAATAAGCTTGTTGCACAGTATTTTTTATTGAATTGTATATTACCGTATTTTTTCCGCCCTATAAGACGCACCTGCCCATAAGACGCGCCTAGGATTTGGGGGAGAAAATAAGAAAAAAAATATTTTAAACCAAAAACGCACCATTACAGACAGTGTGGCATTCCTCTTTCCCATTGGCCGTGTGGGATGACCCCATTCCATAGAAAGTATAGCATGCCCCCATCCTATTCCCCGTATACCCAGTGTGGCATCCCCCTCCCATTCCCATATAGGCAGTGTGGCATTCCCCCTCCCATTCCCCGTATACCCAGTGTGGCATCCCCCTCCCATTCCCATATAGGCAGTGTACACCCCATTATCATAAGCAGTGTGGCATTCCCCCCTCCTATTCTGCATATAGGCAGTGTGCCCCCCCATTCCCATAGGCTGTGTGGCATCCCCCTCTCCCCCCATAGGCTGTGTGGCATCCCCCTCTCCCCCCATAGGCTGTGTGGCATCCCCCTCTCCCCCATAGGCTGTGTGGCATTCCCCCTCCCCCCATTAGTATAGGCTGTGTGGCATCCCCCTCTCCCCCATAGGCTGTGTGGCATCCCCTCTCCCCCCATTTGTATAGACTGTGTGGCATCTCCCTCTCCTCCCATAGGCTGTGTGGCATCCCCCTCTCCCCCCATAGGCTGTATAGCATCCCCCTCCCCCCATTAGTATAGGCTGTGTGGCATCCCCCTCTCCCCCCATAGGCTGTGTGGCATCCCCCTCTCCCCTCATAGGCTGTGTGGCATTCCCCCTCCCCCCCATTAGTATAGGCTGTGTGGCATCCCCCTCTCCCCCCATAAGCTGTGTGGCATCCCCTCTCCCCCCATTTGTATAGGCTGTGTGGCATCCCCCTCTCCCCCATAGGCTGTGTGGCATCCCCCTCTCCCCCCATAGGCTGTGTAGCATCCCCTCTTGGTGCAGGCCGCGCCCACCCGCTGCCCTGACCTGGGTGCTCGCATGTGCCCCAGGAGGAAGAAGCAGCAGGCGGAGGAGCGGCGGGAGCACTGTCCTCTGGGCTCCCGCAGTGTGACAGGCAACGCGGGAGCGCCGGGAACGGGTGCGTTTTTTTTTTTTTTTTACATTCGCCCAATAAGGCGCACGGACATTTTCCCCCACTTTTGGGGAAAAATAAGTGCGTCTTATAGGGTGAAAAATACGGTATATTGGATTTTTAGATTGCCAGCCTGGTTACAGACGCCAATCGATATATGTATACTCTTATATTGTGACTAGTATTCTGACCAAGCAGCACTATATATTCCATCTGTTTGTTTCCCCCATTCCCCCTCCCCCATCCCCATCCTCAGGTTTTCATTGTGTTCGTGTTTTTTAACTGGATTTTAAAGTGTCCCTGTTTGCATTGTACATAGATATGAATTAATAAAAGGTGTATATATTTGTATCAAAAAATATAGCGGTGCCACTGAATTTACTGGGGGTTCTTGGTTTCTTGGGGAGTGTGGGATCCCCATTTTCCTTTATACTTTGGGCCTTGTGGCTATACCTACCCCAAGTGTTGCACGCTACTGTACAGCGAATCTAGTGCGGCCTTTTCTCATAGAGCGTAAAGAAATATATACTACACCTCTCAGCGTATGTCTACTATACTAAATCAATTCTGGTTTATCCAGAACACAGTATGAGAACTGTAAAAAGGGGATGGCGAAAAGGTTGGAGAATAAAACAAAAGATAGGAAGGCCCTTATTTATGAAGGAATAGCGACAGGTAGCGACTGGTGAGCGACTGGTAATGACGGGCCCCGCCACGAGAACGCCGGCTCCCCACCACAATCACACATTTATCAAGCCGATCCTGCTTAGCGACTGAGATAGCGCCAGATAGCCACTCATTCATCATTATTCCAGCCTCAGCCCACAGCGCCAGCGTCCGACCTTGAACAGCGACAGGTAGGACCTCTCGCTACCTGGCGCTCTCCAGTGCATTTCAATGGAACAATCTTTAATTATTCATAATTAATTGTTATTAATGTTTTTTTTTTTTTTTTTTAAATGTGAAAAATTCTGTGACCACTTCTGCCATGTTAGATAATTTTTTTAAGGTAAAAAAAAAAAAAAATTGTGCAGAATTGATATTACAGGTCTGATATTATTGTATTCATATTTAAATTCTTTATACATTTTTTTTTTTTGGTTTCCAAAAATATGGTGGTTTGGGGGTTAAAAAACTACTTTTAACACATCGCCGCCAGCGCTCTTGGGTTTAAACATGCATTTCACAGCGCGAGAATTTTTGGAGCGTGATTTTTTGATGAATATGGTGGGAGCCGGTCGCTCTGACCAGTCGCTATCATGCGCACCCATACATCGCGGAACCTGTCAAATAGCGACTCGTCACCCTGTATTCAACATTACTGCACACCGACTCAGTCGCTATCAACAACTGAACAATGGCCAAGCACAGCGATTACTAGCGGGCGCTGTGAAAATACTGCTACAGTCGCTCAACTGTCGCTACCTGCCGCTATTAATGAATCGGCCTCTAAGCGCATAGCGCCGGCGCTCTAGGCTCCCTGTTTTCCCTTTGTTACTGGTGGATATGTGATCAAAAACAGACTTTAATCACACAGCGTCTGGCTCTCTATGCTATAGCGACCAGATTTAGAGCGCAGACGCTGTGTGTGTGTCCTTTTTTGATAAGTATGGTGTGGAGCACCGAGTGCCGGACACACTGAGCTGGCGCTACCTCTCGCTCCCTGCAGCGCTGTACTGTTGTTACAGCGCCCAACATACATCACATTCATCAATGCCGGCCAGGTTACTAGAGACGCTCTGTTACAGCACCCGATAACTGCTTACAGCGTCTACTAGCTGTCGCTCTGAGCGCTGCGATACAGACGCTCATCTGGCAATACGGGACGATAGTAGTGAATTAGGAATAGATAGGTCTAGCACACCTAATTGTTTTAGGTTAGATTATGCATGGACGCATAGGATATTGGGTGCAAATCACTCTGACCTGTTACTGGTCTGTAACTACATATAAATATACCAAGTTAGAGTAATGATACACCGATAGTTGTCAGTATAGATTCCCTATTAGGTTGATGTATATTCTGGATGAACTGTGTACTTGATGTGTTCAGATCTGAAATCAAATAGCTGTATATATGCACTAATCTTATTGAAAATACATATATCCTACTAACCACTCACTTGGTGTACGGTGTGCATTACTCTAACTTGTGCCCTTATTCATCAAGCGATAGCGCCAGGTAGTGTCTGACGAGCGCCAGGTAGCGGCAGCTAACGGCGACTACCGACTCAAGTATGCCCGGCGGCGCTCACAATGACGCATTTATCAAGCAAAATGAGGCTAGCGCCGGCGAGAGCGACGGCTAGCATCATGAAGCCGCCTGGACCGAACAGCGCCGCTGCAAATAATGTATAATGTTACATTCAAAAAATATGGTTGTTTAGGGGTTAAAAACTAGTTAATACCCATCGCCGGCAGCGCTCTGGGGTTTAAACAAGGAATGGACAGCGACAGCACATTAGCGGCGTGATTTGTTAATGAATATGAAGCTAGCCGTTCGCTCTGGCCTTTCGTTGTCAGGCGCTCACATACAACGCTGAACCTGTGAAACAGCGACCCCCCAGCCCGTATTCAACATTACCGCACACCGACTGAGTCGCTGTCATCAAGCTAACGCCGGCCAAGCACAGCGAATACTGGCTGGCGCTGAAAAAATCACGCTACAGTCGCTCATCTGTCGCTACCTGGCGCTATTAATGAATCGGCCTCTTGGTATATTTATAGATAGTAGTGAATTAGCCTCCACGTTAATACGGACTAATATATGACAGATAGTAATGTCCTGAGCACACAAATCAGTGCTACTATACCTCTGAATGTGATTAGTGATTTGAACTGTTGGTTGTATTCAGGGGTGAACCTTGGCTTTCTGCTGCCTTAGGCAATCTATAGAATAGCGCCCCTACATTCCTCAACAGAGCAACTAGGTGGTAGGGAGTGGTGGTGGGGCTGTGGCTGCTGAGCCACCAATAACTGACCTAAAAAAATGACAGCACAATCACTGATGAGATAAGAGAAAAAAAAATGGAAATATATTTTAAATAAAAATAAATAAAAACCAGGTTGATTGCTTCCCCCTCTGCAGTGCCGCCTGATGCTGTCGCCTTAAGTGGCCTCATTACAGGTACACCCCTGGTTGTCTTGGCCTACCAAGCCAAAAACTGCTAATTAGGGATAATATTAACTTTGTGGAACTGAAAGGTAGGTTAGTAGTAGAGATGAGCGAACTTCTCAAAAATTCGGTTCGGGCGATTCGCGGAATTTCTCAAAGAAATTCGGGTTCGTCCAAATCGAACTTTAGCGAATCGATCATCTCTGGTGGGAGCGGGGAGGCCGGCTGCGCTGTCAGCTGTCATCAGAGGAAGCCGGCTTCGGTCGCCCGCTGACAGCACAGCCGGTCTCCCCGCTCCCACCATGCCGGCATTTTTTTTTTTTTTTATTTCAGGGAAAATTCGGTCAGCACGAACCACTAAAAATTCGAGTTTGTGCTGAATTTCCCTGAAATTCGGAGCGAATTCAGGTTCGTTTCGCTCATCCCTAGTTAGTAGCCATCATCTGGTTACACTAGTGTGTATGTACAGTACATTGACCACGGGAAGGCTAGTCATTTTTTAAATATCTTTAATTAGCCAATGATAGAAAAATGTGGCTGTATCCTTCTGAAACATGTCCAACCAAGAGGTACCTGAAGTTTAATAGTTTTTTTGTATCTGTTTATGAAGATTTGGGGGTTTATTCATGAAGCTCTAGCGGCAGGCAGCGTCTGGTACTGCCTGGCACTGGCACTGTACGCAAAACCGCATTTATGAAGGCGATTCTGGTGAGCGACTCTAACAGCGCCATGTAGCGTCTGATTCATCATTACAGGCGTCTCAGCGTATAGCGCCAGCGCTCTTGCTTCCAGTGCGCCAGGTATCACCTTTCGCTACCTGTCGCTCTCCCATACATTTCAATTGCCGTTCTTTTTCTTCTGTTTAAACAGGGTTTTTATGTCTTTTTTTTTCTCTCAAATAATTGTGTGACCTCTCCTGGCCTAGAAAAAGTCATTTTTGAAAACTTTTTGATTTTTTATATTTTAATGCAGAATTGTCATTACAGGTCTGGCATGAAAGTATTATATGTCACAATGTTATAACAATGTCATTCCATGTGTTTTCGCTTTGTTACTGGTGGATATGTGTTCAAAAACAGACTTTAATCACACAGTGTCTGCCGCTCTATGCTATAGCGACCGGATCCAGAGCGACTACGCTGTGTGAGTGTAGCCAGCGGAAGGTATTCAGCCATTATCTTTGTTGGTCTTTTAATGTAATGGTTCATATCTGTTCTGCAGTTGCACTACATCACCACAAGATGGCACTGTTGGATAAGAGATGAATTGTGACATTACAGGTCTACCAAACGTAAAGCCTAACCACATAGGAGTACAGCTGAACTGCTATTGGCTAAGGTGAGTAGAAAGTTAGAGAAGGTTCTAGAGGCCACTAGAGGGAGTCTATATAAGGAGAGATACCTTAGAATGAGTTAGTGATCTACGGAACATACAAGATGTAGTTCTCTATTGTAGTAACCGGGAGTGAGAGGAAGGAGTGAGAGGAAGGGTCAACTGGTAGCAGTCGCAGAGAGAAGGAGAGAGCAGAGGAGCCACATTCATACCTAACGAGGGACCACAGGAGAAGGTGAACCATTCCACCCAAGATGCTGAGGAGGAAGCTTAAGGCCGCAGTATTCTGCCATGGGATCAGAATGAGTGACCACCACCTGTTGGATACATTTGGATGTAATGTTGTGCTATGGAAGCTGCTAAGGAAACTGTTGTGGAAAGACTGTATGACCTGCTGTGAAGCCTAATGTATCTGCAGATGTATGCAACCAAATCTCTGTCTTTCCACACAGATAGACATGTTTGTTGCTTGATATTTAGTTGATGAGAGGGTTAAACTGGGCGGTAAATTAGTTCCCAGGCCCTGAATAATAATAATTTTGTATAAATAATAGTGATTGAGCTGCTCCCACTCCCCTTTATTCATTTGAATTGCCATGAGCACAAGCAGGGAGGAATTCAGTCAATATGGATTTCTCCCTGTGAAGTGTTCTAAAGGGAGGCTGGCTGCTTCCCAGGTGAGTAGCTCTCAGATATTTGTCTGCATTGCATGTCCCAACTTTGGGGACTCAGAATTAAGAGTAGGGACCACATTAAACACAGAGTGCCTTGCCGGGGCAGTGTGGCTTCCACATGTATCTGCAGATATGTGCAACCAAATCTCTGTCTTTCCACATAGCTAGACATGTTTGTTGCTTGATATTTAGATGATTAGAGGCTTAAACTGGGCGGTAAATTAGTTCCCAGGCCCTGAATAATAATAATAATTTTGTATAAATAATAGTGATTGAGCTGCTCCCACCCCCCGTTATTCAAGTCTAAAGTGTACCTGAAGTCCTGCTAATAAAGTAAGTGCCCTTTTCATAAAGTCGGTCTCATTGGAGTTTATGGAAGTAAGCCCACGTCAGGAGGTCCCCCAAGCCCGTTATCAAAGAACCCACTCCCCACACACCCTGAGGAGCTAAACCCCTCAGGGACCCGTATGCTACATGAGTGCTGAATATGGTGTGAGTCGCTGAGATTCGGTCACAATGAGCTGGCGCTACCTTTCGCTCCCTGCAGTGCTGTAATGGTTATAGAACACCCAACATACATCTCATTTATCAATGCTGGCCAGGTTACTACAGTGACTGAGCCCAATAGCCGATCACAGCGCTTACTAGCGGTCGTTCTTCTGCCGATTACTGGCGCTATTAATGAATCGGCCTGCCCGTCTCATTACAAATGAATGTTATTGGAAGATGCTGGCTATCCTCCTCATAGTAATCAGTGAATAGTAAAATGCCATCACCTACTAGAGCTGCTTTTCTTTTTTTCTCTTAGGTTTGTTACCTTACCAAGCTGTATCTACTTTCTTAAAAGTATCCACCGATCTGCCATTGTGGCCAAGATCTGATTTATGTAGTCAGGAAGGCAGACTGATATTTTAGTAGTCTGACTAAATATTGGTGTGGGGTTTGAGTATGAAAGGGCAGAGGAAGCGCTTTATCATTCATTCCATGTATTTAAAGCAATAGATGAGCTGCAGCCAATTCCATAAAGGCAGAAACCCCTTATTGTTCTAATTGGTGTTTTTCATACCATAGCTCTGGCTTCTACAGTGTGGAATTACTATTTCTGCTGTGAAACTTGCTGCCATTTATTCTGGGGAGCTAATTCGTATTTGTACCATGGCCTCTCCCCTCAGTATTGTTGTACTAATTGGCATCTTTACTGTGACATCAATTGCATCTTTATTTCCAAGGCGTTCACTGTTCTCACTGTTTCATATGTTACCAACTGTTATACTAAGGGCCTTATTTATCAAGGAATAGCGACAGATAGCGTCAGATAGCGACTGGGGAGCCGGCCAGTAAAGCCAGGTACCGCAACTAGAACGCCAGCTCCCCTCCACAATCACACATTTATCAAGCCGATACTGCTTAGCGACTCATTCATCATTATCCCAGCCTCATCCCACAGCGCCAGCGAACATCCTTGAACAGCGACAGGTATGACCTCTCGCTACCTGGCGCTCTCCAATGCATTTCAATGGCAGAATGTTTTTTAATTAATAATTATTTTTTAATATATATATATTTTTTTTAAATTTCAAAAAAAAAATCTGTGAACACTTCTTCCTTTGAAAATGTATTTTTTGGGAATTTAAAAAAAATTTTTTTTTTTTGCAGAATTGATATTACAGGTCTGATTTTAAACTATTCAGGTTTGAATATTATTTCAAAATCATTCCATTTTTTTGGGTGGTTAGGGGGTTAAAAAACTACTTTTAACACATCGCCTACTGCGCTCTGGGATTTAAACATGCATTTCACAGCGCCGATTTTTTAATGAATATGGTGGGTGCCGGTCGCTATGTCCAGTCGCTATCATGCGCTCCCATACAACAGCGAACCTGTCAAATAGCGACTCAGCATCTTGTATTCAACATTACGGCACACCGACTGAGTCGCTATCATCCACCGAACAATGGCCAAGCACAGCGACTACTAGCGGTCGCTGTCAAAATACCGCTACAGTCGCTCAACAGTCTGTCGCTATCTGTCGCTATTAATGAATCAGCCTCTAAGGCTGACATATTCACTGGGCCGGAATCCTGCTATGGGTTGGGTTCCTGCAAAGGAACCTTGAATTACCCACATTTTTGTTACAGGATTGGAAGGGGGTCACATGATCAGGTCTCTATTTTGCAGTCATACTGGCAAATCTCTTTTGGATGTTTTTTTAATTTAAAGTGGAACAACACCCAGGATTTTGACTATCCTGGGTATTGGTCCACTTCCGCGTGGCACCCCAATCGTGTGTGAAACCCCCCAGAAAGCCCCGAAAACTCACCTGACCCCGCTCCCACGTGACTCGCTCGTTCCAGTCGCCGCCGACGGGCAAGGAGAGGCAGCGACGGACAAGCTGAGCGCGGGCCGCCGCCGCCTCCCGCACGTCCCTCTTACAGGGAGCGCGCTCGCGCCGGCCATTCACAAACGCCCGGCGCGGGTGCGCGCCCTGCTAGAGGGACGCGCGGGAGGCGGCGGCGGCCCGCGCATGCGCCGCTTGAACTCGGGGATCTGGGGGGTGCCCCGCAGTCAGGGAGCTGATCGGTCCGATCAGGGGAGGGTGTTGGTCCACTTTAAGAAAATAATCTGACAGAAAATGCATGGCGGCATCCAGTCCATTTAGTGACCACCACATAATATTCTGCCAGTGCCAACTCTTTGATTCCTCTGAAATCCATGGGTGTCTTCCATCCAAACTTCTCATACAGCTTACCATACATTTTGGCTTCAGAGATCAGACATCCTGTGTTCACTTGCAATAATATTTAGAGGGTTATTTAACATGGGCTAGCGCCAGGTAGCGCCTCGTAGCTGCAGGTAGCGCCTGGTGAACGCTGGGCACTGTACCAAAAACCACATTTAAGAAAGCAAATCTGGTGAGCGCATCTAACAGCGCCATGTAGCGTCACATGTATTACTAGAGGTGGCTCAGCGTATAGCGCCGGCGCTCTAGCTTCCAGACGCCAGGTATTACCTTTCGCTCAGTGTCGCTCTCTCATACATTTCAATGGCCGTTCATTTGCTTTCATTTGTTTAAACAGCGTGTTTGATTTTTTTTTTTCTTTTGCTCAAGTCATTGTGTGACCTCTCCTGGCTGCAGCAATTTTATAAATGTTTTGGACATTTTATATTTTTATGCAGAATTGTATTTACAGGTCTGACACTAAAGTGTTATTGTCCCAGTGTTAAAACAATGTCATTTCATGTGTTTTCGCTTTGTTACTGGTGGATATGTGTTTGAAAACAGACTTTAATCACATAGCGTCTGGCGCTCTATGCTACAGCACCCAGCTTTAGAGCGCCAAAGCTGTGTGTGTCTAGTGCTTTGTTAAATATGGTGTGGAGTGCAGAGTGCCGGATGCACTGAGCTGGCGCTACCTCTCGCTCGCTGCAGCACTGTACTGTTGTTACAGCGCCCCACACACATCACATTCATTAATGCCGGCCAGGTTACTAGAGCGACTGCAACACTAGGTTACAGCGTCCAATACCTGCTTACAGCATCTACTAGCGGTCGCTCTAAGTGCAGCTATACAGATGCTCATCTGGAAATACCTGGCGTTAGTAATGAATCAGCCTCTTACTGTTACATGTTGGGGAACCCAGCACAGCAATAGCTGACCATGACACCACCAGAATGGGGGATCCAACACTTGGCAGTGATAGACACCCACCCCATCTATTCTGTTCTATAGCATCTACCTGGATTGGATTGAGGGTGGAAGAAGTCTAGGTGCCCCCCCCCCTTAGGTGGGAGGCCTGGCTTGGCCCTCTTTTAATCTGGCTCTGGTATCTACACAGCGGTCACATGGTGCACCTACCTAGTATAGACGCCAAGAGTCATGACCCAAGAAAAGGATGCATTTGGGCTTTGACACTTGTCTTATACAGTGAAGGCAGGGGAGTAGCCGGGGAGGGGGGCAGGGGAGTAGCCGGGGAGGGGGGCAGGGGAGTAGCCGGGGAGGGGGGCAGGGGAGTAGCCAGGGAGGGGAGCAGGGGAGTAGCCGGGGAGGGGGGCAGGGGAGTAGCCGGGGAGGGGGGCAGGGGAGTAGCCGGGGAGGGGGGCACATTCCCCGGGTGTAGCAGGTCAGGGTGCCAAAGGGGGCCTGAGCACATGTGAGGGGCCCCATTTCGAATCTTTACCCCGGGTGAAAGAATACCTACCTACTCCTCTGGTGAAGGTCACCAGGTGATCCTGAATGTGGTTACCTTCATGGTAGTTAGTTGTTGTCAATAAAGTACTCCATCACCTGGAATATGGACCTGACATCTTGTTTTTTTTATCAAATCAGTAAAATTGACCAATAAAAAAAAATCAATTGCAACATGCTAAATAGTGAGAGGAGGAGTTACTTTTACACCCCAACTGAAGAGAATTCCCATCAAGTTTGTGGTTTCCATTAACTAGTAAAGGAATAAAGGAGCATTTCTCTTAGTGGGACATTTTGATGTGAGATGCCCTGCTGTGTGAAACTACCTGGTGATGCTGCCAAACGCACCTCTCCATCGATTCCACTGCACAAGCGACTGCTCACCTCTATCTGTGCATAACGGTACCAGCCATTCAGAAAAGCCTGGCATGGGGATGCATTGAGTAATGTGGAGGTGCGGGCAGGACCACACTCTCCATTCAGCTTTGCATGCCCAGTGGAAAGGCAAAAGCTGTATGCAATGCAAACAGGTCATTGGCTGGTGGCCCGTGCATGCAGGGCTGGATTATGAGGAGGGTGCAAGGGGCCCGCGCCTTCACCACTTGCCCTGCAAAGGGTTCCTCCACCAACCATTGGGTTATGGTCTGGTCCAGAAGGCTTTTCAGTGTTTGATCTGACGGGCCACAGGGCCAGCAACAAAGCTATGTGCAGCAGTGGGGACGCGCCTGGGCAAGCCTTCTTTTTTGCAAACCTGCAGCCAAAGCCACCACAGGGCAGGATGGAGAATCTAGAGCAGCAAAGCATCAGCAACGCTACAGTGATGGGTGCAGAGCTGTCACTGCACATAAGCCACCAAGCACAGCCACTGGCAACTCAATGCAGGGAACTGTTTTCTGCTGGACCAGCCGGGCGACTACACTACACCCACCCAGAATGGCAAAGCAGGAGATCCTGAATAGTACACACTCGCACAAGGGTGGCACAAGGGACTCGACCCTTGTGCAGGTGGGACTCGATCTGACCTTCCAGTAAGTAGGCAATCACCATTCAGTTACTTGGCTGGACTGTTATTTTAAAGGGAAAAAAATACTGTATCTGGGGCCTCCACCAGATTTTGTGACCACACTTAATCCGGCCCTGCATGCATGTGCCATGGGACCGAAGGAAACCAAAGTTCATGGACAAGCTAGGAGGATACACACAGTGGGACATCCCTAATGCGAAAATACTGATTTTGTTCCTCTTTAACCGCTTAACTCAAGCTGCTGCCAGTCTGTGGGCAACATTATCACTCTAATATTTGCCTGAAATTGCATGATAGGAGGGGGGTTCTCTAGATTAGAAATTTAGGCGCACACCAATTTGAATGCATATAGAAATATTTTTACTATAAGTATTTCATTTGTGATTATATACAGGCTGTGAAGATATCTCACATTCGGGTAACACACGGTATTATCTACATATTTACATTCAATGCATTTAGTGTAGCCCCAGTATCAAGCCTCATAACAATCTCTTACTAGCGTAATGGCAAAGTTATATCACATGTGCCTGCTGGACTGGCACGGGGAGATTAACATCATGCATCCATGAAACAAATATAAGCATAGCATAGAATCATATAACTGTGAATAACACTATGCGCCCGTCACCTGAAATGAGTTTTATCATAATATGGACAATACCTATAGCGCCAATTTAAACAGGCACATAGTTCACAGTCACAATAAACCATTGAGTAACATCTCAATGGTTTAAAGCTAAGGCGCATGCCACATAACGCGCAACAGTGCGCTCTTACAGCATAACTTTACATAGCATGTGTACAATAAGTAAGATAAGCATTACTCCGTGAGAATAGTTCGGTAATAATGGGGGCGGTCCTCCCACGTTTCATTGTACACATGCTATGTAAAGTTATGCTGTAAGAGCGCACTGTTGCGCGTTATGTGGCATGCGCCTTAGCTTTAAAAGAGAGATGTTACTCAATGGTTTATTGTGACTGTGAACTATGTGCCTGTTTAAATTGACGCTATAGGTATTGTCCATATTATGATTCAACTTATTTCAGGTGACGGGCGCACAGTTTTATTCACAGTTATATGATTCTATGCTATGCCTATATTTGTTTCATGGACGCATGATGTTAATCTCCCCGTGCCAGTCCAGCAGGCACATGTGATATAACTTTGCCATTACGCTAGTAAGAGATTGTTATGAGGCTTGATACTGGGGCTACACTAAATGCATTGAATGTAAATATGTAGATAATACCGTGTGTTACCCGAATGTGAGATATCTTCACAACCTGTATATAATCACAAATGAAATACTTATAGTAAAAATATTTCTATATGCATTCAAATTGGTGTGCACCTAAATTTCAAATCTATAGATTGTGGTTTGGTGTATGAAGAAAACACTATTTAGAGCAGCACCCTGAAGCTGAAACTATACTTATCTTTTTTCTTAATGTCGAATTGATGTGTGCCACTCACTCACAAATATAAGAGGGGGGTTCTCCCCTGTAAAATCCGAATGGTACATTTAAAATTGCCTGATTCTTCTCTCTTCCACTAAAAGACACAAACAAGCTAGAATGCATTTTATGTACAGTGTATAAACCATCTGGATTAGATTATTGAACCATTTTTCACCATAGTTCTCCTTTAAGTATTACCTCTAATGTTTTATACACTGTAATATATATAGGTAGTGTTACATACACCAGGCTTATCTGATTGAGCAACCCAATGGTTTAACCCCCTGCAACGCCCATTCACCCAGACCATGAAGGATTTGTGTTCAATCACATTAAAAGCAGTCACCATTGAAAAGGAACTACAGCAAAATACAATTGAGCTATTTTACCACTACCTTCGATTTTAGCTAGAGCTTGAAGATGAGAAACACAATATACCAGAGACTGGATGTCAGGATTAAGCCTTTTTCAGGCACATTGCACAATATATATACATCTGACCTAGATGTACGAGTAACAATTGATGGAGAGATCTAGTTTCAAGGGGCAGTTAGGGCATATACATTTGTGCTAAGGAACTGATATGGATCAGTGGCTGCATCCATGTCCTTCATTGTTCTAATTATATCTGTACAATCATATTCACAATGACACAGGGAAGAGTTAATGGTATGGATGTGAGCGGGAGGGTCAGCCAGGGAGAGACATACAAGCATTCTCTCTGTCTGTATCACTGCGATGGGAAGGATTTTATATGTGAACCACATTACAAGCCTACATGAAGCTGTTTTCCTAAACAGGCTCTCATTCTCTGTCCACCCCCCATTATAAATGGTGTATAGATTCCCAGATTGTGAGATCTCTTTTTATTCTCTCTGTCGCTCTGTCTTCCTTACTATAGCTGAGTCTGGGTAACTCCATCTATACTAGTGTGACGTATCTGTTGACCAACCGTCCAATATATCTATCTATCTATCTATCTATCTATCTATCTATCTATCTATCTATTTTCATACATCATTGTTTGCAGCTCCCAGACTGTCCACTTGCCTCTCCTCCTCTAATATCGCTACCACGCTCTACATTTCCTGCACAATTCTCCCCACGTTCATATGCTCCCTACCACTATTTTCGATTTTAGCTAGAGCTTGAAGATGAGAAAAACAATATACCAGAGACTGGATGTCAGGATTAAGCCTTTTTCAGGCACATTGCACAATACATATACATCTGACCTAGATGTACGAGTAACAGTTGATGGAGAGATCTAGTTTCAAGGGGAAGGGGCAGTTAGGGCATATACATTTGTGCTAAGGAACTGATATGGAACTGATATGGATCAGTGGCTGCATCCATGTTCCTTCATTGTTCTAATTATATCTGTACAATCATATTCACAATGACACAGGGAAGAGTTAATGGTATGGATGTGAGCGGGAGGGTCAGCCAGGGAGAGACATACAAGCATTCTCTCTGTCTGTATCACTGCGATGGGAAGGATTTTATATGTGAACCACATTACAAGCCTACATGGAGCTGTTTTCCTAAACAGGCTCTCGTTCTCTGTCCACCCCCCCCCCCCCCCCCCATTAAAAATGGTGTATAGATTCCCAGATTGTGAGATCTCTTTTTATTCTCTCTGTTCCTCTGTCTTCCTTACTATAGCTGAGTCTGGGTAACTCCATCTATACTAGTGTGACGTATCTGTTGACCAACCGTCCAATACATCTATCTATCTATCTATCTATCTATCTATCTATCTTCATACATCATTGTTTGCAGCTCCCAGACTGTCCACTTGCCTCTCCTCCTCTAATATCGCTACCACGCTCTACATTTCCTGCACAATTCTCCCCACGTTCATATGCTCCCTCCCCCTTCTTTATTAATCCTGGCACGCTCTCTCTCATGCACACCTTTCCCCATCTCTCTTTCCTATTTGGTTGCAAATCGCAGCTATTACGAACATCAAGTACCCTCCAAACACAGCACAACAATACTATACACACTCTACACTCAACATTTAGATGATTTGCTATATTGGTGTTTACAGTATACTAACTGCCTTCTGCAGTGTTACTATTACATGCTATATTATTATACCACAACCCTACATTTAATATCATGCGCTCATTATACCATATGTAGCACTCAATCAGGGCACTGCACTTGCTACTGCAAATCCTGATATTATCTGCTTCATATTTATACCCTTCCCTGTATGTGTGCGTGTCTACAATCTATCTGTTCTATGTAAATGATAATAACTGATAAATACTCATAAGCAATACATTTGTAAATACTAATAAATGATAATGATTCGTAATTCATTAATTTACATGCTTTGATAGTAAATCATAATACACTAACTTACACCCTACATGATTCATAAACTGAATAGGACGCTACACAATCTACAAGGCTTATATCACTTTTTCTATCTGTATTTTCCAGGGTATCTGAATGCTTAGTACACGCATTATAAAGTGATTGATGATTTTCATTGAATGTGGTGGCTTACTGTCTGCTGCAGGGCAGTTTCTAGGCAAAAAAAATTCTGCCCCTCATCACCCATCCTATGGTGCTGCTGCTGTCCCATACTGGTATGTGCCATGCTGTGTCTATACCATAGCAGCAGGTAGTGCCCCACCCATGACAGAGCTTAATATGGGGGGTGAAGGGTCTGTTAAATGGCTGCAACACTCATAGTGGCCCTGTCCCATCTGCAGAAAAGCAGGTGGCTGGAATAAAGGTGCCCCCTATGGCCTTGGTGTTCAAGGCAATTGCCCTGCTTGTCCTCCCCTAGAAACAGCCCTGGTCTACTGTGACCAAACACATAAATGCCATAGTTTACATCAGTAGCGAATGGTAGCGAATGTACCCCCCCCCCCCTGCCAGTGGCATAACTAAATATGACCGAACCCTGGTGGCAACATTAAAGTAATTCTGCAAATATAAACATGAAATACACTATGCAAAAAAAAAAAAGACCTTTGCACCCGTGCCTATAAATAAATGCAGATCCCGTGATCCTTCAACCACCACACTGCTCTTAACGAACAGATGCTTTTAATGGGCCTTGATCAAACAAAATATTAAAGACAATAGAACATGTCAGGGGTTAGAACCTTTGTCTCGTCTTCTTATCACCAAAAAGACATATAAAGAGACGTTATAGTGCAATATGTTAAAATAAAACAACTGTAATTTATCTAAGGAATGCACTCACATTCAGCAAGTGTTGAAAGCACTCATAAAAACATATGTGATCCTGAGTGTAGATTGCTGTTAGGACAGTGGTTTAAACCTCTGAGATTGCTTAAAGTGGACCAATCTATAAGATTCCAGGGCCGATTGATTCCCTCCCTCCCCCCCAGGCATCCAAAATCAGCATGCCCCACTGTGTGAAACCCCCCAGCTTGCCCATACACTTACCTTCTTTGCGGACGCATCCCCGTTATCCCCCTAGCAGGGCGCGTGCCCGCACCAGGCATTTGTGAATGGCCGCGCAGGCACCTTCCCTGTCAGAGGGTAGCAGGGGATGCAGCCATCAGCACACTTGGAGCTGCTCACCTTAGATGAAAGCTTAGATGAAGGGACATCAGCGGATCCAAGGACGCCGATTGGACGAGGGGGCGTGCATGCGCCATAGAACCGGGAAGAGGTGAGTTTGTTTTGGCAACCTGGGGGGTTTCACACAGCGGGGCACCCCCGATTGGATTGTCAAAATCCTGGGTTTGGTCCCCTTTATGATCCTATCCGTTCTGTGAAATTGTCACAATTGAAGCTCGATCGAGGTGAAATCTCCCGCTGTGCACTTTGGCCGGCCATGCACGGGTCTTGGGAAGTACGTGGTGACATCAAATGTACTAAGCTCTGCCTAACGCGTTTCGTACTTTGACTTCAACTGGTGCATGTGGGCTTTGTACTAGCTTATACGTATAAAAACAGAGGATGCCTTACGCCCACCCTCCTACTGGTGTGTCTCAATGGGAGTTGTCCTTAGCGGTGTTTTGTGCTGCCAGTAGCTATGTTACTCTTACAAGGGTAACAGACATACATAAAAAAGGCCTAAACATACAATATTTATTCAAAAAAATTTTGTTCATAAAAAGCCTATGTATACACATAATTACATATATTAAATATATAAATAAATATACAAAAAATAAGAAAATGAATAAAAGTACAAGCTCATGATATAAAATGTTTTAGCGTTTTACATTGTCATAAATTAAACAGGGCTAATTATTCTTAAATAAAACGGTTCAAATCAAATTCAACAAATTTGGAACAATAGTATCAAGCCTGTGAATCCTTTATGACTGTTTATGAGAGAGATTTTTAACCAAATTTGATCCCCTCCAATACGTTTGGACATATTCAATGCCGCAAAAAATCAGACCTGAAGGATTACAGTTATGTGCAGATGCAAAATGCACAAATCATGAGACATAATTCTTTGCATCTCTATATGATCTAACACCAGATCTTGTTTCCATGTAGCAACTGTCTAGTCATTCCTATTGCAGTGTCATTGGGTGGCGCCCTCTATAAGTTATTTCTCTTGTATAAAAAACACTATGGCCCTTATTTAACAAGGGATAGCGCCAGGTAGCGAATGGTGAGCGAACGGTAATGACGGGCACCGCCACAAGAACGCCGGCTCCCCTCCGCAATCACACATTTATCAAGCCGATCCTGCTTAGCGACTGACAGAGCGCCAGATAGCGAATCATTCATCATTATTCCAGCCTCACCCCACAGCGCCAGCGAGCGACCTTGAACAGCGACAGGTATGACCTCTCGCTACCTGGCGCTCTCCAATGCATTTCAATGGAACAATCTTTAAATATTCTTAATTAATTGCTATTAATGTTTTTTTTTTTTTTTTTTTTTAATTGTCAAAAATTCTGTGACCACTTCTGCAATGTTAGATATTTTTTTTAAGGTAAAAAAAAAAAAAAAATTTGTGCAGAATTGATATTACAGGTCTGATATTAATGTATTCATATTACAAAATGTTTTGAAAAACTTGTTTTTTTTTTTATCCAAAAATATGGTTGTTTGGGGGTTAAAAAACTACTTTTAACCCATCGCCGCCAGCGCTCTGGGGTTTAAACAAGCATTTCACTGCGCGAGAATTTTTTGAGCGTGATTTGTTAATGAATATGCTGGGAGCCGTTCGCTATGGCCATTCGCTGTCATGCGCTCCCATACAGCGCGAAACCTGTCAAATAGCGACTCCTCACCCAATATTCAACATTACGGCAAACCGACTGAGTCGCTATCAACTACAGAACAATGGCCAAGCACAGCGACTACTAGCGGACGCTCTGAAAAAGCCGCTACTGTCGCTCATCTGTCGCTACCTGCCGCTATTAATGAATCGGCCTCCCCAGGGGTTATTTAAGAAGAGATAGCGACAGGTAGTGCCTCGTAGCGGCAGGCAGCATCTGGTGAACGCTGGGCGCTGTACGGGAAACCACATTTATGAAAGTGAATCTGGTGAGTGCTCTGGGTTCAGGAGCACTATGTAGTACTTGTCGCTCTGTTGCGCTCTCCCATACATTTTAATGGGCTTTCATTAGTTGTGTATAATTAGCGTGTTAGGCTTTTTTTTTTTTTTTTTTTTTTGCTGAAATCATTGTGTGACCTCTCCTGGCTCCAAACAAACACTTTTGATCATTCCATGTGTTTTCGCTATGTTACTGGTATATATGTGTTTAAAACAGATCACTACAGCGTTTGACTCTCTATGCTATAGCTATAAAAGTATAGGCTTTTTTATGTTTATGCCTGCAGAATGACTTTGATGGGGCCTCATCTTTTTACTGTCACTTTAATTCCGTTGGATAAAAACTACTACAAAACTAAAACAGCCAAGACACATGATAATTCTTTTTTCTTAAATCCCTTTTAAATCTCTTTTACTTACTAAGAGAAAACAAATCTGATATATAAGGCCATGGAGCAACAATGATGGGGCTCTCTGACATTCTGGGCCCCCACTACATCTGCATCCTCTGTAGTTACGCCCTGTCTCAGCACCAGGGAAGGGTGTCGGGAGGGGTGGTGGCGGTTTAGTAAGCGTTTCCCAGTTAAAGAATACCAGCTACATTTTATACTGATGTCATTACATTCATATTCATAATATTCTTCTTTCCAGTTATTTATTACGACCTTTGCTTTCTGCAGTGTTACTAACCCATACATAATAATACAATACTATTCAATGTGAACCTTACATTCTACACATAACATACACTTCACATTCACACTAAACACACTGCATTCATTATTCAGGACACACTCTCCTCATTTATTATTCTCTCTGTCAGTATTTACACCACACTCTACTTTCTGCTCTCTTACCTTTACATGCTATATATTATGATTTAGGAAACCTGAATGTAACACCCTATACATTTCAAAGAAATCACGTACTACATTCAGCTCTGATATTACTCATTTATTTGTTTTATTCTTTATGCGTCCTTATGTACACTGTGCTTAGTGCATACTGTTTAGCAGGGCATTGTATGTTTATTCATTTTGTGTACATAGTATATACTTAACAAGTTAGCATGTTTATTTATTAGTCACACCATTCACTCTGCATTCCCATTGTTCCCTTTATTAGTATTTAGATAGGGATTTCTAGATTCACTGCATGGCCTACATTAACTCCACATATATCATTAGGGATACTAAGCACACGCCATTCATTATGTATTATTCTCTCTACATTTATATTATTCTGTACATTGAAATGCCATTCTATGCTTCACAGTCTAAAATCCCTAAATCATGACCATTCTGATCCATGACTGATTGCTCCTTCGACCAATTACTCTCATTGAATTCAATGGGGAGAGCACACTGCCGCATCCCCGGGGGTGTGCACAATTCCGTCCCAACCTATCTGAATGGCTGGGATGGGAGTGTGAGCACGCTACCAGGGATGCAGGAGATCCCTATTGAAAACAATGAGACGGGCAGCCTGATTCATCATTAGCGGCAGGTAGCGACAGATGAGCGTCTGTAGCAGGCATTTTCAGAGCGCCCGCTAGTAGTCGCAGTGCTCGGCCGTGGGTCGCTACTTCATAGCGACTCAGTCACTGTGCAGTAATGTTGAATAGATTGTGAGGAGTCGCTATTTGACCAGTACAGCGCTGTATGGGAGCGCATGTTAGCGACTGGTCATAGCGACCGACTCACACCATATTCAGCAAAAAAAACAGCCTCACAAAACTCTGGCGCAGAAAAATGCTTGTTTGAAGCCCAGAGCGCAGGAGGCGGTGTGTTTAAAGTCTGTTTTCAAGCATCTATCAACTAGTAACAAAGCGAAAACATATGGAATTACATTGTAACAACATTGTAACATGAACACTTTAATGGCAGACCTGTAATGTCATTTCTGAGGAAATATATAAAAAATGAAAAAATTGTGAAAAAACTGCTTTTTCAAAGCCAGAAGAGGTCACAGAATTATTTGTGATTTTTTGAATAAAAAAAAAAAAAAAACATAAACCCGTTTAAAGAGAAGAAAAGTATCTTCCATTGAAATGTATGGGGGAGCGACAGGTAGCGAGAGGTCATACCTGGCGCTGTGCAAGGCTGAACGCCGGTGCTGTACGCTGAGGCTGTGGAAATGATGAATCAGACGCTACATGGCGCTATTCCAGCCGCTAAACAGATTCTGCTTGATAAATGTGTAATTGCGTGCTGTGTCCGGCGTTCACAAGTTGTTACCTGTCGCTACCTCCCATTAACCAGCCACTACCTGACGCTATCCCCCCATGAATAAGGGCCTTATTTACGGAATGACAGTCACAGCAGATGGCTTTCATTGGACGAGAGCCCATGCGGGTGCTGTCAGGACAGGGAAAGGTAACCAATTATAGGTGCCCAGGGAGGGGGTTCACACAGCTAGGCATCCAGATTCAGGATGCCCCAGTGGAAATCCAGTCATCTTTTAGATACCAGTGTGGCCGCTGGTAGGTTTTGCCATGCTTTAAACCCACATGGCCCGGATCCACCATCAAAGGTTACCTTGTAAATAATATAGGCTTGGGTATAAGATAATACATGCATATCACTACACCCTACATCTATCATACAGGGTTGCAAGCAGATTATTTTGGTCTTCATTTAGCCTGCTACTACTCCACTAAATCCGTAAAAATCAGTAAAAAAACAGCGTTAGAATAAATATCAATAAATGTCAATAATCAGTTTCTCGAGGATCTAATCCATCTGGTCCAGTTGATTTAACAGTTTTACTAAATGATTTTTGACCATATCACATGGTAAACCACTCTGGTGGACCTGTGCAGAGGCACAGCCAAATGGGACCAGGCCTTGTTAGACAGAGGAGTGCTGGAGATGCTGCTGAGGTTCACACCATGTGCCGTTGGAACAATTTCCGAGGAGAGTATACTGGAGATCGAGGGGGTTTCACATAGCATGGAATCCCAAATTGGTGGGCAAGCTCTAACCCAGCCCTGGATTCTTTTAGACTCTGGTAAGGCTGGGTTACTAAGGATTTGTGGACCAAAACCCACAACCCGATGGCCCTGGAATCTATATGATTCACGGACCGCTTGATTCCCCCCCACGGCATCCTGAATCGGCATGCACCGCTGTGTGAAACTCCCCCAGGTCGCCCGGTATATTCACCTTCTCCCCCGGTCCAGTTGCTCATGCAAGCAAGACACTCCCTGCTATCCCCTTAGCAGGCCGGGCACCCGCACCAGGCATTTGTGAATGGTCAGTGCAGGCACGCTCGCTGTTAGAAGGTAGCGTAGGATGCTGCACCCAGCACACCCGGGTCTGCTCCCTTAGACTAAGGCTTAGACAAAGGAGTGAGAGTGGATCCAAGAGCTCTCATTGGACGAGAAGCTGCACATGCACCATAGGATTGGGCAAGGTGAGTTAGATTGGGTGACCTGGGGGGGTTTCACACAGCGGGGCATCCCCGATTGGAGAGACCCGGGGGAAGAGACCAAAATCCAAAATCCTGTGGGTAAGTGGGGAGGGAAGCGGGCTTGGGCTGTTATCAGAGCAATTATATTATGTACAAAGTGATTTTCATATTCCGTATGTGGATGGCGCTTATTGGACTACACAGGAGCACATGAAAGATGTAGTATTAGGCTAGTTGCACTTTGCACTTGACTTTATTATTTTTTTATTTTTGTTGGCACTATGCATGGTTTGCACAATTTTGACTTTTGAAGACTGCAAGTTCTCAGCAGTACCTTGACACTATTGATAGGACACTGGTATATTAGGCATTAGGCACTTTAGGCACTTAGCACTTTCCCATAAGCGCCAATTTACATTACGATACATTATATTTACAACTAATTGTGTGTAATTTATTTCATTAATTTATTTCATTAAGCTATAGCCCCGAAGCTCCTCCCCACTTTTGGTTTTTATGGTATATGTTTTTTAACTGTTTGTATGTAGTATTGTGTATATGTTACATGTACTCTATTTCTAATAAATTGTATTTAAAGGTACAGTAGTGTGCAACTAGTTCATGTGGACCTTTAGGTGGGCTAGCCCTGGAGTCCCACCAAGTACAGAGGGTTTTGGTCCACTTTAAGTAAAACACTGTGCACTTCATTCCACATGTATACTATTCTCTATATTCTTTTCACACCAAACACACACACACAGCTAGATGTGTAACGACAGTGCAGGGCCTCAAATATTTACACTGCTCATGTAAAAACCTTTCCAGTTCAGCTTCTGATGCCTTAACATATTAATTAGAATTTCAAAATTTGGGTCAAAAATGAACTGCCAGAAGCATAGGTGTAAAATAAAGCATTACCAAAGTGAGCTAAGCCCATCTTTTTGACGTGTAGTGATATATTAGAGGAAAGTGATATAAAATGGTTCTCTGGGGCAAATGATTTACTCATTTTTTTATGTTTGCTTGGAAACAAAAAGACCCATTTTGCTGATCAGTTTAGATAACATCAGAAGTCCACTGTGATTCGATGTTATATAACGATTAACATTAACACCTCATTGTGCTCTGTATGATAAACATGGTGAGGTATATTGTTCTCTCTAGGCAAAGAGGAAAAGAAGAAGAATTCATTCAGCTTATGAAGCATTTAATAATCCGTTACCTCAGTCTTATTTATTAAACTGTCACTTTGGCTCTAACCTGTTACTGCAATGGCCGCCCTCCTTCCTGCAGTTCCAGTTCACTGTTCCTAAACTGACACAACCCGGTCTTAATCTTCCTTATGATTTCTTTTTTTCTACCTCAGGCTACCCAGTCATCCCCCAGTGCTCCCAGTCCACCCACGCATGCAGTTCTGTAATTCTATAGCTGCTGAAACTGACCCGGCAATGACGCTGCCACAACGCCAAGCCATTGCTGCCACTTCTAATGCTGGGATTCTATTGCTGAATGTATCATACAAGTCATTGCACAGCATACAATAGCCATGACAGCCGAGGACACATTGGGAACACAACGTAAAAAATAGCACATAGCTAAACACGCTACTTGTTTTGTGATTAATTTGGGTGAAATACTAACAATTTCATACAGGATTATGCAGATACAGTTAACCCAGTTTACATACATACATCAGCATCTGCCCTAGCAACTGTTATGTGTTTTTTAGATATGAGTAAGGCCCTGTTATAATTGGCGCTATTATAAGTGGAACTTGTTTTGTGTCACTTTGTGGTCAGGGACGAGCTGGCCATAGGGAGACCCCGGTGGGCTGCACTGCTTTGGGGCCACATTAAAACCCTGACCCCTTAGTTTCCTTCTCAGCCCCCTGTACCCAGCCATACTGTGCCCACAAGACAAGGAACCCTATCCTTAATGCTATAGCCCCAGCATCATGGTTGTGGGGAGTGGGGGGGCTCACAGAGACATCTCGGGCCGACCAGAGGCTAGTAAAATCTAGGATAAATCTAGCCATTGGCCGCTCCTTCTCAGCTGTGTGTTCCTGGGATAGGCCTTGGGGTGCAGTTTCCAGTACAATGATGTATATAAAGACCACCCTGGGAGCACATCATTGTGTGAATATTCAGCTGATTTGATCTCCTGGTTTGACGTGACTTATGTTCTATCCTTGGCTACTCATTTTATATTGACTCTTTGGTTTGACATTGGCTTTGTTCTTTGTTTAAGATCCCTTGCCGCCTACCTTTTGACCTAGAGATAAATGCTTAGTATATGAATCATAGCTGCCTTTTGTCCATGGCCAATGAGCAGCATAGATCACTGAATAGAAAGAGAGCAGCAGGCATTTCTGTGGCTTCTCCAACTGTGCGTTCCTGCACGGCCTGTGCATAGGTTCTAGCACATCACCTGAAAAGGTGAGTTTCTGGGCAAACCAGGGGGTTTAACAAATCATGATTAGGGATGAGCGAACCGGTTCGGACGAACCGGAATTCACTCCGAATTTCAGGGAAAATTCGATTCGGCACGAACCCGAATTTTTTTGGGTTCGTGCCGATCGAATTTTCCCTGAAATAATAAAAAAAAAATGCCGGCATGGTGGGAGCGGGCAGGCCGGCTACGCTGTCAGCGGGCGGCGGAAGCCGGCCTGCTGACAGCGCAACCGGCCTGCCTGCTCCCACCATGCCGGCATTTTTTTAAAAAGCAAACACTTACCTGCATGGTCGGAGCGTGGAGGCCGGCGCCGCTCTCAGGCGCCCTCTGATGACGCGCCCTCTGATGACGCGTCCTCTGATGACAGCTGAGAGCGGCGCCGGCCTCCACGCTCCGACCATGCAGGTAAGTGTTTGCTTTTTAAAAAAATGCCAGCATGGTGGGAGCGGGCAGGCCGGCTGCGCTGTCAGCGGGCCGGCTTCCGCCGCCCACTGACAGCGTAGCCGGCCTGCCCGCTCCCACCGTGCCGGCATTTTTTTTTTCAGATGAGCGATTCGTGAAAGTTCGATTCGGGCAAACCCGAATTTCTTGGGGAAATTCGGCGAATCACCCGAATCGAACTTTCAAGAAGTTCGCTCATCTCTAATCATGATGCCCCGCAGAGAGGAAGACCAACAACCCTAGAGTCTTATAGATTTCAGGTTAATGGTTGCTCCACGCCCCAACGGCCCTGAAATCTATAATATTCCAGGGCCGCTGGATTCCCTCCCCCCCCCCGGGTCATCCAGAATTGGGATGCCCCGCTATGTGAAACCCCCAGGTCACCCGGAAACTTCTTCTTCTTTCCTGGTCCAGTCATTTGTGAATGGCTGGCGCGGGCACGCTCCCTGTTAAAAGGTAGCGGGGGAAGCAGGCACCAGCGTGCTCGATTTAGATGAGCTCCTGGACAAAAGGGCCTGAGCGGGGCCACACATGTGTTGTAGGACCGGGAAGAGTTTGTTTGGAGTTTGTTTCACACAGCAAGGGGGGCAAGGACCAAAACCTAGGATAGTCAAAATCCTGGGTTTTAGTCCACTTTAAGAGATAGCTCTTAGCTGGCTCAGCAGTCTTGCTCAGAATCCCTTTCCCTCTATTCACCTTCCTTCTGTCTCCCTTATTTTTCCCATATTCCTTTGTTGATAGCCCACCATCAGACGTGATGTCATTGCCTTTGTCGAAGCCTGTCCTGTTTGTGCCAATAACAAGGGAACCCATAGACCCCCCAGCCGGGTTACTGGTACCCTTAGAGATTCCTGGTGAACACTGAACTCATATTTCTATGGATTTTGTCGTTGGTTTGCCGTGATCTCAATTTGGGTGATTGTCAACCAATTCAGTAAAATGTCGCATTTTATTCCTCTGATTAAACTTTAGTCCGCTCCAGAACTGGCGCAACTGTTTATAAAGCATGTTTTTTGCATACCTCAGAATATTGTCGTGGAGTCCAATTCATGTTGCACTCCTAGAGGGAGTTCTGTGCCTGACTGGGAATAAAAGTGACGTTGTCAACATAATGGACAGCCAGAGAGGGTGAACCAGTCACTGGAGCAATATTTGCTTTGTGTCTGATTGCCAAGATCAAGGGTCCAAATAATGCACCCTATAAGTCAACAACGTCTTCACCGTGTTTCTGTAGCTCCAGACAAAATTGCAAAGCATCGTGCCTTCCTCTAATATGCCGGCCTTGGAGGAATGGTTTCGAGAAAGAGCGATCATCTGGGCGATTGGCAGGAAACTGACCTCAAACCCATCGCATCCTCTGTACCGCGAACACTTTGACCACACGGCTTTGACCTTTGGCTTGACCCTTAACCCTTCTCTTGCTGCTCCCCTTGGTGGACTGGCTTCCTGTTTATGAATCTGACATTGTCCAGTCTAGTACCTGGTTCATCCGCCTTCACCCTGTATGTCTGCATCCTTTGTGCTATCTATGTCCTGGGGCAACCGTTTCCGGTGAGGGGTATTCAGAGTCCTGGTGAATGGGGGCTTGTCTATAGGCAGAAGCAGCAGTGGAAATCGTGGGTTGCGAACCTCACCAGAAGGCAGGTATTCCATGGAGCCTGACACTATGTTTTTCCTTTTATCTCTCTTCTATTACAATATATCTAACTTTCCTTCACTTTCACTCTATGGCTCTTCTTGAATACTAGGGTTCCTCATAGACCCTGGAACCTAATAGCTGTGTAGTGTCCACTTTAGGTAGAAGATCCAGCGTTCTCCTCTGTGCAGAACTCCACTTACAAGCCCCTGGTAACCTGCCAATGAAATGACTGGTGTGTCATAAGTTCCCTCCTTCCTGGATGGTAAAAAAAGACAACTTTCAGTGCAACTTTTTAACAAACTATTACATTTTTCTACACTTTATTTTCAGCTTTCATTTATGCACAAGTTGTTCAGAACCAGTATGTAAAAAAAAACCCCAATCTGAGCCCAGGTAATTATGTTATTACAAATATATTTAGACGACTCTAGCCACAAATTCTCTTTTGCAATGAACCTAACGTATTCCCAGCATACTCCTAGCTCCTGACAGCAGGACAGCATCCTGGATTATTAGAATAAAAATCCCCCTACTGCACAAACACACACATATTGCCTCTAATAATACACCTCCTACTGGCATCGACTTCATCACGCAGCCGCAACAACACATTATCCGTCAGCAACTTCTGCCTTCTTTTTCCAAAATAAGGATAATGTAGAGGGACCAGTGCACTATAATGACAAGTTGATGTATATACACTGTATAATCAAGCCCCGTGAAAGGCTTGTATGCTTTGCCTCCCTGCAGCCGCTCTTCCTTTTTAAACACCTACAGCTCCCCTCTTTCCCTCCACTCATTACTTAACATGTTTATCCTGCCATCTCTACTTTCTGTTGTGCCCTCGTCTCCCTCCATTCTGCTTTTCCAACAACCCCCACCCTTTTCTACTTCACCCTTTTTTCCTCACCCCTCCTCCCATCTACCACCCTCCTTCTTATATTAATCATTTGTACCGTTCTTCTCTTGTCGCGTAAGCCTTCATTTTGTTTGCCTCCCTTTTCTAGAATCTATCTGCATCTGTCCGGCTATCTTCTCACGTCACCGATCCTCTCATCTGCTCTTTCATTCTCAGTTCGTCTCTCCTTGTCATTCTACATTCCTCTTCCCATCTGCTCCACTCATCTCCATTTCTAATTCCCTTGTACTACTCTTCTCATCTCCCTCCAATCTTCCTCTCATCTGCTTCTCACTTACACATTTATCCATCTTCTGTATTATTCTCCCTTCTCTTCTCCTATCCATTCACTTTTCCATTCCACTATTTTTTTTTCTCTGTTCCTACCTTTTATCAATTCATCCCCACACTGTACTATATTGCCTTCTCATTACCTATTCATTCTGCTCCCATATTTCTATTATTTTTATTTCTCTATTCTGTCTTATATATGCTCCTCTCTTATCCATTCATTCATTTTCTTCACTAACCTTAATCCATTCATCCCTCCTGTTTTCCTCCTTACATCTTCTCCTCCCTTCTCAATTCATCCCTCCCCTCTACTATTTGTCTTTCTCCATTCATCATCATATCTGCTAGCTTCCTATCTATTCATCCCTTTTCTTTCCTGCCATTAATCCATTCATCCTCTGTTTCTTTATGTTTCCTCCTCCTCCCTATCCATTCATCTATCTGCTCTACTATTCTTCCTTTTCTATTCTTTCCCAAATGTGCTGCTATCCTATCCATACATTCCTCCTCCATCGCATCTACTCCCTCCATTCACATTCTAATCTGTCCTTCTTTTATCCATTCATCCCTCATCTAATTTCCACTCTCAATCCATCCTCTCATCTGCTCCTCTTTTCCTAATTGTATCCTTCTGTATCTCTTTTGCTCCTCACACCTCATCTATTCATTTATCACTCCCATATGCAACCGTACTCTTTGCCTCAATCCATCTTCTCATTGTTTTATTTTTTCAGCTCTCCTCTGCCCACCATTTTTCCTCTCTTTTTCCCTTTATGCTTCTTTCCTTCGCACCTTATTTGGTAACCATAGTCTCTCTAAATCCCTCCCTGATTTTACCGTCTCTGTCTATTCCTGCTCTAAGCTGCTTCTTTTTTGCCCTCTAGCTCTCTTCTTTTTATCACCTTTCTTTATGATGTTACATTCTCATTCTCTATCCATCTTGCTCTTTGCACTCCTCTCCTCTCCCTTCATCACTCCCCTGTACCACTCCCCTCTTTTCGCTCCTCTCCATCGCTTCCCTGGCCTCTCTGCTCTCGCTGGCAGTGCTGCTCCCCCTCCCTCTGCTTCCAGTAAATGTTTTAGTACCACAGACAGCTCAAACCGAGCAGCAGCTGTGACACCCCATATGAGGGGACGGGCTTTACGTGTCTTAACTGGGGGTGAAGCTGCTCTAAGGGACATCAGCAATCAGCTGCGAGTGAGATCAAACTGATATCTATCTGTCGTATCAGTTTCATATTTCTATCTATTGCTCTATACATTTGTTTCTTTCCGTTATATTTAATCCCATGATCCATGAACCATATTATTTATCTTTGACTTTTATAGCTGCATTTTTCTTTTCCTGCAGTACTATTATTTATACAAGCCCACAAAGACAAAATATAACCCCCAAATCGCCAGTCCATTGGGTTTTAGATGCCTTGGAAGTTTTTTCTTGTCTTTAGACTGATACCTTTAGGGCTGAATGACACTCAAGCCCACCAGGTAACACCCACAGACCTCACATTGGATACAGACGCATGTTGATGCTGTCTCATTGTATCAGTTAAAGTGGACCTTAAAAAGACTTTTGGTTCACCATTCCCCAAAAGATTGCTGTTTGGTCCTAAAATGTTTGCCTGTATGTGTTCCTACTTCACTGTAGTTACCCACATGACTTGTAGTGGCCAATCAGGTTTGCGGCATATTTCTGATCAGTCAACCTGATTGATTGCCAAATGAGAAGCCTGTGGTTGTCACAAAGGGAAAAATACTTGGTGGGCTGCACTGCTTTGTGGCAGACTGGGCTGGATATAGCCCCCAACACAGAGGCCCAATTCACCATAACCTGTGTCTGAATTTGGTTAATTCCTTTTCTAACATCCCCCTCTCCTCATACCACTGACTGTACCCACTGTACCCCAGCCAAGACACCCCCACTCCATGTTCTGACCCTGCAATGCTATAGTCTCAACATCACAATTGTAGGGATCATACCCACCCCTACCACATTATCTGCCCTTATCCTACCATACTATAATTTCAGTACTATTAAGAGTGTCCGTATCCACCCATGTCCAAGATTTGTCCCCGCAATGCTAAAGCCTCAGTTGATGCACAGACTCGTTTAACATCTGGGAAGCAGATTGAGGACAGGGCTGGCAGGGCAGTTAAATTGACTCTTTTTAACATCAGGATATCATAACATTAAGTATTAAGGGCTGTTGTTGGGTTCATTGGGAATAAGGAGCAGGGCATCCCAAATCTGCATGCCCTAAATTAGAGTTTTTAACATATTATTTGATCTTTTAGTTCACAGATATTAGATCCATTAAAATGCGCATATAATACGGACATTATACATATATGCCATCAGTATTGAAAGTCAGTCTATTTTTTATTCCAGGCTTTTAATGCTTTTGGTTGATGGTCTGGTCTTATTGTAACCTTAAAAAATGATGGTGGAACCAGACATCTGGTGGTCTTGCATGATGGAAATAGTGTGTAAATCAATATCACCAGTACCATTATTTTTCGGCAATCAATTCACAAACTCAATCTGCTGGGAAACTCCATCAACATTTAACTTTACCTGCAGAGATATGGCTGTCAGCAGAAAAACAATTGCCAAATATTTTACTTTTGCATTAGTCAATCCAGAGTATTTTTATGGACAATAGTACTTTTCCTATATAGCGGATTTGTTTGGTTTTGCTTCTACATAATACAAAAATGACATTGGCCCTACTTTTTCATTACACTTCTTTGGACTGCTTAAGGCTTTAGTGATAATGTCCCCAGTGGTTTTTAGTTCTTAGCTGAGAGCCATACTGAATACCTTCAATTTTCAGTCTGCAAGTCACAGTGAGTCAGACTGGAGCTTCCCAGTGAGGGAGCAGAGATTCAATTTTGGGAAATGCATTCCTATATCATTAGAAGCTCCAGTCTGATTCACTGTGGCTTTGCAGAATGAAAATATGAAGATATTTAGCATTGTTCTCAACTAAGAATTTGAACCACAGGGGACATTTTTGCTTCAGCCTCCAGCAGTCCAAAAAAAGTGTTTAGGGAAAAGTTGGCAACTTTGCCGAAGTTGCATCTAAAGGCAGGTAAACAATATTATGAAAGCGGTATCCGATTGCCCCTAATTTATCCACCACCACTCTTATGGGGTTAATAGATAGTTTAGGGTAAATGGTTAGTGTAGTTTAGGAGTAGGGACTCTTTTAGTTGTTGCCTAGCTGGGATTAAGTTTAGGGCACTAAGTTAGGGACCACCCACCTCGTCAATGATTGGTTCCTGGGTCTTATATAAAGAAGACCCAGGGAGTGAGAAGTAATATACAGTACAGTTGAGGACGCAGGATTTGAATGCTAGACCAGGAGTATTAAGAGAGAGCAGAGACCAGTGTCCAAAGGATGAAGCTCTGGATGATATCGTCTAGAGAGCGGTGCTGCAAGAGCAGCCCTGAAAGCATTTCCTACCCTAGGGGACCTTGGAAGTCACTGAGGCTTAGTACCCGTTGTGAGGGTCTGGAAGGTGGACTGGGTAGAGACCAAGTAAAAAATATTACATATAAACAGTATATCATACACCCCTGGAGATAGGCATCCATTTCCTTGTGGAGGCTGATTCATTACTAACGCCAGGTATCGCAGATGAGTGTCTGTATAGCGGCACTTAGAGCGACCCCTAGTAGACGCTGTAAGCGGGTATCGGGTGCTGTAACAGAGCGCCTTAGTCACTGTAGTAACCTGGCCGGCATTGATGAATGTGATGTATGTTGGGTGCTCTAACACCTGTACAGCGCCGCAGGGAGCAAAAGGTAGCGCCAGCACAGTGCGTCTGGCACTTGGCACTCCACATCATATTTTTCAAAAAAGGAAACACACACAGCATAGGCGCTCTGGATCTGGTCGCCAGACGCTGTGTGATTAAAGTTTGTTTTTGAACACATATCCACCTGTAACAAAGCGAAAACACATGGAATTACATTGTTTTAACACTGTGACAATAACACCTGTAATGACAATTCTGCATAAAAATATAAAAAAGTTTCTAAAAGTGTTTGTTTGCAGCCAGGAGAGGTCACACAATGATTTGAGCAAAAAAAAAAAATGTCAAACACGCTGTTTAAACACAAGCAATTGAACGGCCATTGAAATGTATGGGAGAGCGACACTGAACGAAAGGTAATACCTGGCGCTCTGGAAGCTAGAACATCAGCGCTATATGCTGAGCCGCCTGTAATAATACATCGGATGCTACACGGCGCTGTTAGAGTCGCTCACCAGATTCGCTTTCATAAATGTGGTTTTGCCTACAGCACCCTGCGTTCACCAGACGCTGCCTGCCACTACGAGGCGCTACCTGGCGCTATGCCTTCTTAAATAACCCCCTTACTGTCCCTTTACTAGGCTTATATGATCCAGCGCAGGCTCTCCTTCTCCAGGGGAGGCTGGAACACAAATTGCACACTGCTGCTCCTCTATAAGGTGGCTTGGACCTTCTCAGTGTCCTAGTCACCCGGGGGATAGTAGATGATGTCCGGGAAACAGGGAAGAGGTAACATAGTATGTAAGGCTGGATAAAGACTTTAGTCCATCCAGTTCAGCCTGTTTAACTCCTTCCAGTGGGCTAGTAGCCATAGCTGGAAAGGTAGTAAGAGGGTGACAGGAGGAGAGGGTTTAAGTGTCAAGGGAATACTGTGACAAGCTTGCCATCTGTTATATCTGGGTGTGGGTCCCCTATAAGAGGGGAGAATTTGTAACATAGCGCCTCAGTCGCTGTAGTAACCTGGCCGGCATTGATGAATGTGACGTGTGTTGGGCGCTCTAACACCAGTATTATAAGGACTAAATTTACATTTCTGGGAGAACACTAGCTGATGAGCAAGTTTGTTTTCTGCCAAGCTCTCTTTCTCTTTCCCTACATTGCCCCCTTCCCTTTTTTGCTCTCGCTCTGCCCCCCATGCACCTCAGGAGAGCTCACAATCACTACAGATAAATTTAGCTCAGGAAACAATCTAATGAACATCCGCCCTCCCACACAGCGGCACAGGTAGAGGAGGCTGCCGCCCCGCTGAAATACACAGGATGTGCGTATGGATCTGCCATAGATAGATGTGAGGCTCGTGCCATCCAGAGCTTGCTGCTGCCTGGATAGATCGCAGTGATCAATACCAATGGAAAAGCTTTTTCTAAAATGATTCTTCACTTTTGCAGATAGACGGCCATAGGTGCACAATGCCGTGGGGGCGAACACAACTTAGCAGACATGTGCCTTTGTGCTCCGGTGTGATTAAATACTGATGGATTCATGTCAGTCTAATCTTCACAGAGCGAATAACGATTAACACAGTTTGTAATTACTGGCAGCTCAGAACCCCCCCCCCCACCCCCACTGCATCAATATACCCCTCGCTGTGTACAGGAGGGAACGCTGTTGCCACGCAGGGGGCCGCAAGACGTGGATTCTGATCTGCAGACCTTAACATGGCGATTGTCAGCGTACAAAACAACAAGAACATTGTGCTGGGACGGACGCTCAGCCCCATTATACGGAGCGGTGCCATCGCTATCAGCGTCTGGAGATGCTTGGCAACATTATGTGGTGCGACGTGTTTATTACTGGAGTATTTCTGGAGATTGATCGCATCATTATACAGTGCGGAGTATCATTACCAGAATATTGAGATACTCTGCGTCACTAGATGCAGTGCAGTGTGATCATTATAGGGAGGCTCTACATTAGATTTGCACAGCCTGGGACTTACACTGCCATCAGTTGTGGCCCTCAGCAATTCTGCCTTCCTATTTGCACCTCTACTCACCTCACCTCAGCTTACCTCTGCCCACCTGCCTCACCTCTAATCAACTCACCTCTTTCTTTTTCAAAGGGTTTTATTGCGGTTTATCATAGAATAAAAACAGCATGGTTACATACAAATGCAATAGAGCATGATATGAACAGCATAATGTAATATGGCATCATAAATTATACATTGTAGAAAGGTTCATTGGCAATAAGGAAAACATCCAGTATCATAGGGTAACTGTAATGAGGTAGAGACCATAAACAGAGAAGAATGAAGGGATGTTTAGAGAACAGTACCGTTGGCTTTATTTACCACAGTCTAATGTTTTCTTATGAAATTGCTTAATATGTGTACAATAACCACTATGCAGGGGTGCTCCATTACAGCTTATTACTTACTCATTAAACCGTAGAATAAGGTTTTGAAAAGTAAATGGGGTGACAATGGAAAAAAGAACTGAACGTACCACAGATACAAGAGGGAAACAGGGGAGGGGGAAGGGGCTGGGTAGAGGTAGGTGGGGTGAGGGGATGCGGTTCCATGACTAGAGTGGGGGCTGGTTGCCCTAAGTAGAATGAGGGCCCACCCAGCGGAAAATTTGAGAGTATGTCCTGACTAAATCGGGAATGTTGGGTCTGCACCTCCCCTGCCGAGGCCTGTATGCTCTATCCATGGTTGCCAAGTGTCGTAGAATTTGTCATATTGATGTCTGGAAATTGCCGTTAACTTCTCATTGCACATAATGTCCGATATTCTGCCCCGAATCTCCGCCCAAGGTATGATGGGGAGTTTCCAATTTCTCGCAATCGTAACTCTGACAGCCGAGATTATATGGAGAGTCAGACGCCACTGAGATTTAGTGTAGGGGCCCACCTTTAACGAAAGGAGGGCTTCCCAGGGGTTCCCATGCACTACGATTTGCAGAATATCAGCGATGAGTTTATAGCTTTTGTGCCATGTCTCTGAGCTGTTGGACACTCCCACGACACATGAAGCTTTGTACCTCTATCCTGACAACCCCTGAAACAGAGGGGGGAGGAGGAGGGGGAAAACCTGTGAATGCGGTCAGGGGTGTAATACCACCTAAACAACATTTTTTAGGCATTTTCCTGGGTGGGAGCATTATAAGAAATTTTATTTGTGTTCCTCAGGATCATTTGCCAGACTTTTTGGTCTTTCTCCTCTCCCAGCTCCTCCTCCCACCTTCTCATGTAATTATGTTTCTTCATGGGGGTTGGAGCTACCAGGGAGTTATACAGGCTAGATATCATGCCCCCCAAGAAGTGATCACGGATACACCTACGCTCAAATTCCGTCATTCTGAAGGGGGGAGGAGTTCTTCAAAAGGTTACTGATGAAGTGTCGTAACTGAAGATATCTAAATACCTCAGACGGAGGAAAGTCAGCCTTAGGTGATAGACTCTGTAAACTTTTCAAGCCATTTGGAGTACAGAGATGATCAGCCAATGTGATGTTGTTCCTTTTCCACCATCTAAAATTCTGCTGGTAGGAGATCCCTGGGGGGAATGCAGGGTTGCCTAATAAAGGAGAGGCCGGTAGATGAGGAGAAGAGAATATATGTTTCGTTGTGTCCCATATAGTTAATGAGTGGGGAGGGGTTCGGGCCTGGAGGACCTGGGTATCCAGAGCAGAGAGGCATGCGCTATGCTCCCACAATTAACTATGTAATTGAGGACCCAGATTGGTTTGTGTCGAGGGGCATGCAGGAGTACCAGTGGTGTGATTTGTGCGGCCAGGTAGTACTTACAAAGGGAGGGAAAGGATAAGCCCCCCTCTTCCTTTTTGCAATATAATGTATCTCTACTTATTCTGGGTCTGGAGTTGTTCCAGGCGTACGAGAGTATCTTTCTTTGGAGAGCCTCCAGTTTGCCTCTAGTTACTGCAACCGGAAGAACTCGAAAAAAATATAGAACCTTGGGCAGATATGTCATTTTTAGGGCGGCAATCCTACCCAACCATGACAGTTAGGGATGAGCGAATCGATCCGGACGAACCCGGATTCGATCCGAATTTCAGGAAAAATTCGATTCGGATCGAATCCGAATTTCCCCGCGATTCGATCACTCGAAGTTTTCCTTTAACATCCATTCATTTACATTACAGGCATTCTAAGATGGCGGGCGGGACATGTCTGGACATGTATCCCGCGCCAGTGCAAGCTGGGGCAGTCACATGCAGCCTATCAGCAGCCAGCAAGCCCGGTGACGTCACACAGCGGTATTTAACGGCGGCCATCTTGCTTTTCCTCATTTCTCTATTGCATTCGTGACAGACAGACAGAACGCTGTGTAGCTGAGGCAGTTAGACAGGCTGGAGACAGGGACAGACAGGGACAGGCTGGAGACAGGCAGGAGACAGGCAGGAGACAGACAGGAGACAGACAGAAAGCCAGGGAAAGGTAGGAAAAACGGAGCTGGCTGACAGGGAGATTTTTTTTTTTCATCCAGCCTTTGTTAGCGTTTTCAGGCTGCTTATAGTAACTAACTGTGCATATATACTGAACTGATCTTAAGTCTGCTGTGAGGCATCCCATTCTGTGACTAAAGCAGCCTCTATTTAATAGCATAATAAACATTTGCACTTATTCTCATAGAAATCAGGCCTGATAAAGACACTTTTGCTGTGCATGCTCTCTGGTTTTTGTGGCACTGGCATCCCATTCTGTGACTAAAGCAGCCTCTATTTAATAGCATAATAAACATTTGCACTTATTCTCATAGAAATCAGGCCTGATAAAGACACTTTTGCTGTGCATGCTCTCTGGTTTTTGTGGCACTGGCATCCCATTCTGTGACTAAAGCAGCCTCTATTTAATAGCACAATAAACATTTGCACTTATTCTCATAGAAATCAGGCCTGATAAAGACACTTTTGCTGTGCATGCTCTCTGGTTTTTGTGGCACTGGCATCCCATTCTGTGACTAAAGCAGCCTCTATTTAATAGCACAATAAACATTTGCACTTATTCTCATAGAAATCAGGCCTGATAAAGACACTTTTGCTGTGCATGCTCTCTGGTTTTTGTGGCACTGGCATCCCATTCTGTGACTAAAGCAGCCTCTATTTAATAGCATAATAAACATTTGCACTTATTCTCATAGAAATCAGGCCTGATAAAGACACTTTTGCTGTGCATGCTCTCTGGTTTTTGTGGCACTGGCATCCCATTCTGTGACTAAAGCAGCCTCTATTTAATAGCACAATAAACATTTGCACTTATTCTCATAGAAATCAGGCCTGATAAAGACACTTTTGCTGTGCATGCTCTCTGGTTTTTGTGGCACTGGCATCCCATTCTGTGACTAAAGCAGCCTCTATTTAATAGCATAATAAACATTTGCACTTATTCTCATAGAAATCAGGCCTGATAAAGACACTTTTGCTGTGCATGCTCTCTGGTTTTTGTGGCACTGGCATCCCATTCTGTGACTAAAGCAGCCTCTATTTAATAGCATAATAAACATTTGCACTTATTCTCATAGAAATCAGGCCTGATAAAGACACTTTTGCTGTGCATGCTCTCTGGTTTTTGTGGCACTGGCATCCCATTCTGTGACTAAAGCAGCCTCTATTTAATAGCACAATAAACATTTGCACTTATTCTCATAGAAATCAGGCCTGATAAAGACACTTTTGCTGTGCATGCTCTCTGGTTTTTGTGGCACTGGCATCCCATTCTGTGACTAAAGCAGCCTCTATTTAATAGCACAATAAACATTTGCACTTATTCTCATAGAAATCAGGCCTGATAAAGACACTTTTGCTGTGCATGCTCTCTGGTTTTTGTGGCACTGGCATCCCATTCTGTGACTAAAGCAGCCTCTATTTAATAGCATAATAAACATTTGCACTTATTCTCATAGAAATCAGGCCTGATAAAGACACTTTTGCTGTGCATGCTCTCTGGTTTTTGTGGCACTGGCATCCCATTCTGTGACTAAAGCAGCCTCTATTTAATAGCACAATAAACATTTGCACTTATTCTCATAGAAATCAGGCCTGATAAAGACACTTTTGCTGTGCATGCTCTCTGGTTTTTGTGGCACTGGCATCCCATTCTGTGACTAAAGCAGCCTCTATTTAATAGCATAATAAACATTTGCACTTATTCTCATAGAAATCAGGCCTGATAAAGACACTTTTGCTGTGCATGCTCTCTGGTTTTTGTGGCACTGGCATCCCATTCTGTGACTAAAGCAGCCTCTATTTAATAGCATAATAAACATTTGCACTTATTCTCATAGAAATCAGGCCTGATAAAGACACTTTTGCTGTGCATGCTCTCTGGTTTTTGTGGCACTGGCATCCCATTCTGTGACTAAAGCAGCCTCTATTTAATAGCATAATAAACATTTGCACTTATTCTCATAGAAATCAGGCCTGATAAAGACACTTTTGCTGTGCATGCTCTCTGGTTTTTGTGGCACTGGCATCCCATTCTGTGACTAAAGCAGCCTCTATTTAATAGCACAATAAACATTTGCACTTATTCTCATAGAAATCAGGCCTGATAAAGACACTTTTGCTGTGCATGCTCTCTGGTTTTTGTGGCACTGGCATCCCATTCTGTGACTAAAGCAGCCTCTATTTAATAGCATAATAAACATTTGCACTTATTCTCATAGAAATCAGGCCTGATAAAGACACTTTTGCTGTGCATGCTCTCTGGTTTTTGTGGCACTGGCATCCCATTCTGTGACTAAAGCAGCCTCTATTTAATAGCATAATAAACATTTGCACTTATTCTCATAGAAATCAGGCCTGATAAAGACACTTTTGCTGTGCATGCTCTCTGGTTTTTGTGGCACTGGCATCCCATTCTGTGACTAAAGCAGCCTCTATTTAATAGCATAATAAACATTTGCACTTATTCTCATAGAAATCAGGCCTGATAAAGACACTTTTGCTGTGCATGCTCTCTGGGTTTTGTGGCACTGGCATCCCATTCTGTGACTAAAGCAGCCTCTATTTAATAGCACAATAAACATTTGCACTTATTCTCATAGAAATCAGGCCTGATAAAGACACTTTTGCTGTGCATGCTCTCTGGTTTTTGTGGCACTGGCATCCCATTCTGTGACTAAAGCAGCCTCTATTTAATAGCACAATAAACATTTGCACTTATTCTCATAGAAATCAGGCCTGATAAAGACACTTTTGCTGTGCATGCTCTCTGGTTTTTGTGGCACTGGCATCCCATTCTGTGACTAAAGCAGCCTCTATTTAATAGCACAATAAACATTTGCACTTATTCTCATAGAAATCAGGCCTGATAAAGACACTTTTGCTGTGCATGCTCTCTGGTTTTTGTGGCACTGGCATCCCATTCTGTGACTAAAGCAGCCTCTATTTAATAGCATAATAAACATTTGCACTTATTCTCATAGAAATCAGGCCTGATAAAGACACTTTTGCTGTGCATGCTCTCTGGTTTTTGTGGCACTGGCATCCCATTCTGTGACTAAAGCAGCCTCTATTTAATAGCACAATAAACATTTGCACTTATTCTCATAGAAATCAGGCCTGATAAAGACACTTTTGCTGTGCATGCTCTCTGGTTTTTGTGGCACTGGCATCCCATTCTGTGACTAAAGCAGCCTCTATTTAATAGCATAATAAACATTTGCACTTATTCTCATAGAAATCAGGCCTGATAAAGACACTTTTGCTGTGCATGCTCTCTGGTTTTTGTGGCACTGGCATCCCATTCTGTGACTAAAGCAGCCTCTATTTAATAGCATAATAAACATTTGCACTTATTCTCATAGAAATCAGGCCTGATAAAGACACTTTTGCTGTGCATGCTCTCTGGTTTTTGTGGCACTGGCATCCCATTCTGTGACTAAAGCAGCCTCTATTTAATAGCATAATAAACATTTGCACTTATTCTCATAGAAATCAGGCCTGATAAAGACACTTTTGCTGTGCATGCTCTCTGGTTTTTGTGGCACTGGCATCCCATTCTGTGACTAAAGCAGCCTCTATTTAATAGCACAATAAACATTTGCACTTATTCTCATAGAAATCAGGCCTGATAAAGACACTTTTGCTGTGCATGCTCTCTGGTTTTTGTGGCACTGGCATCCCATTCTGTGACTAAAGCAGCCTCTATTTAATAGCACAATAAACATTTGCACTTATTCTCATAGAAATCAGGCCTGATAAAGACACTTTTGCTGTGCATGCTCTCTGGTTTTTGTGGCACTGGCATCCCATTCTGTGACTAAAGCAGCCTCTATTTAATAGCATAATAAACATTTGCACTTATTCTCATAGAAATCAGGCCTGATAAAGACACTTTTGCTGTGCATGCTCTCTGGTTTTTGTGGCACTGGCATCCCATTCTGTGACTAAAGCAGCCTCTATTTAATAGCACAATAAACATTTGCACTTATTCTCATAGAAATCAGGCCTGATAAAGACACTTTTGCTGTGCAGGCTCTCTGGTTTTTGTGGCACTGGCATCCCATTCTGTGACTAAAGCAGCCTCTATTTAATAGCACAATAAACATTTGCACTTATTCTCATAGAAATCAGGCCTGATAAAGACACTTTTGCTGTGCATGCTCTCTGGTTTTTGTGGCACTGGCATCCCATTCTGTGACTAAAGCAGCCTCTATTTAATAGCACAATAAACATTTGCACTTATTCTCATAGAAATCAGGCCTGATAAAGACACTTTTGCTGTGCATGCTCTCTGGTTTTTGTGGCACTGGCATCCCATTCTGTGACTAAAGCAGCCTCTATTTAATAGCATAATAAACATTTGCACTTATTCTCATAGAAATCAGGCCTGATAAAGACACTTTTGCTGTGCATGCTCTCTGGTTTTTGTGGCACTGGCATCCCATTCTGTGACTAAAGCAGCCTCTATTTAATAGCATAATAAACATTTGCACTTATTCTCATAGAAATCAGGCCTGATAAAGACACTTTTGCTGTGCATGCTCTCTGGTTTTTGTGGCACTGGCATCCCATTCTGTGACTAAAGCAGCCTCTATTTAATAGCATAATAAACATTTGCACTTATTCTCATAGAAATCAGGCCTGATAAAGACACTTTTGCTGTGCATGCTCTCTGGTTTTTGTGGCACTGGCATCCCATTCTGTGACTAAAGCAGCCTCTATTTAATAGCACAATAAACATTTGCACTTATTCTCATAGAAATCAGGCCTGATAAAGACACTTTTGCTGTGCATGCTCTCTGGTTTTTGTGGCACTGGCATCCCATTCTGTGACTAAAGCAGCCTCTATTTAATAGCACAATAAACATTTGCACTTATTCTCATAGAAATCAGGCCTGATAAAGACACTTTTGCTGTGCATGCTCTCTGGTTTTTGTGGCACTGGCATCCCATTCTGTGACTAAAGCAGCCTCTATTTAATAGCATAATAAACATTTGCACTTATTCTCATAGAAATCAGGCCTGATAAAGACACTTTTGCTGTGCATGCTCTCTGGTTTTTGTGGCACTGGCATCCCATTCTGTGACTAAAGCAGCCTCTATTTAATAGCACAATAAACATTTGCACTTATTCTCATAGAAATCAGGCCTGATAAAGACACTTTTGCTGTGCATGCTCTCTGGTTTTTGTGGCACTGGCATCCCATTCTGTGACTAAAGCAGCCTCTATTTAATAGCATAATAAACATTTGCACTTATTCTCATAGAAATCAGGCCTGATAAAGACACTTTTGCTGTGCATGCTCTCTGGTTTTTGTGGCACTGGCATCCCATTCTGTGACTAAAGCAGCCTCTATTTAATAGCATAATAAACATTTGCACTTATTCTCATAGAAATCAGGCCTGATAAAGACACTTTTGCTGTGCATGCTCTCTGGTTTTTGTGGCACTGGCATCCCATTCTGTGACTAAAGCAGCCTCTATTTAATAGCATAATAAACATTTGCACTTATTCTCATAGAAATCAGGCCTGATAAAGACACTTTTGCTGGCCAAAGCCCTACTGGACCCTGCCAGGTCGATTCCTGCCCGGGGCATCCCATTCTGTGACTACAGCAGCCTCTGTTTAAGACCATATAAGCATTTGCTCTTATCATATTTGAAATTAGCCTGATAAAGACACTTTTGCTGGCCAAAGCCCTACTGGACCCTGCCAGGTCCATTCCTGCCCAGGGCATCCCATTCTGTGACTAAAGCAGCCTCTGTTTAAGACCATATAAGCATTTGCTCTTATTATATTTATATTATAAGACACTTTTGCTGGGCATAGGCTTACTGCTGCCTGCCAGGTGCACTTCTGTTGAGGCATCCCATTCTGTAACATAGCATACCCCTCTTTATTTACACTAAGCAGCTCTCTTATTTACACTAAGCAGGCCTGTTGGAGGCTGAGTGTTACTGCTCACTTTTGGTGTGCATTATATTCTGTTTTATATAGACCCACTGCTGCCTGGGGGTTCTTAAAATATCACCTACTACCACGCCAGTTAGACTATGTCGGGCAGACAAGTGCCTGGAAGTGAAAAGAGGAGTGGCAGAGGCCAAGATTCCGCAGGCAGAGCTCGCATCAGACTGGGGGCCAGTAGCAGCAGGAGTCACGCTGAGAGACCTAATCTGCCAGTATCTGCTAGCGGTCGGGTCTCCACCAGTAACGCATCTGCCGTGGTAGATTGGCTGACGCGCTCATCAACAACATCATCACAACTTACATCTGAGACCCCCAGTCTAGGGTCGGTAGGTTCCTCTGACACAACCCTGAGTTGGCATGCCCCGAGAGCAGTCCCTGTCCTCCCATTGCCTCTGTCCTACGCCGTTCCCTCCCCCAGCGACGTATCCTATGCTTTGGGTTCAGCTCCACTCTTTAGTGAGGAGGACGATCAGATACAGGAGGACAGTCAGCAGCTACTGCCCAGCCAAGAAATGGAGGTGGCTTCTTTAGCTAGGCAGACAAATAGTGATGTGGACAGTGTCGTGGGTGCTGCGAGCGTTCCAGCTCCTGCGCCAGACACTGTTGACGAATCCACGAACATCAGTGACGTACAGCCACAACCCGGTGATGATGATGATGATGACGATGAAGCCGATCGCACTTGGGAGCCGGGTGATGAAGGGGCTTCATCGTCATCATCAGGAGAAGAGGGGCGCAGGTTGCCCCGGAGTCAGCAGCTGAGGCAGCAAGGTGGTAGCAGTCAGCATGGGGGCACAATTCCAAAGGCTGGAGCCGGCCGGGGCCGGGGCCGGGGTAGAGCACCTGCTGTGCGGCAGTCTACCTTATCGGGAGGTAGTGGAGCAGGGGTTCCTGGAGTTGGCAACAGCAGCAGTGAATCAGTGAGGCCAGGGGGTGGGAAAAGTAGCTACTCGGCAGTGTGGCAGTTTTTCCTGAGGCATCCGCAGGAGGGTAACATGGCCACATGCAAGATATGTAGGCAAAAGGTGAAGCGTGGCCAGGGTCCAAATGTTGGCACCACGGCCCTGCGTCAACATATGATGCGTCACCATAAAACGACCTGGGAGAACCGAGGCTCCCAAGGGGTGGTCCAGTCTGCTTCCTCACCAAGTGAGCTCCCAATTTCTGCCAGCCAAGGCTCCAGCACCTCAGCCGAAGGCAGCTGTGCGTCACACCCATCCTCTGTCGCTCCTGCTCCTTCTCCTCCTCCTCCAAGTCATGCATCCCGCCAGCAATCCATCAGCGAAGCCATGTCCAAGAGACAGCAGTATGCGCCCACTCATCCTACGGCGCAGAAGCTGAATGTGCTCCTGTCCAAGTTGCTGGTGCTGCAGTCGCTCCCTTTTCAGGTGGTGGAATCTGCACCTTTCAGAGAACTGATGGCTTGTGCCGAGCCGAGGTGGAGAGTCCCAAGCCGTCATTTCTTTGCCAAGAAGGCAGTACCAGCGCTGCACACTTTTGTTGAACAGAAGGTGGGCCAGTCCTTGAGCCTGTCGGTGTGTAGCAAAATACATGGCAGCGCCGACATCTGGAGCTGTAACTACGGTCAGGGGCAGTACATGTCGTTTACGGCCCACTGGGTGAATGTGGTCCCTTTGCAGCAGCAACTTGGACAGGTCACGCCGCTTCGGCCTCCGCGCTCTCTGCCCATTGGGCCTGTGACACCGTGCGACTCGGCCTCCTCATCCTCCGCCATCTCCTCACCCTCCACTGTAGGCTCAAGTCTCAGTGCCCCTCCAGTCTACCATGTGTGCAGGGCACGGAGGTGTCACGCAGTGCTTCACATGGTTTGTCTTGGCGAACGGAGTCACACAGGGGAGGAACTGCTTAAATGTATTCATCAGGAAATCCAAACATGGCTTACTCCGAGAAAACTTAAAATGGGAATCATGGTTACCGACAATGGGAAGAACATTTTGTCTGCGCTGCGCCAAGGAAGCCTGACCCATGCCCCCTGCATGGCTCACGTCTTCAATCTGGTTGTCAAGCGGTTTCTGAAGTGTTCCCCCCATCTGCAGGACATCCTAACAACTTCACGGAAACTTTGCATGCACTTCAGCCACTCCTACACCGCCAAACACACCCTTCTTGAGCTACAGCGTCAGAATGGTATCCCCCAACATAGTCTGATTTGCGATGTTTCCACCCGTTGGAATTCCACCCTTCACATGTTGGACCGATTATATGAACAGAGAAAAGCCATCACGGATTTCCTGATGATCCAAGCAGATAGGGGGACTCCCCTGTGTAACTTCAATGTCAACCAGTGGCAGCTCATACGTGACACCTGCTGTTTGCTCAGGCCCTTTGAGGAAGCCACTTTATTTGTCAGTCGGCAGGATTACGGGATGAACGACGTGATTCCACTGCTTCATGTACTACAGCACATGTTGGAAACCATGGCTGGTCAGGGCACTGGAGACATGGCGTTTACATCTTACGGCCACATGAACCCCGTTGGAGCTGAACTGGAGGAGGAGGAGGAGGAAGAGGAGGAGGAGGAGTTGCCCAGCGAAACACAGTTTAGGCTTGGCGAAATGGCTGGTTTATCTAGTCAGCGGACAGGAGAGGAGGAGCAGGAGCAGCCAGAGGAGCTAGAGGTTTTTGAGGAAGGAGAGACAGAGGACCCGGGCACACCGTGGCAGTATGCAGTGGAGATGGAGACAGGTAGTCCATCCGAGTCACTTGCGCAAATGGCACGAAGCATGCTCACATGCTTGCGTAGTGACCCCAGAATTGTTTCCATCTGTCGGCGGGATGACTTCTGGCTGTCCACCTTATTGGACCCTCGCTTCCGGCACAAAATGGGGGCATTTTTTAAACCCACCGAGAGGGAGGACAAACTCAACTACTACAAAGACATTCTACGTAGGCAGTTGGCCGATGCCTATCTGCGCCATGGTCCATACTCTCGCAGGTCTGACTCGAGGGGACCTCTGCGCTCACCTTCCACTGCCATGGCCGCTGGGGGGGTTGGCAGCAGCAGCAGCAGAAGCTCCATCAGCAGCAGCAGCCTCAGTCTTCAGTCGCTAATGAGTAGCTTTCTACACCCGCATAGTGAGGCTACTCATGAGCAGCAGGAAGACCTGGAGCAGGACCTGAACCAGCAGGTCATGTCATACTTTGACATGACCATGCCAACACACCTTGAGGATCCGCTGGACTTCTGGGCAGCCAAACTTGATTTGTGGCCGCAACTAGCAGAGTTTGCCCTGGAAAAGCTGTCCTGCCCGGCAAGTAGCGTGCCATCTGAGCGGGTGTTTAGTGCGGCGGGGGCCATAGTTACGGCGAGGAGAACTCGTCTGTCAACTAAAAATGTGGAGAGACTCACCTTTGTCAAAATGAATCAGGGATGGATCAGCCAGGATTTCCACCCACCAATGCCTGATGCATGCGACTAGATTCAGCATGGTGCCACGTTTTACACTTTACAAATGGTGCAAAACATATTTATGTCTTTAGGCCATTTTTTGGGCTCCTGCTGCTGCTACTGCCAACTTCTGCCAACTCCAGGGTGTGATTCATCCAATTTTTGGGCTCCTGAAGCCAACTCCAGTGTATATTTGGGCTCCTGCTGCTGCTACTGCCAACTTCTGCCAACTCCAGGGTGTGATTCATCCAATTTTTGGGCTCCTGAAGCCAACTCCAGTGTATATTTGGGCTCCTGCTGCTACTACTGTCAACTCCTGCCAACTCCAGGGTGTGATTCATCCAATTTTTGGGCTCCTGAGGCCAACTCCAGTGTATATTTGGGCTCCTGCTGCTGCTACTGTCAACTCCTGCCAACTCCAGGGTGTGATTCATCCAATTTTTGGGCTCCTGAAGCCAACTCCAGTGTATATTTGGGCTCCTGCTGCTACTACTGCCAACTTCTGCCAACTCCAGGGTGTGATTCATCCAATTTTTGGGCTCCTGAAGCCAACTCCAGTGTATATTTGGGCTCCTGCTGCTGCTACTGCCAACTTCTGCCAACTCCAGGGTGTGATTCATCCAATTTTTGGGCTCCTGAAGCCAACTCCAGTGTATATTTGGGCTCCTGCTGCTGCTGCTGCTGCCAACTTCTGCCAACTCCAGGGTGTGATTCATCCAATTTTTGGGCTCCTGAAGCCAACTCCAGTGTATATTTGGGCTCCTGCTGCTGCTGCTGCTGCCAACTTCTGCCAACTCCAGGGTGTGATTCATCCAATTTTTGGGCTCCTGAAGCCAACTCCAGTGTATATTTGGGCTCCTGCTGCTGCTACTGTCAACTCCTGCCAACTCCAGGGTGTGATTCATCCAATTTTTGGGCTCCTGAGGCCAACTCCAGTGTATATTTGGGCTCCTGCTGCTGCTACTGTCAACTCCTGCCAACTCCAGGGTGTGATTCATCCAATTTTTGGGCTCCTGAAGCCAACTCCAGTGTATATTTGGGCTCCTGCTGCTGCTACTGTCAACTCCTGCCAACTCCAGGGTGTGATTCATCCAATTTTTGGGCTCCTGAGGCCAACTCCAGTGTATATTTGGGCTCCTGCTGCTGCTACTGTCAACTCCTGCCAACTCCAGGGTGTGATTCATCCAATTTTTGGGCTCCTGAAGCCAACTCCAGTGTATATTTGGGCTCCTGCTGCTGCTACTGCCAACTCCAGGGTGTGATTCATCCAATTTTTGGGCTCCTGAAGCCAACTCCAGTGTATATTTGGGCTCCTGCTGCTACTACTGCCAACTTCTGCCAACTCCAGGGTGTGATTCATCCAATTTTTGGGCTCCTGAGGCCAACTCCAGTGTATATTTGGGCTCCTGCTGCTGCTACTGCCAACTTCTGCCAACTCCAGGGTGTGATTCATCCAATTTTTGGGCTCCTGAAGCCAACTCCAGTGTATATTTGGGCTCCTGCTGCTACTACTGCCAACTTCTGCCAACTCCAGGGTGTGATTCATCCAATTTTTGGGCTCCTGAGGCCAACTCCAGTGTATATTTGGGCTCCTGCTGCTGCTACTGTCAACTCCTGCCAACTCCAGGGTGTGATTCATCCAATTTTTGGGCTCCTGAAGCCAACTCCAGTGTATATTTGGGCTCCTGCTGCTGCTGCTGCTGCCAACTTCTGCCAACTCCAGGGTGTGATTCATCCAATTTTTGGGCTCCTGAAGCCAACTCCAGTGTATATTTGGGCTCCTGCTGCTGCTACTGTCAACTCCTGCCAACTCCAGGGTGTGATTCATCCAATTTTTGGGCTCCTGAAGCCAACTCCAGTGTATATTTGGGCTCCTGCTGCTGCTACTGCCAACTTCTGCCAACTCCAGGGTGTGATTCATCCAATTTTTGGGCTCCTGAAGCCAACTCCAGTGTATATTTGGGCTCCTGCTGCTACTACTGCCAACTTCTGCCAACTCCAGGGTGTGATTCATCCAATTTTTGGGCTCCTGAGGCCAACTCCAGTGTATATTTGGGCTCCTGCTGCTGCTACTGCCAACTTCTGCCAACTCCAGGGTGTGATTCATCCAATTTTTGGGCTCCTGAAGCCAACTCCAGTGTATATTTGGGCTCCTGCTGCTACTACTGCCAACTTCTGCCAACTCCAGGGTGTGATTCATCCAATTTTTGGGCTCCTGAGGCCAACTCCAGTGTATATTTGGGCTCCTGCTGCTGCTGCTGCCAACTTCTGCCAACTCCAGGGTGTGATTCATCCAATTTTTGGGCTCCTGAAGCCAACTCCAGTGTATATTTGGGCTCCTGCTGCTACTACTGTCAACTCCTGCCAACTCCAGGGTGTGATTCATCCAATTTTTGGGCTCCTGAGGCCAACTCCAGTGTATATTTGGGCTCCTGCTGCTGCTGCTGCCAACTTCTGCCAACTCCAGGGTGTGATTCATCCAATTTTTGGGCTCCTGAGGCCAACTCCAGTGTATATTTGGGCTCCTGCTCCTGCTGCTGCCAACTTCTGCCAACTCCAGGGTGTGATTCATCCAATTTTTGGGCTCCTGAAGCCAACTCCAGTGTATATTTGGGCTCCTGCTGCTGCTGCTGCTGCCAACTTCTGCCAACTCCAGGGTGTGATTCATCCAATTTTTGGGCTCCTGAAGCCAACTCCAGTGTATATTTGGGCTCCTGCTGCTGCTACTGTCAACTCCTGCCAACTCCAGGGTGTGATTCATCCAATTTTTGGGCTCCTGAGGCCAACTCCAGTGTATATTTGGGCTCCTGCTGCTGCTACTGTCAACTCCTGCCAACTCCAGGGTGTGATTCATCCAATTTTTGGGCTCCTGAAGCCAACTCCAGTGTATATTTGGGCTCCTGCTGCTGCTGCTGCTGCCAACTTCTGCCAACTCCAGGGTGTGATTCATCCAATTTTTGGGCTCCTGAAGCCAACTCCAGTGTATATTTGGGCTCCTGCTGCTGCTACTGTCAACTCCTGCCAACTCCAGGGTGTGATTCATCCAATTTTTGGGCTCCTGAAGCCAACTCCAGTGTATATTTGGGCTCCTGCTGCTGCTACTGCCAACTTCTGCCAACTCCAGGGTGTGATTCATCCAATTTTTGGGCTCCTGAAGCCAACTCCAGTGTATATTTGGGCTCCTGCTGCTACTACTGCCAACTTCTGCCAACTCCAGGGTGTGATTCATCCAATTTTTGGGCTCCTGAGGCCAACTCCAGTGTATATTTGGGCTCCTGCTGCTGCTACTGCCAACTTCTGCCAACTCCAGGGTGTGATTCATCCAATTTTTGGGCTCCTGAAGCCAACTCCAGTGTATATTTGGGCTCCTGCTGCTACTACTGCCAACTTCTGCCAACTCCAGGGTGTGATTCATCCAATTTTTGGGCTCCTGAGGCCAACTCCAGTGTATATTTGGGCTCCTGCTGCTGCTGCTGCCAACTTCTGCCAACTCCAGGGTGTGATTCATCCAATTTTTGGGCTCCTGAAGCCAACTCCAGTGTATATTTGGGCTCCTGCTGCTACTACTGTCAACTCCTGCCAACTCCAGGGTGTGATTCATCCAATTTTTGGGCTCCTGAGGCCAACTCCAGTGTATATTTGGGCTCCTGCTGCTGCTGCTGCCAACTTCTGCCAACTCCAGGGTGTGATTCATCCAATTTTTGGGCTCCTGAGGCCAACTCCAGTGTATATTTGGGCTCCTGCTCCTGCTGCTGCCAACTTCTGCCAACTCCAGGGTGTGATTCATCCAATTTTTGGGCTCCTGAAGCCAACTCCAGTGTATATTTGGGCTCCTGCTGCTGCTGCTGCCAACTTCTGCCAACTCCAGGGTGTGATTCATCCAATTTTTGGGCTCCTGAAGCCAACTCCAGTGTATATTTGGGCTCCTGCTGCTACTACTGCCAACTTCTGCCAACTCCAGGGTGTGATTCATCCAATTTTTGGGCTCCTGAGGCCAACTCCAGTGTATATTTGGGCTCCTGCTGCTGCTGCTGCCAACTTCTGCCAACTCCAGGGTGTGATTCATCCAATTTTTGGGCTCCTGAAGCCAACTCCAGTGTATATTTGGGCTCCTGCTGCTACTACTGTCAACTCCTGCCAACTCCAGGGTGTGATTCATCCAATTTTTGGGCTCCTGAGGCCAACTCCAGTGTATATTTGGGCTCCTGCTGCTGCTGCTGCCAACTTCTGCCAACTCCAGGGTGTGATTCATCCAATTTTTGGGCTCCTGAGGCCAACTCCAGTGTATATTTGGGCTCCTGCTGCTGCTGCTGCCAACTTCTGCCAACTCCAGGGTGTGATTCATCCAATTTTTGGGCTCCTGAGGCCAACTCCAGTGTATATTTGGGCTCCTGCTCCTGCTGCTGCCAACTTCTGCCAACTCCAGGGTGTGATTCATCCAATTTTTGGGCTCCTGAAGCCAACTCCAGTGTATATTTGGGCTCCTGCTGCTGCTGCCAACTTCTGCCAACTCCAGGGTGTGATTCATCCAATTTTTGGGCTCCTGAGGCCAACTCCAGTGTATATTTGGGCTCCTTCTGCCCCTCATAGTGATGCCACTTCAACTCTCTGCAATTGTGCCGCTCTGCGATTCTATTAGCGATGCCTCTGATCTGCATGTGATATTTCTTCAAAGTATTATTTAACAAACCCAGCACGCATCCTGTGCGTGTTACAGCAAGGCTGAATGGTTTACAACCCTATTGAGGCTGTAGGAGGCTCAGAAATAGCCGTTTTTAATAGCGATTCGTCGCGAATTTATTCGGGTCGAAACGATTTTTGTCGGAAAATTCGGCGAATCAGTCGAATCGAATTTTTCAAAAGTTCGCTCATCTCTAATGACAGTCTCAGGAACCACCAGGACTGTAGTAAAGAATCAAGGGATTTAAACAATTCCGGGTAGTTTGCCTTATAAAGTGCATCAGGATTTTTAGTCAACCCAATCCCCAAATAAGGTAACTTCTGAACATAAGGAGCATATCGTCGGCAAATAAGGAGATCTTGTGATCTCTTCCTCCACAAGGAATCCCCCTTACAGATGGGTTTTGCCTAAGTTTATCAGCTAGCGGTTCAAGTGCCAGGACGAATAATAGGGGGGATAACGGGCATCCCTGCCTGGTACCCCTTTTTATCTGGAATGCCTGGGAGCTGTAACCCGCATATCTCACTGTGGCAGTGGGGCTAGAGTATATAGCTGAGATCCAGGAAAGGAGACCCGGGCCAAATCCCCATTTTTGGAGAGATAATTGAAGGTATTGCCAGGACAGAGAATCAAAAGCCTTCTCCACATGAAGGGAGAGGAACAAGGCCTCAAGTCCCTGCGATCTGGCCCCCTCCAACAGCTGCAAGATTCTTCTCACCCCGTCCCCAGCCTGCCTCCTGGGTATGAAGCCCACCTGGTCTCTATGCACTATATCCCCAAAAATACATTTATTCTATTGGCGATAATTTTGGTGAGGATCTTCAAGTCTATGTTGAGCAGGGAGATAGGCCTAAAGTTCTTCCAAGATTGCAGATCTTTACTGGGTTTTGGAACCATAACAATTGAGGCTCTGAGCATGTCCAGATCTAAAGGATTTCCCGCCTTAATATGGTTATACACTCTAGCCAACCGTGGTGCGACAAGGGGGGCCAGCTTTTTGTAGAATAGGGCGGTGAATCCATCAGGACCGGGTCTCTTATTAGACTTAAGAGTTTTAATGACTTTGAGGACTTGCTCAACTTTTATATCTTCATCTACCATGTCGCTACCGCCGACAGGTATCGGGGGCATCTTAATGTCCGCAAAGAAGTCCCGGACCTGTTGCTCACTATAGGGCTGGGGAGAGTCGTATAGGTTCGCTAAGCCCACAGAGAATTCCCCTACTATACTGTTAGGGTTATTAGTGATGCTACCCGCACTTGTTTTAAGTCTGAACTGGTTTCATAGTTTGGTCTTGACATCTTAATTGGGAGGCCAGTAACAAGCCAGGCCTGTTAGCGGATACATAATATTTCTGTTTGGCTCTCCGGTATCTACCTTCTGCTTCCGCTACCTGTAATATGTTTAACTCAGTTTTAGATTTCTCAAGTGTATATAGTTTAGTCTGAGTTGGGTTGCCCTTAAAGTCGATGGAGGCCTGTTCATATTGAGCCTGGAGTGACTGCAACTTCGCTGACCACTCTTTTTTTTTTCTTTGTTGCCAGGCCAATGAAGTGGCCTCGCATGACTGACTTGAATGCTCGCCAGACCATGGGTGGGGCAGTTTGTGGGTTCTCATTAATAGAAAAATATTCTGAGGCCTTTTTACAAGCCTCCTCAACCAGAGATTTAGAAGAGAGAAGGGAATCGTTCAAAGACCAGGAAGAGGGTCTTGGTTTGGTGATCAGGGAATTACAAAAGATTGCCGTCATGTCATGGTCCGACCAGGGAATCGGGTGGATCTTAGAACTCACCTCTTTCTACCTCACCGATTCTGACCTCATTTCAACCCACATCACATTTTCCCGCCTGGCCCTGACCATTTATTCCCTCACAGTCCAACTCACCTCTGCCCCTGGATACCACCTCATTTTTGCTCACCTCCTTCAACTTCACCTCAGCCCACCTCACTTTTTTCTGCCTTAAACCTGCCCACTTCTTTCCACTTCACCCCCTCTTACCTCACCTAAGCCAACCTCATCGCTTCTCTCCTCTATCCATCTCAGATATTCCTACATCTGCCCAGCTTTCACGGGTTTGCTTCACCTCTTCTCATGTCACCTCAACTTTTACCGCTTCATCCCTTCTCAATTCTTGCTTCCTCACCTCAGCCAACATTAGCTCTGCTCACCTCAAATCTACAATCTCAACTCTGCCCACCTGCCTCACCTCTAATCAACTCACCTCTTTCTACCTCACTTCAACCCACATAACATTTTCCCGCCTGGCCCTGACCATTCATTTCTGCATAGCCCACCTCATTTTTGCTCACCTCTTTCAACTTCACCTCAGCCCACCTCACTTTTTCCCGCCTCACATCTGCCCACTTCTTTCCACCTACCTCACCTAAGCCAACCTCATCTCTTCTCTCCTCTGCTCTATCCATCTCACATATGCCTACATCTGCCCACCTCTCATGGGTTGCTTCACCTCTACTTATGTCACCTCACCTTTTACCAATTCATTCCTTCCCAATTCTTGCTGCCTCACCTCAGCCAGCATCACCTCACATCTACCATCTCAACTCTGCCTTCCTGTACCCACCGCCTCACACCTGCCCACTTTTTCCCTCCTACCTCACCTAAGACAACCTCATCTCTTCTCTCCTCTCCTCTATACATCTCACATATGCCTACATCTGCCCACCTCTCACGGGTTCGCTTCACCTCTTCTCATGTCACCTCACCTTTTACCGTTTCATCCCTTCCCAACTCTTCCTGCCTAACCTCTGCTCACCTCAAATCTACCATCTCAACTCTGCCTACCTGTACCCACCGCCTCACACCTGCCCACTTTTTCCCTCCTACCTCACCTAAGCCAACCTCATCTCTTTTCTCCTCTATCCATCTCACATATGCCTACATCTACCCCCCTCTCACCGGTTCGCTTCACCTCTACTTATGTCACCTCACCTTTTACCGCTTCATCCCTTCCCAATTCTTGCTGCCTCACCTCAGCCAGTATCACCTCACATCTACCATCTCAACTCTGCCTACCTGTACCCACCTCTGCTTACCTCTTCCCATCTCCCCTCTGCCCACCTCTGTCCTGCCCTGCCTACATCTGCATACAAATTCAAAACATGTATAATGCTTTAACGTCTTTGTCCAGGCACACTCAAATGATACCCATTGTGTATGGTCACATGTTCTTATATTTTTCCTTTTTGAAAACCAAACTATATTGCTATACTATATAATTATATAATAACATTTCACTTCATGTTTCTCATGTTGTCTGTGATGAGAGTAGAAAGGCAGAGTGATGCTAGCACCAGGACTGACAGTGTTGAGGGCTTCATTCTAGCATATCACAGAGTGGGTGTCAGTTGCAGGAGATTCCAAATTGGCCTCCGCCAAGGGTGGGGACAAATGGTGGGCATTGTAATTATAGGTTTTGGTCCCCTTTAGGCTGCCCACCCCTATAAAAGCAGAATGATAAGTCAACCCTCAATTCTTCATTCTTGCAATACAAGCTTTGCTGAGTGTATAAGTAATACGTTTTATTAATTATTACTATTGGTCCATTTTTATTTAGCAAGCCTTAGGAAGCCCAAAAATAAGCTTTTATAATTACTCTTCCATGATCCCCTCCAATAAGAGACATGCATCATTTCACATGATACAGAGTTTCATGACTGATTCTGGCTTATTAAAGCGGTCCCACGCCCAGTTTGTGCATAATGGGTGGGGAGCTACATTGTGACAGTCTCAGGGGGCATCCAGATTGCTGGAGCCCCTCTGCGCATTGACCCCTGCAATACTTACTTGCACCTCTATCCCCCCAACCAGGACTGTTTCTAGGGGACAGTGAGCAGGGCAATTGCCCTGGGAGCCATGGCTTTTGGGGGTGCCTTTATCCCAGCCATCCTGCTTTCTGATGGGTAATGGTCAATTACAATAATTCCATAGGTCGATATAGATAACTTACTTTAAACTGCCTTTCCGTTCATAGATAATGCAGGTAAGCCATCAAATCATTTAAGTAACAACAAGGTTAGGACTTCCAAAAATTCCTCCAAGCAGTATGGTCTCACCGTCACCCTGTAGGACTCCTTCAAACTGCTGCAAATGCCTCAACCAATAAATGTATCTAACTTTTATACTGGAGCTGCGGTTGGAGCCCACATCATCCTCTCCTCCCCACCACTCGAGGTCAACTGGTGGACAAATCAGTCCTGACAGGTAGCTGCCATGTATGTTCGTATGGCGATCCCATTCCAGGTGCACTTCCTGGAACGTCACGCCGGGGGGTTCCCCCACTCGTCACCTCAACAGTAATTCAATGCTCCAGAGAATGGAAAGACCTGTCCATATGTCAAACATGATGGTCACCTGCCCAGGAGGGGAGGGCCAACAGACTGACTAAGGTGGAATAATGGACATGGGAGGGAGGAGAAAGGTAGAGATTTGCCCAGTTCGAGCGAGAAAGGTCTGCGCTGCCCAAGTTTACCACCTCCTGGGCACCGTTACAGCCAGATGTGGGCAAATTAGCAGCTCCATGTGCATATTATTCAATCAAAAATGTAACCTGGATTATTGACTATATTTATAGTAATAAAACATTCTCATACAGTACTGCCAGTAAGAGCCATGAAAACATAGCAGAGCCCTGTATAAGGTGCACATTCACCATGATGGACCTTGACCATGACACGGTCCAAGAAAAAGGTCGAATAACTTCTCTATAGAGGGGGCCTGGGCCATCTTTGTCCCTATGATGATGGAATTTGGAGCTCAATTAGGGAGAAGTTATATTTTCGACGATCCCTGCAGTTATGTCGCTATGTACACTGGGAATTTTATCAACACACATGTACAGAGTGTGATTCATTTTCTGTATCACTTATGGTGACACCTGAAATAAACACACCAGTTTGTGCGACGTTACATTGTGTTTACCCTGTCAACACCTTTGAATTCATGTTAGCAATGTATTCATATAACTGAGAAGCTAATAAGAGTAAGTTACGTGTAAATTATGAAAAATCTTAACATGTAAACCTCTTTTTACTTTGGAACAATACATATTATTTAACAAATCATGAAAAGCGAAGTGTGTGGCCTAGAGATATGGAAGCGATCTTGTGGGTTGCAGGTTTGTTTCCCGCCCATGGGATATGAGTCCTCTTGAGTAAGGCATCTAACCCCCCAACTGCTCCCTGGGAGCCATAATTAGATCAGCCCACCGTTCTGTGCATGTGTAGACCGCACAAATGGATTAAATTAGTTGGGCGCAAGCAAGCAATGGCCATCTATGTTCCAAAAATCCAGAAAAAAAACATGGTTTTATATTTTTGGATTTTATTTTTTGTAATCTAAAACTATAAACAATACACAACTTGATATATATAACAGTTATTATAGAAGTTCAGAAAAAAATACTCACCTGACCATCTCAATGTTCCTTTGTTACAAGCAGTCGCTCTGCATGGCAGCTGTGACTTGAGTGACAGGCAAGTATACCAATCCCAGAGCAGTATATTTAGAAGGGGAAGGCCCAGCTGCTTTTAATCTGTTTAAAATGTCCGATGTGTTGTGTTTAGTGGTTTTGTGTATGTCTTGGTGTTATCTTTTTGAATAAACATTTAGATGTATTTTTACGTTGTTGTGGTGCTCCTTGTGTGAGGCAGGTGTGGCAATTGGTCCACACCCCCTTCTTTTGTTAGGCAGGCTGATTTATTACTAGTGCCAGGTAATAGCAGATGAGCATCTGTGCTGTGACGCTAAGAGCGACTGCTAGTGGTCGCTCTGATCGGCCTTGAGTCGCTATTACAGTGCGCCTCAGTCGCTGTAGTAACATTGTCGGCATCGATGAATTTGATGTGTGAGTCGCTATAACACCAGTACAGAGCTATATGGGAGCGTATGGTAGCGACTGGCCAGTGTGAGCGACTTAAACCATATTCATCAAAAAAACTGCCTCACACAGTGCCGGCGCTCAAAATTGTGTCGCTGTAGCCCAGGGTGCCAGAAGCTGTGTGATTATTATGTCTGTTTTTGAACACATATCCACTAGTAACAAAGCGAAAACATATGGAATGACATTGTTATTACATTGTGACATTAACACTTTAATACCAGATCTGTAATGACAATTCTGCATAAAAAAATAAACTGGATTTAGAAACCAATGTCATATATGGGTTAGGCACAGACTCAGCGCTATTGTATAATGGTGACATGTGTTGGCCCTTCATTAGAATCTAAAAATCTCCCCTGTCCACCCAGCAATACTGCAGCCTACGAGGTTCTAGAACAGAATTGGGGGAGGGGGGCTCCACAATACATATGGCCTGTGTGATCATTTTTTATATCACTTATGGTGACACTTGCAATAAACATATAATTTTGTGTGAGATTACATTATGTTTACACTGTCAACACCTCAAAATTCATGGTGCTAATGTATAGGATAATTTTAAGATTATGTTACCTGTAAATGAATAAAAACAGCAAATTTCACACCTCTACCTACAGAATGTGATGTAAATATGACCAGTTTCCTGCTTCGGTTAAGAGCTTGAATCAAGGGCCCAGCATTTCTGTTTTGTTTATGTTCATGTGTTTTTAAGAAACATGAAGGTGACAGAAGAGGCTTTATTCAGCACTGTATTGTTTTACGGAAAAATTCTTTTTCTTTCGTTTTTTTATCTCAGGGCAATTCAGCGCCATATTTTGCTGTGCAATTTTTAAAAAGAAAGTGATTTCTCTCCAAAAACACGAGTAAAAAAGATACTCACAGTGCTTTACCACATCCTCTGTGGGTTTCAGACTAGTTTGAAAAAGGGGCTCAACTGGTGTTCCATCAGGCTGGCTCAGTTCACACTCCCCTCCCTACACTTAAGCACCTAGGCCAGTGGCACCCCCCAAACGACCAAAACTTTGGTTGGGTCAACTGCAGTGGCTGGGATGCAGCCAAAGCTTGGCCCCAATGTAAAACTCCAGCAAACTGCAGAGAAACCAACCGCTTCCCACACCCTACTGACATCTGAATAAAATGTTAAGTGTGCTATCTATCCTTTATAAATAAAGATAAACACAGAGCAATAAAAATAAGCTGGCAGGTAGTCCAGTGTGTAATATCCCACGGTGCATGCACTTCACGCAACAAGGTGCAAGAGAAATCCAGTGCATTTGGATCTCCTATTGATTAAAGCTGCTGAGTTTTATAGAATTACACTATATCCGTTTCTGCTTTATTTCATGTGTTTGTGGTGGCATATGGTATAACCTATGCCTGGCAACTATATAATTTTAAGTGGATGTGGATGGGAGCTTCTACAATCGTTTAAGAGCATTTGCACATTGCGTTATTGATTTGATCTGGATATCATCAGGAGTGGATGTATATAGAAACCTTACCCACGTGGTTTAAGATAATTTGAAAAATGCTGTTCTGATTTGAAGCTGGTAAGGTGGAGGATTTCTCTTGCACCTCGTTGCGTGAAGTGCATGCACCGTGGGATATTACACACTGGACTACCTGCCAGCTTATTTTTATTGCTCTGTGTTTATCTTTATTTATTTTGGTTAATTGTGTTCTTTTAGGGATAAGGACTTTTTCACATTGAGCATTTATTCACATGTTTGTAGTTTATTATTGTTTTTGTTGTTCTAGCGCGGTGCTATGTATTAGTGTTTAGGTCTCCTATTCATTGTTACATTATTAGTTGTATCTATCCTTTATACCATCACTGTCTGTGGCAGCTCCAGCAAACCAAGGTCAAGGCCTGGCAATCTAATACTCACCTGATCCTTGACGGAGGAAGCACACCAAGGCAGTGCCTGGCATGAACTCTTTGCTGGAGTTAATTGAGTTTTGCAAGCTACAACCAGAAGAACATCCATTTTTTTCGCGTCCCCAGCAATATCAACCACTGTGATTGGCAGCCATGGTTACGAGGTTGGCGGTGACCGGATACCAAGGAGAGGCTTGTGGGCTACACGACTGCAACAGCCAATTCCAGAGCTCAATTTCACCGGGGGAGCAATTTAAAATGTAAGATAATTTGTGCTATCTATCCTTTATAGCCTCATTGTCTGTGACAGCTCCAGCAAAACAAGGTCAAGGCCTGGCAATCTAATACTCACCTGATCCTTGACGGAGGAAGCACACCAAGGCAGTGCCTGTCACGTACTCTCTGCTGGAGTTAATTGAGTTTTGCAACCTACAACCAGAAAAACACCCATTTTTCTTGTGTCCCCAGCAATATCAAGCACTGTGATTGGCAGCCATGGTTATGAGGTTGGCGGTGACCCGATACCAAGGAGGGACCTGCCTGTGGGCCACACGACCACAGCAGTCAGTTGCAGAGCTCAATTTCACCAGGGGAGCAATTTAAAAGGTAAGATTATATGTTTTGGCAGCCATTGGCAATACTTTTGGCCTATAATCACCTTATTTATTATTATTCAATTAAAAACTGGATTTAGAAACCAATGTGCTATAGGTTAGACACAGACTCGGCACTATAATATAATGGTGACACATGCTGACCCTTCATCAGGAATCTAAGAATCACCCCTGTCGACCCAGCAATGCTGCAGCAAGATGGCGGCTCATGCATTTGCAGGCCACCTGCAAACAGGAAGTGCAGCTGGGCCTCCTGTTACTGTGCATTGTCAGCTATGCCAGCCCCACAGCGAATCCTGTTCAAAACTCTAACTCTCACATACAAAGCTCTCTCCAACCAAGCCCCCCCTACATCTCATCTCTAATCCAACAATATCAACCTAGACGCAGTCTTCGCTCTGCTGCCGACCTTCTCCTCTCCTCCACCCTGGTCACCTCCTCTCATGCCTGCCTCCAAGACTTCTCACGTGCAACTTCAATCTTCTAAAATGCCCTCCCCCACCCAATCCAATGCAACTCTCAAAACCTTCAAAGGTGCCCTTAAAACTTATACAGACAAGCATTTAATCTGGTTTAACCAGTTTTCAAAAGGGCACAAAGCTCAATACTGACTGTTTGTGATCCTTCCCCCTCGTCTCCACCCCTCTTCCTTTAGACTGTAAGCTCGCAAGGGCAGGGCTCTCTTTCCTATTGTATCTTGTATTCAGAATATCCACTGTCAAATCTGTAAACCTGCATTGGATATATTACACGGCTTTACTGAGGGCAGATCATGTCAGACCAATCTTATTGATTTCTTTGACAATGTCACTAAAGTGTTAGATGAAGGTGGTGCTGTGGATATCGCCTATCTGGATTTTAGCAAAGCCTTTGACACTGTACCACATAAGGAGCTCATAGATAAGTTATTGAAGGTAGGACTCAATCCCTGGATAGTTCAGTGGATTTCCAGTTGGCTGAGGGATCGGTATCACAGTGTTGTTGTAAATGGTGTGCAATCTGAACAAAGGCGAGTTACAAGTGGTGTGCCACAAGGCTCTGTCCTGGGCCCCATTCTTTTTAATATATTTGTAAGTGACATAGGAGAAGGCTTGGTAGGAAAAGTTTGTCTGTTTGCTGATGATACAAAGGTTAGTAATAGGGTGGATATTCCTGGAGGTGTCTGCAACATGAAAATGATTTAGCTTTACTGGATAGATGGTCAAAACTGTGGAAACTAGAGTTTAATGTCTCTAAATGTAAAATCATGCACTTGGGTAGAAGGAATCCCTGCTCTGAGTACCATATGGGCAGCACTGTGTTAGCCAGGACTTCGGAGGAGAGAGATTTAGGGGTACTGATTACTGATAGCTGCAAGATGAGTGGACAGTGTAGCCAGGCAGTGGGAAAAGCAAGCAGGATGCTCGGCTGCATAGCTCGAGGCATCACCAGTAGGAAGAGGGAGGTTGTGATGCCGCTGTATAGAGCCCTGGTGAGGCCACAGCTAGAATACTGTGTGCAGTTCTGGAGACCTTACCTGCAAAAAGACATTATTCAAATAGAACGGGTCCAAAGGCGGGCAACAAAAATGGTGGAAGGACTTAAACTTAAAACTTATCAGGAGAGACTTAAAGAACTTAATTTGTACAGTCTGGAGGAAAGAAGGGAGAGGGGGGACATGATTGAGACCTTTAAATATGTGAAAGGATTGAATAAGGTTCAGGAGGGAAGTGTTTTTAAGAAGAAGCTTAATGATAGAACAAGGGGGCACAACCTGAAGCTAGTCGGGGGGAAGATCAGGAGCAATGTTAGAAAATATTATTTTACAGAAAGAGTAGTAGGTGCTTGGAACAAACTTCCAGCAGAGGTAGTTGAAAAATCAACAGTCACTGAATTTAAACATGCCTGGGATAAGCACACATCTATCCTAAGATAAAGAGAACATACAGTATAGACATAAGGGCAGACTAGATGGAGCGTATGGTCTCCTTCTGCCGTCAACCTTCTATGTTCCTATATGTACCGTATGTTTCTACCCTGTCTGTAATTACTACTTTGTAAAGCGCTACGGAAGATGATGGCGCGATATAAATAAACAATAATAAATAAATAAATTCATTACTAGCGCCATGTACCGGCAGATGAGCGTCTGTAGCGAAGCGTGCAGAGCAATCGCTAGTAGTCGCTGTGATCAGCTATAGTTCGCTGTTACCGAGCGCCTCAGTCACTGGCCGGCATTGATGAATTTGATGTGTGAGTCGCTATAACACCAGTACAGCACTCTATGGGAGCGAACGGTAGCGGTCAGTGTGAGCGACTCAACCATATTCATCAGAAAAACAGCCTCACACAGCGCTGGTGCTCAAAATTGGGTCACTGCAGCCCAGAGCGCCAGAAGCTGTGTGATTAAAGTCTGTTTTTGAACACATATCCACTAGTAACAAAGCGAAAACATATGGCATTACATTGTTATTACATTGTGACATTAACACTTTAATACCAGACCTGTAATGACAATTCTGCATAAAAATATAACAAATCAAAAGAGTTTTCAAAAATGACTTTTAATGGGCCAGGAGAGGTCACACTATTATTTCATAAAATTAATAAATAAATAAATAAATAAAAAGAAAACCCTGTTTAAAGAGAAGAAAAGTAACATCCATTGAAATGTATGGGAGAGCGACAGGTAGCGACAGGTAATACCAGGCACTCTGGAAGCCAGAGCGCCGGCGGTATACGCTGAGCCATCTGTGATGATGAATCGGACGCTACATGGCGCTGTTACAGTCGCTCACCAGAATCGCTTTGATAAATGTGGTATTGCGTACAGCGCCCGGCGGTCACCGTTCGCTACCTGTCGCTACGAGGTGCTACCTGCCGCTATCCATTGATACATAAACCCCTAAGTAGAGTGCTCACACTTGAACTGACCACTTTAAAGTGGACCAACACCCAGGATTTTGACTATCCGGGGTTTTGGTCCACTTCGGCGGAACACCCCGATCGGGGGTGCCCCGATGTGTGAAACCCCCCAGAAACCCCGAAAAACGCACCTCTCCTCGCTCCCACGTGACCGCCGCTGCCAATCCCCGGCGACGGACAAGCGGGAGGCAGCGACGGACAAGAGAGCGCCCCGCCGCCGCCTCCCGCGCGTCACTCTTACAGGGCGCGCGCCCACGCCGGCCATTCGCAAACGGCGCGGGAGGCGGCGGCGGGCGCCGCTGGATCGTGGATAAGGTAGGGATTTAGGGGTTTCTGGGGGGTTTAACACAGCGGGGCACCCCCGATCGGGGTGCCCCGCAGTCAGGGGTCTGATCGGTCCGGAAATCTTATAGATTCCCGGGCCGATCATGGGAGGGTGTTGGTCCACTTTAAAGGGTAATGGTTGTGGCAGGGGTGTGTGTAATTAGCAGGATATTAGGAAACAAATATCTGTAGAATTCTACAGGTATACTGCCCCTCTGTGTGTACGTACTGTAGGTGTAAGCTGGCTCCCAGACATATCCTTAAAATACAACTTATATATCTTTGGTCCATAAAGGATGTCTCTGACCTTATGTGCAGCCAATCCAATGACAATCCAACCAATGACAGTGGGACAAAATGCCCTAAAGTGGGACTGTTCCATCAACTGTTGGATATCTGGTCAGTTAAGATATCTTCTATAATTTGCTAAAGAAAAACTCCATAAGGGATGGTTCTGACCTTATGTGCAGCCAATCCATACATTCCACTACCGCGGTTCAGTCAATGAGCCAGAGCCACAGCTGTAATTTGACCGGACTGTGGTACAGGGATGTCCCTAAGGTCAGTAAAGTGGCACATTTGGGTGTCAGCAAAGTTTTTTGTGGGGACAGTGGGACAAAATGCCTTAAAGTAAGACTGTCCCACCAACATTTGGATATCTGGTCAGTTTAGATATCTTATCTAATTTGCTAAAGAAAAACTCTACTACTACTCAACAGCGGCAGATATTAGATATATCTTGTCCATAAAGGATGTTGGTGATTAACCTTAGGCGCAGCCAATCCATACACTTCACTATCGCCGTTCAGTCAGTTAGCCAGAGCCCCAGCTGTAATGTAACTTGACCAAACACCCTGGATTCTGTGCGACATTGTTGTCCGAGATCCGAGATCGGGATGTCCCGCGGGGTGAAACCCCCCCAAAAAACCCCAAACTCCTTACCTGATCTGCCGCCGCTTCCACTGCCGCCTCCCATGCGCCCCTCTAGACGTGCCCGCGCCGGCCATCTGTGAATGGCCGGCGCGGGCGCGCGCACGGCAAGAGTGACGCGCGGGAGGCGGCGGCGGACGCGCTGTCTTGGACGCCGCTGTCACCCGCTTGGACGTCGGCGGGGATTGGACGTCGCGGCCACGTGGGAGAGGTGAGTTTTTTCGGGTTTCTGGGGGGTTTCAGAGAGCGGGAGCCTGGACCAAAACCCAGGATAGTCAAAATCCTGGGTGTTGGTCCACTTTAAGTGTCAACAGAGATTTTGTCAGACTCTCCCTCCAAAAGTGGGACATCTGGTCAGTTTATGCATATTCCCAAATTTGCTCAAAGCAAATTAGGAAAGCTCTATGCAACCCTACTTAGCAGTGCCGGATATCGGAGTCAGCATCCAAGCTTCAATCTGTATTTAGTTGCATTCATCATAAAAAATAGAGGCGTTCAGCCCCACTATAGAGCGCAGCAAGGTGATTAGGAGTGTATAGATACACGTATCATCATTATGAAACATCATTATCAGTGTATATACACTCAGCATCTTTGTAGAGCACAGTGTGTTCATTACAGCAGTATAGAGATGCTCAGCATAATTGTAGAGTGTGGAGGGCTCATTATCTGCATATAGACGCTCGACATCATTACATCTCGCACTTGCAAAGTGACAGAAATGATGGTACGCATTAAGACGCTCCGGCGCAGTTATAGTGGGTAAACACATTGATGGACTCTTCCACTGTACAAAGTACAGTAATGATGAAACACGCCAAGCAGAGGATTTGCATGTTCCCAACCAGGTAATTAGGCTGCCCTTGCCACCAAAATCTCATAAAACTTGTATTTTTTTCACTCTGCAGAGAACAAAAGTGGGCGGAGATATGGTAATAGGCTAGTGGCGGGCTGACTACTTTTAGGGTCACGCTCTATATCAATGGAGCCATGGGAAAGTTAGCAATGACATTTGAGTCTGAGAAATTTAAACGCCACTTATGACCTTGTTAGAAGCTGTGTTCTCGAGTTCCATAAATGGAACAAACACAAAGAGGAGGAGGGGAAAAAAAAAGCATAAATCTTCCTGCGTGTGTCAATTTTTAGCCGGAAAAGACAAATTACAGAGAAAATGTCTTTAACGTTTAAGGATGAAAATTCATGCACACACATATATTTATTCTTACAGGGAGCGAGGAGGTGGTGAGGAAGAAGGAGGGAGGGAGTTGAGGGAGAGGAAAATGAGACGAGGAAGCAAAAGCAAGGATAAGAACAAAGAGAAAATAATCTTCACATTTATCTGTTGCACTTCTGTTATGCCAAATGCAGTTTAGTGATTTTAAGCTGCACTAGAGATGTACAGTGACTTCGCCATTACGCAACCCATGCAATTGCATGGGGCCTCCACCTCTCAGGCCCCCCCCCCCCCCGAATGAACACTGGAAGTGGCTGACGTCTTATCGTAACACTGGCGTAATACTGGTGATGCTGATGTAATACGATCAGTAGAGGCTACATGAGAAAGAAAGCTGCTTCTCTCCGTCAATTGTTCCTCTTTTATATTTTATGGGCAGGCTGATTCATTACTAGCACCAGCTATCGGCAGATGAGCGTCTGTACAGAGGCACTAAGAGCGACCGCTAGTATACACTGTGATCGACTATCGGGAGCTGTAACAGAGCGTCTCATTCACTGTAGTAACTTAGCCGGCATTGATGAATAAGATGTATGTTGGGCGTTCTAACACCAGTACAACGTTGCAGGGAGAGAAAGGTAGCGCCAGCTCAGTGCGACCGACTCAGCGACTCGCACCATATTCAACAAAAAACTCACAGAGCGTAGGCTCTCTGGATCTGGTCGCCATAGCATAGAGCGCCAGATGCTGTGTGGATAAATTCTGTTTTTGAACACATATCCACCAGTAACAAAGCGAAAACACATGGAATGACATTGTTGTAACATTGTGACATTAATACTTTAATGCCAGACCAGTAATGACAATTTTGCATAAAAATATAAAAAATCTAAAAAGTTTTCAAAAATGACTCTTTCTAGGCCAGGACACAATTATTTGAGAGAAAAAAAAATAAAAACAAAAAAACCCTGTTTAAAGAGAAGAAAAGTAACGTCCATTGAAATGTATGGGAGAGCAGCAGGTAGCGACAGGTAATACCAGGCATTCTGGAAGCTAGAGCGCTGGCGCTATACACTGAGCTGCCTGTAATGATGAATCGTACGCTACATGGCGCTGTAAGAGTCGCTCACCAGAGCCGTCTTCATAAATGTGGTATTGCGTATAGCGCCCAGCGTTCACCAGCCGCTACGAGGCACTACCTGCCGCTATCCCTTGATGAATAAACCCCTTTGTTGCCTTTGATTAGGGCCCCCAGACACAACATTGCATGGGTATATGTATTGTATCAATATGTGCTTTTAAAGTGGATGTCCAGACTAAAGGTAACCTCCCCACCGGCCACTCTTCCCTGGTGTTGAGGCAAAGTGGAGGGAGGGGTACAACAAAAAAACTCCAGCCCTGCTATCTTGAGTCAGCCACAGGAATGGTGATATTGTGGGATCCAGGGCGAGGTTTTTATTTTTTCAGAGTTTTGGGGAAAAAATATTTGAAAAGTAAGTAAATGGTAACGCAAAACCAGTGAGATGCAGTTCCCTTCACTGCGTTTTACCCTTTGTTACTCTAGACATGCCATAGACTTCCTGCCTTAGCATTGAAACTGTTGTATTCAACTTTTCCTAAAGTTAAAGTGGAAGTTTAGTCAAAAGGTTACCCTCCTCCCTGCCACCCTATCCTGGAGCTGACGAGGGATGAGAAAGAAAAATGTCCCTTACCTTCTCCTTGGGCCAGCGCTGTTCTGCCGGATGCAACTCTGTGCTTTCAAGCAAGATGGCAGCACCCAGGATCTGGAGCACCAGGAGTGGCGCGGGCCCCTGAATAAGGAGAGGGGTCTTTTTCTTTCTAACCCCCCTTCCTGCCTCAGTGCCAGTGTAGGGTGGCAGGGCGGGAGGTCACCTTTTGACTAAACTTCCGCTTTAAGTGCGTATAAAGAAAACAAAGCAATAAAACAAAGCCGATGAGGGGTTAAAATGAACCTAAAAAAAAGGGTTGGAAGCAAGAGGATATGTAAATCGATTTGGCAAATATTTAAGCTTAGCCCATAGGGTTCTGTTTTTTCCAAACTTTAAAAAAAATGTATCCCTACACCACTGGAAAAATGATGTATATCACCTGTAAAAATGGGGTGGGTAGGTGATTTTTTGGGAAAAATTAGAACAAAAAAAGGATTTACAGAATATTTTAGTGTTATCAAGTTAAAAGCTCACTTAGGTTTAAAAGGACTGTAAATCCATTTCCAATACTATGGCCCTTATTTAACAAGGGATAGCGCCAGGTAGCGAATGGTGAGTGAACGGTAATGACGCTCACCGCCACGAGAACGCCGGCTCCCCTCTGCAATCACACATTTATCAAGCCGATCCTGCTTAGCGACTGACAGAGCGGCAGATAGCGAATCATTCATCATTATTCCAGCCTCACCCCACAGCGCCAGCGAGCGACCTTGAACAGCGACAGGTATGACCTCTCGCTACCTGGCGCTCTCCAATGCATTTCAATGGAGCAATCTTTAAATATTCTTAAATAATTGCTATAAATGTTTTTTTTTTTTTTTTTTTTTAAATGTCAAAAATTCTGTGACCACTTCTGCAATGTTAGATATTTTTTTTAAGGTAAAAAAAAAATAAAAAAATTTGTGCAGAATTGATATTACAGGTCTGATATTAATGTATTCATATTACAAAATGTTTTGAAAAACTTGTTTTTTTTTCTTCCAAAAATATGGTTGTTTGGGGGTTAAAAAACTACTTTTAACCCATCACCGCCAGCGCTCTGGGGTTTAAACAAGCATTTCACAGCGCGAGAATTTTTTGAGCGTGATTTGTTAATGAATATGCTGGGAGCCGTTCGCTATGGCCATTCGCTGTCATGCGCTCCCATACAGCGCGGAACCTGTCAAACAGCGACTCCTAACCCCGTATTCAACATTACCGCACACCGACTGAGTCGCTGTCAACAACCGAACAACGGCCAAGCACAGCGAATACTAGCGGGCGCTGTGAAAATACCGCTACTGTCGCTCATCTGTCGCTACCTGGCGCTATTAATGAATCGGCCTCTAAGAAATCAAGCAGCTCATCAGATGCCTGTCCCATGTGCATCGCCTCAATTTCCTGCAGTGCAGGGTAGAAGCTGTGGCAGGGCTCCAAAGTTTGCCCCTCTTTTCAATTTCATTCCTCCAGGACCACCCAAAACGTGGTCTAGTACTTAGTTTGTCTATTGGTGCTCTCAGTGTGAGGAAGTACTGGAAGCCATAGTGGTCCTTCAGATGTTTATAACCACAGCAGAGTATTCTAATGATTTTAAAGTTGCACCGTGATGTGCCCTTCCCTACTCAGCCATTATCCAGAAATTAAAGTGGTGAAAGGGTCACATAAGGTATTTACATATAACTGGAGATTTTGAGGTGCCCTAAAATGGCTCATTATACATTGTTCCCACAGCGGGATAAGGGGGGGAGAAAGTTAGCGTGTGTCTGGGCATGGATTTTAAGCTTTAGTTTACACCCGAAAGCAGAGGAGTAGCTAGGCTTTTTGGCATCTAGGGCAAAGATTTAAAATGGCGCCCCCATGTTCTCAGGCCCCCCCTTTGGCACCCCTCTGACCAGCTGCACCCAGGGAAAGTGCCCTCCTGCTCCCCCTAGCTACACCCCTGCCTGAAAGCACATCCAAAAGTAAAATTGCTTCACCAGATCTTTAGCACAATCTCAAATATAACTATTTATATAACTCTCCCATCAAATTAGAAAACACAATAATCTTTCAAGTATCTAAAGCAAGGATACATGAAAATGCACATCGGCAATGTTAAAAAATAAGTCCACGTAAAATCTAACACCTCCTCCTTGCCCCTGTGCTAAGCCATTTCAGACATTAATAATATTCTCGTGATTGTGGTGATTCTCTTCCAATCCCGGTGGAAGGGACCATTGTTCTGCACAGCAGCTGTTGACTTGATTGACAGCCAGGACTTGAGTGACAGTGAAGTCGAGTCAGCGAATCACTGGAGCAGTGCACTTTAACAGAAATTAACGTGTATCCAGGTTCAGAAGGCCTCCTATAATTCTCTGGAACCATGCTGAGAAGGTGCATTTACCAGTAGGTCCATGTGTCTCACAAAATGAGCATATTAAAGTGAAGCTGGTTCTTGGTTTACTTTAAATTCCTGCCTTGTAGGATTTTATTCATACTTTAGATTCATACTTTTCCTATAGTGTTATCTTTAGGTAGGAAAGACAAAAACTATTTTCAAAGTGATCATCCTGAGTTTCATCTGTGGGCAGTACAGTGTGGTAGCCTTTATGATGATCAAAAGAAAAAAAAATCTCATTGATCAAAAGAAAAAAAAAATCTCGTTGTACCATGTTAGCCAGGAAATATCTGTCAGTAGAAAGGTAGTTTTTACAGTAATACCTTTTAGTGGCTAACAATGTTACCCCTTCTTTGGACAAGAATAAAACTTAATATAAGTAAGAGAAGATACGGTTGAAGCTCAACTTTTATTCAATCATCAAATATGAAAGCATGGTGCTTCAGCTCTGTAAGGAACCAAAAATTCCAAAATGTAAAACATAAAAATAAAAAAAACTCTGTTATAGGAATGCTATGAAATAAAAGCATCAAATAGTATATTCAAAAAAATGCAAAGATGCTGTTAATCAACCGTCTAATCAATTATTTGATTTGGATCCGAACATTTGCATGATAGTCATTTAAACTTGCATAAAAAATCAATAAGTAAAATTATATTTAAAACTTAAATACTGTTCTTCACAGGCAGCACCTGTCTACAGAGTTTGCAAGAGTTTTCTGAAGGAAAATTACTACTCACCAAGCTAATGCAGAGGAAGCCATTTTGTGACCTGAATCAAAGCTTTTATTCTATTTTTAGGGATGAGCGAATCGATCCGGACGAACCCGGATTCGTTCCGAATTTCATGGAAAATTCGATTCTGAACGAATCCGAATTTCCCCGCGATTCGATCGATCGAAGTTTTCCTTTAAACTCCATTTATTTCAATTACTGGCATTCTAAAATGGTGGATGAACATGTCCAGACATATACCCTGGGGCAAGGTATCATGGGTAAGTCACATGCAGCCTATCAGCAGCCAGGAAGCCCGGTGACGTTACCATGCTATATAAAGCGGCGGCCATCTTGCTTGTGCGCATTTTAGCCTTGCATTGCGGCCAGAGCACAGCTAGTTAGAGACAGGGACAGAGATTTAGAGATAGGTAGGGAGAGTCAGAGAGGCAGACAGAGAGGTAGACAGAGCCAGGGAAAGATAGGGAAAGACAGGGAAAAAACGGAACCATCCAGCCAGGGACAGCTTAGAAGTGACAGTGACATTTTTTTTTTTTCATTAGCCAGATCAGTTTTCAGTTCATTTTCAGTTCTTTGTGCTGTAAATCTGCCTTGCCACTGTGCATGCCATCTATGCAGTGGCTTATTTAACCCTATCTGTTACACACAAGCATTTATCATAATAAATAACTGGATTAGTTTAAATATTTTTTGGTCTGCCTTTAACCAAAAAAACACCAGCCCACCTGGGTATCCCAAACCTGCATTAGGCAGCCTATCTGTTATACTAAATACGCTTGTTGATACTTCCTCAGCTGAATCAAAGTATTGCATTTTGAATTGGTTTTTGGTCTGCCTTTAACAAAAAAAACACCAGGCCGCAGGGCATCCCAAACCTGCATTAGGCAGCCTATCTGTTATACTAAATACGCTTGTTGATCCTTCTTCAGCTGAATCAAAGTATTGCATTTTGAATTGGTTTTGGTCTGCCTTTAACAAAAAAACACCAGGCCGCAGGGCATCCCAAACCTGCACTAGGCAGCCTATCTGTTATACTAAATACGCTTGTTGATCCTTCCTCAGCTGAATCAAAGTATTGCATTTTGAATTGGTTTTTGGTCTGACTTTAACAAAAAAAACACCAGGCTGCAGGGCATCCCAAACCTGCATTAGGCAGCCTATCTGTTATACTAAATACGCTTGTTGATCCTTCCTCAGCTGAATCAAAGTATTGCATTTTGAATTGGTTTTTAGGGCTGCCTTTAACAAAAAAAACACCAGGCCGCAGGGCATCCCAAACCTGCATTAGGCAGCCTATCTGTTATACTAAATACGCTCGTTGATCCTTCCTCAGCTGAATCAAAGTATTGCATTTTGAATTGGTTTGTGGTCTGCCTTTAACAAAAAAAAACACCAGGCAGCAGGGCATCCCAAACCTGCACTAGGCAGCCTATCTGTTATACTAAATACGCTTGTTGATCCTTCCTCAGCTGAATCAAAGTATTGCATTTTGAATTGGTTTTTGGTCTGCCTTTAACAAAAAAAACAGGCCGCAGGGCATCCCAAACCTGCGTTAGGCAGCCTATCTGTTATACTAAACACGCTTGTTGATCCTTCCTCAGCTGAATCAAATATTGCATTTTGAATTGGTTTTTGGTCTGCTGCCAAAACACTAGGCCACAGGGTATCTCATATTGGCAATTTTCATAGTATCTGGTGCAGAGAAGCAGTCCCTCACTTTATTTAACTTCTTATTTTTAAAGTAAACACATTTTTTATTGTACCTGTTGCGCATTTCAAATACATAAAAATGTCAGGCAGACAAGTGCAAGGATGTTCAAAGAGGAGTGGCAGAGGCCAAGATTCAGCAGGCAGAGGTCGCAGCAGACTAGGAGCGAGTGGCAGCAGGAGTCACGGTGAGAGACCTGAACTGCCAGTATCTGCTAGCGGTCGTGTCTCCACCAGTAACGCATCTGCCGTGGTAGATTGGTTAACGCGCTCATCAACATCATCACAAGTTACATCTGACACCCCCAGTCTAGGGTCGGTAGGTTCCTCTGACACAACCCTGAGTTGGCATGCCCCAAGAGCAGTCCCTGTCATCCCATTGCCTCTGTCCTACGCCGTTCCCTCCCCCAGCGACGTATCCTATGCTTTGGGTTCAGCTCCACTCTTTAGTGAGGAGGACGATCAGATAGAGAACAGTCAGCAGCTACTGCCCAGCAAAGAAATGGAGGTGGCTTCTTTAGCTAGGCAGACAAATAGTGATGTGGACAGTGTCGTGGGTGCTGCGAGCGTTCCAGCTCCTGCGCCAGACACTGTTGAGGAAACCGAGAAGATCAGTGATGTGCACCCACAACTTGGTGATGATGATGATGATGTAGGCGATCGCACTTGGGAACCGGGTGATGAAGGGGCTTCATCGTCATCATCAGGAGAAGAGGGGCGCAGGTTGCCCCGGAGTCAGCAGCTGAGGCAGCAAGGTGTTAGCAGCATGGTTGGCAGTCAGCATGGGGACACAATTGTAAAGCCTGGAGCCAAACGGGGTCGGGCCGGGGTAGAGCACTTGCTGTGTGGCAGGCTACCTTATCGGGAGGTAGTGGAGCAGGGGTTCCTGGAGTTGGTGACAGTAGCAGTGAATCAGTGCGGCCTGTTGGTGGGAAAGGTAGCTACTCGGCAGTGTGTTAGTTTTTCCTGAAGCATCCGCAGGAGGGTAACATGGCCACATGCAAGATATGTAGGCAGAAGGTGAAGCGTGGCCAGGGCCCAAATGTTGGCACCACGGCCCTGCGTCAACATATGATGCGTCACCATAAAGCAGCCTGGGAGAACCAAGGCTCCGAAGAGGTGGTTCAGCCTGCTTCCTCACCAAGTGGCACGCCGCTCCCAATTTCTGCCAGCCAAGGCTCCAGCACCTCAGCCGAAGGCAGCTGTGCGTCATACCCATCCTCTGTCGCTCCTGCTCCTCCTCCTCCAAGTCATGCATCTCGCCAGCAATCCATCAGCGAAGCCATGTCCAAGAGACAGCAGTATGCACCCACTCATCCTACGGCGCAGAAGCTGAATGTGCTCCTGTTCAAGTTGCTGGTGCTGCAGTCGCTCCCTTTTCAGGTGGTGGACTCTGCACCTTTCAGAGAACTGATGGCTTGTGCCGAGCCGAGGTGGAGAGTCCCAAGCCGTCATTTCTTTGCCAAGAAGGCAGTACCAGCGTTGCACACTTTTGTTGAACAGAAGGTGGGCCAGTCCTTGAGCCTGTCGGTGTGTAGCAAGGTGCATGGCAGCGCTGACGTCTGGAGCTGTAACTACGGTCAGGGACAGTACATGTCGTTTACGGCCCACTGGGTGAATGTGGTCCCTTTGCAGCAGCAGCAACTTGGACAGGTCACGCCGCTTCGGCCTTCGCTCTCCCTGCCCGTTGGGCCTGTGACACCGTGCGACTCGGCCTCCTCATCCTCCGCCATCTCCTCACCCTCTACTGTAGGCTCAAGTCTCAGTGCCCCTCCAGTCTACCATGTGTGCAGGGCACGGAGGTGTCACGCTGTTCTTCACATGGTTTGTCTTGGCGAACGGAGTCACACAGGGGAGGAACTGCTTAAATTTATTCATCAAGAAATCCAAACATGGCTTACTCCAAGAAAACTTAAAATGGTAATCATGGTTACCGACAATGGGAAGAACATTTTGTCTGCGCTGCGCCAAGGAAGCCTGACCCATGCCCCCTGCATGGCTCACGTCTTCAATCTGGTTGTCAAGCGGTTTCTGAAGTCTTCCCCCCATCTGCAAGACATCCTAACAACTTCAAGGAAACTTTGCATGCACTTCAGCCACTCGTACACCGCCAAACACACCCTTCTTGAGCTACAGCGGCAGAACGGTAGCCCCCAACATAGTCTGATTTGCGATGTTTCCACCCGTTGGAATTCCACCCTTCACATGTTGGACCGATTATATGAACAGAGAAAAGCCATCGCGGATTTCCTGATGATCCAAGCGGATAGGGGGACTCCCCTGTGTAACTTCAATGTCAACCAGTGGCAGCTCATACGTGACACCTGCCGTTTGCTCAGGCCCTTTGAGGAAGCCACTTCATTTGTCAGTCGGCAGGATTATGGGATGAACAACGTGATTCCACTGCTTCATGTACTACAGCACATGTTGGAAACCATGGCTGGTCCGGGCAATGGAGACATGGCGTCTACATCTTACGGCCACATGAACCCCGTTGGAGCTGAACTGGAGGAGGAGGAGGAGGAAGAGGAGGAGGAGTGGCCCAGTCAAGCACAGTTTAGGCTTGGCGAAATGGCTGGTTTATCTAGTCAGCGGACAGGAGAGGAGGAGCAGGAGCAGCCAGAGGAGCTAGAGGGTTTTGAGGAAGGCGAGACAGAGGACCCGGACACATCGTGGCAGTATGCAGTGGAGATGGAGACAGGTAGTCCCTCCGAGTCACTTGCGCAAATGGCAGAAAGCATGCTCACGTGCTTGCGTAGTGACCCCAGAATTGTTTACATTTGTCGGCGGGATGACTTCTGGCTGTCCACCTTATTGGACCCTCGCTTCCAGCACAAAATGGGGGCATTTTTTAAACCCGCCGAGAGGGAGGACAAACTGAACTACTACAAAGACATTCTGCATAGTCAGTTCGCCGATGCCTATCTGCGCCATGGTCCATTCTCTCGCAGGTCTGACTCGGGGGGACCTCTGCGCTCACCTTCCACTGCCATGGCTGCTGGGGGGGTGGGCAGCAGCAGCAGCAGCAGCTCCATCAGCAGCAGCCTCAGTCTTCAGTCGCTAATGAGTAGCTTTCTACACCCGCATAGTGAGGCTACTCATGAGCAGCAGGAAGACCTGGAGCAGGACCTCAACCAGCAGGTCATGTCATACCTTGACATGACCATGCCAACACACCTTGAGGATCCGCTGGACTTCTGGGCAGCCAAACTTGGCTTGTGGCCGCAACTAGCAGAGTTTGCCCTGGAAAAGCTGTCCTGCCCAGCCAGTAGCGTGCCATCTGAGCGGGTGTTTAGTGCGGCTGGGGCCATAGTTACGGCAAGGAGAACTCGTCTGCCAACTAAAAATGGCGAGACTCATCTTTGTCAAAATGAATCAGGGATGGATCAGCCAGGATTTCCACCCACCAATGGCTGATGCATGCGACTAGATTCAGCATGGTGCCACGTTTTACACTTTCCAATTGGTGCAAAACATATTTATGTCTTTAGGTCAATCTTTGGGCTCCTGCTGATGCCAACTTCAGGGTGTGCCTTACAGCTAATTTTTGGGCTCCGGCTGATGCCAACTTCAGGGTGTGCCTTTCAGCCAATCTTTGGCCTCCTGCTGCTGCTGCTGCCAACTACAGGGTGTCTTTCAAGCAATGTTTGGGCTCCTGCTTATGCTGCTGCCAACTCCAGAGTGTGCCTTACAGCTAATGTTTGTGCTCCTGCTGCTGCCAATTTCAGGGTGCCTTCCAGCCAATTTCTGGGTTCCTGCTGCTGCTGCTGCCAATTACAGGGTGTGTCAGTCAATTTTTGGGCTCCTGCTGCGGCTGCTGCCAACTCCAGTGTCTCTTTAAAGCAATGTTTGGGCACCTGCTGGGCAACTCCAGGGTGCGATTCATCCAATTTTTGGGCTCCTGCTGCCAACTCCAGTGTCTCTTTAAAGTAATGTTTGGGCTCCTGCTGCTGCTTGCAACTCCAGTGTGTGATTCATCCAATTCTTGGGCTCCTGAAGCCAACTACAGTGTGTCTTTCAAGCTATGTTTGGGCTGCTGCTGCTTGCAACTCCAGGGTGTGATTCATCCAATTTTTGGCCTCCTGCTGCCAACTCCAGTGTCTCTTTCAAGCTATGTTTGGGCTCCTGCTGCTGCTGCTTGCAACTCCAGGGTGTGATTCATCCAATTTTTGGGCTCCTGCTGCCAACTCCAGTGTCTCTTTCAAGCTATGTTTGGGCTCCTGCTGCTTGCAACTCCAGGGTGTGATTCATCCAATTTTTGGGCTCCTGCTGCCAACTCCAGTGTCTCTTTCAAGCTATGTTTGGGCTCCTGCTGCTGCTTGCAACTCCAGGGTGTGATTCATCCAATTTTTGGTCTCCTGCTGCCAACTCCAGTGTCTCTTTCAAGCTATGTGTGGGCTCCTGCTGCTGCTGCTTGCAACTCCAGGGTGTGATTCATCAAATTTTTGGGCTCCTGCTGCCAACTCCAGTGTCTCTTTCAAGCTATGTTTGGGCTCCTGCTGCTGCTTGCAACTCCAGGGTGTGATTCAGCTCATTTTTAGGCTCCTGCTGCTGCCAGCTCCAGGGTGTGCTTTTCAGGCACTATAGGGGCCCCTCATAGTGATGCCACTTCAACTCTCTGCAATTGTGCCGCTCTGTGATTCTATTAGCGATGCCTCTGATCTGCATGTGATAATTATTTACAGTATTATTTCAATAACCCAGCACGCGTCCTATGCGTGTTACAGCAAGGCAGAATGGTTTACAACCCTATTGAGGCTCTAGGAGGCTCAGAAATAGCCGTTTTTAATAGCGATTCGTCGCGAATAAATTCGGGTCGAAACGATTTTTGTCTGAAAATTTTCAAAAGTTCGCTCATCTCTATTTATTTTATAAGTGAATTTAATAGTTGTGATTGCTAGAAGCTAACATAAAACAGGTACACAAATAATTGCCTCCAATACCTAAAGAAAATATAAAAGCACTAGACAAGACCTATAATAGTTCAAATACAAACAAAGGATAATTGTAGCCCCCGGGCAACTGAGGTACAGTATTCTTACCATATAGTAGAGTAGTGGCAGGAAACAAGCCAAGGGCAGTAATCAGTTTACTTGGCCAGGTACGATAGAAGTACATGGAATTATTCTTCACACATTAGGCAGTGGTCAATCTTGATTACAAGATGGAACATATGTACGAGGACTGGATGCATTGGTGCACCATTAGCTTTTATCCTAACGACATAAGAAAGTTTACCTCATTTGCTCTGGCCTGGCATCAAAGCAACATAGCAAGCAATGTTCTCATCCTAAAATCTCTACAAAAAACACAAGCCTGGCTGGGAGACCAGAGTGAAAACTACAGGAATCAATCGGAATGGCTTGCCACAATTTGGAGCGCCTATTCAAATCTGGGGACTGAGTTTGGGAACCTTTATGGATTAACACAAAAAAATGAAAAAAAAATGAGCCAAAAAGTTCAGGTGTAAGAGAGCAGAATGGGTGTAGTAAGGTAACAGTTGTCTAGCTAAGCAACAGAATTTCTACCAATGCGGTAAGGGAGTTTACATATTGGTAAATACACCACTGCGTGGTGTCAGGAACAACTAATGAAAAAGAGTGCATGTGCCAAGAGTATCTAAGCTTCGTTCTTCAAGTGCGCGGCAGGTTGCACAAACCAAGACCCTAGCTGCTCAAAAGATTAGAATAGGGCATGTGCCGAGAAAAATGCCAAGAATCTGCGCATATGCAAAGCTTGATTCTAAAGCAATGTACTAGGCATGCTCTAAGCAGGGCTGTATTTACCATTAGGCAACCCTAGGCACGTGCCTAGGGTGGCAACCTGGAAGGGGGGAGAGGGCACTGCCCTTACTACTGTAGTATAGAAAAGAAATTACAACTCTCATATCCTGAACATTAATGCCTCCCCACAAGCACCCCCCAGCCACAGAAGGACGCAGAGTGTATTTGTGTAAAGGGGGGGTGGTGGTGGAATGAGTTGAACACAGGCCAGAGCATTTCCCCTCCACTGCTTTGGTCATTTGACTCCCAAATGTCAGAATGCAGTAAAAGTTGAAACATGCTTGTCTGCTTCCCTGCATTTCCCCCGTTGTGCCCTTTCCCTCTTCCACACACATACTCTGCATCTAGCCCATTGCCTGCCTCCCAACTTTTCAGGCTGGGTAAGGGGTACAGTTTGTAAATTAGGCCACGCCCCCTCATTGAATGATGGATAGGAGATATGGCGTAACAATTACAACAATAGAAACACTTTGAATAGGCAAATGAATCATTTATTGCTGCAGATCTGCATGTTACACCTCAAAGAGGGACAAATGAGAACAACAAGGGACAGACCCAAAAGAAGGTCAGTCCCTCCAAATCAGAGACACTTGGGAGGTATGCACCCTTTCCCCCTACACACTTTTTTTCTTAAAAAAGGGGGCGCAAACAAGTGCTTAGCGCACCATGAACACCAAATATGGCCCTGGCTCTAAGTATCTCAGGCATCAGATCCTCTGCCCTTTATAAGGAGCCATCTGTTGACCAGGAGTTCTGATTCTCTTGCCTCCTTTATTACCGTAACCTTTTTACCCTGAACCTTGGATCTGATACTCTGTGTGTGAGCCTGGCTTTGGATTTTGAATTTTGGCTTCTGGATCCCGATTTTGAATGGGACACCTCGCAGATCCTGGTCCTGGTGAGCTTGGCATTTCAGTGGTTCTGCTTTCCTCTTGGGCTCTATGGGCCTCCTATACCTGATAGGTAGTTATTAAAATGATGAAAGCTTCTCCTAAGACTCACCAGTCTCTCATCACTGGCTGCACTGGCATTTTCATCCTGTCAAAATTGTGATAAATACCCCAGAGGGCGCTATCAAGGGCAACATTATATGCATAGCTTCACCCAGCAGTCCTAAAACAAGGATTCAAAACGCATGTCATGTTTATCCCTTTTTCATGTATTCAAAATACATCTAAGTAGAAATGTCATTATATTGTATTTTGGCCCACACTAAATTACCCACCTACTACCTTTTTTTTAGAAATCTTGACTTTAATGGAATATCTCTGACTGTTCTTCAAAACCATAGGAATGATTGGTTTTTCTCATTTATTAGTTGCATGAGAATCTTTTCGGCAGGCTCTAATGACTCCATCACCTATCTTTCTAGCAGATTCGGCCAACTTGTAAAATGAAAAAATCTGGGAAAGGATCTCTTATTGCTGGAGTCCTCGAATGACTTAAAAAAGGAAGATGTGATTTGACATGCCGGCAGCCACACGAAACTGAAATGTGAATCTTGGGTAAAATTGGCCTTTGAACGGTCTCTCTATACAATACAATTACGTCCCAGTGCTAACAGCACATCTAAAAGCGGAATTCATATAAGTTTAATAGCCTTGGAACTAATGAATACCATTAATTATTTATTCTAGGCTGATTTGCGGGGATTCATTGCTAGAGTTGACCCTTTGCAGAGGAATGCCTATGGTAAAAGAAAAGAGGGAAAAACTTAAATCAGAATAGTGGACTATTTAAATGTGCTTAATTAGTTTTATCTTGATTAAAGACTCCCTAATCAGAACTAGAATGAGTGGAAGCAGAATTTAGAAAGGATTCCTGAGGATATTGCTGTTTGATGTGATACGGCAAGTGTGTATAGGGTAGAATGTCAGAGACCTGCAACACAGGACGGGGATATAGAAACGGATCATAGCTGAAATAATCTCATCATGTGCATATGTGGTAAGCTTGTCAAGTGTGCAAAACACATGATGTACCTACGGAAGGAAAAACTTTCGATAACTGGATAATGTGGAAAAAATTGATTTGTGAAAGTCAAACACAAGTTTTTTTTCAGGGATGCTTTATATGTAAATGGCTTTTCGTACAAACGATTGGGCAGAGGGTAAAAATGAACACAGGTGTCACTGAAGCTGATGTGTTTTTTCCTATACACATTTACTTTACTCATGTAACCCCCAAAGTTCGAGCTCGGCAAGTTTGGCAAGTTCAGCTAAACTGTGAATAAACGTTCAGTTTGGGGACCCGAACCCCTGAACTTTGGGGGGTGGCTGTGGTGGGGGAGTTGCAGAGTGTGCAGAAGAAGCGCTGCTGTAACTTACTTGAGTCCCGATCCTTCTGCCAGCGATGGTGGCGCAGAGGCAGGGGTGGCCTTCCAAATTGGCCCCAGCTGGGGCTACAAAGAAATGGCCGCCAGCTCCCATAAGCAAGCACTAGGAGTGTCCTCACTCATGAGAGTCAGATGATTGGGGCTCAGGTAAGTTACAGCAGAGCTTCTGCTGCTGCAACCTTGGGTGAAGCTGGTGGATGGGCTGCTCGTTTACGTGTTCTGGCCAGACACCAAACTTGAACATAGACTTCTGGCTGAAGTCTGTGCTCAGGTTTGGGAACCCGAACTCCCAAGGTCTGGTACGAACCTGAACTTTGCAGTTCGGGTTCGCCCATCTCTACTCTCTGCTCAAGGCTGTAATTTCTAAGAACACACTGTATATAAACACATTGTCAGACTGGCTCACTAAAGGTTCAGAAGATCCTCCAGTGGGCCCTAGGCACTGACCCAAAGGTAATCAGGGCAGTACAGGAGATGCTAAACTAACACAGTGTTTTGGTTTGCCTTCTCTGAAATGACTTTGGTTATACAATGCATAAACATTTATAGTGTGCAAAAACAAAAGAAGTGAGGCACACAAAGAAGCATTGGGTTGAGGAAATGACAGCAAGGGCAGAAGGAGTGCAGTGAGGATGGCCACCGACATAGAGGAAGATAGTCAGGAACGATGACAGTTATAAAAAAGCAAAAGGATTTTCACACAGGAAGGCTTTTTCAATTCCCAATTACTTGTTTCCACATGCAACATGTCCAGGGTGTCCTCAATTCTAATTAAGATCAATCTTTTTATATCTCCATCACCATGCATACATACTCTCACAAACATTAAAATGAATTAAGTGCTTTTCAGTTATTTGCAGGAAAATGATTATCAAGCCAATCTAGATGAAAGGTAGGAAAATAATAAGATAGTTTCCTGAATGCTACAAGATATATATATATAAATATATTTTAATATAATATAATATATAAATGAAATAGAAATGGTTAAGGATATATGGTAGTTTTCACTTTCCATGGTGATAGAGAAAGAGTTGGTGCCATATTACTATTACATTGTCTATTAGTACCACTGATGGTGCGCAAGGTCCTATGAGGGGGTGCTCAATAAGGTTGCAGACTGACCATCTTATGTACTAAAGTGTTTCCATAAAAACTTAAAATGTGGATTTATTGTGTATTTCATGCACTTCAAATGGTGGTTTTGGGAAACTGATAACCTGTACCTACCACCCAGGTTGTACCTTATATAATTAAAGAATGAAATGTGGTACTTGATTGAAAAAAGGTTGGGAACCCCTGTCCTAATGCATACAATTGGTGTTACACAATGTTGTCAGAGCACCAAGTCAGATAGACCTTCAGTTTTTTTTCTACAAGTGTACTAATGGGAAGGTCTATTAATGGTCCATCTCACTAGATGCAGCCTCTTTCTGGCATGCCTTGAGGTACCTTCCAAGTTACTCATACTCTTGATTGGAAACCACCGCAGTATTTATCCAGCAACAGCTTGCTGGAAATATTATGTTGTACTACAACAGCATCTGTCAGTGTATGCAGTCGACAAGTGCCCTCTTGTACCATCCCCTGCACATTTTGGATATTCAGTCTGGCCAGATCGCTCCACTTGGCCAGGAGCCAAAACAAGATGGACTTTTAGTGTAACAAATTACAGAAAACCATTTGTGGAGACATGTTTAGCAGCTAGCTCCAATTAGGAAAGGATTAACCTGAATCTAATAATGCCGATAACTGGGAACACAAATCAGAGCCTCCTCTGACTTGTCAGGATTTGCTCTCATTACAAACCAAGAGGAATTAATAAACAAATAATTATGATTCACACAGGGTCTGAACGGAAATAATTGGACCTGGGTTTAGTTCCTGTGTATTTGCGAAAAGATAAAAATAAATACAGACTTTTGGTTTTAGAGGGTTGCATGTTACAGAAGTGTAGTAAACAACTAAAATGTGGGATAAGGGTGTGCAAGAAATAATTATGCACAAATTACGAAAATACTTACTGAGTATCCCATAAATCAGATATCTTCATTTTGGAACACTAACTTTACTGTAAGTATGGGAAACTAAAAATGCTATTGTCCTTTCATTTACACATAATATAATCTCAGTTTGAAATTCAGTTACATTGGACCTTAAGGCCCTTATTTAACAAGGGATAGCGCCAGGTAGCGACTGGTGAGAGAACGGTAATGACGGTCACCGCCACGAGAACGCCGGCTCCCCACCACAATCACACATTTATCAAGCCGATCCTGCTTAGCGACTGAGATAGCGCCAGATAGCGACTCATTCATCATTATTCCAGCCTCACCCCACAGCGCCAGCGAGCGACCTTGAAAAGCGCCAGGTATGACCTCTCGCTACCTGCCGCTCTCCAATGCATTTCAATGGAACAATCTTTAAATATTAATAAATAATTGTTAATAATTTTTTTTTTTTTTTAATGTGAAAATTTCTGTTAACACTTCTGCCATGTTAGATATTTTTTTTTAAGGTAAGAAAAAAAAAAAAAAAAAAAATTTGTGCAGAATTGTTATTACAGGCCTTATATTAATGTATTCATATTACAAAATGTTTTTATAAACTTGTTTTTTTTGGTTTCCAAAAATATGGTTGTTTGGGGGTTAAAAAACTACTTTTAACCCATCGCCGCCAGCGCTCTGAGATTTAAACATGCATTTCACAGCGCGAGAATTTTTGGAGCGTGATTTGTTAATGAATATGGTGGGAGCCGGTCGCTATGGCCATTCGCTATCATGCGCTCCCATACAGCGAGGAACCTGTCAAATAGCGACTCATCAACTTGTATTCAACATTACTGCACACCGACTGAGTCGCTATCAACAACCGAACAACGGCCAAGCACAGCGACTACTAGCGGGCGCTGTGAAAATACCGCTACAGTCGCTCAACTGTCGCTATTAATAAATCAGCCTCTAACTGTCTTTACTGCTTAGTATGAAAACTGGAGTTTAATGCTACTTTCAAGACACATACATCCATTGGACACTATTCGGCAGTTATGACTAGATGGGTAAAATGCAAAGAGGTCAATTAGGCCCATCATTGTTATACACAATACATGGAGTCAAATAGGGCATAAATCCTATAGGCTATCAAAGGACCCTGCACATGCCTCCACACTGCTCTCGCACCCCACATGACCACCTTCAGCCTGTGAGGGTTGCTGAATGCCCATGTGCAGCACGTATGCACAGCCACCCGGTGAACCTGATTGGTCTCAAATGAAAATGGTATTTGCCATATCAGAGAAACCCAAAAGTGTGAATATTGAAGGGCTCAAAACTGAGTTTTCAGCATAGACATCACCAATGACTCAACTACAGGGGTTGCAAAGGTAGTAACAGCAACATGGGCCCCACTATTGTTCCTCCTCCATCTTATTTACCCAATTTGTGCTCACATGGCATCATTTAAAGGAAGAAAGCACCATTTGTATTTGCTATTTCAGGGTTTAGTAGTCTAATTATCTCTTATTTATTTTTTTTTAAAATGATTGATTCTAGAGGCAGAAAGTGACAGGAAAAAAAGTTTCCATATGAGCAATGTTGGGGCAAGGTTACATTTATTGTACCTACACCTCCAGGCATAATAGGAAAGTACACAGGGGAAGAAATTCTTTCAACCTCACTGGGGGCTTATTCAGTGACTTTTCATCTTGGAGAATTCTGTAGTTATGGTATAAGCTCAGCTTCTTTTTCTGGGCAACTGGGGCAGCAAAGACAATAGGTGAGGTTAAGGGCCTGATTTATCTAATTATTTGGTGGAGCCAGTGTGGCTTCTGCTGTGCTTACTGGGGTGGATTGCAACCTGCATTTTTAAAACACAAAAAAGTGCAAGAGAAAATGTTTGTTCCACTGTACATTTGATGGGACATTTGTACAGGTGAGGAATATAGATGTTTTTATCCTTTGGAAACAACAGCACCCTATGGGCTATGCAGAAAAATGTGGCGACTTCTTTAACAGAGTGGTGTTATATGATGGATAAATGATTTTTTGGATATATGATATATAATGTAAAATGCCCAATCGCAGGGACAGATTTTTGGGAAAAAGTTAGACATATATACTAAACAGCTCACCAGGACGCAGGTTGCCATCCACAACGCAATGCACACCAGAAGTCACGCTGGCTTCACCAAATAATCAGCATGACCCTCTCTATGTCATCTTGCGCCATTTGACCTGCGAAAGCTGAACGCCTTAAACAAGAAAATTTATGACTTATTTTCACAGTGTGGCAATGGCACAATGGCAGGAAAAAATTGACTTTCAATAATTCTCATTGAAGAGAATAACATAGTTATCCAACAAATACATGTTATGGCTAATAGTATTTGTACATTACACATGGTAAAGATTTAATCCTATGAGCATTTTACAGCATTTGTTACATACAGTTAAATCCTGGACATATTACTTAGGCCCTTATTTAACAAGGGATAGCGCCAGGTAGCGAATGGTGAGCGAACGTGACGGTCACCGCCACGAGAACGCCGGCTCCCATCCGCTATCACACATTTATCAAGCCGATCCTGCTTAGCGACTGACAGAGCGCCAGATAGCGAATCATTCATCATTATTCCAGCCTCACCCCACAGCGCCAGCGAGCGACCTTGAACAGCGACAGGTATGACCTCTCGCTACCTGGCGCTCTCCAATGCATTTCAATGGAGCAATCTTTAAATATTAATAATTAATTGCTATTATTTTTTTTTTTTTTTAAATGGCAAAAATTCTGTGACCACTTCTGCAATGTTTGATATTTTTTTAAGGTAAAAAAAAAACAGGGCTCTAGGGTTTAAACAAGCATTTCACAGCGCGAGAATTTTTTGAGCGTGATTTGTTAATGAATATGCTGGGAGCCGTTCGCTATGGCCATTCGCTGTCATGCGCTCCCATACAGCGCCGAACCTGTCAAACAGCGACTCCTAACCCCGTATTCAACATTACCGCACACCGACTGAGTCGCTGTCAACAACCGAACAACGGCCAAGCACAGCGAATACTGGCGGGCGCTGTGAAAATACCGCTACTGTCGCTCATCTGTCGCTACCTGACGTTATTAATGAATCGGCCTCTTATTTAACTTGATAATACCGTTATGCTATACATTAAGCTTACGAATAGCAACTCAAGTGTTAAGTCACCCTTTTGTGCAAACTAGTCATTAGACTATTCATTATAGAAAAGTATTAAAATAAGAAGTTTTGTGATAAGGGGAAAGCGAGAAAAAAGCAGAAAATAATAAAGTAGAAGTAGAAAGGGAAAGAAAAAACTAGGAATAGGGGTAAAGGCAGGCAAAATGAAAGATACAGGCAAAAGTTAAATCAATAGATTAGAATATCCCAGTAGAACCCTTCCCTTCCCCCAAAGGCTCCAGCAATGGTCTAGCAGCCACCCAATGCAGATGTTAGACAGTTAGTGAGGTGCGTATAATTAATCCGGGGTCCCCAGAAATGATTAAACTTTGGAAGAGTATCAGCCAGGGTATTGGTTCCTTTGTCCTTAATTAAAAAGCTGTGGATCCTTTCTTTATTTCCACCATATATTCATAACGTCCCCAGGAGCCTCACATCCTCAAAAGTACCTGTTGGAATAGCTACTTCCACTCTAGATGGAATCAAACACCATCTCATTATAGATTTATATGCCATTTCCACAGAAAGAACGTTAATAGACCATTTAGCATTTATCTGCCAGATTTTCTCCCAGTACATTTCTGACCTCAACTCATAGATCCAAGGTCCAACACTGGATGTAGGATATATTGAGGGGCTTTGGGGGCTTGTTTATTAGACTATACAACATAGAGATCAGGCCTCATTTTACTGGCTACCTTGAGCAGACCCTTTTATAGTCCATGTACAAAAATAATTCAAGGTTTTTATTGATACTGCATACAGGGCGTTATCTAAATTGGAGATACTGAAATCTTTCAAAAGAGGGTATGTTATACTTAGGGGGTTATTTAAGAACGGATAGCGCCAGGTAGTGCTTCATAGCGGCAGGTAGCATCTGGTGAACGCCGGGCGCTGTATGCAAAACCACATTTAAGAAAGCGAATCTGGTGAGCGACTCTTACAGCGCCATGTAGCGTCACATGTATTAATCCGGGCGGCTCAGTGTATAGCTCCGGTGCTCTAGGCTCAGGAGCGCCATGTAGTACCTGTCGCTCTGTAGCGCTCTACCATACATTTCAATGGGGCTTCAATAATTGTGTATAAATAGCGTGTTTGGCAATTTACATTTTTATTTTTTTCAAATCATTGTGTGACCTCTCCTGGCTGCAAACACTTTTATACATTTTTTTAACTTAATTACTTAATACGTAATTGCCATTACAGGTCTGGCACTAAAGTGTTATTGTCACAGTGATAAAACAATGTAATTCTATGTGTTTTCGTTTTGTTACAGGTGGATATGTGTTCAAAAACAGACTTTAATCACACAGCGTCTGGCGCTCTATGCTACAGCTCCCAGCTTGAGAGCACCGACGTTGTGTGTGAAGTTTTTTGTTAAATATGGTGTGGAGCGCTGAGTGCCAGACGCACTGAGCTGGAGCTACCTCTCGCTCGCTGCAGCACTGTACTGTTGTTAGAGCCCCCAACATACATCACATTCATCAATGCCAGCCAGGTTACTACAGCGACCGCAACGCTCTGTTACTGCGCCCAATACCCGCTTACAGAGGCTACTAGCGGTTGCTCTAAGCGCCGCTATACAGACTCTCATCTGGCAATACGTGCCGCTAGTAGTGAATCAGCCTTTTAGTGAAATAGGCAAAAATGTTTTTTGAAGGCCAAACATCCGAGACTTTCTAGAGACACCATACACACATTCTGAGACAAATTTCATGCTGCTATAAGCTGCTAAGTGGGTTTCCAGCACCATTTTTGGTTTTGTAACATCAAACTGCACCGCCGTAGTTCAGCCACACTCTGTTCACTAGTAAATATCAGACATTTTGACTGGCGAAGTGCAGCAGAGACACAGCAAAATTTCACCAGAAAGTTAGTTGTTCTCTGCATTTGCCGATGCAAAATAGCTGAGATCGCTGTGTTATTCCACACTCCCAGTACACACGGCGCACCCGGCCAGGCCTAAACTGGAGAACAGGTGCGAGTGTAGTAAATGACCCCCTACATGCTACAGCATGCTACATTTTCACTTCAGTGTTTCATATAACTTTATTGATAATAAAAATACCATCACCGATGGTAATCTACCACCATCTTCTGTTCTGTGTCAAAAATCAGCCATTATGAAATGCAGCTAAAAGAAGTTGGCAGGACAGAGTAGCGCTCATTGGTGCTGTTAGATCCAGCATAAGGGCCCATAGGTACACAAGCAGGCACTGACACAGGCTGGCCTATCTTGGAAACCTAGTGCGCGAATGCAAGCTGATTACTTAAAGCGTACTCAAACCCCCCAAAACAACGTAATCTACTTTGCTCCCCCACCCGAGGTACGTTAGCATTTCGATGTTTCCTTCCTTCAATGCCGCTTGGTATTCCTGTTATAGTTATTTAATTTTTTGTTTACAGCAGGTATGCCATTGGTTTCTGACAGGAACTAGCTGTTTAAGCTCCCCCTTCTCGCAATGTCACGCTGGGAGCAATTAGCAATTTCCCCTAATGTTTCCTTTGAAGCCAAAATAGTTTGAGCATTTTATCCAATTCATTACCAGTACACTAAGAGGGGTTGATACATGGGTTTCTTTTAATTTAACCTTCTATAGGACATGGTTGGTCCGCTTTAAGAACGTTTTGATTTGCATGAAAGTTTATGGAAAAATAACAGTGGCAAAAAAAGCAGACGCAACCAAGGTGGGTGCTAATGCCAGCAAAATGGCATTCCATAATCAGGCTCTAAATCTCCTCCAAAGCAACCATCAGTAACAATAAAAATGACAGAAGATCCAAATTCATAACTGAAAATAATTTTTGACTTGGCCTCCATGTTAAGATTACCCAGCATTACATGCAAAAGACACATTTAATTGGTCAATCAAAAGTGGTTTTACGCTCTATCTTCAGGTATCTCTGGTCATCCTGTGATCTGATACTGTGTTCAGCGACAGTATTTTACCTTACTAAAAACTGTATTCAACACAAATTTATTCCAGAGTCAGAAGTCAACGGTGCCAACATGAATATCTAGTTAAAATAATGAATATCCACCACCCACTTGCATTGAAGTCTTGTACACTTCAATCATCAGAGATAAGGAGATCTTCTAAGAAACAGCTGTGATAACACAGATCACCCATAACCTCTCTATTTTTACTCCACATCTATTCTACTGAGAGATATTTCATCTAAAAACATGGCCCCGAAGCTCAACAAAAGATTCCATGTCTGCATTCTCCTGTGAAGTAGTTGAATTTTCGCCTCTTTCCTCTTGACAAACATCCCCCAGTTGCACATCTTGACCTCATGTTCTAGAGCTTTCGCTACATCTCAGACACTTCCTGCCTTTAGTGTGCCGAATGTCCCTAATAAGGTTGATGATTGACATGTGATGTGTACACAGACATGTGGGAGGACACATTATGCCACCAGTGCTGTCTCAGGCGCTCCCTCGTATGTAGGTCAGGGATGAAAAAAATGAAGACAACACTGCAGGCCACCGGTCAGAAAGCCCAAGCTCAGTTGGGTCAGGTTTTACAATATACAGGAAAATTGCCGTTTTACCAGATGCATTATTACACCCACTCACTGTGCACTAAATTGCGGTGTATCTAACGCACATAGAAAATCTATCGCACAAACATAGAAAATCCCTAATTTCAGCATCAGGTTTGTTAGCAAACCTTAGGATACAAACCTTATTTAGATCCTTGGAGTCTTTAAAACCACTTAACAAGTCCTGAAATACCTGGATCAGACAAAGGTCTTGTCTGGAATGCACTTACCCATTTCCAGCTTCAGCAAGCTTACATTTTTTATGTATGTTTTAAAGTGGAGGTCCATCCTTCACTGGACTCCAGTGCTGATGCTCCCCAGTCCGGTGCTGAGATTTGGACATTCAGATTAAAAAAAACAGAGCTTAAATTACCAGTGCTGGTCGGCCCCTCCTCTGCTAATCGGAGGTAGATTGCTCACCCGCCCATGACTGCTTCACACTGATTGGCTGACTAGGCAATAAGTCACAGCTGGAGCACAGCCCAATTAGTCGGGTAACTGACAACATCACTAACAACCGAAATAAAAAAATTTATTCAAAAACACCTTTAAAATATAAATTACATGTGGTGATAAAAGATCATTACAAATATCCTAAAATACATATACACAAAGACAATAACATAAGAACAACTGCCAAACCTACATGAATATATAATTGTGTGCAAAAAGATCTATAAAGCTCTATGATTAAGGGCCATTTGTGTCCGAAACGCGTCAGAGGACTGCACTTTAGCAGTCTGGTATGAATGTTTTTATGGCTTCAACATAACATTTACTCTATGAAGCTGTTTATAATATTTACTTAATACAACTTTGGACTTTTAAACAGGACTTTCACCCTGAATAAGAACATATCTTATTGTTTCCCCCACCCTGTACATACAGATTGCTCACTTTAAAAATTATCCTTCCTGCATCTACTGTATTTTTTGAGCCTTTGAACACCCAAGATGGTGGCCCATGGAGTTTCAAGCTGCCTGCAAACAGGAAGTGGCTTCTGACTGCGCCACTTTGCATTCTGGGATTGCTGTCCTTTTCCTGACTCCAGCTCTGCTCTGTCTCTGCAAAGCACAGCTATCACCCAGCGCCTCATGCACTTTTGCCCCCTCTCCCTACCTCAGTATGTGATGCTACTGAGCCAAGATGGCGGCACCTTTATCCTAGAGTGCTAATCAGAGTTGCAGGCCAGTGTGGAAAAGAATAAAGAGTAAGTGATTATAGATGTTAAATATATTCATTTTAGATGCTGGGGAATAATTTTTTAAGGGTTTGGGCTTTTTATTAAATGAAGCTGAAGGTCCGCTTTAAGGAGCGCGGACCCTTCACCTTTCATTTTCTCTATTGTTGTGGGGCTGAGGAACCGTCCGGGTCAAGCACCCTGCCTACTTACCTTTACCGGTGTGCATAAAGCTTTCTCCATGTCCTCAAAACCTTCAAAGGCGCCCTTAAAACTCACTTATTCAGACAAGCATATAATCTGGCCTAACCAATCTTCTAAAGGGCACATGCCACAAAGCTCAATAATGACTGTTTGTGATCCTTCCCCCTCGTCTTTACCCCTCTTCCTTTAGACTGTAAGCTCGCAAGGACAGGGCTCTCTCCCCTATTGTATCTTGTACTCAGAATATCCATTGTCAACTCTGTAAAACTGCATTTGAAATAGTATATGTACCGTATATTTCTACCCTGTCTGTAATTACTACTTTGTAAAGCGCTACGGAAGATGATGGCGCTATATAAATAAACAATAATAATAATAATAATGTCTGAATCTATAAAGCTAACTAAAACTAAAGCTAACTAAGCTAAGCTAACTGAAAACGGATTCACTAATGGAATGGGTTTGGCAAATGTACATAAATGAATGAAAACAATGTATATACATATACAGTATAAATGAACCACATTGCACAAGTTTCTTTACAAGGATGTGAGCGTTAAAGATTTCCAAGCTGATTTCATATACTTCCTGTATGCCAGATGGCATTATTGTTGCTTGCCGTGCTACAGAAAATAGCAAAATCTGCTTGCCATTGCGACTCTGCTAATGACATGTTGGTTTGTCAGGTAGCGCTTGTTAAATACGCCTCCGTGCAGGAAGTATGCTCAATAAGTGGACTCAAAGAGCAGAAATGACTTCACCAGTCCTCATTAATTGCAGGTACCAATAAACCAACTAAATGATAGAATTAAAGAGGAACAACACACCCAATTTTATCTTCTCAGGTTGTTATTCCTCTATGCAGAAGTATCCTGAATTGGGCTGTGTATCCCCCCAGATGACCCGATGCACTCACCTTCCTGTTGCTCACACGATGTAGACTTCTCTGAAATCAAGTGTGCTCAGCCAATCAGTGCGCTCACTTTCACTTGGCTCACTTCCGCTACGCTGACGGCGAAGCCACTAAGCAGCTTGAGCAGGCACGAAGCTAGCCAAGCGTGCTGCCAGCCGCATCCTCTGCTCACCTTCTAGCTGTGACTTGCCCGCACCGCCCATTCAGAAAGTTTGTGAAAAGCACATACTGTATGTAGTTTTCATCACCTTTTGGAACGTTTTTTTTCTTATGGACATCGGGCTTGGATAAAGTTTAGATGGCAGCAAATCAGTTTGGGGTACAAATCAGTACAACCTGTTACATTCTTGGGTGCCACCAGTGATACCTGTACCCAGTGGCGGAATGGGGCCGAAAATCAGCCCTGGATTTTACCAGCCCCTAGCCGGACCAAGACATCCCTGCTGAGGCCCCTCTACTCTGATGCCAGGGCTATAGCATTGGGGCTTGTGGGTACAGTGGGGCTGGGTACAGGGGGCTGAGATGGAGACTAAGAGGGATAGATTGAATGTGGGTGTTAAGGCAGCAGCCCAACTGGCCCAAAAATGAAGCGGCCCACCGGCATTGTCCCGGGTATCCCTATGACTAGTAAACTCACCTCTCCTTGGATTCAATGACACATGTGTGGGCTCTCTTCTGATCAGCTTCTCCGGCCACGCATATTAATGTGTGTCTGTAGAAGATGAATGGAATCCCAGAATCCCACTCGCAGCCAAAATTGGATGCGAGTGATGCTACCAGCAGGCACACATGCGCCGTAGGCTCATCGGACAGGTAAAATTTGGGGTGAATGGTTGGGTTTCACACAATGGGACTTCCTAGTTTGGTCCACAGCTTGATGCAGCTGGATGTGCTGCACAGAGTTTTCCCGCTGCTGTCCAGCTCTTCTTCCCCTTCCCCTGGCCATTACAGCCCACTGCTGTTGCCCCTCCTCCTGCCCCCCGCTGAGCATGTCCCCGCCACTGCTGAAGTTCCTCTCCTTTCCCATGATGAGTATGGCCCCACCGCTGCTGCCCTCCTCCTGCCCCCATGCATTTGCGTGCTAGTGCATGTGGGACTGTGTGTGGGAGTGCATGTGCATGGGAGTGCGTGAATGTGTGTGGGAGTGCATGCATGTGCGTGGAAGTGCATGTGGGAGTGCCTGCATGTGCATGGGAGTGCCTGCGTGTGTGTGGGAGTGCATATTTGTGCATGGCAGTGCATGTGGAAGAGCTTGCATGTGCATGTGAAATGCCTTCCCCCTTAGTCTCATTCTCAGCCTTTAGTACCCAGCCCCACTGTACCCACAAGCAATGGAACCTCAGCCCCCAATAGACCAAGCATCATGGTTGGGGGGCCTCAGCGGGGATGTCTTGGGCTGGCCAGGCGCTGGTAAAATCCAGGGCTGATTTAGGGCCCTGTCTGCCCTGGACACGGATTGCCCACAGTGGGATGCCCCAGGAAAGTGGACCAAAAAATTTGTCCTGGTGACAGTCCTGAGTTGAAACCCACAGGTAGATGTACCCCCCCCCCCTCCTCCTTTGGAAATACTGTTGTAAATGAACATTCTCATTTCTCAATATACCATTTGCCACTATAGACAGTCTGGGAAGATGGGGGCCCAGATTTTCCTGCTGGCAGCCTTGAGCGGAAGCCTTTGGAAATACTGCCGTAAATGAACATTGTCATTTATCAATATAAAATGCCTCCATAAAGAAATCACATAATATTATAGGTCTTTGGAAAAGCGTCTAATCTCTATTTGACTTCTTGTATGTACAATGTGTGTCTGGCTTACTGTCTGTAAAAAAAGCCTGTACCTATCTTTATATACATATAAAAGACATCCATTTTCCATTAAATATATGCAATTATGTAACATTTGCAGGAAAAAATGGGAGTGAAGTCAAACACTGAAAATGACAACTTAGCACTCACCCACACAAGAAAAGAAAGTGGAACTTTGTATACTGGAGGAACAAAAAGACTCTCAGTAGCAATCTATATACTCTTACCATTATTAAAAGTTCACCCAGGGCTCCCTATAATCATGTTGCGGCTCCTCCATATTTATATTCAACATATAAGGCTCTTCAACTATTACACATGTACTGAAAAGATAACATTGTTATTTAAAAAGCGGTGTGTGCATTGTCATGAAGCCGAGATACTTATCCACGTTGTGCTGCACTATATGCACAATATAATTCTAGAAGTATTTCCAGCATTGTAACCTTGCTCTTTGTGTGCTATGAGCATCAGGCATTATACAGGAATGTTTCATTTCCCTTAGGCAGCGTGCACTATGGATATATAGATAGCATCACTACTCACAGTGTTAAAGGTCATAGTGGATAGCTAGCGGCTGCTGATTCCAGAGGAAAATAAACCGTCTGGAAACTGTATAGCAAAAATGATTTAAAATGAAATCTATGATAAAGAGCCGGTGCTTTAAAACTGTTATTTACATTTTACCTAGAGGCAGATTGGAAATAAGAATCAGCTACTGACAGATGATAGCTTGCTGGGCAGACTGTGATATACAAAGGAGGCTAATACAAAGCTAGAGAAGGAAAGGGTAACAGGACTGCAATGCCCAAATAGAGTATGAAATGCGTTGCCCTTTATTATTAGAGTGTGAAAGGAATGATTTCTACTAATAGATGGAGGTGAAAGGTGGATGTTCAACAATGCTGATCCCCGGTGCTGCCATAAAAAATTCGGGGCTCCATACAACCTCAAGACCAGACCCTTCATATGCCCCATTCTTATTCTGACTTGGATGTTAACCCTATAATTGTCAACTGCGTGATATTCACGTGGGTGTCTCACCAACTGTTAAGTGGCAGTGAATTCCACTGCCTGGCAATTGTCCCCTGGTGGGCCTCTGATCACTGGTCCAGGGTCTTCAGGGGGGCAGAAAAACCCCATTTCCTGCCCCACGAGCCAGCTTCTGGCATCTCGTCTGCCGCCACAGGGACGGGCCTTTTATATCGGGAGTGAGATGACATCACCTCACTCCTCTAATATAAAAGGACTCTCCTAGAAGCGGCTGGTGAGCAGAAGCTAGGAGTAATCTGCGGAGGTCCGATGCAGGGGACTCTGATCTCTTCCAGCTGTCAGTGCAGCAGCACTGACTAATTGCGAACTAGTAAGGGGTCCATGACCTACAAACCAAACCAGTTATCAGGGCAGGAGGGGCTGCTGTATGGCAGGTGACTTGCCATTAACCCCTTGCCCCATTACCTGTATCCCCAGTGGTAACTTTCAGGGAATGATAGCTTTCAGGGCCAAGGGCCAGCCGGTTGATCTCCATGCCCTGGTCTTCCAGCCCCTATAGCTGGTGCCCATTCTCTACCCCATTGTTTAACCCTTAAATTAAAAAAAAAATGCCATGCCAGTTTTTCTAAAGATTTTACCCTTGATTCATTATGATGTTATTTATCTATATATATATATATATATATATATATATGTCACTGATGTTCCTTAACCCTTTCTCTACTGATTAGCAGTCACAACCACACTCACGGGATTGTCAAGGATTTACCTCATAGTGCTATATGGTAATATTTTACATTGCTTTCATTTCTTTTTGCTACTTGTACTTTTACGGTTTACTACAGATTTTCTATTTTAATAGTGGGGTATATGACTGTCCTGGTGGCAGAGTATATCTTTCCATCAAACCTAAAGCATTGTATTCTTTTCTGTACATAGATCATGTAATTACGTTGTGTATACCTTTTTAATACACTCAGGTTTTTTTTTCAGGTACACTCAGGTTATTTTTTTTTCAATTAATCAGACTTGTGTGGAGTGCGTTCATTCAACTATTTCCTTTTATCTTAGACTAAAGTGAATCTTACAACATATCAGACCCCAAACGAATGTTGAAAGTTGCACTCATGACTAGTTAGAAGTCACAAGGTGTCAACTCTGGGCTGTATAATGGTTGCATTTTGGCAGTAACAACAAGTCTCTCAATTGCGTGTGTAATGTTCGTGTGTCTTATCGTGTTCATGTTTTGGGCTAACATGTCCTCTGTCCCCTAGAATGCCTCAACATTGTTCTGAAACATCCAGTTTCTTAGGACAATAATGTGATCAATACATTATAACATAACACAATCCTTAGCAATAAATCTAGGCAGCGGATGTACTAAAGTATAAAGGCATTAATGAATATTGGATAATAAGACTGATGTCCAATAAACAAGGATTATGAATGCAATCTTTACAAACAAATAGAAATTATGAAATAATAGAAATATACTAGGCTGATCTCTACCCAGGATGGGATGCTAATGAAGAGTGATGGCATAGATCTTTTCTAATAGAGGTTGATAGGACGGATCCCTTTTAATATTGATGGGACTGATTTATTTTACTAGAGGTTGGCGGGTCAGATCTCTTCTAATAGAGGGTGATGGGACTGATCTCTTCTAACAGAGGGTGATGGGACTGATCTCTCCTAATAGAGGATGATGGGACTGATCTCTTCTAAGGGTGGTGGAACTGATCCCTTCTAATAGTTGGACAATGGAACTGATCTTTTCTAATAGAGGGTGATAAGGCTGAACTCTTCTAATAGAGGGTGATGGTACTGATCTCTTGTAATAGAGGTTTATGGGACTGATCTCTTCTAATAGAGGGTGATGGTACTGATCTCTTGTAATAGAGGTTGATGGGACTGATCTCTTCTAATAGAGGGTGATGGAACTGATCTCTTCTAGTAGAGTGTGATGGAACTGATCTCTACTAATAGAGGGTGATGGGATTAATCTCATGTAATAGAGGCTGATGGGACTGATTTATTTTAATAGAGGGCAATAGAACCAATCTCTGCTAACAGAGAGTAGTGGGACTCATTTTTGCTAATAGAGGGGGATAGAACTAATTTCTGAAAATAAAAGGTGGGGGGACTGATGGGGATGATCTGTAATAAACAGAAGTGACAAGCCTGCTCTTTGTGTTAACAGGGTGATATAAAGTGATGGAATTCATCTTTGGTAAGAGAGGATCGTTGTGATTGGGCTGATCTTTAATGAGACGCAATAAAGGTGGCTGATCTCCAGTAATAGCAAGTTGAACTGTAACTGATGAACAGTGAGTTGACATATGCTTGGTGCACGCACTGCACACACTGCTCTGTCTTCAAAGAAAATTGTAAATGTATTCTGACAGAAGAACAGACTTGAAGAATTACTTAGGAATTTTCATTTTTTGCATTCTGGACCAGCATGACTAATTGTGTGATAGGGACAGCCTCTATCAACAGGTAGTAAGTAACAGCTCGACTATTATAATAATGTAATACAGCACTGCTTTCCTCAAAAAAGAGATTGTAATGCAACAAATGTCTAGTCACTGGTGTATGGACCAAGATCTAATGAAATTCACACTTAAGGCTGTTGCTTGTGGGGGGAAAGAAACAATAGTTGTCTGCTGTGAAAATACATGACATATAACTACATAAGGTCAGATGTACGACCTGAAAAACCTACCAGCAGGAGATAGAGATGACAGTATTTACACTTCACTGATATACGATCTAGTAGGAGAACCTTTATATCCACCAAGGCATAGCAAGAAAAATGGGTCAACTTTCTAGAATTGCTGACCTTGCTGACTTCTTTAATATTTATAACTAGGAACAATATGATATACAATATATATACTGTATCCCCTCGATTCAAAGAGCAAAAGTTAATTGATTTCGGATCGAGAATCGTAAGTTTGGGTGGGTGTTAGTCATTTTTTCCTGTTTTTTTGGCCATTTCCGACTCGCACGAGCCTACGTTCGAATTCGTATATGCTCTTACGATCATCGCAAGTTCGTTCCTAAATTTTAGGATCAAAACGTAAAACTTAGGATCAAATCCTAAAACTTAGGATCAAAACGTAAAACTTAGGATAATCGAATGGGTTTAGGTGTGATTCAGAGAACAGTTTTCAAACCTCTAAATACGTTTTAAAAGAAAGCCACTGCCGACACCTTTTAGCAGTCGGATTGCTGTTCTTGAACAGGTTTTTTGGCTATGTGGAGGAGTCTGCGCGTCTTGAGCTCCAATGAACTGCATGTATCAGCATGGCCGAGGCCATAAATTGTATGGCAATGCATACCTGATTCATGTATGCCTTATAAAAGCATTTTAATGTGGACCTTAATTAGTCCTTTGCATGTAAACCTTTATTTTGCAATCTATTTGCGTTAATTAAAGAAACTTATGTCCTTTGGTATTTATTTTTAAATTGATGTACTAGAATAATATTTTTAGATTGCATTTATTGGTGTAGTTGTTTACCTTTGCTTTGTTTAATTATTTAAGCACATCTTTGGTCAGATGCATCACACTTACTGAGGAGAGGAGAGCGGGATAAAGTGCAGGATGTGGGTTACTGCTGTATTTTGCACAGACACAGCAGAGCTGGGGGCACAGAAAGGTCAGAAATCAAAGAATGCAGAGCAACACAGTCACAAGGCCCTTTCTGTTTGCAGGCTGCCCGATAATACCTGACCCGCCATCTTGGCTGTTTCTAGGCTCATAACATGCAGAAGTTGCTGGGTGTTTTTTTATATTTGAGAGCAATCTGTATGGAGAGGGTGTGGGTAACCACACACAAAATTTTAATTTGTACCATTTGAAGCCAAAATATTAAAATTAAATCCACAAGTAAAAAATGCAAGTTAACTAAAAATTAAACAAAGTAAGATTTACTTATGCAAATGCATTCATTAATGGTTGGTTACTACAAAATGAATGAAATAAAGAAAAATAAAAGACCAAATATTTAGAATGCACTTTAATGAGGTAAGTTTGTAGTGCGCAGCCGCAAGATCAGAAGGATTTACGTCCAGACAAAAAAGGAAAAAGGGCAAAACCAATGTTGCAACCTGAGAAATGAAACGGAAAATTCAGGATGGAAACTGACATAGGTCTGATTCCCGAACTGCCATACGAACGGACGTACATTTTAGGATAGAAACGTATTTGCTTATAGAATCACTCGCAAGTTCATACGAACGCACGAGCGCCGATGATCGGCACCAAAATCCAAGCTGTTACATGTTTCTTTGAATCGACCCTTATGTGTTTAAAGGAACATTTTAAGCAACCTATTCACCAATGGAACGCTACTATAAAATAAGATTTACAACAATCTATAAACTATAGTGCCTAACACGTGTTCGCTTTGTAGTATTTCAGTTATTCCAGTACCATAGTTACTTAGGTTCTATAGTAAATGGTTGTTTGGACGTTTTCGTATACAGATTAATTAGTGGCCTATATGTAGGAAGTTTAAATACTTTAGTAAAGATTATCCATTATGCCAACAGAGGGGTCAATTGATAATAGGGTGTTATATTCACACTAAAGATTAATAAAGGTAGATAACATTAAAATTAATATGTTGTTGTTCATAAGAAATGTAGGACACGCCCTTATACGAAGAAGCAGATGTCTAGATGTGTCATCTCACAAAACTCTTTCCAGAGACCGGATAATCCAAATGAATGACGAATGAGGATTTTTCTGAGCAAACATATGCTTGATCATGTACAAAAAAAAAATCAAGCACTTACATTGGGTTAACAATTTCACCAAATGTAGGACAGCTACACGATATTATGGATAATGTCCAATTCATGTACTGTTTTATTGTACAACTATGCAGTATTATCCTAAAAGTCAGATTATTAATGGCATTGCTTGTCAGCAATGATTTTAGAGATTATTGATTGCTGATCTGTAGGTGCTAATGACCTTGTTAAACCAAGACTTTCAGTTCTTTGGCTCCTACTGGTTTCTATCTGTCTCCGTCTCCAATTATTATCATGGGCATATTCTCTATCTATTTTGTCTCTCATTACCATGCTACAGTAAAGCCCAATTGGCCTACAGTATAAAGAGATACACTATACATTAGTAATGCTGTCTGAATTCAGGTTAAAGTTATATTTGACCAGAGTTTTTCTGATTTAGTTAGATTTACTGGTCCATTTTTTTCCGAATGGAACAGAATTCTTTTCTAGTTCTAATTACAGAAACAAATGTTAGTAATTTATCTTTAAATAATGATAGAGATCCTCTTAAGCCAACCTAATATAGCAAAACTATAGTTGCTATTTTTTTTATAGAGGCCCTATGCGATTACGTGGCAATTATTTACTTGTGCTAAAAGCTACTTCTTTTGCTCTAGAATATATTTTGTTAAGAACTTTCAGCATAATCTCCAAATCCTGTACAGTTAAATGGGGGATACAAAAAGGAACATTAATTGGCATGTTTTAAATTTGCACATGTTTCTCGGATGTTTAGTTGTCTTTACATGCAATTCGGACACATTTGACAGCTTTAAAAAGAACCAATCCAGACAAAAATTATCCAACCCCCTGCAGCTGATGTGCTGAGGTCCTGTCTACCCGACAGCTAAACGGGTTTATATGTTGTTGGAATACCCAACCTGCCTTTGGACTTGAAGAAAGTGTGGATTTGGGTGGCAAACAAAATAAGATTTGGTCTACCTTTATACAAATAGAATAGGAGCATATTCCAGCAACACCATTACAGGTTTTCTTAGAGATTCTCGAGCCCAATTTTTCTTGGCCTTGCTTTCACCCTCTCTCCTCTTTCCAGGTGATCGGTTCCCTTGGCTGGCACCAGAATTAGGTAGTTCTTGTTCTCCAGACACTTGGTAGGTACCACATTCTTATGAAGATTACTATGAAGTTGTAAAATCCTTTTTCCTACAAACATAGGTGCAAAAGACTGATTGTGGCAACAGAATTCTTCTTACATTCATTTGATTTGTTTTGTACATTAGTCCTCTGCGATATACAGTCACATATAGTTGGGCAATGTTTGTAAGAGGTTATTGTGACATTGACCTGCCTGTCAACTACCAAATTCAGATGATAGCAGAGTAGGAGCAGGTTCAATTAAATATGGCATAATGATATTCGTGGGAATGAATATGCAGTTGCATATTAAAATATTAATTAATGATATGCCCAATTAGAAAATAAGACATGAATATGCAATTGTTCATTATGCCACATTTGCATAAGTGATGAAAATCAGTAAGATAGACTGAAGAACAGCATGTGCTTCACCCTTAGAACATGGTCAGGAGTTAAAGACTACTACTACACGGAGTGATTCAAGTGAGTTATATCTCGTGTCAACCTTATTTCCATCATTCTAATCATTTGTGTCTGTTGCCATAAGAGCAAATGTGTATGGGGGAGGGGGGTGCTGGCACAAATAAATGAAGCCCAGAAAAGGATATCAAGATATAATTAGCAGGCGAGTCCAAGAGCCTCTTGAGATGGAGAATAAAACTCCACCTTTTGGGTAAGATGCATTCTTAGAATCATAAACAGCTAATAAATGAGTCACTGAAATAATAATTTACCAGAAATGTTTTATGCTGTTCTCAGCTAAGTTTTCAGCCAGCTGAAATGCAGCCTTAACAAGTATTTATCACTGCATTAAAATCTGCAGAGTCAGTCAAAGTATATGGGACTGGCAGCCCTCAGGCATGTTTGCTGACCACTAAATTCCTGGAATTGCTTATCTTGGGGTAGCAATAGTGATATTTTAATGATAATGTAATCATATGACCAATGTATGATAAAAGTTGGGGGTTAGGTGCCTTGTTTAAGTTGGAGCAGTTGGGGGTCAGATGGCTTTCTGAAGAGCACTTCAGTCATGTCCCAGCTGGGAACTGAACCTGCCATCCTTTTGTCATAATATTGTTGACCTAGGATTAATCATCAGCGATGCCTGGGGGTAAATTGGACCTCCAGTCAAAAATGACTTTAGAGGTTAGCAGTAGATCTATTCCTGGGTTTAAAAAATGTTGACCAGGTCCAATCCGAGTTTCCAGCCATAAGTAACAGTGACACTGACAAGTCCTCTCTAATTATTGCAATAGAAGGGGCATGCTAAGGCTTGTAAAAAAATCTAAATCTTTCTCTTGAGATATATATTCTTTAAATTGTAGTGAATAGAGAGGAGGGGATGGTAATTGGCAGTGGCAGTACGGGCAAGTTCACTGCTCTGTTGTGGACCAGTTAGGTTTCTATATACTATGCAAGGTGTCATGGACAACCTACCTAGTCTCGAGAAAAAGTTAGGAAAGGCACATCGGTAAACCTCCTAAATTTGTTTTTGAATGTATGTATCGCACCACTCTAATGCATATAGCTGTATACAGAGATGTTTTGGGGGTATTAAGTTGTTGACAGATGTTATTTGTAATGCACGCCTCCTTGAGGTCAGGAACTGCTATTAAATCCCCCTTGTTCTTCTCAGTGATGGGTCACACTTTTCTTTTGAATGCAATGATAGCTGCATATTGGTCTATAGAACACATGGGCAATCCATGATGAGGCCTTCATAAAAGGACATCACACTGGTCCTGCTCCCTCTATTATAATTTGGGGTGGCATAACGTACAGTTGCCTACAGCATATTCAGACTTGTTCCCATCAAGGAAATCTGAAATGTCATTGGACAACTGCAAAGGGAGTCAGCAGCCAATCTTGATCATTTACTTGGCATAACATTCCTCAAATAACCATTAATCACCTCACTGACAGCAAGCCTGTAATGGATTGACGACTCGCCTGGCCATCATGATGAGTTATCTGCTCTGTGCTCTTGTGCTTTCAGAATCCTTGTAATTCTGTGCATCCCCGACATCCCTTTAGATGAGCATGCTCCATATTAGGTTTGATCCATGGTTGTGTGCCTATGCATTTGCGCACGTTTTTTGGCGCACCAAGTCGTGCTCAAGCTTCCTCCTGATTTATGGTCGTCAAAATTTTAAGCGTATTGTTTAAGATGGAAATTTGCAGACGGGCATGTGCCAGGGCAGTAACTTGTACCAGAAATTCTACGGAAATGCAAATTTGGGCGCTTCGCACTGGCACCTCTGACTGATCTATGGGGTGTTTAGAGGATAGAAAAGCGTGCGCAAATGAGTACATTTCCTTCAGCGAAAAGCTGGAGTAAACTGCTGACTTCACAGGGTTGTTTCATTCCTAAAACACATTGGCAGCTTCGCGAATGTTTTTTGTGAGGGGTTTTGGTGAGAAAAAGCTCGGGGCAGGGGGGGGGGAACTGGTACAGCAGGTCAGGGGGGTGCCAAAGGGGGCCTGAAAACAGGTGAGGGGCACCATTTGGAATCTTTGCCCTGGGTACCAGAAAGCCTATCTACTCCTCTGACCACCTTCGTCTTAGTCCCGTAGCGCAGCATTTGGATTCTGACCTCCTGGCTTGACTTTCGACATGACAATGACCATCCTCCTATTTCATCCTCGGACACTGCACAGCTCTCTGACATCCCAACTCTGGGCCATCACTTTGAAATCTGTGCTTGCTTTAGTCTCTAGAGACTTGCTATTCTTAGTCTCTAAAGATCAGCCATTCGGTTCAGCTACCAGCTTGTCACCTAAAGCTCACCTAAAGCTCAGTGCCCAAGTGTCATGGTGAGTGTCATGGTGGGTTCACCTGCCTTCAGCTGCCTTCACTCTGATTAAATCCTCTGTGTTAATTAAGTCCTGGGGGCAACCTTGTCTGGTGAGCAAAAGTAGCAACGGAGATCAGGGGTTGTGATCTAACCGAAGGCGGGTGTCCAATCCCACAATACAATGCCAAGGCATGTAAGCAAATGTATATATACATATGATATTATACTGAATGCTGATGTTTTTAATATTTATTCCCTTTGTTATCATACACATATCATTAACATATCTATCCAAACTGGGATTCCATAAGTTCAAAAATGTTCATTCTTGGTAAATCGGTTTCATTATTGAGCATTATAAAAGCCCTCTACTACTACAGAGTGGCCTAGAGTCTTCCTAATGATTCAATATGGAATAGTACAAAAAAAAAACTCCAAAATGATAGAAATGTTTAAAAAAATACTTAAAAAACATAGCACTATATTAGGGGAGTTTTCATTTTATTACACAAGTGGCTAATCACTAGCCTTAACAACAAAATAAATATGTAATAAAACAATACTGTATTTTGTTTTCTGCGTACTATTGTTTCTTACAGCACTTAAAAAATCACTTAAAAAATCTCATCTCATCTCTGCAGACATCTGGTTATTTATTCTTTATTTATTTTTTCCATTTGTCTTCAGTTTCGGCATTGTCACTTTGCATTTTCTTTTTGTGTCCACCTGTTTTCAGACTTTATATGAGGGCTTTGTGCAGGATGTTTATACCTGCATACTAGCCTCATTACACTTTGACCTTTGGGTCTAATAGCATTAGTGCACTTTAACTACTATGTATTTTATAGTCCGACCAATAGGGAGGGCTCATCAATTACCATATTCTTTTGATTTACGATTTATTTTTACGTTTAGTGTTATGAGTGTTTTAACATTGGTCTGGAGCTATTATTCTGATAATAAAATTGATTTTAATAACTGGTGCTGTTCACTCTGGGGGGCACTCCTGGGATTTGATCTTTCCTCAATTACCTGCAGCCCCACCAGCCAGGGGGTGCAGAAGAAGTCATTGCCTGTGTGGGCTATGTGGGCTGTTCATCCTTAGGGCTCTGGGCTACAAGCCCTCATGGCTGGTGCCTAGGTTGGTTTTACTAAAGAGGGGTACCCCACACCTTTAAAAAAAAATATATGATTAAACAAGAAAACAGCATCACAAGTGACTTCACATGGGGTGGAGGGGGGTCGATTGGCACATAAGGACTTCCCCCAGCAGCTCACTCCTTGAGGTATAAAGAGCTCCTCCCTGCGGAGGAGTGCTGGTGGTGAGGGCATAGGATCCTTGTCCTTTGCCTGGCTGCAGAGCAGGGAGGAGCGTGGGAAGATAGCGAGGGAGGAAGTGGGTTTGTTCTCGCTGAACCGTTTTACCCTGAAATTCAGAGAGAATTCCAAATCTTTGGAATCGGTGAGCTCATCTCTACTCGTGAGAAAGCTGAGCAATAACACAGGAAACCTGGAAAAAAGGGAACTTTATTTTTCACTTTTACTGTTTGTCAAGCCTGCAAAGCCATCAGGCAAATCTCATGTTTACTTCCAGGAATGTCACCATGGGGGTTCAGAATCACTGCATGAAGCCCAGAAGGCTGAGGCAAAGAACGTCATGGAACCCTAATTATATAGGTCAAAGAGATGTATAATATAGCATGTCATAAAATAAAATTGTCTAAGATCAACTTGGTAGTGATTTGAATAAGACATGGAAAAATTGATGGGAAACTGAACTCATTAGCTTGTAGGGACCACATGCTGCTTGATGATGACTGTGTTTTTGTCCTTTGGGGTGGCACCAGAAAACCCCCCTTATTGAACTCTTGGTCAGGCAGTAGCATAGCTAGTAACAACACTCCCTTATTGGCTCATTTGTAGCTGAAAAGCCTTTACTTACTTATTTATGCCCTGTTTCTTTAGTAGATTTTGAATTAAATAAATGTATGGAGCTGCACAACCCAAGGTAAACAGGTAACAAGAATGCTATTCTGTAGGTGCTGAAGGTGCTCTGAGGTTCCCCCTGATAGACCACAAGCCAGTAGTAAATAAAAAATCGAGCTACCATCACACTGGTAACTCAATTTAATTACTATCATCTTAAGTAGATTCTGCCATGTTTAAAACAAGGTGGATTTTATATAATTTCATTTTATTTACTACATTTTTGCTTCCTAGCAACATTGGTTATACCTTTTTGAGTTAAAGAGCTTAAAATTGGGATGAATACTGTCCATGGAGACCGGAGAATGTCATACATGAACTTTTAGACCAATTGGAGCATTTTTGATAAAGACATATAAAAAAAGATTTTTTCTCCAACTGCAGCTTTTTCCTACTCCAGTTTACAAAAAATGACTAGGTCCTGAGATCAGGTCCCATGGTGTCCAGGTGCACCCCTGATACTGGCTACAGAAGGAGGCATGACCCCCTGAGATCAGGTCCCATGATGTCCAAGTGCACCCCTGATACCGGCTACAGAAGGAGGCATGCCCCTCTGAGATCATGTCCCATGGTGTCCAAGTGCATCCCTGATACTGCCTATAGAAGGAGGCATGCCCCTCTGAGATCAGGTCCCATGGTGTCCAGGTGCATCCCTGATGCTGCCTATAGAAGGAGGCATGCCCCTCTGAGATCAGGTCCCATGGTGTCCAGGTGCATCCCTGATGCTGCCTATAGAAGGAGCCATGCCCCTCTGTTAAATGTAATAAAGACGCAGGCTCCAGAAACTGTGACGGTGACGTGACAGGACCTTGCCACCAATTTTCTTGTGTCCAAGGAATCATTGGGTGTTTGCATGCCGAGGAATTCTGATCTCGGAACTTGGTATATTTTAGAAAGAGTTAAAGAAGCTGCTACAGGGTACAACAGGTTGTACTGAGTGTTTTTATTTAGTCTAACTAGCAATCCTTCAGTTGAAAAATCTGGTAGTCTCGCTTAGTCCGCCTAAGTGTCTGCATATGCACTCATCCACCAGACAAACATGATTGGCTGCCAGTAGTCACATGATGTTTTGGTCTGAAGGCCAGAATTTAGGTGTCCTGAAAGCTTTAGGCATAGTCCAAGATGTATTGGGCATCTGAGGGCTTTACACATGGAGCTTCACAAATCGGTATTCACGCTGATGTAGACAAAGAGGTCCAGCAGTCATTGGCATTGACAGGAACTGTTAACCCAAGAGCAATAATACAACAGCAAGGAGCTCACCTGTTGCCTACCTAATGTTCCTCTCCTCCATTTCCTTCAGTTCTGGGTAGAAGCCATAGCAGCACTCCAAAAGTTGCCCTCCTTTCAATTCCATTCTTCCAGTACCAAGCAGAAAAATGGTCTAAGAGCCACTCTGTCCCTTGGAGCTCTCGGTGTGAGTGAGCATGACAAGCCACAATGGTCCCCCAGCTGTCTCTGGCCACAGTAGAGCACTGTGCCATTACACACCCTTCCCACCTCAGCTACAACGAAGAAATGTAATCAAAGAAAAGGGCCTTTAAGGTATTTACATAAAATCTGGGAAGTGTATCCTGAAAGTGAAGGACCATGGAGTGAATTGTCTGTGAGACTTCACAGGACTATGGACTGTGTTAGCCAGTCAGGGCCCTAAATAAAGGCAGCTTGTTCTCCAATCCATCCGGTGTAGATCGTGCATCACAGGTTGGATACAGAGATGAGACAAGAGACGTGAACGAGTACTGAACGATATTGGAACCAGCAGCGGGCAACAGTGCTTAGAGGAGGCATTTAAACTACAGGCGTTCCTTGATTTGGAGTGGCCGGGGTGCCAAGTGACCTAGGCTATGGCAGTGAGTCTATTCCTGCTTATTATTGTTTATTCTTACGATTACATTGAGTTTTATAAGTAAAGGAGGAAAGCGGGTGATGCTCATAGCATGACTTCCCAGAAATAAAATTGCAATCTGAGCGAGTGGATGCAGCCAAAGCAGTAGTAATAATAATAATAATAATAATAATAATAATAATAATAATAATAATACTGTATGGGAAGATCCCTCCCTCATACATTTGTTGTTAGCGCTGTTTACACTTCAGTGTGTGTTGACTGTTGACTTGAAAATTAAGAAGCTCTTTCTTCTAACACAAATGTAGACCAAAGTGAGGAGTCATTAGAGAGATATATTAGACGAAAGGAACCACCATGATGACCTTACATCATTTTATATTGTTTGATCGTGATTTCGAATCAGTTTTTAAAATAATCATGAGGAATAAGAACACATTTAAAAGTATTAATTGTTGCAGATGTTTATATAGGCTTATGGGAAAGGTGTTTATCGTGTACTCTGGTCGCAAGGAAGGCTCAGCAACAAAGGCTTGATATATTTAATGGTCACAGCAGTATGTAACAAAAGTCGTCATCGATACCAGACAGCAGATTGTACTGAGACTTCCCTCAAACAGTAAGTCAATGTTTCCTTTAACAATAGCAAGACCATGTAGCAGCAGTAGTCACATTTCAGAGGAATCTATACTTTCTAGAGGACAATTGTATAAGATAAATACTTTTGTAACATCAGTCTTTATTCAATCGACTTTTTGAATTTATATATTTAAATGGCTGCCATTTAGCAGGTCTTCTAAAGTTTCTGTTATGGATTACTTAGGAGTTGGCATATTTCAGCAACAGGTCCTAGATATGAATCCAGGGAGATTCCCATTGAAGCCACACCCTGGAGTATAAATATCCTTCCCTTCAGCAGGGGGCAATCAGAGCCTAGCAACCGCTTCCCTCTTGACAAAGGCCTGACAGCCGAAACGTTGGGGGTTTTCTCTTGTCCACCTGTGCTGCCTGTAAGATTTCTCATTATCTCTTGCACTTTGTAACTTATCATTGCTGTGTTTTGCTGTTTAGAGGAGTTTGGGGTTTGTGGGGAGTTTGGATACTCCCGTGTATACTCCGCATTTGCCTGTCAAATCACTTTCATTCATGTGCTGTTTATCATGTGATTTTGCTCTTCCTGTTTAAACTTAATACATTTGTATGTGTGTGTACACATACTGTCTATAATCTTACGCAGCTGCGCCACCTACCGGTCAACCACCAGGGCTGTGGCCCTTTTTTTGTGCATTATCAAGCCTGACCTGTGGGCTTTATCGCATTGTATATATGTACAGCACTCCAATTTTTTGTCCTATGAATAAACTCTGCACTCCTTTTTTGCAATACACATTGTGGTTGTTCGCCCCCTTATTATTTCTTTTGTACAGTATCTTTCCTGTATGGTAGTATGCAGGTTTAAGGGGACTGAACACCGGCCATTCCTGTCTAATTTGCTTCTACTTTACTAATTAGTAGCATTTAGGTGTGCTTCAACATACGTGATTTTTAATCAGAGCCTAGCAGACTGCAGCCTGGAAGGAGGGGGGACCCGTGTCCTCCTTTCTTCCAAACACCGGTGAAGCCATCATTTTGGCTGCTTCTGCTGGAAGAAAAGGAGCCGACAAGTGGCCTTCAGAGTTTTCAGACAGAGGCTGCTGCCCAGTGCTGGATGAACATGGCACAAGTAAGTATAGTGAAATGTTAGAATAATAAAATGCTTGTTTGGCTTTTACTTTCTCTACCCTGAACTAGTAATAGGTCTGGCATGGCGGCATGTGGCTTGCCATTACCCCCATTCCATTACCCGCACCCCCAATGTTTGGGAGGTACAGAAGAGCCCAGAGACCATTGTTGTAGGCTTGGGAGGAGCACCGGGCCAGCGCTGAAAGGCAAAGGAGTTTGTGCCCTAGGACAACCAGTGACCTTTGAGTCAGCTGGAAGCCTCAGCAGGGCCCACCCCATGTCATTTTTTGAATACTATAATCAGGCACTGAGGTGGACATGATTCAAGTAAGGGGGGATGACTTTGCATAATAGGGCAGTGGTCTGGCACATCTAAGGGCTCTAACTGGTTGTTCAAGTTTGCTGGGGAAGCGCCAGGTGCATTGGAAATTGCTGATTTCCTTTTTTCTGGTGCAGCATGGGGAGAAACAAACCGAAGCACTCTATGCAGCATGATGCATCAAGACCACCATATGGCATGATTAAATAAGTAATACTTTTAGTATGTAAATTAACCAGGAAACAGGAAGTGGGAGTGAGAGGAGTGAAGAGGCCATGACTGTATGGCGGGTGTTTCACCAGGTTGCTTGATAAAAGAACAGAAGCCTGTTCCAGAGAGAGACAATAATCAGTAGAGAAGTTCTGGAGCCGTGTTGGACAACCTCCCACCACGCAATCAAGTAAGGAAGGTCAAAGGCCAGTTAAATAAATAAACTGTTGGGGGCACCCTAAAGTACAGGGGTGTAATTTGAGCTTAAATATCCAGGACAGCCAAGGCACCATTATAATTGTTATAAGGAAAGACTGGGTGCATTTATGAGAACAACCCCATCAGTTCCTCTGGGAAGAAATCCCAAAGACAGAGATTTCCAGCCTTATGGATTCCACCACATGACTGCCCATGCAGCATTTTAGCATTTTTTATTTATAGGGTTATAGTAGGTCAAGGATGTAATAATGTATGTAATAAAATCAGGATTGATATTGGAGGGTATATGTAAATGACGGGGGTTGTCTTTGTCACAGCGGGCGCTGTTCCAGATTACAGGCACCTGTCCGAGCACACCTCCCTTGCTATCCCTCTCGGAAACAGTGTAAAATAAGCCATTTCAAAGCAGAATTTGTCAGAGACAATTGTGGGACCACTGTGGCTTGCTGTGCTTGCTCACACTAAGAGCTCCAAGGGACAGAGTGGCTGTTAGACCACTTTTTGGTGTGATCCTGCTGAAATAAAAGGAGGGAAAACTTAGGAACCATGCTACAGCTTCTACCATGCGCTGCAGCAAATGAATGAGAGGCACATGGGACAGGCATCAGATGAGCTGCTTGCTGCCTTCTTATTGCTGTTGGGTTTACAGTCCCTTTAAGGCTCCTGAACTCGTTTTTTTCTGGTAACCTTTCGGAATTTGTAGCTGGTGGTGATATCCACTTGGCTTAGAGCAGTAGGTAGCGAGATTTTTGTAGTGGTAAAGTCATGTAATCTTCTGAGCCAGTTGCAGCGGGAGTTTTGAGCGTGGCTTTTGCAAATGTTTCTGTTGTTAAGTTATGGTTTATATGACCCTTAATATGAAAGCAGGACAATAGGGCTGATTCAGCATCGTGAGAATTTTTTTTCTCACTTTTTAGTGAGAACATTTTTATACCGTGATTATTTCCTATGTGAACTTTCTTCGCTATGGGGGTTATTTAAGAAGGGATAGCGCCAGGTAGCGCCTTGTAGCGGCAGGCAGCGTCTGGTGAACGCCGGGCGCTGTACGCAAAACCATATTTATGAAAGTGAATCTAGTGAGCGTCTCTAACAGCACCATGTAGCGTCATTATTATTACAGGTGGCTCAGCGTATAGCGCCAGTGCTCTAGGCTCAGGAGCGCCATGTAGTACCTATTGCTCAGTGTTGCTCTCCCATACATTTCAATGGCCGTTTATTTGCTTGTGTTTAAACAGCGTGTTTGACATTTTTTTTTTTTTTTTGCTCAAATCATCGTGTGACCTCTCCTGGCTGCAAACAAACATTTTTAGAAACTTTTTGGACTTTTTATATTTTTATGCAGAATTGTCATTACAGGTCTGGCACTAAAGTGTTAATGTAAGTGTTAAGTGTAAGTGTTAACTGTTGAAACAATGTCATTCCATGTGTTTTCGCTTTGTTACTGGTGAATATGTGTTCAATATCAGACTTTAATCACACAGCGTCTGGTGCTTTATGCTATAGTGACCAGATTTATAGTGCCAATGCTGTGTGTGTGTAGTTTTTTGGTATGGTGTTGAGCACCGAGTGCCGTTCGCACTGAGCTGGCGCAACCTTTCGCTCTCTGCAGCGCTGTACTAGTGTTAACCAACATACATCACATTCATCAATGCCGGTCAGGTTACTACAGCGACCGATGTGCTCTGTTACAGCACCCGATACGCACTTACATATCTACTAGCTGTCACTCTAAGTGCCGCTATACAGGCGCTCATCTGCCGATAACGGGCGCCTCCACGTATATGTCTACATAGAAACATAGAAACATAGAAGGTTGACGGCAGAAGGAGACCATGCGGTCCATCTAGTCTGCCCTTATGTGTATACTGTATGTACTCTTTATCTTAGGATAGATGTGTGCTTATCCCAGGCATGTTTAACCCTTTAAATGCCAAGCACGTCGTTTCTATGTGGTTGCTTCTCCTACCGTTAAGTCCCAAGCACATAGAAACTACGTGCCTGGAATTTCCCCCTGCTAGTTAATAAAATAAAAAATACGGACGGGTCTCCTCTTTAATTTGGTGCCATCCGATCCCCCGTGGGGGCTTGGATGGCTTCAGGAGAGCCCCCGGAATAGGGCCCCCCCCCGCTTCGGCAGCAGCAGCTGCTAACTGTAAAAAAAAATAAAAAATAAAAAATTACATTTACTTACTTGTGGTCGCGCTGCCTCCCGATGGGTCTCCTCTTCACTAGGGGGGTCTCCGATCGCCCCCCCGCGGCACTTCAGCTTCAGGGGAGAGCCTGAAAGGGCTCTCCCCCTCCTCTCCCGACGGGCGCCGCCATCTTGCCGGTAAGCTTATGACGTCACTCCCGGGTGCCGTCCCGGCTCTCCTCGGCTCAGCTGTCAGATGCCCTGGTGATCGTTGGGCAGAGCAGTGGAGGGGCAGGGGATGCTCTGATCACCAAGGCATCTGACAGCTGATCAACACAGGAGCTGACAATCCGGTGAGGTGAGTAAAGTTTTTTTTTTTTTAATAAATGACATTTTTGTGTGTGTTTTTTTTTTACTGTTAACCCTTTATGAACTGGTAAGGGGCCCATGAGATCCCTGTACCAGTTCACAAGGCTGGGGGCTGGCAAGTCACCTGCAACTAGCGGGTGACTTGCCATTAACCCCCACACCCCCAATTACCTGCCTCCCCAAAGGCCGGGGGGGGGGCAGAAGAGCCCGGGCCCACACAGGGTATGTGGACTTGTAGGCTGCAGGGTGGGGGGGCCAGAAAAGCTGGCCCCTCCACTCTGTTCCTACAAGCCCCCATAGCTGGTCCCGGGCTGGTTATGACGGGTAAGGGGGACCCTACATCATTTTTTTTTTAATTTTAAGGGTTAGGGTTAGCCTAACCCTAACCCTTAAAAATAAAAAAATGACCAAGGGGCCCCCCTCCCAGGGGGGTGGAACCGATTTTTTGGGGGAATAACCCTAACCCTTAAAATTCCCCAAAAAACGGTTCCCCCCCTCCCCCCCTCCCCCCCACCGGAAGGGGGGACCCTACGTAATTTTATTTTTTTTTTTTAAGGGTTAGGGTTAGCCTAACCCTAACCCTTAAAATTAAAAAAAAAAATGGGTCCCCCCCGGGAGGGGGGACCCTACGTCATTTTTTTGGGGAACCTATTATTTTTTGGGAATAACCCTAACCCTTACAATTCCCCAAAAAATGCCCCCCCCCCCCCCCCCCACGTCATTTTTTTTTTTTTTTTTTAAGGGTTAGCCTAACCCTAACCCTTAAAATTCAAAAATAAAAATGGGTTACCCCGCCTGGGAGGGGGGACCCTACATCATTTTTTTTTATTTTTAAGGGTTAGGGTCCCCCCAAAAAGCCCCCTCTAGGGGACCCTATGTCATTTTTTTAATTAACCCCTTATGTTTATAGTGTGGATAGTAGTTGTATTTTATTTGTAAATGTTATAAAGTGCTCTTTTCAGTTTGGGGGGTCTCCAGGGCAAGAATGGGGGGGCTACCAATACATATGTGGTACCGTTGTAGTTTTTTTTAGGAAAATGGGGCTTTGATTCTTCTTTTTTATTCTTTTTTAGGGAAACTCTGTGCAACCAAAAAATTGATTGAGGGATTACTTCCAGAAAACTGTGCCCATGTCAACAAGCCTGGTACGCCTTGAAAGCATGAGGTATGTACTTCCAGAGAATATATAGTTTGTTGGGGGTATTTCAAATTTAAAGGGTTGTTTTACTGGAAAAACAACAAGGTGCGCATATTGCATAGCATAGTTGTATTTTATCTGAAAATCTCCTAAAGCGCTGTTTCAGTTTGGGGGAGTCTCCTGGGCAGGAAAGGGTGTCTACCTATACATATGTGGTAACGCTGTGACCGGGAGAAATTCGGGTTTCACACGCAATAAGATTTTATTGACAAATGTACATTTTTTATTACAAAAAACACTACAAATTGCAAAAAATAGATTTTTTTTAATTTTTTTGCACATATTTCACCCAAAAGTATTGAGAATACACACAAAAAAAAAGGCCAAACAAGACATTGCAAGTTGAAGCCCAGAGTCTGCTGAAAACACAATATATAATTTTCCTGGAAAATCCCTGGAAATCCCTTCAAAAATCAAGGTTGAACATATGTAGCGCAAAATAGTGAAACATGATCTGGCAACAAAGGGTGACAAAAGCTGCAGGTAGGCTGGCACTTAAAGGGTTAAATTCAGTGACTGTTGATTTTTCAACTACCTCTGCTGGAAGTTTGTTCCAAGCATCTAATACTCTTTCTGTAAAATAATATTTTCTAACATTGCTCCTGATCTTCCCCCGACTAGCTTCAGGTTGTGCCCCCTTGTTCTATCATTAAGCTTCTTCTTAAAAACACTTCCCTCCTGAACCTTATTCAATCCTTTCACATATTTAAAGGTCTCAATCATGTCCCCCCTCTCCCTTCTTTCCTCCAGACTGTACAAATTAATTTCTTTAAGTCTCTCCTGATAAGTTTTAAGTTTAAGTCCTTCCACCATTTTCGTTGCCCGCCTTTGGACCCGTTCTATTTGAATAATGTCTTTTTGCAGGTAAGGTCTCCAGAACTGCACACAGTATTCTAGCTGTGGCCTTACCAGGGCTCTATACAGCGGCATCACAACCTCCCTCTTCCTACTGGTGATGCCTCGAGCTATGCAGCCGAGCATCCTGCTTGCTTTTCCCACTGCCTGGCTACACTGTCCACTCATCTTGCAGCTATCAGTAATCAGTACCCCTAAATCTCTCTCCTCCGAGGTCCTGGCTAACACAGCACTGCCCATACGGTACTCAGAGCAGGGATTCCTTCTACCCAAGTGCATGATTTTACATTTAGAGACATTAAACTCTAGTTTCCACAGTTTTGACCATCTATCCTGTAAAGCTAAATAATTTTCCATGTTGCAGACACCTCCAGGAATATCCCCCCTATTACTAACCTTTGTAGCATCAGCAAACAGACAAACTTTCCTACCAAGCCTTCTCCTATGTCCCTTACAAATATATTAAAAAGAATGGGGCCCAGGACAGAGCCTTGCGGCACACCACTTGTAACTCGCCTTTGTTCAGATTGCACACCATTTACAACAACGCTCTGATACCGATCCCTCTGTCTACCTTTTGGATTTTTGTACAAATTTGTTATAACATATATATTAAAAACTTGTCACTTTTTTGCATAATATAGTGTTGGGAGTTCATTCACTACAGCACCTCTTCTATTCAGTAAAAAATATTTTCTCACATGATGCTGAATCAGCCCTATTGTTTTACTAAAATGTTGATTAATGTGAAAATTAATGGAGCACTATTAATTTATGTTGATTAAGCTGGTGTATGTGTTTTTATGGGTACGGGTAAGTGTTTTTTTATTTTTTTTTAAAGATTAGTAGGCTGGCCCCTCATTCAGCCATGAGATACCCCGCTGAGTAGTACAGGTGAGATGCAAGAGAAATACAAAGATAAGACAATGAGATCGGACAGGAGCCCACACCATATGATGGACTAAGATCATGACCTTCTTAAAGCGGTCCTTCACTCTGAATAAGAGTCTATCTTATATGTTTCCCACACCCTGTACATACAGATTGCTCACATTAAAAATCATCCTACCTGCATCTACTGCATGTTATGAGCCTTTAATTGCTGGATACAATGGAGTGTGTGTGGAGGGGGATTGGAAGAAACCCTCATGGCGAGTCCCCAAACTTCAAGCTCGGTATGCACCTGACATAAGACTGGAAGCCGCAGCACACTGTGAAGGCCAGAACCTCTTCCCTTAGCGGGCTGTGGCCATGGCCGTGTGTGCAGCAGCTTCCCTTTGTGTGGTTCTAATGTATGTGTTTATCTGATAGAACATTTTACCCTTCTACCCTTGAACACTAAGCTTCATTAATCTTTCAGTGGCACATTCTCTTAATGTGGACCTAACCATCATTGGCAGCTTGATGTCTGGACCCAGATCAGCAAGACACCCCCAACCAAAGGTGGGAAATTTTTAACTACCTGTTCCCTATATATAAAGTTATCAAGTACTGCACATATGTATATGTTTATAACAAATATTTGCATACAATCTAACAAACAGCAAACTTTGTAATAACCTATTTGTGCCAGTTCTTCTCAATGCTACAATTTTAACAACTGGTTCTGCAGAACCAGGGAGAACCTGCTTAATCCTAACCCTGAACCCAACCCAGTCCTGTTTCTCATTAATCCCACATTTAGGAAATAGTTACCTTTTCCTAATTAAGCTATGTATGATAACAAAACAGTTTCACACTACAATAGCATATAACAAGTATTGATGGAGGTGCTGCTGCTCTACATTTCTGCAGCTGTTTCTTGCCCCTGTTTATAGATCTCTACTGGCCCAGGGCTGCACACCCCCACCATTAGTAATTTAGATAAGCCTGGTTGGGAGGGTGTATGCAATCGAGGGGGGGGGGGGGTACAGGGATACCAGCAGGGGCCCATGAATGTGCAGTGGGATCACAAGGTCAAGCTGAGTATGTAGTGAACCTAGGGATTTCACTCAGTGGGGTATTCAAAATCAGGTGAGCAAGCTATCGGGTAGGGTCTATGCACTGTGGTATTGCCGGATTAAGTATCCAGCAAACCAGAGAATTTTACTCTGTGGTGTATCCCAAAACAGGAGGGCAAACTGTATCCCTGCCCTGGAATTGACTCAGAGCCAGGCTACACTGGTTTTGTCCTGCTTTAAGTCCCTTTAACTCCCTTTACTAGTATTGCTGTAATCTGCCTTTGTTGTGCTCGGATGACTTTACTTTTAATAAGCACAAGGTCCATCAGATATTTGTTGGTCTTCACCTGCAATTAGTCAGTAATAATTGCTTCTCCAGAATCCATAAACCTAATCCTAAAGACTTTGATGGTATATTCAGAGTAAAGGTACAGCAATACTAATAGTAAAAAAGGCCAAACAAGACATTGCAAGTTGAAGCCCAGAGTCTGCTGAAAACACAATATATAATTTTCCTGGAAAATCCCTGGAAATCCCTTCAAAAATCAAGGTTGAACATATGTAGCGCAAAATAGTGAAACATGATCTGGCAACAAAGGGTGACAAAAGCTGCAGGTAGGCTGGCACTTAAAGGGTTAAATTCAGTGACTGTTGATTTTTCAACTACCTCTGCTGGAAGTTTGTTCCAAGCATCTAATACTCTTTCTGTAAAATAATATTTTCTAACATTGCTCTTGATCTTCCCCCGACTAGCTTCAGGTTGTGCCCCCTTGTTCTATCATTAAGCTTCTTCTTAAAAACACTTCCCTCCTGAACCTTATTCAATCCTTTCACATATTTAAAGGTCTCAATCATGTCCCCCCTCTCCCTTCTTTCCTCCAGACTGTACAAATTAATTTCTTTAAGTCTCTCCTGATAAGTTTTAAGTTTAAGTCCTTCCACCATTTTCGTTGCCCGCCTTTGGACCCGTTCTATTTGAATAATGTCTTTTTGCAGGTAAGGTCTCCAGAACTGCACACAGTATTCTAGCTGTGGCCTTACCAGGGCTCTATACAGCGGCATCACAACCTCCCTCTTCCTACTGGTGATGCCTCGAGCTATGCAGCCGAGCATCCTGCTTGCTTTTCCCACTGCCTGGCTACACTGTCCACTCATCTTGCAGCTATCAGTAATCAGTACCCCTAAATCTCTCTCCTCCGAGGTCCTGGCTAACACAGCACTGCCCATACGGTACTCAGAGCAGGGATTCCTTCTACCCAAGTGCATGATTTTACATTTAGAGACATTAAACTCTAGTTTCCACAGTTTTGACCATCTATCCTGTAAAGCTAAATAATTTTCCATGTTGCAGACACCTCCAGGAATATCCCCCCTATTACTAACCTTTGTAGCATCAGCAAACAGACAAACTTTCCTACCAAGCCTTCTCCTATGTCCCTTACAAATATATTAAAAAGAATGGGGCCCAGGACAGAGCCTTGCGGCACACCACTTGTAACTCGCCTTTGTTCAGATTGCACACCATTTACAACAACGCTCTGATAACGATCCCTCTGTCTACCTTTTGGATTTTTGTACAAATTTGTTATAACATATATATTAAAAACTTGTCACTTTTTTGCATAATATAGTGTTGGGAGTTCATTCACTTCAGCACCTCTTCTATTCAGTAAAAAATATTTTCTCACATGGTGCTGAATCAGCCCTATTGTTTTACTAAAATGTTGATTAATGTGAAAATTAATGGAGCACTATTAATTTATGTTGATCAAGCTGTGTTTAATCATTGGAGCCGAAGCTGGTGTATGTGTTTTTATGGGTACGGGTAAGTGTTTTTTTATTTTTGTTTAATGATTAGTAGGCTGGCCCCTCATTCAGCCATGAGATACCCCGCTGAGTAGTACAGGTGAGATGCAAGAGAAATACAAAGATAAGACAATGAGATCAGACAGGAGCCCACACCATATGATGGACTAAGATCATGACCTTCTTAAAGCGGTCCTTCACTCTGAATAAGAGTCTATCTTATATGTTTCCCACACCCTGTAGATACAGATTGCTCACATTAAAAATCATCCTACCTGCATCTACTGCATGTTATAAGCCTTTAAACATCCAAGATGGCAGCTCATGGAACATCAGGCAGCCTGCAAACAGGAAGTGCCTTCTGACTGTGCTGCTCTGCATTCTGGGACTGCTGAGTTTTTCCTGACCCCACACAGCTATAACCCCGTCCCCTGTACTTTATCCCACACTCCTCTCCTCAATAAGTGTGATGCTTCTGAGTCAAGATGGCGGCGGCCGTATCCTAAAGTCCTCAACAGAGTTGCAGCCCAGTGGGGGAAAGAATAATAAGTGATTAAAAACTTAAAATATATTAATTTTAGATGCTGAGGAATAGTTTTTTTAAGGGGTTGGGCTTTTCAATAAATCATGGTGAAGGTCCGGTTTAACTAAAACTCTCCTGTACATGTCCACCAAATGAAATACATGAGTAAACCAACCTACAAAGCCTGCAGATAAAGTAGCAGCATGAAAGAGATGCGACTTGTGTATAATAAAGCCAGACCCTCGCCTGCCAGCCCCTATTTTTCTCTCTATAAATGGTTTCCTTTGGTGATTTAGAAATAAATACATAAGATAACTGAGCATCTGACTTTTCAGACCTACCTGACATTGGGCTGTAAGACTCTCTTATTTTTTGGGTGACATGTCTAATTTTAAAGCCTCTTACTGCTGGGATATCTGTCACATTCAATCCCGCTTCTCCATCCGAGCTCATGGAGGCTCCACGTGAGATGGAACATTCAATTCGCGGAATCATTTCTGAAAGGATCAATGATAATTTTTCTTCCCGGCAATTAAATTAAGTCAGCGGAGAGTTTTTGGTTCTTCAGACAAGTTTAATCAAGGAGGTTTGTTGCCGTCAGCCCTAAAGGTGTGCAGCGTGTTGACAGTGATGGCGCCAGGGTGCGCAAGCACCGAGGTGCGGGTGGGGTGAGCAGGTTAATTAACTCTTTGTAAAAAAAATGTGTAATTGACATTCATTATCGCTGCATAGACGCTGATCTGCCGCCTCACTGCAGCGAGCTGAATATCATTAGCGGTGTGTAAAAATGTGCTTCTCCGGAGACATTGCTGCACCTGCTTGAGAGCTGCGTCCGAGATTGGGGAGTATTGACAGGGCTGGACTGGGGCAAATAGAGGGTCCTGATCGTCATTTTGCAGCTCTGTTTTAATGAGGATGGGGATTTGTGATATAAATGTTTATGTAAGTTGTTATAAGAGAACTCACTGCGCATTCCATTTTTATTTTCCTAACTTCAAAAAATAGACCCCTCTGCTATTACCACCATTCACTGGAGGTCTGTGATCAGTACACATGGGCTTTAACTGCCCAGTGCATGACTAAGGAGTGAAGACTCTGAAACGCGTAGCGTGATTTATTGAATTGAAACTTGCCACCTGTAGATATCGAATGGAATAGAAGTTTTAACTGGATGCTGGCTTTATCTGATACATTGAAGAATATGGGTGGAATTCCCGGGCGTGAAAGATCAATTGATGAGATGGGTGAGTTGATCTAAAATCTGTTCTTTAACTGCCCGGTGCCTGCAAAAAGAATTCCCCCCACCCTATCACTCTTACACAAAAAGGTAAAAAAGGAAACTCACCTGGTCCTGGCGTGACACTCAATCCTATGCTGGGCTTTATGAATGACAGCCTTTTCACCCAATTACAGCAGCTGATGTGTGCTGTAGCTGCTTTGATTGGCTGATGAGTGTACACATGCCCAGAGTGGTGGGCTGCCCTAGCAATGGAACTCTGGGGGCAGTTGGGGGCTTAGGTTCCCTGCTCAAGAGCACTTCAGTCATGTCCTGTCCGTGAATCGAACCTGCCACCCTCCGATCAAAAGGACACTTCTTTAAAGTGAAGTAAAACCCATTGCAGCCGGTCCTGGATTCTAAAAGGCTTCAGGGACGGTGGCTGGCCTTCCCCTGTGGCACCATGAATTGGGATGCCCCTGAATATCCACTGTGTGAAACGTCCACGCGCCCGTGTTGCAACAAAACTCACCTTTGTCCTGGCTCCTACATCGCTGGCCTCATCTGCATCTACATCTCTGGGCTGAGGTGCGCTCCCCTGCCCAGCCATTCACATAGCCTGGAAAGGAGAGTGTGCCATGGCTAACGTCCCCTAAAGCCGAGCTTTGTGTCTAAACAGAGCTGTATGCTGATCATTATTATACACACCATACAGCGTGGATTGGGTGATAGACCATGTATGAGCCGTGGCATGGGGAAAGTTTTTTTACAGCGATTCAGGGCAAGAAACTAAACCAGAGATAGCTTTAACCAGACCATTTATCTACCTGGTTTGAGGTTTAACATGCAGATCTACATCAATAAAAGATGCATTTGCCTATTTAAAGTATTTATATTGTTTTAACTCTGAAAATGGGTGTTGGTTAAAGTGGACCAAAACCCAGCACGACAATCAATTCCCTCTTCCTGGGGGATCCAAAATTGGGATACCCCGCTGTATGAAACACCCCAGGTCGCCCCATACACTTTTACCTTGCTTCCCATTTCAATGGCCGCATCACCGCTATTCGTGAATGGCCAGCGTGGGCACGCTCCCTGTTAGAGGGAAGCAGGGGATGCGGCCGCCAGTGCACTCGGAGCCGCTAGCCTTCGACGAAGGCTTAGAAGATGTGACGACAGCGGCACCTAGCACGCTTACTGGACGAGCTGCCGCGCATTCGCTGTAGGACCCGGAAAAGGTGAGTTGACATCAGCGATCTGGGGGGTTTCAGACAGTGGGGCACCCCCTATTAGGGTTCCCCCTGAGGAAAGGACCAAAACCCAGGATAGTCAAAATCCTGGGTTTGGTCCACTTTAATCTCACAGGGGGTTATTTATTAAAATGTAATTAGCATATTATTGTTAAGGGGGTTACTATTTACTCATTTTCAGAAATTCTCTAAGAATTTTTCACCTGAAAAACCAAAACGGGAAAGAAAGGTAAAATTGCTCACAAATATGGTGAACAGACCATCGACACATTTTAGAGCAGACCAGGGACTGAATTAGGAACATCGAGTCAACCATGACTGGGATAAGATACCTCCAATAAGCAATGGGTTTCACGGTCTGGCAAACGCTATTGGATGTGACAGAGAGTGTTTCATGTGATTTGGGGAATCCTATTGTTTTTTAATTTGCATACTGGATACAATGGGGTGTGTGTGGAGGGGGATTGGAAGAAACCCTCATGGCGAGTCCCCAAACTTCAAGCTCGGTATGCGCCTGACATAAGACTGGAAGCCACAGCACACTGTGAAGGCCAGAACCTCTTCCCTTAGGGGGCTGTGGCCATGGCCGTGTGTGCAGCAGCTTCCCTTTGTGTGGTTCTAATGTATGTGTTTATCTGATAGAACATTTTACCCTTCTACCCTTGAACACTAAGCTTCATTAATCTTTCAGTGGCACATTCTCTTAATGTGGACCTAACCATCATTGGCAGCTTGATGTCTGGACCCAGATCAGCAAGACACCCCCAACCAAAGGTGGGAAATTTTTAACTACCTGTTCCCTGTATATAAAGTTATCAAGTACTGCACATATGTATATGTTTATAACAAATATTTGCATACAATCTAACAAACAGCAAACTTTGTAATAATATTAAAATGTGTCTAAGCATTATTAAGGGATTGTATAACCTATTTGTGCCAGTTCTTCTCAATGCTACAATTTTAACAACTGGTTCTGCAGAACCAGGGAGAACCTGCTTAATCCTAACCCTGAACCCAACCCAGTCCTGTTTCTCATTAATCCCACATTTAGGAAATAGTTACCTTTTCCTAATGAAGCTATGTATGATAACAAAACAGTTTCACACTACAATAGCATATAACAAGTATTGGTGGAGGTGCTGCTGCTCTACATTTCTGCAGCTGTTTCTTGCCCCTGTTTATAGATCTCTACTGGCCCAGGGCTGCACACCCCCACCATTAGTAATTTAGATAAGCCTGGTTGGGAGGGTGTATGCAATCGAGGGGGGGGGGGGGGTACAGGGATACCAGCAGGGGCCCATGAATGTGCAGTGGGATCACAAGGTCAAGCTGAGTATGTAGTGAACCTAGGGATTTCACTCAGTGGGGTATTCAAAATCAGGTGAGCAAGCTATCGGGTAGGGTCTATGCACTGTGGGATTGCCGGATTAAGTATCCAGCAAACCAGAGAATTTTACTCTGTGGTGTATCCCAAAACAGGAGGGCAAACTGTATCCCTGCCCTGGAATTGACTCAGAGCCAGGCTACATTGGTTTTGTCCTGCTTTAAGTCCCTTTAACTCCCTTTACTAGTATTGCTGTAATCTGCCTTTGTTGTGCTCGGATGACTTTACTTTTAATAAGCACAAGGTCCATCAGATATTTGTTGGTCTTCACCTTCAATTAGTCAGTAATAATTGCTTCTCCAGAAACCATAAACCTAATCCTAAAGACTTTGATGGTATATTCAGAGTAAACGTACAGCAATACTAATATGTATCCTTTAAAGTGATCCTATACCCAGAAAAAAAGTTTATGTTGTCACCACTATCCCCAGTCCACTACCCCAAACCAGCCTGTGTTACTTTTTTTTTACGAAAGCATTTGCCCAATATTTATAACAACATGAACCGGATGCAGTAAACCATATTGCTCCCTGGCTGAACAGCCCCCTCCCCTGGTGCTTTCCAGCGATGATACATTCAGTTACAGTACACACAGTTCAGCATTGGGGAACACTTCAACCTAACTGCCATTAAGTGACAGGCAAAGGTAATTGTTATACAATTGCGTTGTGCTACATTTGGTGCTGTCCTAAACTGTTTTCAGTTTTTAAATTGAAACAGAAATGGCCGAGATCAGGTTTTACAGGTTCAGCTAATGACATTCATCCTGTCCCCCAATCAGCTCAGCAGAGCAGGACAGGATTGCTGGTTCCTTTCTCCTCCCACCCCTCTTTTGCCTCCTCCTCCTCCAGATTCAACACATTGATGTCAGCACAGAGAGCTGATAATTATGCAGCATCACAGATCCAAGGGCCACTCCCACTTTTTCAGATGAAAAATCATAAACTGAACCTGTAAACCTCAATATCTCTGCCATTTCTTCTTCAATGTAAAAACGTAAAACAGTTTAGGACAATGCCAAATGTAGCACAATGCAATGGTGTAACAATTACCTTTGCCTGCAGTAGCACTTTTAGCTTGTAACTGAATTAATTAGTGTAGGGAAGTGCTCAGTTACTAGATAGTTGCAAGTGGAACATTACATGCCTCCTGAAGATCATAGAGAAGAGGGCTTGCTGAAGATCACTCTCTCTCCCTAGATTCTGATGATACACTTCCTGCCCCTGCACGTTGTGGTTTGCAGGCCTTAGCTGGAGGTATCAAAAACAATATATACAGGACAGATGTCCTGTTTGCGAAGGAGAACTGAGCACACAGCTTGCTGCTGGGACCCACATATACAGCCTCAAAGTGCAGCCTGGATCACTTCCCAGGCTGCTACACTGTTCACCTTTGTGTCCAGCTGCTGCTGCCACATGAGGGATCTTCTGTTGCTGCTCCTGCACTTCTTCATTACCTCCTGCCTGTTAACCAGCCATGTGAGGTGGAGGATCTGCTACTGCTGCTGCATATCTCCGCATCGCTTTCTGCGTGTCAAGAGTGAACCATCTCCTTGAGTCAGCATCAGTGGCCCCTGCAGCTTGCATCCTGTGAAGACTTTTTCCTGGAGATATTTAGATATACACTATATATATACCTGGTTATATGTGCACAGACTAACTAAAGCCCCAGCTGGGCCTTTCATTGTGTTGTTATACTGTGTATGGTCCTTTTATACTTGCAAGTTAACTTTTACTACATAAAGTTCCTAGTACTGTTATATGTGTCTGTGTCAGTAAATGATTGTTGGGTGCAGTAGTCCCTCTGCTCCAAATGTATTGTTTTGCTTTGACAACTTGATCTATTTCCCAGAAAGGTGCAACCTATTAGTTGCAAGGAACCTATTCTGGGTGGAGGCACTGCCACACCAATCGTTTAACCCACTCTTCCACTCTGCAAAGACCCAACCTCTCTTTGTTACCAAAATGGTAAACCCATAGCCTGTCTTGAGTGGGGTGTTTATCATCACCCCCTTCCAAAACAGCCCTACATTAGCATATGACTACCATTCGACATCATACTGCTTCTTGTTAGTGTTGTTTGATTATTGGGCCAAGGCTTTAGTTTTAGTTAAAAGAAACACCACTGTTTTGGGGCACTGGGCTGGGGATAGAAGGTGAGGACATAAACCTTTCTGGGTATATGATCACTTTAATAAAAAGAGCTCCTAATTTATTCCATACTGCTTTTTTTGTAGTAGAAGTAGTAAAGGGGCCTATGACAAATATCTGAAGCTAGGTCAGCATTTGACTCACCCATGTCGTGCTTGTTCATCCCCATTTCCAGGCGTCTTATGTGTGTTAGACTCCTCACACCCCGTACACCATCTCTGGCACCTGCTGTTCACTTGATGCTTCTCTCTGAGCAGAGAAAGAATGTTTACAACTGTGAAATGTTTTAATTATCGGTGTATAATGATGATCAGGACCTGAATGTAAAGTAACATTGCTGACAACATCTCAGATAGATCTCCATGGACAAGATTTGGCAGACAGCTGTGGATGTGTGTCGCCCCAGAACCCTCCGACATGATACCGCCCCTGGGTAGACATCATTCGGCTGAATTTCAAATACACGGCAAAGCTAGACTGGCGTCGGAATAACAAAATCGCTACATGGGCTACCGATATATGGAACCAACCTTCAGGAGTGTTTTGCTGCTTGCAAGATGCCAACTACTAAAAGTTCTATTGCAGCTTTATACTTTTATTTAAGCCGGAGCGAGCAGTAATCCTCAAGCTGCATTGAGCATGCTCAGAGCTCAGCCACACAAATACAAAGTCATATATTTACAGAAGAAGTGCTGATGGGTGGAACTCGCAATGTGCGATTTAAAAGTTGTGCTGGTAAGTGCTGATGGGCCCGCTGTGTACATTGAATAAAATTTACTTTTCCAGCATTTCCCATTGGTCCACCTGGTTGAGCACATTCAGTGCTGCTATCTTTGTTTCTACCTTTTTTTTCCAGGATATGGCTTTTCTTTGATCACTTTACTGGATTGACCCGCCAGGGCAACAGAGGATCCTCCAATTGGCCCCAGGCACTGACCCAGAGCCACCAACAGGGTAAGGCAAAAAGATCCAAGACCATCTAAGTGCTTCTGGTTTGCCTGGAATGCTCTGTGAGTTTATTATTTATTCCGTTACATTTGGTATTTGATTAATAAACATTGCAAGTTATATTATGCAACAATTAGGGTGGAGCAACCCCCCCCCCCCCTCAAAGTTTGGGTACAGCAAGTTCGGCTGAACTTTGATTAAAAGTTAGTGGAACCAAAATTTTGGCTGGTGGCTGTGGTGGTGGTAGGGAACAGTGTGCAACCTGTCAGCAGCAGTGACTTTTGAAATGGACCCTGGCAGATTGTAGGTTGGTCAGCAAGCTAACCGGTTTGAGTGCTGTGGCTCCTTTAAGACTTTTGTATCCTAATTGCCCTGCTAACGTGCACCTCCCAGGTTAGTTATAAAATGGTCTGAGCGGCTGCCACCCCTCCTTTGTTCCACAGAAAAATAGCTGCCATTCCCCATGAGAGAGGACACTCCTAGTGCCAGCTGGCAGTGCTAGCAGTATTAGTGTCCTCACAAATGAGGAGCAGCAGCCATTTTTCTGTGGCCCTGGCTGTGCACCATTTTAAATGCCATTGCCAGAAAAGGTGATTGTGGGGCTCGTGAGTTACAGCAGCTTCCTGCTGCTGCAGCCTTAGGTGAAGTGGGTTGATGGGCTGTTCAGCTGCCCATGAAACAACTTTTCCGTATCGGGCCAGATGCCGAACTCGAAACCAGACTTCTGGCTGAAGTCCATGCTGGGGGTTCGGTACTTAAACTTGCAAAGTCAAAGCGGATCCCAAACTGGACCCTGAGTGGCCCAGAGGGGACCCGGCATGCGCCTAACCTAATAGCAGGAACTGCCGCTGCTACGCTGTGTGCAGTGCACACCACCGCTCTCTCTCTATGAGGAAAGAAAAATGCCGGCACACTTCTCCCCCCAGGCAGACAAAACGCCGGCAGCTGCATGGAGCGTGCTTGTGTCACTGGCTCCGCCCACTGCCCACTGCTGACTCTACCCACCACCCACCTCTCCCTTCCTATGTAAGGCATGTGGAGCTGTTGTGGCTTTCCTGCCCCACCCACTGCCCAACTCCCCTGTCAAATGTGAAGCATGTGGGCTCTAGACTCGGACTGAAGGAACACTTAAAGGGTCAGCAGAGGGCTAACCATGGGAGGTGAGACTACACTGGGGCCCAGGAGGTCAGGGAGCACCATCATTGTTGCTCCTCAACCTTAATTATCATATTTGTGCTCACTTGTGGGGTGTATAACTATAGGGGGTGTGACCACACCGGGTCCCAGGAGGTCAGTGGGCCCCTCATTGTTGTTCCACAACCTTAATTATCATATTTGTGCTCACTTGTGGGTTCATTGTTCCTCCTTCACCTTATTTATTATATTTGTTCTCACTTGACATTATGTAGAGAAAGGATGCGTCATTCATTTCTGCTGTTTCGATATTTAAAGAGGAACAAAACCCACTAATGGCTTGCCTGGAACCTAAAAGATTTCAGGGCAGGCCACTGGCCTTCTTGTGGCGCATCCCAAATCAGGATGTCCCGCTGTGTGAAATCCCCCAGGTTGCTGGTAATCTCTTACCTTTCCCTGGCCCAACGCAGGGTCTCTAGTTGTAAATATGTAATTCAGCAGGCGGCTCTCATTGTTTTGAAATGCAAGAGTGGTCTGCTGCATCCCCTGCATCCCCAGCGTCATGCCTATTCAAAGCAATGACAGCTGTTTGCTAAAAGTGGTGAACACAGCAAACGCCTCTCATTGGCTGAGCACCCATGCATGCTGGAACGCAATGAAGTGAGTTGATTGGGGTTTTCTGGGGGGTTTTCACACAGCGAGGCATCCCAGAACAAAAACCCAGGAATTTGATTTTCCCATGTTTTTGTTCCATTTCCCTGAGGCAAATTGCGATGTCCCACTATGTGAAACCCCCCCAGAGTGCCACTTTTTACTCACCTCTCCATGGTTCCAACGGCACATGCGTGAGCTCTTATCCAATGAGAGTTGTCTTCTCTATCTATTTGTGTTTAATGTTAAAGTAAATCTCCCTTTTTTTGGTGTTCTGTCTTTTTGTTTTCCTCTTTTGGAATGTAAAATTTGTGTTAAGATAGGTCTGCCCCCAGACCTGTGATTTACTTATCAGCACGCTGTTTCCATGATTCCTGGGACTCCTACAGTGGGAGTGGTTTTCATGGCTTTGAGTAAAAACAATGGACTGCAAGTCCCACAATCCTTCCAATGTAACAGGTGAAGTCTAAGCAGCCCAATGGCCTCTCTAGCTGAGAACCTGACCATTAACCATTGCTACTGCAAACTAAAGAAGATGAATTTCAGCAGAATTAATTAAACCAGTTACTCATGTCTTAGCCAGTCAGATGATTAGCAAGTTAGAGTGAGTTAGTCTATTGTACTTGAAATCACCACTTTGGTGCACATAGCGAAGGTAAACACATTGTTGCCTGAAAAACTCTTTACTTTTATAATACAGAGTTGCAGACAAACACAGAAGTATAAAAAACTGGACCAACACCCTTACAAATTAACAGTGCTCATGTACATCCCTCGCCAGGGCAATTCAGATTGCTGCCCATAAAAATCAATTTACCTTTTTGCAACACCTGTTGTGGTTGATTCCCCCCTCAGTGGCATTCTATGAAGCTGTCAGTGCTGTTAAGTTTTCTAATACCAACACTGAAAAAACAAGGTTTAGCGTGGGACTGGCACAAAGTAGCTACACAGCGTTTTAGGAGACACGTTTGGCTATAAATGTAGGTGTGCGCCTTCTTTTCCCCTCCTCCTCCGTGTTTATACCGCAGCCATACTTAAGTAGTGCTTGGCCAGAATCCACAATGGGGAGCTGAGGCGGAGCTGTCAATAATTAAAAGTGTTGCTGGGACTCCTAGTCCGCGCTGTCTGTGAGTGACATGCGATGCAGTGGAAAGACGATTGGCTGCGTGACTGAAAGGGAGGAGCAATGTGTTAGTTAAATCAATGAGCAAACCGCCCGCCCCCCACCCTGACGAAGCTCCGGTGGGCGGAGCGAAACACGTGTCGGCGGCCGGCCGGCCAACCCGCGCTCCCCGCTCCCCAGCCTCCAGTGCTCGGTGCCTGCACGTGCTGTGTTCAGTGTGTCCTATGCCAGCGGTGGATGGCCAGATACCGCGGAAGAGTCGGCGTGAGGTCTGGGTACAGGTGGCCTACATCTCTCTGTATACTCTGCGGTGGTGAAATGTGGATGCGCTGCGGCGCTAGAATTAAGATAAGTACTGTCTTCCTTCTTTGGGTGGGAGTTTTGTGCTGATACTCAGATTGGTCCACAGAATCATCTGTGATATAACCTGTGGATTCCTCAGCGAGCATATATTACTGTGGACTTGAGGCGCACACTCTGGAACCCACTTGGAAGCTATACCTGGATCCAGTTTTCCCCTTATACGCACCCTAACTGGCCAGATACCGACAACAGCGTTTATAGAGACTATTACAGCCCCCGGCCGGGGTGTCTTATTTTCAGGATCTCTGCAAAATAGGCCAGTGAGCTGTGAGGTGTGGAGTGGTGGTGGTGTGACTGTGTGGCTGTGGCTGCATGGATGGGGGGGCCCCCGTGTTTTAAATCACTGTATATATGTCTTTTATTCAATTGTTGGTATAATGTGTTTGTGCATTTTGATAATTATTAAAGCTATTGTATAAATTGTCATTTGACTTTCTAGCTACTTTGTGCCAGTCCCACGCTAAACCTTGTTTTTTCAGTGTTGGTATTGGATATAGCTTTTGGTTTGTGGGACGCCCATCATTTTTTGAGGTAGTGCACAGGCTATGTAATTATGGAATCTCCCCTTCTTTTTACCTGTTCATCGCTGTTAAGTTTTCTACCCACTGTACATTGTGGGTTATGTCAGTTAAATCCAGACAGGGATGCTGGGAAATCAAGCCTCCCAGGTGCTCCAAGATTGCCGCGACCAGAAGAAAAATCAGTGAGGTAGTGTTTGAGCTTTGAGTGGATGCAGAAGCAAATGTAAATTCTGAAAATGATTCAGTATCATGCATGCAGCGAGTTTTGGGGACTGTGCATGGCTGTTGGTCCAATTGGGGGGGTACCAAAGAATGATTCTCTCTGGTGGGTTCAATGTACCCCAGTCCAACCATGACTTCATCAGTGTCTATAAAGCCTCAAAGCAGTTTTCGGAGCCATTTTCAAAAAAACTCAGAGATGTTGCCGATAAACTGGGGTAAAGCAAACATAACATCTATATGTAATTCTATATATTCCTGATCACTGGTAATGTAAAGTCAATTAGTCATGTACCTCAGAAAGTGGGTGTTGAGCTGTGGCTTAGGCAGCAGTCAAAGCCTGGTTCTGGCACCAGGGCAGCATGGGTTGGGCCACTTAACGATTATCATCTAAAACTAGGGATGTAATGTCAGAGGCAAGGCTACATGATGATCTTGGGATGTTGGTTAGTGCAGAGTGTGCGGGTGATCCAGAACAAGAAGCTGGCATTACAAGGTTGACAACATGGCTTGGCAGTAGATGTGGTCAGACGTGGCAGGGTCGACAACAGGGCTTGGCAATAGACATGGTCAGACATGCCAGGTCAACAACAGGGCTTGGAAGCAGAAAAGGCCAGACATGCAGGGTTGGCAACAAGGCTTTGCAGCAGACAAGGTCAGGTGTTGCAGGGTTGACAAGGCTTGGCGCCAAAACATGGTCAGATTTGCCAGGATTGGCAACAGGGCTTGACAGCAAAACATGGTCAGGCAAGGCAGGGTTGGAAACAGGGCTTTTAAGGAAAGATCAAAGGCTAACCTAAAGTAGACAGAAAAGAGAAAGGGCTCTCTTTGATTATTAATTTTATAATTGTTTCTCTGTTGCTTTTTGGGACACCAGTTCCCTTTTGGGAAATGATGGACCTATCCCACTGGCATCTGATCCAATGGCAATCCAGGATCCTGCTCTTCCCTGGTCCAAAAATGTCTAGCCTCATTCTCTTTCTCTACTCCTTCTCTAAAGGGGGGGGGGGGGGTATAGCAAAGAAAGAGCTCCAGGTCAAAGCTGAAGGTGTTTGTACATCAAAGGTCAAGTACATTAAGTCTCAGGAACTCAGTTATGATAAGTAAATGATAAAAGACAGCTGGACTTGCCCAGTAAAGTAATATGCTGTCATGCAGTGGGGGTGGGGGGTGTACTTTCAACATGGAGTGTACATAGGATGGGTGTTTGGTGCTTACTACCTACTGTAACATTATAGTTAGGTGGACCAACATCAATACAGAACAGCAGACCATACTGAAAGAACTAAGAGTTTCCTTCCAGACAAAGGATGGGGGAGGTAAAATTCAGCCAATTCAGCCAATTCCAGTATCAGGTTCTATGCAGCTGTAGGACAGCAACTTGGGTGCATGTACAAGGCAACATCTGTGACCTAAAAAAACCCTTGCAATTCTTCTTGGGCCTGGCAAAGACATGAAATGGCTAATGATTGAAAGAAATATTGTTTTTATGACCCTTCTGCATCTGAGGCATTGGTCGTGGCTGACAGTGGCATGCAGAGGCTTAGGGCAAGTAGCCACTGCTGTAAAGAGGGATCTGCAAAGAAGAGGTAAATAGGCCACACTTTTTTCACTAAAGTTGACTTTGATTTTGGAGGCGCATTACAAAGATTAGCATAGGCCCTGAAGGGAAGCTTCTTGTACCATTCTATCAATGGCAGCGGGGTGGTGGTGAAAGTACGCAAGACATAAGTGCTTAATGCATGCAACAAAGGCAACCACACAAAATACTTTCAACAAATTGGCCGGGGGAAGAGCATTATTGGTGGGAATTAGGATCAAGTATTCATACACGATTCATATATTGTGTATTTATCCACAAATTCATATAAAAGGCATGAGTAATGCAACACAGTTAATAATGCATTTTAGTTTGTGTCTTGATGAATTAATACTATGCTTCAATGTGCCTATCCACATATATATCTCATGTACATTGTGTTTTTCCAAATAGGTTTAATCCATTAATTGCTCACATCTTTAAAGAGGAAAATCCGAGATCCTGGAGTCTAAAAGACTCCAGGGCCTTCTGAGTTCCAATCCCTGGGGCACCCCGAATTGGAATGCCCTACTGTGTGAAACCCCCCTGATTGCGATCTTCTCCCAGAGCCCTCGCTGTGTCTCTGCATTGCGGCCACATCCCCGCGTGCCCGGCCTTTCTGAATGGGCAGCATGGGCATGCCATGGCTAGAAGGCTAATGGGGGATGCGGTCGAAGGCGCACTCGGCTCCCCTTTCCCTGAAGCAATGGTGCGACGGAATGCTTGGGTTTGGGATGCATTGTCTTGTGCTACTTTGATTGGGATGTTATGACTTTATTCATTTATTCAACGTAATATCACCATCAGCGTTTTTTCCTTGTGTTTGATATATTTACTTATATGGCATTACACACTTCAGTACCTTGGTTTATGCACCTTTTTGTTAGTTGCTCTAATAGTTGCTTCAATAATTATGCATATGTAGGCATATGTAGTACTTGGCTAATATTACCTGACCTATCAGGTTTTTTAGAGACCTTTGGCATCTATTTATAGCAGTGTCTTTACCAAAATTAATTTATATATGGGTAGTTTTGGTCCTCTATATATTTATACCTAACATTTATAGCACTGACATTTTATATGTATATATACAGTCTAGAATGACCCCTTTTTTAGGTGTTTTAAATCTCTCTAGTGTTTATGTAGTGCATTTTTCAGTATATTTATTAATTACATTTACCATATTTATATTTATTTTTGAGGTTCAGTGCTTATCTCTGGGGACCATATTTTTTTGTTGGGGGGGGGGGATTACATCAATTCCCCCACTCTATTCTCTTTTATTTTGACTATTTGATACGATTTATGTCTGGTTTAGTTAAACAGACAGATATATGGCTTGATGCAGAGCCTCCCCGTTCAGTTCTCCCGTGCGTTTTCCCGTTGGTTTGGGGCTTTGATCGGGTCAGGAAAGGGTGCTACATTGATTTTAGTGTGCATTTATGCGCTCAGGTGTGCGCTCAGCCTCCTTTCCGATTGTCGGCTCACACGAGGCTGTTTCCAGGCAAAGCGAACTCCTCGTTCATTGTTCCGTTTTTTTCAGTGATGCAGAGCCTTGTTTTCCGATTGAAATCAGCCTAATGAAACGGGGCCGCCGAGCCTTCACTTACGGCAAGTCAGAGCAGCCGTATTTGCACTCAGCCAATAATATGCAGTCCTCTGTTGGAGCACATCAGCGGTGCCAGCTCCGCGGTCTTGTCCTGCTGAGTATGGCAGAAACCAGGCTGCACCTATTTGAGCTCACCCGCCTTACTGGGTATGTGTATGAAACTTGTATTGTTTGCCCACCCTGTCTGACTTAGTTTTTTCCCTTAACACACTATTTGTTAATTTTTTTGTTAGTATCTTTTTAGCCTAATTTTTTATCTTTAAATTAAATGGGTTAAGTGATAGAACCCTATTGCGTCATGTTCTTGCCCTCTTATGTAAGTAGTATTCCCCAGACTTTTTTAATGAGTGTACAGGTTGGATGTGCATGTAGGCTCATTACAAATGTCCTTTCCTCCAACCCTACCCCGCTCACCTATTTGTCCCTCTTTTCTATTGTTGCAATGCACACCATTTTTTATTTTTATTGTTTTTTTTTTTGGGCAGGAGACTCTGCCTATCCTTTGCTCCCCTGGCTGTGGACCCCAATCCTGCACCCATCTTCACAGGCAGAGGAGCCCTACAATACTGCCCCCAGGAGGACTCGCTCTGTGGGGGAGCTAGCCTTTGGTCTCTTGAAGATGAGGTTCCGTTGTCTTGATCAGACTGGGGGGGCACTACAATATACGCCTGCAAAGGTCATTAAACTAATCATGGCTTGTCCCGCTTTAAGAGAGGGAGTCTGCCATTTCTGAGTAAAGTCTTATTAAAAAGGGTTTCACACAGTGGGGCATCCCGATCTGGGATTTCCAGGGGGAAGACCAATGGCCGCTCTGGGTTTTGTTCTGCTTTATGTGAGGGAACCTGTGTTACTTTAAGAATAATGTAAAGGAGGTGGGTTATTCCATCCTAACCTGATTTGGTCATGATGTTTTAAAGCAGGCCAAAACCCATGTAACCCAGCCCTTTGGAGTGTGAAGAAATCCAGGGTTGGGTTACAGGCATCATGTCTCTGGGGCATCCCAATTTTGGATGTCCTGCACGTCACTGCGGGGGAACGTCAGAGCTATACCAGGAGCTATGCCATCTTTACACAGGAGCAGGACGACATCATCATGGATGTGAGTATGCGAGCGTGCGTTTATGTGCGCGCACACATTCCTTATAATAAAAAAAAAACAAAGCGCAAGAATAGTCTGAAACAACTTAGTTTGTCACGTTAAATACAAGCCCACCTTAGTTTAACCCATGTACGCAGCTACAAACTAGGCTACATGCAGATAGAAGAACTAGGGCAATGTGAGTCAGCAAGAGGTTAATAAAGTGACTTTAGTTAGGCCAGGAAACTTGTTAATGTATTTTGTGGATTAATGGTGGGTCCTTGTATCTTTTTTTTACAGATGATGCTGCGGAATCGTTTTTTTAGAGTTTGGGCTTTTCATTAAAGCACGCTGAAGGTCCGGTTTAAAAAGGGCCCCAATAAAACAACGCCCAACCAAACCATAAAAACAATGCTAAACTAAGGTTGTTTTACATTCACAGATCAAAGAAAAACACAGCCACAAGACCCCGAGGCCTAATTTTTAACATGTTTAATTCAAATTTAAATTGTTTTTTACTTTTGTTTTATCAAAAAAATAATCTCAAAACCACAAAAGCAAAAAAAAAAGCGTGATTAAAAAAAACATAAACAGATTTTGTGAGTTGTCTTTCCTGCAAATGTACAATCACACAACATCATCACACATTTACATGACACAAAAGGTTTAGATATGGGAAAAAAAATCAGAAAAACTGAAAACCAATTACGGTAAACATTAAAGGCAAGGAATAAGGAACACCAAAGAGATTAAGGTATGCATTAATGGCAAGAAAGAAGGAACACCCAAAAATACATTTGACAATATATATATGTTTCAAATTGGCAGTTGGTGCCATATGCATATTCCAATGGAGGTTTAGGGATGTGCGCTTGCGTGTAGCCAGATTGGCAACTGAAGAGCCATGGAGATGTAAGTATACTTGGAAAAAACAACAAAATGGAAGGTCAAATACGACGGAAACCAAGCAGGTACGTTCAAAAAGGCAGGAAAAATCAGGGAAAAACGGGCCGCCCGTGTGAACGTGAGCCCCGATCAAATTGAAGGCACCCGAGAGAGCAAAAAAAGCTTTCCGAGTAAAGTGAAATTGACGGATCAGTTAGGGAGCCATTCCGACGGAGGCTCTGCATCACATTTGAGCCACGATTCAAACGGGAGCCCCGGACAATCGGAAGGTTTTAAGCTCAGACCGGGGGAGGCTCTGCATCAGGCCCATAATTTGTAAATGGCCAGCTTTAATATCAAGCATTAGGTTTCCACTTTTGGACATATCCCACAAACCTGCAGATCAGTGTGCTACCTAAAGACCGGCTCCCCTGTACAGAGACCCCATTGATGTCAGTGGGAGCAATCCGGACTGAGGCCATGCCCATCCGCCATGTTGGCTTCTCATACCGAGTATGTGGGTAGGCGAACGAACAAACGTTGACAGTAGTACTGTACCAGAGCTTTAAGCATAATGTTGTACATTTGGAGTTTTAGGCATAATGCTGTTATTTTGTAATGAGCATTAATCTATTTTCAAGAAAGCTCATAGAAAGTGCAGGAAACTTTTATGGCTTAGTTCATTAAGGGGCCTCACGAGATTAGTATAAATCTCAAGGGAGATTTATGCTAACTTACAGGATTTACAAATTCATGTTAGGAAATATTATCTGCAATGAAAATATATCTCAGAGAGTTCAGTTAGGAAATCCTCTTTGTCCTTAACACAGCAGTAAATCTATTAGGTCCACCTGCATGACGATTCTGGAGGTTTTTATGCAGTGGGTTATTCTAAATATCCTGGATTACTTTGCCTTACTCAGTTATGTCTCTGCAAGCAGCTGCAGATCCCATCAATGTTTGGGGCCAAGGCTATGCTACATAATTCTAAAGCAGGGACATTTGGAGAGCCTTTTAGGCTGGTAAAGCAATTCTGCTTTATTTTCTAATAAAAAGAAACAGGTGCAATTCTGGAAGGGTTCTGAGGGCATTGAGGACATTAAACTAACCTAACCTACCCCAACGTGCAATCAATGAACTATTTACCTTTTCCTAGCAGAGCTACATCTAGTGCGGGAAAGGGAATAGCCACACACACATACTTCCCTGGAGTGCACAACAATATTTAGTCCCCATCATAGAGCCTCATGCTTGAACTTAGCTTCAATTTGGGATGCCCCCAGGGGCAATTATTAAAAGGGATCTAAAGGAATTGTTGACTTTAGGTCCACTTTAATGCCGGATGCCGGTAATTCATAGTTCGATGGTATTATCCTTTAGCCAAATGTATGTTAATAGTTTAAAAATGTATATTTTAGTAAAGCATTTGCACCTATTGCTGGAGGTCCCTTTAACTCTAGTAATTAATTTGCAGACAATAGAAGAACTTTTTAGCCAACTAATACATACGGTTCAAATGCTGTAAAGGGGGATCTTTCTTTAACCTTTAACTTTGATAATACATTATCTGGCCAGTAGGGACTTCTTGGAGGCACTAGGTTCCGGAGATCAGAACACAAAATCTGAACTGCTGCCCTTACATTAGGGATTTGTATTTGGATGATGTACAATAATTTTATTCCCCAACATTCAGCTGAACCCCTCTTTGCCATCTCAGAAAGTTGAGTGGTCTGATTGGGATTATGAAGGAATAATATTACCATTATTTTATCAGGTTCCTGCAATCATCATATTTTTTCAGTTGCCCATTATGGGCAAGGCAACAAGCTTGTTATCCTAAAATAACTGTAAATATTGGAATACGAAATCAGAAGCTTGACTGGCAAATATAACATAAAATCTGAATGGAGGGATTTGCTCTTCAAAGTAGTAATTACAGACAGTGTAACACATACAGTACATAGACATAGAGGCCGATTCATCAATAGCGCCAGGTAGCGACAGATGAGCGACTGTAGCGTGATTTTTTCAGCGCCAGCCAGTATTCGCTGTGCTTGGCCGGCATTAGCTTGATGACAGCGACTCAGTCGGTGTGCGGTAATGTTGAATACGGGCTGGGGGGTCGCTGTTTCACAGGTCCAGCGTTGTATGTGAGCGCCTGACAACGAATGGCCAGAGCGAACGGCTAGCTTCATATTCATCAACAAATCATGCTCCGAATGTGCTGTCGCTGTCCATTCCTTGTTTAAACCCCAGAGCGCTGGCGGCGATGTGTATTAACTAGTTTTTAACCCCTAAACAACCATATTTTTTGAATGTAACATTATACATGTTTTTAGAATCATTTTGTAATATGAATACATTAATCTCAGACCTGTTAGATCAATTCTGCACATATTTTTTTTTTTTTTTTTTTTTTTACTTAAAAATAAATCTTAACATTGCAGAAGTGTTCTCTGATTTTTTGACATTAAAAAAATAAAAAAAAAAATTATTACCAATTAATTATGAATAATTATAGCTTGCTCCATTGAAATGCATTGGACATCGCGGCTTCATGGTGAATGCCGCGCTAGCCGTTGCTCTCGCCGGCGCTAGCCTCATTTTGCTTGATAAATGCGTCATTGTGACCGCCGCCGGGCGTACTTGAGTCGGTAGTCGCCGTTAGCTGCCGCTACCTGGCGCTCGTCAGACACTACCTGGAGCTATCGATTGATGAATAAGGGCCATATTACAACCAAAATACTACAAGTCAAAGTAAATCCAATGAAAACATGATACAATAGGCGAGAGCCCTGTCCTTATAAGTTAACAATCTAAAGGAGAAGGGGGGGGGCAAAGTGAGAAGGACAATGGAGTGGTGGCCTTTAGATTTAGAGTAGTGCCCTTTATATTTGGTAGACCAATATTAACTTTGGTGAAGGCAGTTTAAGCTTAATAGAGTGGTATCCAGATTGGAGGGCATCTAGTAAGGACATAGTAGACAAGTAGACAGTTTTGATTGAATGTGTTAAATGTGTTTAAGAAATTTGCATGAGAAAGGGGGGGGCAGAGGGGTCCAAAGAGGGGTTCTTGATTATCTGAATTATAACTGCATGTTTGTAAGAGGAAGCAAGGGCAACCATGAAGACGGAATGTTTGAATAGGACTGAGAAAGCAAGTGGTCACGTGAGCCTAGTTGCGTTATTCTGATGGGACAATTTTGTCTCTGAAGAATGCAGCAAGTTGCCCTGAAGTTACTGTATTTGTATTAAATTCGGTTTTCTCACCTACGGGGTTTCTACAAAGCCAGGGTTGCTGTTCTTTCAAGTGCGTAGCTATAGTTTAGGGGGGATTGCTTAAGTGTTTGTGGGTTTGGTACAACAACAAGTTGGGTTTGATGAGGGGGGATGAGGGGGAAGTCATAAAAGAGAGATAAAAATTGGGAATGGCTTTGAATTTAGAAAGTAGCAGCGTATCTCTTTTGTGCGGTCTTATTGGGGAGAGTGAACTGACTAGTAAAATAAATTAATTAGTGAAAATGGACTAACCAACTTTAAGTGGAAAAGAAGCTGGAATGACTGATTTCAAAGCTATTGCAATTATATCTCAGGAATACTTTTGTATCTGGACCATGAAATTGTTATATATATTATGCACCAATCCCCCATTCTGATCTTATCCATCCAAGAGATAGTCTGATTTGACAGGGATGGGTTGGTTTTCTTTCTTTGATTATGCACCTTATTAGTAAATCCAGAACAGGCTTTTGAAGTCTTCCTCAGGAAAGGATATGCTGGGCAAGCGCAAAGGAGGGCAGATGGCTAACCTGTGAGTGAGGATTTTTGAGTTTTTGCATTACATTAAAAATTTACATTTTTAGAGAGCAAAATTTTTGGGGGTGACTTTTATTTAGGATTACATACTAAATGCAGTGTTGAAGATCACTACAGGAAAAATACCATATTTGACTTGAGATGATGCACACACAGAAGCTGAATGACCATGTTCTTTATCGGTCATTTCAAGGTAATGACAGTAGGGATAAATCTTAGGGTGGAGGGGTGTGGAAGCTATTTTGTACTCTGGAAACTATACAATTCTAAATAGAGCTGCAAGGACAATGGGTCACATTAGGGGCATTGGCACCAAAACATCGTTGTTTTTAGGATAGTAGTGATGGGATTTCTATAGTAATTTAAAGGCCTCATCATTAGTTTGCTTTGTAAGGAGGTCTTGAAGGTGATGGGATAATAGTGCAATATTTGATGATGTCTGAAGATGTCTGCAGTATGGCTGGGTGACAGCAATCTACACCTCACTTGGAGTAGAAATATTACATATAAGCAGCATGCCGGATTGTTAAACTCTTTTTCACTGTGCAAGCTGAATTTTGTGCTCCACAGGATTTTTCTTAAATTATTATTGATCAAAACTCCAGAAAGCAAATGCATCAACCCCAGACAGTAACGGTATATAATTTCCAGAAACTTTTTCAAGCAAAGTTTATTGCTAATGATTAGTTATGACTTACCTTATTGCTCATGTTGTGAGAATACACCAATCTTGTTTCTTCTGTATATTTTCAGATAATAAAAGACATAACCAGATTCATACCATTAGGTAATCCTTGTAGCCAGAATTTTTTTAAGCAATATCATATTGATTACGGACACCCCCCCCCCCCATAGTTCTCCTTGCTGAGTGGTTATGCCTACAGCCTAGTTTAACATTAAACATTGACTTCCATTGGTTACTGCCTTCTGTAGCAGTAGATAACTAGAATAAGGGTAGCCCAAATAAGGTCCTAAGTAGTACAATAGGCTCGATTCAGAGAGACAAAAAAAAACTTCCGTTTTAGTGCCGATCTGTTTTTTTTTTAAAAATGTTTCCGCTCTCGTATGAGTGTACGAGCGATTCTATGCATGCATTGCAATCCTTCTGTAAAGTTTCGGTCCGTTCGTACGGCAGATTACGAATACGAGGATGTCATTTTCCAGCGTGACTTTTCCGTTTCATTTTCACATGTTACAACATAGGCTTTCGTTTTTTGCCCTTTTCTCATCGTATCCTCCCACGAATCCTTTACGTTTCCCGTTAGTTTCTGTTTCCCTTTTTTAATAAATAATCGTCCAGACGGAAATCCTTATGATCTTGCGCCTACGCACTACAAACTTAACTCATTAAAGTTCTCGCCTACATATTTGCCACCCTCACTTCTACTACAATGTTTAGCTAAACCACTTAGCCCTATCCTCCATCTTGCCTTTTGGACCCTTAAAGCTCACTCAAACCACTTCGCGGTTAGGTTCTTCTTCCATTTTAGCCCCCTAAAACTTACCCAAATCACTTCTCGGTCATGTGACTATTCATCTTTAAATATTTCTGGGCCCATTAGTTTTGTGTTAATGTATTTTGTAAATGAAATGACACTGTAACATTTTTTTTTGATTCCATCATAAAAGATAAAATTTTTAAAAATTTAGAAAATTTCAAATTTTTACAACTATAAAAAACAAAATACATAGCAATGGCAGGCCACAGAACCATTATTCTTCATCTGTGGTCCCCAACGAGTTGCGCAGCTCCTGCATCTCGCCCACCAACTGAAGGACCCTGACACTCAGTTGTGCCACTCTGGCACGTGTGGTCCCTGTTAAAAAACGTAAATTAAAATATTGGTCTAACCTTGTTGGGGTCATACTGCATTGTCCCCCCCCCCCCCCCGTATGGTCCAAACACCTAAATCTGGACTTCAAAAGCCAGAGGGCCCTCGCCACCACGGCCCGGGTTTTGCATAGTGCCCGGTTAGAGAACCCCTGGCCCGCATTCTGCAGGCAAAGAACGGGCATCAAGAGCAAGGGCAGGAGTGGATATCCAGAATCCCCTGAAAGAATTTAAAAATACTAACATAAAATACACATTCTAAGCTACAATATTGTTTAACATGTCATCAAGGGCTAAAAACAGCCATAGGTTAAGACATGAGTCATCAACTATATTCATTGCCATACAGTGAAAATGGATTAGCACTTGAGTGAAAGTGTCCTATATTGTGGTTATTACAAAACCTCCCAGACAAAGAGGAATTGGAGGAGGAGTGTCGGGCAGCAACGCGTATCCAATATCTTTTAAGGCCGAAGGAACTGAAGTGGAACCAAACTGAGATCCAATTTTTAAGCCATTCCATTATAAGAAAGTTGGTACGTTATTTAATGTATTGGTGATGGGAAAGCCGCACCGGATATGAAAGGAAATATTTGAGTCACTTGGTGGATAATTTATTACTTTGGTGAAATATCTCGCTGAGCACATATAATTATCCATCATTCTATATACATGAACTTAAAATAAATGTGTGCCATGTAAAAATACTGAAAAAAGTATACTTGTAACTTGCACAGAAATAGGATTTTGTACTGTTATGTAAGTGTTTTGAGCTTTGAATTCCTGCCCCTTGCTATGCTGCTATGACTGTATTAACACATAAGCAATGATGATTTACTAACACTGCTTGACTGTCGCTGACTAAATCTGCTGTTGCAGTACACTCAAAACACTATTAATTGAATGCCAAAACTGTAAATCTTTCTAGTTTGCTATATCAATCTAACAGATGACGACAGAATGAGGATGACCTAGTTTATCTTCTTTTTTACAGCCTGGGTGGAGTCAAATACCAGGTGATGCAGGTGCCCATTAAAATGTATAATTGGGTGACAAACTTTTTCCTTGTGTCTGGGTGCTGACAGGTTGTCCAGGAAAAAGGAAAGTCATGGAATTTCTAAATGTCCTACGTTTTTGGGCTTGAATTTACCCTTGACCCAAATCCAAACTTCAACGTGACTAATGTCATATATCTAGCAGATGGTTGTAGTCTGCTAAGCTCTGAAAAATGATCAAGGTATTCATTATTGCTTTGTAGGAAGGTCTAATCACCTCAACGTGATACTATCTCTGCTGTCCTAGCTTTCACCCTAATTATAATGGATTTACTAAACTTAATTATTAAGATCTTTCTAAATCTTTAATTCTCGTCTTCAATTAACCGTAACTTAAACTCCAGAGATTTACAGCTGGAAAATGCATCTTTGTCCCAAACAGTGATTCACAGGGAAAAGTCACTGCAACAGGACAAACTATCAGTGGAAGTGGTGGAACTTAAAGGTTGTCTGTGGAATTCTCAAGGTCATGTCTCTAGACATTTTCCTATCTCATGTCTGTATCCTGTAAAATATTAGTGTTTAATCTCATGCAGTACATGCCATTTAGGTACCTTCAAAATAAGGTAAAACTAACAAGGTAGATATTAGAATTGGGCCTTCCCAGGTCATTGGTATTTAGTAATGTAAAAAGTTAGCAAAAATGTTATTTTATATTATATATTTGTTTGTCTATCAAGGAAATAAATGATATCAATCTTTTGTCACCCAGGGTTTGAAAACGTACTCATTGCCACGATCACGCATTGCAAACAGCCACTTCCTCTGAGATACACCCTTCTGCTAAGGTAATTACACTTTGATTTTACACTTAGACTACAGATGTCCTTTAAAGGAAAACTCCCTTTTGTCAGGTTTTTGGTGTTCTGTAGTATTGTTTTCCTCTTTTGGAATATAAAATAAACATTATTTCCTCATACCTGTGATTTACTTATTAGCATGCTGTTTCCATGATTCTCATATTCCAATGACCAAGTCCCAGAATTCTTCCAACGTAACATGTGAACTCTTTAGCAGTTTTGGCTAAGTCTAAGCAGCTGAGAACCTGGCCATTAACACTTTTGCTACTAGAACACAAGTCTGTTCTCCTTACAAACTGAAGAAGCTGAATTTCATCAGAATGGGTTAAACGTATCACTGATGCCTTAGCCAATCAGATAATTAGCAAGCTAGAGTGAGGAAGTCCCTATGAATTCTGATTACACCACCACTGTACATAGCTAGGGTAAACACATATTTGATATGGAAAACTGTTTTCTTTTATAACGCAGCTGCAAACAAATAGAAAAAAAATAAAATAAATAACAGATAAGCTCAGCATATTGAAGGCATCATTTTGCCACACAATATTGAAAACTTTTAAAAATGGAATTACCCTTTTAACAGTTTTTAATAGGATAGTTAAGGTCAGTGCTATTCCATAGCTCCTTTTAAGCTTACCAGCATCAGTTCTAAAGCCAAGGTGAGACTAGCCCTGAACCTGACCAGGTGGAGCCTGACCAGACCAGGAATGGTCAAGTTAAAAGGATAACAAACAGGCATTTTGGATAGAACTTTATCAGTTAACAGAATTTTTTGTGAAGCTTAAATTCACATTCAATTCATCACTCTCCATCACTCCAAGCCTTTAAGGGTGTTCTCAAAACTCACTTCTTTAGACAATCATATAACCTGGCTTAAGTAACTCATATAACCTTCAACTGGCACATGCAACTCAAGCTCTACCACTTGTGATCCCTACCTTTTGTCTCCACCCCCTGATAAAGTTCCATCCAAAATGCCTTTTTGTTATCCTTTTAACTTGACCTACCTTTTGTCTCCACCCCTATCCTTTAGACTGTAAGCTCACTGTCAGGCCTTGTGGGACGCCCGCCTTCAAGGTAAGCCCACAACCCCCAAGCTCTGCTGCTAGCTTCACCTTTAGTCAAGCCCCCTTTTGCCGGACACGGTTGCCCCCAGGACTTAGTAGCACAAAGGATGTGAGCTTACAGGGGGTGAAGGCGGGTGAACCAAAGGCCAGACTGGGCAATGTTGGGTAAGCCGAAGTCATACACAGGAAGTCTGTCCTTAGCTATGGCAGCACCAAGGGAGAGACAATAGAGGAATCAAGGTCAAGCCAAAGGTCAATCCGGGAGGTCATGGGTACGTGGCACAAGGGATAATGCAGTAACATGGTCAGGGTACAAGCAAGAGTCAGTCCAGGCGGCAATTACAGAATGGTCAAACAAACGAGATCAGCAATGGGATTAAGCAGGAATTCTCAGGATTAAGAGCACACCCAGCTAAACGCTATCATGGGCAGTGATAGACTGAGGGGAGAAAGCCTTTATTGGGCTAAACCTAACAGGATTGGACAAGGGGGGGGGGGTCTGTTTGGTGCACTTTTGTCTGATAGCCTCTATTTAAACTCTGAAGGGCATTCCGTCCAGAGAAAACTCTGGTCTCATTGGTCCTTTAAATCAGCCTCCGAAGGCCGCGCTGTGTGCAGCGCCGCCAGAGGGCATAAGAGAGATGTGCTTGCGAGAAGGCAGGTCATGTGGCAGTGAAGGGAGGAGACGGCCTGCTCAGCGTCGCACGAGTCGGCGCAGCCACCGGGCAGGAAGAGCCCTGGCCAGCCACCAGGAGACAACGCAGGACCGAACCCGTGGTAAGTTTACAGTGACACTCGCAATGGCAGGGCTCTCTTTCCTATTCTCTCCTGTGCTCACAACACTTGGTTTGAACCTCGTAGCATCTAGTTTTGTATTGTTTTCTGTACTATATGTTTTACCTTGTCTGTAAAGCACTACGGAAGATGATGGCGCTATATAAATAAACATTATTAATATTATTAACCTCCCTGGCGTTATGATTATGTCTGGAATTTTGTACCAAAAGCGTTACCATTTTTTTGTATGGAAATTTGGTGTTATGTATTGTAGGCCTGCAATTCTTAGTAATTACTTACTTAAACCTGACCATAGAAGACTCTAGTAGACCTCTCAGATGTGATAAAGTTCGAAACATAAAATCATGAATTATAATCTAATAAATAATATAATTTTATTCAATAATGAAATAAATAATGAAATTTGTCAAACAAAGAAAATTCAGTAAACATCCTGGGTGTGGTAAATTTTGAAACATGGGACTGCACATAGACCGACGTCAGGGCAATGGAACCTGGTTTCCTTTCTGATTTTTTTTCCATTGCCATCTCGCTTTGAGCAGCAAACTACGCACATCCTTGTAGGTGCTGCCTTTTTTGCGGTTGGCGGGATGTAATCCATAAAGTGACGACCAGTCAGGCGTTCTGGGTTGACAACGTCAACAGCACGACGTCCAGATCTGTTCACGGCCACTGATGGCGTTTGGTAGGTCACAAAAATCCGCTCCGCCACCTTCCAGATAAAGTCAGAATGAACAAGAGGCTTGTCACTCTTTCCTCTGTGCAGTATATAGGCATTCCAGAGGCATTGTTCCAGGAGATGCCTGAAGATTTTTTTGTAATTTTTTTTTGTTGTTTCCGCATAGCCGGATAAAATGTCATCGCCTGATCAGCTCTATCGACTCCTCCCATGGTGTTGTTGTAGTCAATCACAAGTTGTGGCTTCATGACTTCTTTCCCACCTCTTGTGTGGACCATAACAGTGGAGGTGTTATGCACTGTACTCATTAGGCACACGTCTTTTTTGTCACGCCAACGCATTGCCATCATCTTTCCTTTCTGCCAGGAAACCATTTCTCCTGTTTTCAGTTTTTTCTTGGCAAACATAGATGGCAGGTCACGTCGGTTGGGCCTAATGGTTCCATATCCATCAGTCTTGTGCTTTATCAGAAACTCGTACAGCTCAGGCGATGTGTAAAAGTTGTCCGTTGTCACACAATACCCCTGATTCAGCAATGGCTCAAGCAGTGTGAGACTGATGACGTTGCCATCCCATAGCCGCTGTACCTGGGGTTGAATTGTGTTCCTTTACCGGTGTATATGACGGAATTCCATATATAGCCAGTGGCAGACTCGCAGAGCATATAGGATTTTATTCCAAACTGTGCTCTCTTGGATGCGATGTATTGAATCCAGCTGAGGCGTCCCTTGTAAGCCATCAGACTTTCATCAATGCTGATGTCTCTATCTGGCACATAGGACTGCTGGAAATTTTTTAGGATCATTTGATATACTTCCCAGATCTTCTTGAGTTTTGGCGCTGGATGTGTGGCTTCGTCAAATTCCTCATTGTTGGTGAAGTGCAAATTCTTCATTATGAGGGAAAATCGGCACTAGGACATGATGGTGCCAAAAAATGGGGTTGCCAGCAATTTATTGGTAGTCCAGTACCATTTCTGCAGGGGTTTCCCCACCACCCCAGTAAGAAGTATTAGCCCCAGGAACTTCCAGATGTCCTCTTTAGTCACCGGTTCCCATTTTCTGTTCCTGGAAAACTTGCTACGCAGAGTTGCGGATTGCTGCTCGTTGTAGCGATTTGTCTCCGTGACAATCTTTTCAATGACGTCATCTGTTAGAAATAATTTTAGGTACGCCAAAGGATCATTGTGCTCAACGTCTACCTTCATCCCAGGTGATCCAGTAAAAGGAAATCTTGGCGGCGGTACCTCATCCATACCGCAATCAATTGGGCACCAAGTGCGCACATCACTGAGGTCGAGTGCAGAATCGTCGCTGTCGCTTCTCTGGTCAGTGTCAGAGTCAGATGACGAATCTTGCCATGAATCGCTATCGCTCATTTCTGCGAGGGGCTCTGTGTCGCTGCCGCTGTCACTTATCTGATCCAAAACCGCTTTGGAGATGCAAAAGTGACGCTTTGATGCCATGATAAAATTTTTTTTTTTTTTTTTATGGGCAGAAAAAGGGCAGGCAGGGCAGTGTAGGATGATCAAATTGCAAATACAATGTCAAATCTGAGGTGATACAGTGTAATCTGACAGGATTTCACTGTATCACCTTGTGTGTGTGTTTTACTGTGTTTATAAACTTGAATTTGCCGCCCAGTTCCGCCCCCATGAGCCTCTGCGGCTCACAGTGACGTAACCAGGAAGTCAGAGGGACGCATACGCCGGGGCTCTCACTGGCGATCACAGCGGGGACATCGCTGGATCGCAAGGAGAAGGTAAGGAGATTTCTGCTCCTCTGCCTAATCTACCCCGAGCGTGACTCGGGGTTACCGCTACTTGCAGTGAAAATTAACCCAGAGTCACGCTCGGGAAAACCGCCAGGGAGGTTAATAATAATAATAATAATGATAATAAAAATGTGGACGTTCCTTATAACTTGCATCTGAGTGAGCTTTTTGATTTTAACACACAATAAAATGCAATAAAATGTTTTTCATCACTTGCACATGCAGTGGGGTCTTTTTACAGATAAGGTCCATCATTTTTCTAATTGATTCTATTAAGAATGTAAAAAATAACAGAACCTGCTGGGTATGCAGACAATCCTCACCTCATTTGAATAATGATGTACTTCATCTGAAAAAATGCCCCATCGCATTTGCTCACTCTGGTTCAGGTTACAAGTCACTCCCAAAGCACATGCAAATTATATGATGAAGCACGTTCCACTTTAGGTGTGCTTTTAGCAGTCAAAAATTAGCATGCATGTGAAAATTGTAATATTAACATCGGAACATGGAACCCTTTAAAAATGGTACAGGATTTACAATTAAGGTTGTAAATAAAAACCAAGCCAAAAGCATACAGTATTACTGGTGTAATACACAGGGTTGTTCTGCAATATAAACGAATCATACCACCATTATCTATCTCAGTATTGTTAGAGGGCGTAAGTGTCACTTTAGAATTGGAATTATGGACTTATGGAATTATTGACAGTGTCTAACATTACAGTACCCAAGGGGTATAAGATGGTAGGGATTCCATTTGCCAGTATTTTGGCAATATTTGGAAAAGTATTTTTAATAAAACTTTTAATGGGCAGCTAATATAACTTAAAGTTAGAAGCATCCTTGATTAATAGTCAAACATAAGCTAGAGATCCTAAATAAAACAGAAGCATATCTGAGCCACACTCGTCTTTGCCCTTTAGAAGTGGTCCTTTATGTAATAGGCTATATCACGTCAGTGATACCCATCGAAGCGGCACAGGTGGCCGCGTACGTAGGTGTCCCTCCTGTTAGTCCCCTGCTCCGTATTTGTGGGTTGGACCTGTTTGCCAGGTGTTTTCCTTTGATAACATGTTTTATGCTGGTATGCTTTTCGCTTATAGGTGTCCATGACCAGTGGGTTTAATATATTTATATGTTTCTTATTATATTTTTTGCACTTTCATGCACTTTGCCTTAACAATTAATAGTTAACATTTTTTCTCTATAGTGTATATATATATATATATATATTTATATTTATATATTGTTATATTTTAGTACTTATGGGTGTTGTAAAACACATGTATCATTGTTTGCACTGTCACTTTATTTAGGTTTGATAATGTGGTTAGGTTATTTATATATAGTTTAAATCATGGGTTTTGTGCCGGCACAAAAAATTTGGTATTTTTCCTAGTCCAATCATACCATAACCGAGGAGCTTTTCCCAGATGCTTGTTTAAGCACTGGAAGTACTAGGGGATACGCAGGGTTTTTAACTTGTATGTTTTGTCATAATTGTTGTTTTTTTTGTTGTTCTTAATAAAATGCTGTATCATTTTTCTACTTCATTGTGGTTTAATATTTTTGTGCTCCTGCCACTAAGGTATAGAGGGACTGTGTCCCCTTAGCCTTTTGTTGTTTGGTCTAATAGGCTATATCATTTTATAATATATATAAGCCACATACAGTATTATAGGCTTAGGGGCAAACTGGCCATAGGGAGCACGGGGAGAATTTTTGGTGGGTTACACTGCCTTGGCACTGACTGGCTTGGGTGTAGCCACGAAGTAAAAGGTAATTGATAACCATGCATTGGTAAATGCCCAATTAATGTCCTTTCAGCATCACATGCACATAATGTGTTTGAAATGTAAAAACGAAATTGACACATACCAAAATAAGTACTTGTCAATAAGTACTTGTCCCTGCTTTATTGAATGCGTACCAACAAGGTTTCAGATAGCAGCACCTGATGAAGTACCTGAGGATAACGCCTATTTTGTTTTGGGTGTAGCCCCCAGGAACCAGCCCTCCTTTAAAGCCTTTACATTCACTCATTCCTCTTCTAACATCCCTCTTTTCTATGTGCTTGATTAGGAAAAACCAAAAATGTTATAACTGGTGATCACTGCTACTGTCATAATACAAACATGGCAATTGCCTCAAGACAAAGATGTTCAGGAAGTAGACATTTAAAAGCCCACTCCTAGCCAGACTGTGTGTCAAAAAAAACCTTAAGCAAGCTTTGTCACTGAAGTAGAATTTCTCTCTAAGGAGGAGGCCAAATGGCCATTAGTTCATTAGGAAAGAATGACTGGAGAACAGCAGAAATGATGTTCTTTAAAAGGTACAGTACAATGAGACATATAGATTTTTGGCCTGTCTGGGCTGACTCCTGGGACAAAGCCATCCTAACAATTTTCTTCTACACCTGGCTGCTCCCGAACAATATCACTGTACTGTAGCTGCAATCATACTCTAAATGGACCTATCAGTACTGTATGAGTTTTTTTCTGTTTTCGAGCTTAAAGATGTCTTGTTTCACCTGCATCGAGGGCTCCTTTGACGTCATGTTTTCTTCACAGCAAAATCTTTCAAATGCAAGCACCACACTTTAAAACAACTCCAGGCCTTTTATCTGCTTAATTAGGAACAACACAATGAAGGAACTGCTCATCCCCTGACGATGAAACAACTTTTGAGTCAATTATCCAATTACATTGGTCCATTTTAAAACAGGGTGGAACAACATAAATAGCTGAAATGTGGATACCCTGAAATGAAAGCTGAAAGTCTGGACCTTATGCCCATTATATAACTATAATTTAAATATGTTTCAGTAAATGGGTAAAAAAAATAGTGTCAGTGGCCAAATATTTATGGACTTAACTGTATATGGGATTGAGTCAGCACAAGGGCAGGCATTTTGGGGTGTTTTTAAGTCATCAAGCCCTAAGTTAGTTGAAACTTTAAATCTGTATTTTATGTGATAGTATTGCCTTTATGGTGTATCTCTCTAATGCAGGGCATAAAAGGAGTTGGAGGAGGTGGGTTGGGTTAGGGTCCATGGTTTAGGACTGCTAAGTGGATCAAAACTCAACTTTTTGATTAATGTCCATACCCACTCAGGAGGTACCTTTTGTGTGGTTTTGATATTGTGTCCTCTCTCCTTTCCCAGCAATAGATACAGCAATTTCTGTCTCAGATTGGCAGGGGTTTGAGTGGCAGTGGCAGCGAATGCTGGAATACAATCTGAGCCAGTGCTCAGGATTTGATCATGGCACTGCACCCTCTTTCATTACTTATTAATTGCCTACCCATGGGGCTGTGCTTTGATGATGTTGGGACTTGGGAATGATTACAATATGTCAGGGTAAGCAAAAATAGCGATTCAGCAGGGAGATTGGCTAAACTGGTTTTGCACCGCTGGTTGGTTTTGTTCTGCTTTAAGTAAATAACCCCCCAAATAAGGAAAAGTTCTATTTTCTGGTTCTTCAAACTTACATAATATGTCTCTGATGCTTGAGCCTTGGCTGAGCATCATAAAATCGTAGACAGAGCTGATAAAGGTTCATCTAGATATCACCGCCTCTCTCTATCAGAGTGTTTTCACAACTGCCGATCTGGTCATGGAAAAAAATTGTGCCTTCTCCCAACAAACTCGACGCATCTCTTGAAAACATGTTGGTGTCACTTCTGTGTTTTTGCAAAGGCGCGTGTTGATAAATATAAACAACACAAAGGCAATGGCAGGAGCCAAAAAAGAGGAGGATCTGCCAATTTGTGCTTTCAATATATCTACACCAGTGCAGCACTGTGAGATTTATACAATGCTAATTTCTTACATAGTTACTTAGTAAGGTTGAAAAAACACATATATCTATCAAGTTCAACCAAGGGACAGGGTTGGAGAAAGTTATTTATTTAAAAAAAAATCAACAGCTAATAGTAAATGTAACTTTCTGCTAGAAAAACATCTAATCCTTTTTGAAGATTATGTGACAAGCTTCTGTGAGTGGCTATTCCACAGATTTATAGTTCTTATGGTAAAAAATGATTGTCACCTCCGGAGATTGAATGTTTCTATTTCCAGAGGAGTGCCCCTTGTCTTAAGAGCGGACTTTAGTTGAAATAATTTTCCCTATATGCTTTGTATTGGCCATTTATATATTTAATCAAGTTAATCATGTTCCTCCTCAGACGTCTCCTCTCAAGACTAAACAGATATAATTCTCGTAATCTTTCTTCATAATTAAGATCATTCCCCTAGTTAGTTAGAAAGTTTGGTGGTTCTCCTCTGCACCCTTTACATAGTCAGAGCGTCCATTCTATGAACGGGTGCCCAGAAGTGGACGGCATATTCCAGGTGAGGGCACACCAGTGCCTTGTAAAGAAGTCTGATATGTCCTAATAACAGGCACAATTATTTGAAATTATTTGAAATCAATTCAATAATCTTTTAAAAGATAATATAGAAGAATAAAGAATATAAAAGTTAAAGCAGCACTGGCCAAAATCAGATTTTTTCAGAGTTTGAAGGGGTTAGAACCCCTGAGATAAAAATCTAAGTAATGTTTCTTTGGTGTCCCCATTTAGCTTTGCTTCACTTTACCCTGGTTGACAACCCAAACATTTTTGGTGGCCATTTTTTTGTTCCTAGGGCCTCTCTTTGGATTTTGTGCTATTTTGGATGCACACAAAAGTGAAAAACTCAACCTTCCCTTCTTAATACAAACTAAAGGATATAGAATAGGATGGGATAGAATTCAACTTTCAAGATGAGCAATGGCTCCTTAGGAGGCTTATTGGCATGACTGGAGGGAATTCTGCTTGGGACTGTTAGGAGTGGTTATGTTTGGATCATGCCAGTAAGGAGGTGAGGGAAGAAAGGGTCCTGAAATGGAAGTAGAAGTGGCAATACTTAAAGTGGACCAACACCCAGGATTTTGACTATCCTGGGTCTTGGTCCACTTCGGTGGGGCACCCCCGATCGGGGTGCCCCGCTGTGTGGAAACCCCCCCGATCACCCGAAAAACTCACCTCTCCCCGCTCCCAGCGCCGACGGACAAGCCTTTTGACAGCTGCGGACAAGCGGCTCCTCCGCCGCCGCCTCCCGCGCGTCACTCTTGACGCGTGCGCCGGGCATTCGCAGACGGCCGGCGGGGGTGCGCACGTCTAGAGGACAAGGTAAGGGGATTTGGGGTGTTTGGGGGGGTTTCACCCCGCGGGACATCCCGATCTCGGATGTCCCGCGGGGAGGGAGATTCCCCGGCCGATCACGGGAGGGTGATGGTCCACTTTAAGGAAAGGACATAGGAGAGAGGTCCTCCTTTCTCATGGGTTCTCCTAAACAAGAAGCTAGCTATTGCCTTTTGGCAGGTGACTTTGGTTAATAGATAATGAGAAAAGGGCTTGGGTGTTGAAGCCCAGAAATCTCCTTAGCTAGATCATGGAGGGATATAAAAAGCAGCTTCCAATGTTTGCTTTGGTTTTGTTAGATGTAAAAATTATGCCCCCCCCCTCCCCCACAAAAAAATGAATGCAAAAAGAACATGAATGTTACTGTATTGATATGTTTAAATCTTTGTGGCAAGAACTTCCTTTTGTGCCTTGCACGATGCCAGCAGGCACCTTTTTACTTGCACTTTATACTGCGTAAATTTGAGCACGAGCCTCATGATTCAGGGTTAATTCCCATGATTCACATTTAACCTTAGAGACGGCCTTTAAGGCGAGAAATTGGTTTTATAATTTCCGCCGTCTTTTTGCAGGCGCCTTTTGATTAATACATTGCTGAGAGATTGGTGAATCTTCACTGTTCAAAAGCACATTAATACTAAAATACATAAAACAATATTACATTTCTACAAATCAATATGAAGAACAAATATTCTGTAAAGTATGGTAGGCAGGAGAAAGGGGGAACAGTCAGCTGATCATTTGGAGCTGTATTCAAGGATGCTTTGTAATGAGAAAACTGCGAGAGTGCTTTCATTTCTCACAAAAATAGGTCTGCTGCATGTAATTACTTGCTTATTATTATTGTTTATTTATATAACACCATCTTCTTTGTAGCTTTGTTCAAGGTATAATTCCAGACAAGGTAAAACATATTGTACAGTGATCATTATAAACTAGATGTTACAAATTTCAAACCAAAGAGACAATAGGAACTAGAGCCCTGCCCTTGTGAGCCTACAGGATTTGGGGTGGATACAAAAAAGGACGGGATCACAAGTGGTAGAACTTGAGTTTGGTGGTATGTTCCCGGTGAAGGTAATTCTTAAGCAAGGTTATATGCTTGTCTGAAGAGGTGAGTTTTGAGGGCACTTTTGAAGGCTTGGAGAGTTTGAGAGCGGCATATTTTGGGGGAGTGGGGGGGTGCATTTCAGAGAAGTGGAGAAGTCTGGAAGGCGGGAGTGCGAGGAAGTGACCAAGGAGGAGGACAGGAGAATGTCCAAGGCAGAGCGAAGGTTGCGTCTGGTTTGGTAATGCTGGATTAGAGATGAGATGTAGGGAGGGGCCTGATTGGAGAGAGCTTTGTAGGTTAGATTTGAAAGTTTGAACTGAACTCTCAGAGAGACAGGAAACCAGTGGAGGGATTGACGGGGGGGGGCAGCACTGGAGGAGCATGCGGGGTGTTGCAGTAACCATGTTAGGATATGACCAGGGCGTGGACTCAGGGTCGTATTTAACGCAAAGCCTCAAGCCTGTGGCTAGGGGTTCTGTTGTCCTGCCCCTGGGACATGACTGAAGTTCTCTTGAGCAAGAAACCTAACACCTGCTCTCCAGGTGAATTATTAGGGCATCCCACTGCTCTGGGCATGTGCACACTCACTGCACTGCACTCACTGGATGGGTAAATGGGAAGAAAACACTCCTTTGTGTGCGTAAGTACACAATGGCTGTCCATGCTAAACCCCCCCCCCCCACCCCAAGAAATATCCCAAACTGAATTCTACTGTGTTGACTGGATGGGAGCCTGTGCATGCACCATGGGATCACTGTTGAGGTGAGTATACTGGCAAACCCAGGAAGTTTCATAGAGCAGAACCTCCCAAAACAAGATGCCCCAGGGACAAGCTGTAATCTGGCCCTGAAAATCCAAATCCGTGGGGTTGATTTGCTTTAAAAATTGAGGGGGGGGGGGGGGGGGACATGAAGTGCCTAGGGCAGCGAAAATCATAAATACATCCTAAGTAATAAACATTTTAGTGGTATTTGGTAAAATGAGATGAGGGAGATGTTTTTAAGTTGGAGACAGCAGGAGGTGGCTAGGGAGTGACTATGAGATGTGAATAAGGGAGAGGAGTCCAGAATGACTCCCAGGCATTGTGTGCGGAGGAGGGAGTGGGGAGAGAAGAGAGTGTTAGTGTCAGGAGGTTGTGATCAGAGAGGGGATGTGGGGATGAAGATACACTGAAGTTATCTTTAAAAGTATTAGAGCATTGGAGATAGAAAAAATTAAGAGAAACAGTGGGAATGGCAACAGCGATGTGATGTAAGCACATCATTTTTCAGTTTTCAGAGGAGAGGATAAGGGCTAAGCTAATTTAAAACTTTTGGTCCAGTGTTAACTGGCACCAGGGGCCAGGAATATTTATTTTGCCATTCTATGCTTCAAAACATAGGTTGTTACTGGGGTTGATCTTGATGAAACTAATGCAGCTCCAACAGCTTCACTGATCTGGTAAGGACTTGATGACTAAAGCATAGACAAATTGACCACAGGGTAGTTATCTTCAATTCCCTGAGTATTATTTTTCAGCTTTTTTTTTAATACTTTATATGGTGTTAAGGGTAATGTTTTACATCAACATGCTTTTACCACCAAATGTTCACACTCCCTATTTGTCCATTCCCATTTTTTGAGGGGCTTGCTTGGCCTTTCCTATTATTGCCTCTTAGAAGCATACAGAGTCTAAAAAAATCCTTAAACCGGACCTTCACTATGATTTAATGAAAAGCCCAAACCCTTAAAAAATGATTGCCCAGCATCTAAAATTAATATATTTTAAGTTTTTAGACACTAACTTATTATTCCTTCCCCCATTGGGCTGCAACTGTGTTAATGACTTTAGGATACGGGCGCAGCCATCTTGACTCAGAAGCATCACACTTACTGAGGAGAGGAGAGTAGGATAAAGTATAGGGGGTGGGGTTATAGCTGTGCTTTGCTCAGACAGAGCAGAGCTGGGGTCAGGAAAAGGTCAGCAATCCCAGAATGCAGAGCAGCATAGTCAGAAGGCGCTTCCTGTTTGCAGGCTGCCTGATGTTCCATGAGCCGCCATCTTGGATGTTTAAAGGCTCATAACATGCAGTGGATGCAGGTAGGATGATTTTTATGTGAGCAATCTGTATGTACAGGGTGGAGGAAACATATAAGATAGACTCGGGGAGGCCGATTCATTAATAGCGCCAGGTAGCGACAGATGAGCGCCAGTAGCGTGATTTTCACAGCGCAAGCTAGTATTCGCTGTGCTTGGCCGGGGTTTGCTTGTTGACAGCGACTCAGTCGGTGTGCGGTAATGTTGAATACGGGGTTAGGGGTTGCTGTTTCACAGGTTCTGCGATGTATGGGTGCGCCTGACAGCGAATGGCCAGAGCGAACGGTATGCTGCAGATTCATTAACAAATCACGCTCAAAAATTTCTCGCGCTGTGAATTCCTTGTTTAAACCCCAGAGCGCTGGCGGCGATGTGTGATGTAAAAATTATACAAGTTTTTCTAAACATTTTGTAATATGAATACATTAATATCAGACCTGTAATATCAATTCTGCACATATTTTTTATTTTTTTTATTTTTACCTTAAAAAAAAATATCTAACATTGCCGTAGTGGTCACAGAATGTTTGCCGGTAAAAAAAAAAAAAAAAACATAAACTCAATTAATTATGAATATTTAAAGATTGCTCCATTGAAATGCATTGGAGAGCGCCAGGGAGCGCCAGGTCATACCTGGCGCTGTGATGGGATTAGTAGCGGCGCTGTTCGTTGCAGTCGGCTACATGATGAATCCCGCGCTAGCTGACGCTCTCGCCGGCGCTAGCCTCATTTAGCGTGATAAATGCGTCATTGTGACCGCCGCCGGGCGTACTTGAGTCGGTAGCCGCCGTTAGCTGTCGGTACCTGGCGCTCGTCAGACACTACCTGGCGCTAGCCCTTGATAAATAAGGGCCTTATTCAGAGTGAAGAGGAGCAACCACCTTTGAAGAGGAGCAACCACCTGCCTAGACTGTATAAGACTCTAGGGCTTGTGGTCTACCTCATTGTGGGGCACCCCAATGTGTTGAACTTGATACCCCTTTGTTATATATATATATATATATATATATATATATATATGTAACTAGAATGTAATTTCTGGCTAAAATGAGGAAAAGGTGCTTTTGTCTTATGTGGGAAACAGGTTAAACTAAAGTAAAGTGGAGTGAAACAATTTATTTATCTATATATGTAGGAAGTATTCGATTTGTCCTTGACTCGCTTTAGAAGCGTATTGTTATATGTAGCACATGACAGTAAAATGGTCAGGATACAGGAGCACACAGAATTGGGTTTAATGGTGGATCATGATGTGTATGGAAAACACAAATGATTTAAATTCTGAGGATGTTTTACACATCTAATCCTCCTAACCTGAGCTCTTGACAGCTGTCAAAAGATAAATGACAGTGGCAGCAGAAGAGCCTTGTACTTTAAAACTAAAATAATGATGTGTCAAGTGCAAAATCAATAACGCTATTAGATTTTAATATCAAGTACAATGTGTAATCAATAAATACCTAATAACGGAGCTAGCAGTCCTTGTCAGTGCACCGCTGCCTTCATAGAAGACGTTCTTTTAAAGCTTGGCGCAATTTAGCGAGCGCTTAGTGTTCAAGTTTTACCGGAAATGTCAAATTTAAAACTAATGTTGTAAAAATGAAAAATATTCAAAGCTGTTTTATATTTAATACCATAACCGCTGTAGCTACGAAGAAAGCTTCTGGATAAAGAAAGCATGAATTGACAGTTTTCAAAGTAAAATCATCTGGAAATCAAGCAGTTGTGGGATCTCAGTGGAATGCTTCTAATGCTCATTGTTGTCCTATAAAATAGAGAAATGACAGCCCCTCTGCAGGACCCATCCTAAACACTTGAGTCTTTCAGTAGAACTCAAGGAATGATTAACTTTTTTTTTTAACTTGGACACTATGGAGAGGGAGAAATCCTATAGTTTATCAGTGTCTGCATCCCTGTTTGGAAGCTCTCTCTGTTCTTGTCTGACATTTGGAAACTTGAATTTCAATTTTCATTGACATTGATTTATTCTTCTGAGCTCTGATGAAAAAAAAATGATCTGCCCCTCATATACACATACAAATGTGTCTCTGTGTCAGGTTCCTGCCAGGTCACAGATCTGCACACTGGATCACCAGCAAAACAGGTTCAATGTAAAGAGAAGGCACTGTGGAGCCTTTCTGATTGGCGGACTGGTTCCCCTGACAACAACAGCGTTTCCATCAGGGTCTGCCGCCCCTGCCGCTACTTCCTATTGGCCGGTCCTGCGATGTCGGGTGGTATGTTCCCCCCTCCCTGATTGGTCCCCGAGGCCGGATTTTGATTGGATGGCGCAGCCCCTCACTGGTGGTGACGTCATCCCCTCCCTGCAGATGCTCGAGGCTCTCGATGGCGCGACTTGCGCGACTACACCGTGTAGGTTCCTTTTCAATTATTATTATTATCTTTCTATAAAAATGTACCGTATACTGCAGATTCCTATCTATGATTAAGGACCAATAGCATCCGAAACGCGTCAGAGGACTGCAATTCCCCCATTGGTCTGGGTCTGTTATGCATGATTTTATGCCTTTGCTGACAACTTTTTGGATGGAGATGATTTTAACTTTTCTACAATAAAGATCAAAATTTTTAGAAGTGCGAACCCTTCACCTTTTTTATGCCAAGCTGTTGGGACCACCCCGGACCGTGCACCCTGCTTACCTTTCCACTCCCAGAGTGCGGTAACCTTTTTCCCTATCCTTGCGTCAATGTAAAGAGACATGCTGTTCGCTCCAGCAGGTAATCCGCTTACGGGTTTTCCCATCTGCTCGCTGTCTTTTGCTTTCAGCTCAGCCCAGTTAAGGTGTGTAGTGCTGTCACATGATTAGAGCAGTCAGATGATTAGTGCTGTCATGTGATAAGAGCAGTCACATGATTAGTGTGAACACATGATGCATGCGTGCCTCCTGATTGGCTCCCACTTGTTTTTTAAGGAAGTGCCTTGCACCAGGAAATTGCTGGATTGTCTTTGGATCTTCTCAGCCCCTTCCTTGCTTCCTGTTTTCCTGGACCGCGCTTACACTTATTAGATTCCTCATTTTGACCCTTGTTTCCTGGATCACCCTTGGACTGCCTCTTTCTACGGCTTGTTTTGACTACGCTTCTTTGCTGCCAGCCCCAGCATCTTGCTTGGACATTTGTATTTGATTCTCACCACCTGCCGTCCAGCCTAGATTCTGACCCTGCTTTGCATACCTTGCCTTCCTCCTACTGCCGTGCCTATCTACCTACCACCGTGCCCAGGCCCTGGTGCTCGGTACTGCCAGGTTGACGACCCACAGTGTCCGGCAGCTCAGCCTGTTTTTCCTTGCATAGGGCTCCAGTGAAGACCAGGGAATTGCTTAGACCCCAGGACCTGGTACATCTGGGTGTTCAGTGGCTCCACCCATTGGGCTCTCCCAGCTTAGCACCTGAGACTCTGCTCGGAGTAAGGTGATATCTTTCTAACAGTTGTATTAGTAACCATGGTCCAGTGACCTTAACCAGTGGCAACTGCTTTTAATCTGTTAATAATAGCAGCATGACTGTGGATCTAATAATAGATAATATACCTCCTTCCTGTAAAATTGTTGAATAATGGCGTAGACTGGTTGGTGCTTTCCTCTGCCTAAACTTCACAATCATTGCAGAGTATAACTGGAATGCAACTAGAATTTACCTCACTGCACACTGAGTTGACCCTTCATTTCTTCTAAAATACAACCGTATTTTATAATGCAAATAGGCCTTCTCTCCCCCAAACCTTAAAATCAGCTAGTGTGAACGAACCTCAAACATTATAAATATTGGAGATCTGCTCAACGAAATGACCTGCATGTGCTGGAATAACATTTCTATTGCAATTCTTCTGATGTGCATAGATGGGTTTACTCATCATGTTAAATGTTGGGCTGATATTAGAGGGGTTAACCTGGAACAACACCCTCCTGCACATTACTCCCATTAAGTCAGGGAAATCTTACCATTCTCTTGGTCCCCCATGAAATCGAGCTCTGTGATTGGCCATCGCAGGCATGTGGTCTGCAGACTTCTGATTTTCAGAAACCACGCGACCATGGCAGATAAACACAGCGCTCAATTTTGATGGGGGAGGGGGGGGTCCAAGTAGAAAGGTAGGATTTCTCCAGTTTATTAGAGGTTATGCACAGGATGTGCTAAAACAACGCCCATTTTGTGAAGTGCTTAACCCCGGATTTTATTACTACCAGGGGAAGAAAACCACAAGCTTGCAAGGAATTTCTTCCTGCTGGGATATACAAGTAACTCCAACCCCCCAATCTTGCATTTTTAATGTTTTTTTGAAACATGGCTGATTTAGCACGACAGTGTATCTGCTCCGGACTTCAGAATATACTATCACTCCAGGCTTTACGTTGTCACCATACAGAAACATCATATGAGGTAATCTAATGATGGACCTTATCCAGCAGGGAAAGTTCCAAAGACTTGACAGAAGCTCTGCTAAGGACTTGAAGAAATGGCTCACACCTAGAGTCTCAAACATAAGCCCAATGGACCCTGAGGTAGTTATCTTCATTATCTCTTAGATGTGGAAGTATGTATTGCTTTCTAGCCACTTCAGAACAGAAGCATATTTCATTCACACTGCTAGGGAGGGTAAAGGCTGAGAGGCAACTGATTAAAACATGCATGTTCAATTAAAAGGATTATATTTATTCTGTATGCAGTGTTTGCAGAATTTATCCAAGATTTGAAAAACATGAGAAGATAAAAAGGGAATACCACTGCTCTTCTTAAAAATAGTGATATTTCTACCTTTGAAAATTATGAAAAATTGCCTTACCTCAAAATGTACACAATGGTCATTGAAATCGATCAAGCGTGTTGGTTACAGATTGGTTTGGAGGAATCATAAAACAGGACAAACACATAGGACAATACAATTCATAGGAAAGGACAATCAGGTATCCTTCTCACCTTGGCTCATGTTTTAACTACTGCCCTCACTTCCAGAGTCACCACAGGGATGAACCCTACTTCAGTGCCTGGTCACATCTTAGGCCATCAGTCACAGTGGCACAGCCATGCCCTCTGCATTCACTACAAAGAGGAGGGTGTGTCAGCCCTCGGCACACTACCTCTGTTGCAATGAAGAGGGAGAGGGCATGGAAGGTAAAGATGCAATAGAGAGGGCGTGGAAGCGTGCCTGATATTGGTGGCTTATAACAAGCCCAGCACGCCATTAATCTGAACACCAAGTTCGGCCACAGATGGTGCACAATCAAGGCCTGCAGCGGACTCAGATCCAGCAATCAGGTAAGTTGCTGATCACCAGACTAGCACAGATTAGTGGCGGGGGACAGAAGGTAAGTACTAGAGACAAGCAAACCAAACTGGTAGAACCTGGTTTCAACCCGAATCTCAAGAAAAGTTTGGTTTGCCTCGAACCCGAACTTCACGTGGTTCGCGGCGGAGTGTGGAAGATGAACCTGGCGGGATTTTACTGGCACCACCCCACAGGTCATGGCCAGCCAAGGAAAAACAGAGACAGGGTCACAGATTAAGAGGTCAGAGTAGCTGAGCCAATCAGGAGGCCCTATTGAAGGAGATAGTCACGTGATGCGCCGTCTATCCACCATTATCGAGCTGGCTTCTGCAGAGAGAGCATTGCAGGGACAATTTAGGGACAGTTTAGGGCATTTTGAACCACAGCATAGGAGAAAATAAGGGGACAGGAAAGGAAGTGGGCACAGTGGGGGGCTAAAGGGGGCTGTGGGTGTGCTGCACAAAAAAACTGCATCTGTCTGTGCTGGAATCTGCTGGTCATTGTAGTCCACCCTGTAAAGTCTGAAAACTTCAGTGAGGGTTTTTTTTTTTTTTTTGGCCACATCTGTCTGGTTAAGCTGGCTCCTGTCACTGTGTTGGGGAACTTGGAATACACAGTGCCTCAGTGTTTCATACCGTTTTTTAAAAAATCAACCTTTTTACCTGCCAAGGAATATTTTTTTTTGGGGGGGGGGGCATCTCTGCTTTAGCTGTGCTGTGCAGGCCCTTTAAGTTGGGGTCCAGAGTGGCTCTTTGTTAAATACAATTGAAAAAAAACAATCTTTTTCACCTGCCAAGGAATATCTTAAGGAACCTCTTATCTGTTTTAGGAAATACTAAGTAAAATGTCTGGGAAAGGAAGCGGTGGGAAAGGATGTAGTAGAGAAAAAGATATCCCTGCAATTCCTTCTGCCACTAAGGATAAGGATGTTGGTGCTAGTACCAAAACTGTGATCTGCAGCCATGTGCCCAGGCCCAGTAAAAGGAGCACCAGCCATTTGCCCTGGCCCAGCCATAGTTGCAACAACATCCATTTGCCCAGGCCCTCCACTGCTAGTAGTAGCAGCAACAGCAATGTATGTGGTAGTAGTAGCAGCAGCAGTAATATACGTGGTAGTAGTAGCAGCATCAGCAAGCCAGAGTTGTACATTTCCTCCAGGGGGCATGCTATTTCGGACAATACATCTATTGTGGACTGGTTGGCTCTCACTCATCTCAGGAGAAGGAAGATTCTGACGCAATGACTTTGAGCCAGGTTGCAGTGGATTCATCCTCCACTACAGCTACACATCACAGTAAAAGAAGCCTTACTCTTCCATCATCTTTCTCTTTACTGCCCCCTCTTATTGGGGCACCAGATTTTCTCAGCAGCCTGGTTGCTATGGATAGTGATGAGGAGAATTTGTTTGACAGTCAGCCTTTGAAGTGTGATACGAGGGTGGTGGAGGTGGAAGCGGTGTCCGAGATGCATAGCTGTGGCAGTGGGGGTGGTGATAGACATGGGCATACTGGCAGCTATGAAGGTGACTGTGGTGTGGGGAGGCAAGTAGACCATGATGAAACAACAGAACAGGGAAGTGGCGGGGATCATGAGGAGGAGTCTGATGATGTAGTTGCTGCCATACCACCTGGTTGAGTCCAAAGCCTTTGGCTTGCACAGTTACGTGGAAGAGAAAGTGGGGCTGTGTACAGCACAGTGTATGCAACAGTAGATACTTGGAGCAGTAGCTACAGCCAAGGGCAATACAAGTGTGTCACGGTCCACTGGGTCAACCTTGTGCAGCACGCTGCTATGTGGCAACAAGGCCAGGCATTAGTAACACTGCCGCGTTTGTGCCGATCCTCCTCCTCCTCAACAGACATGAGAGAGCATGGCTTAGATTATCCTCCTCCTCTATCATCACTGCAAGGCACAGCACTGCCACACTGTATTACACATGCTGAGCCTGGGCGAGAAAAGCCACACTACCTGTCCAGGAGGCTATGTGTTTGCTATAGCCGATCTTATGCCTTCAAACACGCACCCCTAGACGCCAGAATGGTCTTTCCAAACACCGCTTAATCTGCAATTTCCCCATGAGCTGGAGTTCCACCCTACATATGCTGGACCATCTGTACCACCAGTGAAAAGCGGTGAATGCCCAGCTTTTCCAGCCAGTGTGTTTTCAGCTCTGACATTAGCAGATGATCACAGACATGTGTCACGTGCTGAGGCCTTTTGAAGAGGCGACGAGGTTTGTCAGCATGGACAACAACAAAGTGAATGATATTATGCCAGTGATATTCATCTTGGAGCAAACTCTCATGGCCATCATTTAACAAGGGACAGAGGAAGGATCCTGTCTGTCTCCTGGCTATTTGGATCTACAAGAAAAACTGGAGGAGGGTGAAGAGGAGGAAATCAGACCCCAGGAGGAGGATTTGGAGATGGAAACAACCAACTTATCAAAGGAAGGGATAAGGGAGGAGGCACACAATGATGACAATGATGATGAAGACAGCCATCATGATGGTGGTGGTGATGACGACAATGATGATGATGAACAAACATGGCAATATGAAGCAGAGTTGGAACCAACCGGGCCATCAGAAATGCTGACAAGGATGGCAAGCTGTATGCTCGGGTGCTTACTCGCTGACAGCTGCATTGTTAGTTATTCTATATCAGGACAGGCCACATGCATTGTGGTCTCTCCCTAAAGATTGGTGACCCACCCACAAGAAAATTTTTAGAACATTTTTGTTATTTTTTTATGTATCACTTTAGTATGAGGGGGTTATTTGGAATTACAGGTCCTGTTGGAGGTTGCTGCTGCAAAATCAATTGCTGGGGTTAGGTCCAACCCCAAATTCCCACCACACCTCAGGATTTATCTTTAGTCTCTGACAGTCGCGCGCCGGGTGCTGGCGGAGTCGTTCACGCGCCCATGCTTTGGCACCACACATCATAAACAGAGCCTATTGTACAGACGCAGTTGCGCACTAAAGTTTTTTCAATCCAAGACACCATTTACATACTTGGGGCAGCTCCTTAATGGAGCGCAACGGCGCAGAGCACTCCAGCACCAGTGTGAGGACATAGGGAGCCACCTTCCAAGGCTCTAAAATACAGGATTCTTGGTTTAATCCCAATGCGTGAGAATCAGCCGGCGACATATGAATTCCTTATAAGGCACATATATCTGAGCAATTCATTGAGGTTTATCCAGCCATAAAAAACAGCACTACTGAACCACTTTAGATTTAAATCTGAGCTCCATGTTGCTAAAAAACAGGGCACTGAAGAAGCCATGTTGGTGAAACATGTTTGCCCTGATTGTGCTGATCATCACATGAGTAAGCCTAAGAAAGAATAACGTCGATACAATGAATTGTATTTATTTATTTATCTATTTAATGACATTGTATATTATCTATTGTTTATCAAAACAAAAAAATGTATGTTGCTACATCAAATTTATGATCAATTGTTTTTACATGTAATGTCTGCATTTGTAATGAATTGTTTTTTAATGAAGATGAAATAAACATAACTAAAGATAAATCCTAAGGTGTGGTGGGAACGCTAGGTCCATATAGAATTTGGGGTTGGACCTAACCTCAGCAATTGATTTTGCAGCAGCAAGCTGCATTGTTAGCATAAAGCAAAAAGACGAGTTCTGGATCTCCACACTTTTAGATTTATGGGGGTAGTAGTAGTAGCATTAGCAGAGACTGCAGCCATTGAGGAAAGAATAAGCCCTGTTGCCTCTCCCGATTTATTGTGCACTTTAAACTATCAAAGACAGTCATTGGCTAGTGAAATGATAATTTGGCGTGGGCAATTCAAATGCTAATTAGTCCACACAAACATGTTTTATACAGCTTTGGGTGACTTCAGAGTGTTATTAAGGACTTTTAGGGGCATCAGGCATTGTTTTCCATGTGTTTTAGATGAAAGTTCGTCCCAAACTAGTTCAGACCAAAGCAAACTTTTTCGCAAAAGTTTGGTGAACTGGCAAACCAAACTTTTGAAAAGTTTGCTAATTTCTAGTAAGAACCCTTTTAATCCATTCCTAGCTTTGGCATATCTGCTACCTCACTGTGGCTTCTTTCCAGGACCACCATGGGAATGAGCTCTAGGGGAGGGGCTTTGGGGGGACTTGTGCTATAAAAGCTTAAAGGAACGCTAGCTGCTCACAGCTCCCCTTCGGCTGTGGTTGCTCGTGCCAGTCAGACACTGCTGGTGCAGGCGCAGACAACTGCAGGGTGTTGATATTGGTCATGCATGCGCTGTTGGAGCAGCACTAAAAAAAGTATAAAGGTGATTCCAGGGAGTTTTCACTGAGGGACATCCTGAATAAGAATGACCCAATGGAAAGGCATAAACCAGTCCTAGAGTCTTACAGACTGCTCAAGCATCTACATTTAGGGGTTTAAAGGCATTAATACAATTTCCTGTTGTATTCCACTGTAAAACTAACGCTAAAAGTGTGGCCTAAAATGTCATTTACCTGCTGCTTCTGATACCCTAGGCTAGGGGGAGGGGGCGCTATAATTAGCAAAGTGTTGGATTTTCTTTTGAACTCATTTCTTTTACAGTTGCATGCAAAGGTTTTGGCACTCCTGGTCAAAATGACCAGGCTTTATCGATTTCACTTTAAACCAGACCAACACCCATTCTGTGAGATACAGAACCTTGGGGCCCAATCAATTGTGGCTCCAGTGTGGCAGTACTACAAGTTAAGTGACATTAGGGGGTAGGTTGTAGATGTGTCCTGAGGGCCCAAGCAGCTGCCTGTGTTGCCAAATGCCAGCCCTGGGGACAAAAGAAATAAGGTATAAGGAAAGCTTCCTTCTACAAGAAATTAACCTTAAACCGGACCTTCACCCTGATTTAATGAAAAGCCCAAACTCTTAAAAAACAATTCCTCAACATCTAAAATTAATATATTTTACATGTTTAGTCACTAATTTATTATACTTTCCCCCACTGGGCTGCAACTCTGTTCGGGAATTTAGGATACGGGCGCCGCCATCTTGACTCAGAAGAATCACACTTACTGAGGAGAGGAGAGTGGGATAAGGTACAGGGGGGCGGGTTATAGCTGTGCTTTGCTCAGACAGAGCAGAGCTGGGGTCAGGGAAAGGTCAGCAGTCCCAGAATGCAGAGCAGCACAGTCACTTCCTGTTTGCAGGCACTTCCTGTTTGCAGGCTGCCTGCAAAAATGGCAGCTTCCATAAGCCGCCATCTTGGATGTTTAAAGGCTTATAAAATGCAGTAGATGCAGGTAGGATGATTTTTAATGTGAGCAATCTGTATGTACAGGGTGTGGGAAACATATAAGATAGACTCTTATTTAGAGTGAAGGTCCGCTTTAATTTATTGTCACCCTTATACTTGAAATAAGGATCAGTTTCTAAGGAACTGTTGATATATATCCCTTCACATCAAACAAATCTGTACTATATTACTTATATATACCATAGTATATATGCCATATATATACTGTACCATATATACCATATAGTAATACTGTTCCTTTTACCTGTTCCACTTTTGCTATAAAATGTGCCCCTTGACAAAAATGTCAGAGCTATTTACATATACAGCATGTAATGTATTTGGTGAATATACATTATTCTAATTCTGATGATAACATGGACTTGTGTAATTATATCTTAGTGGCCTAGTGCTAATGTCTTTGTAAACACTCACCCCCTTGTAATGTATCAGAACGCATATTTACTCGCCCACCATTGTGCATGTGATAATAATATCAGACAATGTACTCTATAATTTTAAGAATATTGTTTTTGTAGCCATTGTTTTGCAGATTCTTTTCTGGGTTTTATTTTTTGCCCTCGGTTGCATTTATGTTCCTGTAAAGTTAACCACTGGCAGCTGGACCTCTGTCATAACTTTTTATTATCTGCAGATTTATTTTCCATTATTAGATTATCTCTGTGGTGTAGACAAGTGTCCAAACTTCCCTGTCTCATTTCTCCTGTCTAAACATTTTTTGAGTATTGTATCGGCTTATATCTTGCCTATAGATATCCAAGGGTGAGCTGGTCCTATCCTACCATTCCTGAGCATTATGATCATCTGAGGCTTCATTACTAAATGGTGAATGGAGAGCACAGACAGGAGGGGAAGCATCCCTGCAATTGCCTGCTGTCACTTGATGGATGGAGAACAACCTGAAAGTTAGTTCTGCCTATAGCTACATACCGACATTAAATAATTGAGGGGATATACATATATATATATATATATATATATATATATATATATATAATCTTAGAAGTAAAAGGGAACAGTTGCTACATCACAATAATAATAATTTGGAGTGACTCCTGGAGTGGTGTTTAGTAGCCAAACACCAATATTGCACCCCCTACCAGAAGCCCTAAGACAACCTTGTGTACATTGCCTGTAGAGGAAAATGTTTTTTTACATTGCCTACATGCTTGGCCTTCTAATGATGAATCCCTACTTGGGATTTTTTTTTTATAACTGCCTCCCTCTAACCTATATCTACCTACAATCTTGGTAGTATGTGCGTTGCATGTCCTGGGATAGCAATGGCAACGTTCCCTCAAGTCAAGTCAAAATGTTTTGGTCACACGCACAACCATGCAGTGTATGATATACACGAAATGTTCTTTAAGACTGTCCAAGAAGTGCAAAGCACTATGTGAATGTAGCTTTAGTTATGGCAAAAATAGTTAAAGAATTTATAAGCTTTCAAGTTTAAAACTTTATAGTTATATAATTTTGAAGGTGGGAATCCATCATGAAATAAACATGGCCCTGGATACTCTTTGTGCCACTGACCCACAACAGCTTTGCCTATGCTCTGAAGTTTTATGTGTCAAGCTGTATGTCAATACAGAATTACAACCCCCTCCCTTAATATTTGGACTTTTTTTCTACCAGTTTTACTAAGAAAGTCAGAGTCAGCAGGGCCTGGTGCTCACCATGTGATAAAAGTTAAGAGGATTTGCAGGAAAGTTATGATAAGGGTTAAGGCAAATTAAAGGCGGATTTTTCCTTTAACATCTGAAAACTACCAAAGATATAACAATGGAAACCTATAGTGTACGTCTCACAAGTTCCATGCCGACATACATAATTATTGTCAATTATTTATAAAGTGCAGGCATAATTTATTGAGCTTAACCACGTAGCAAATAATATACTGTACTCGATACAGATACTCCTACGCCTCAGAGAGAATGTATAGAACCGAATTTCCTTAAAAGGATGAAATAAACCACTGCCACATATAGCCGTGAGGCCGCCCACATTGTTTGTACAAAACTCCCAACTGAAGACAAGTAATGGACATGTTGTATTGAGTATCAAGGCAAAGTAAAATGTTCCAGACGTCACACAGGTTTGTTGTGTGATGTGTATAAATGTACACAATACTAGTTCACAACCACTATGCAGTTTTAAAAACAAGTCCTAAGACTCAGCAAGGGTTGTCTGTATAATATTTTACCAGGCTTGAGAATCAAGGTGTTCTACCAGTAAGATTCCAAATTGTAGGTTTGGGGATGGGCGGATAATAAATAATGTGACATGAAATGGGAAAACATGTGGGAAATGGGACATGCGAAGTGGATGGTATGGCCTCCATTGAGCCCTGCTTTCAAGGAAGACCTCCAGAAACTGAATTCAAATTACAGTTGTAGCATTGGGAGACAAGTAGAATGGGAAAAGTTAGATCCAGTTTAGTTCTCTTTTTGATGTCTGTACAACCCTCAAGCTTAACGAGAAATCCCCTGGTGACATCAGTACTGTGCAGTGGTAATTATTCCACTTACGTCCCTTTTGTTCTTATGAGAACTATGTCTAGTTCAAACATTTAATCCTAAGTCCCAAAGACTAAATACTCCTCAATCCTAATGTACCCATATCAATATAAAAGTACTTGAATGCACTGTCCCCAACATGAGGACTTTCAAGAGTAAGTCCCCAAGCATGGAGTGGTTCAAAATTCCCCTTGCTTGTTTGACGGCTTACATTTTATCTTTACCTTAGTCTTCCTCATTACTGGTGAGTTATCACCATTAATGGTCTGCAGCACAATTTCCTAGGGTTAGTGGGTCCCATTTGAGCTAGAGGTCTAAGGTACGGGCTCATGGCTTCATATATTCTATATACCTACTGTGGGTTTAAATAGTCCATCTGGTTGAGAAATGTCAACATTTCCTTAGCTTCTCTTCTTTATTGCTGCTGTTTATTTTGGCGTGTACTGTAAAACTACAAACGGATATAATAAATAGATTACCTACATGTTCTCAGTTTTTTTTTTATGCCTGTAGTCTACATTTCCTGAACGCTCGCATGTCACCTGTAGTATGACACACACAAACTCATCACATGGTACGTTCTCTGGGCAGTAGTGATATATCCTTCGATGGTGGTATAATTATTTTATAAATACTGGGAAACTGGGCAGGATTGAGGGAAACTAAAAAAGCCAAGACTAGGGTTGACGTTCATCTTTCATCATGGCCATGACATTTATCCCTAAACAAAAAGTATTCAGGACCAAGGTTCAAATCTAAGAATGCCTCTCACAGCCCAAATGTAAAACTTTGAATTGGGCAGGAATCTGTTGCACCAAAGGCTACATCCAGTAAAAAAACTAAACTGAAAGATCCAGATGTTTACAGAAAGCAGAGCAATATCAATACACCTACATTTGCATTTACTGCAGAGGGGTATTCTTTCAGAAGGTTAATATTTATGCAAACAAATTAGGTTGTTAATTTAACCCTTGTGTTATGCTCAAGATCCTAAAGGTTGTTGCCCTTCAGGTAATAGTGAAGTCCAAATGGGAAAGTGTAGTGAATGCTCCCTCCAGGAGCTGTCTGCTTCACTGTTTTAACCTTCCTATAATGTCCCCCAGTGACCATATAACTTGCTATATTTCAACACAAGTTGTATTCAAAACAATTTACACTATTTTTAAAAGCTACTAATTACGCTAAAACAAATAGAGAAAACCTTTTTTCCAAACAGATTTTAAATTGTCTGCCTTCTGCATTTTTTCAGAATTCTCCATGTACCGGCAATCAAAATTCACAACTTAAGATCATTAAATATCTTTTTATAGTCAGCAGCACTAAGCGTACGTCCCAAGATGGCGCTAGCTCTGCTCACAGAGGACTCTACAATCTCCGATCTCTTTGTTTCTGACCATTTTGCTTAGATCTCTGCTTCATTGACTGAAGCTGACATGCAAAGCTTGCTTAATGGCCTGTGCTAGACAATGGGCATAATGATGTGGTTAATGCTCATAACGAGCAGCAAGGGGAGGTTGACTTCTTCGCCTCCAAAGTAGCAAGCTTGATGGGAAGCAGCAGGATTCCCGAGTCCCCGCATGCAGCTGATTTCTCTGACATTTTCTCAGGGGTTCCATCCGCTACACTTCCTTTTGCCTTATTGATACTGTATACAGATTCCTAAAAGCACAGCAAATGTCAGCCATCTCTTTCAGAACACTTCCTCCATGACAGAGACAATGCAGTTATCTTTACTCATCTTGACCTTCATTATTCCTTGGCTTTAAAGTAAAACTCTGCAAAACTTTTATTTTTCTTTTATACTGAAGGGTTGGCCATTAGACTCAGGAATTGTATTGTTGTTAATATTCTCACTGGGGGATTAGGTTTGTCTGTGTTGGGTACCGCAGGCATAATAAAGAACACAACAAGATTTCCCTACAGTTAAAGTTTAAAATAGCCTCAGACCAGGCTCCCTGTGCCTGCCAGCAGCCACAACTGGTTCAGAATCAGGGGAAGAACGACCACCCTCAATCTCTCTCCAAAGAACATGGTTCGGACTAACAGTATTGGAATAATTGGCCCAGAATATAAGGCTTTAGGGGGGGGGGGGGTAGGATGGACCAGGGGCACAGGGAATGAAAGTAGAAGACACTAGAAGACTTCTGTAGGCACATTCATCAGCATTATCAAATATTCACAGTTCGGCCTGGAAGTCAAGGTTGGCTGTTGCGTGAGCTCTTTAGCCATGGATGGATCCTCAATAGAAAGAGAGCATTCACATGGCCAGACTCTGTTGGATAACATCTGGGTAGAGATCACAGAAAAACAAACTGGGTTAGACAGACAGCTATGCTACTAGCAGCTGTGTTCCTACATATTTTCCACTGTGCCCATCAATAACCAGAGCCTGAGCTTGATTTCTGGAAATCCTTAAAGGCAATGTCCACTTTCAACGGCATTTTCATAAGTGTATATTTTTTTGTATTTTTTTGTGCCAAATGACGGCCTCAATGTGTGAGTTTATGTAGTATATCTGGTATTATTTTTTTATGTTACCAAATGTGTGTTTTATGGAAGCAGTTTTTACTACCATGTTGCTACTTTCAACTGTAAACCAGGTCTGTAAACCTGAGAGCCCTGTACACCCAAAATGCTACTGTCACTTCCAAATGCACAAAAAAGTTGATTCAGCATGAAACCAAATTTTTGGGGACTCGCGCTGACCGATTTTTTCCTGAAATTCACTAGGCAGAAGGTAGGAAAAAAAAACTCACCCCCATTCTTGTTCCAGTGCCACAATTAGATCCAATACGCGCGGCAAAAGCCGTCTTGCACAGCTGACAGTGCGGCCGGCCTCCTCCGCTCCCACAGTGCAGTGTGTTTTCCAGAAGTGAGCAATTCTCTAACTCAAATTTCTTGGAGAATTTTTAGGAAGTTCGCTCATCTCTAGTTGCCAATAGCAAGTTGGTGAAAACTGCTTCCATAAAACTCACATTTAATAACATCAGATGAGTTCCTTTATTTTAGCGGACATTTAAAGGGACAGTTCAGGCAATGACAGTAATTAGGCACCTGACGCCTGTCCCAGGGGGCTCTACTCCAGTTTCTGCGGTGCACAGTAGATGCTGAGCAGGGCTCCAAAGATTGCCCCTTCTTTCCTTTCCATTTCTCCATGATTACCTTCAAATATGGCTTTCCAAAAGACACTGTGGCTTGTCATGCCCACGCATGTCTGGAGAAATAAGGCACAGAGACATCTGTGCAACCACATTTGGAGTGTGGTCATGGAGGAATAGAAAGTAAAGGAGGGGAAACTTTGGAGCCCTGTTACAGCATTTACTGCATGCTGCAGGAAATGGAGGAGAAGCACATGGGACAGACTTCAGGTGAGCTTCTTGCTGTCTTATTATTGGCATTGTCTAGACTGTCCCTTTTAGTGAGAGATAAGCTTTCAGCCATAATACAAGTCTGCAAACCACTCAGCCAAGACATTTGTCCCAAACACTCAAGACTATCAACAAGACAAGCAAAAGAAAACTGTAGGTAGTTTAAAGCCTCACCTTTGGGACATTCTGGTTTGGGATGCCTGCCTGTTAAAATTCTCTAGCAAGACAACAGACAGAAACATTGACCAAATCCATGCTCCTCCACTGTTATTTCAGATCACAGAATGGTGCTTAATTGGGTATGAAGGACTCCCTTATTGATTGATATACTATGAGAGGTCGTATGGGACCAACTCAGCCTCTTGAGTCTTCAAGGGACTAGGTAAGTAATGTGGCTTCTTCTTTGCCCAGACAACCACTCAAATGGTTAATCCAGCACAGGCTGGCTTTTCTTTTTTCTATCTAGCATTTTTTTGTCACAGATTTTAGATGTTTATACAGATCTCCTTTAAGAAGCAGCACCTAGTGAAGTCCCAGCGGAGGACCGATCACTAACTGTACACTGATAGCTATAAAGAGAAGAAAATAAAGACCACTGCTAGGCAGAAGGCTACAAAGTGAACAAAGAGTTTAATACTAATATGAGCTGACACTGCAAAGTTTATATTCTATTTTAGATGCTTTTTGAAATTGTCTGACTGAATTACATCATAAAACCATCTTAAAAATTACAACTAATATTTTACTTGATCCTTTTCAAAAGCAGATTCTCATGTGCATACCAGCTTTATCAAGTGTCGAGATTAATTTTGTTCATGACTTCTATGCATCTTGTATCTAACAGATGGCAGTTCTGCATTCAAAAGCGTCACAGATTTGCTAAACTGATTTAGCTCTGCAAAGTGTGGCCTGAGAGCCCTGTAATGTTCCTTTCTTTCCTCTACCTAGTTGCATTGTATAGTACTCTAGTTGTCCATAGATTCTGCATTGTGTAAAATTTACTGTACTTACCATGGACCAAAATTGGTTCCAAACCAAGAAGATGACTAATGAGCTAATAAGGTGAGACAGCTGTGACCTGCAATCCCCAATGGCAGCCACGGCCTGTTTCCCTTGTGGACGAAGTCCGAAAGAAATGATTTGCATGGCTCTGCCTACGGGCTAGGAATCATGGATAAATCTTGTTATTCTTTATGTGTCATTTCTGTTTGAAGAAATCTATTTTCACCTTGTACCCTTGAAAAACACGATTTTATGCCTAATGTGGGTCTCTCCCTAAGATAACTCGATCCTCTAAAAATACAGGCCAAACCTGGAGTAAAAGCCAAAGTTACTCAAGAATAGCTTAACAACTATGTTACTATTCTGCAGATGCTGGGTCAGGGGCCATGTGAAAGAACTAGGAATCTGTGCCTAGATTGCAATAAATTATTCCCTCACAATCCCAATGTCACCTCATTTAGCTTGAACAATTTAAAGAATGGACAAAATCATTCAATAAGGAATGCACCACATATGTACAGTGTGACAATGTAAATGAACTTAAATTGTGTCCAGATTGGTTGGTCCTGGTCTTCCCTGACTTTCCACCTTCGGGCTGAGCTGCTAAACAGAGATTGCAGCAAGTAACAGAAACAGACAAAATAGTAGATGAGTGATGGAGGAAAGCTGAGCGGAGAGAATGTTTGTAGAGCTCTGGAGCCTCTAGGAGCTGTATCAATTTTGGGGAGCGACTGAAGCTGCGTGATTGAAAATTGCTTTATATAAGTGTATTGAGAGTGTTAATCATTTTATGCATGGTGGAATTTTGTGGACCCAATAAAGGTTTTGGAACATACGGGACATTCTTTTAACTGCTAGTGTAGGGCCAGCGTTAGGGGGTGGAAAAATAGGCAATGGCCTGGGGTCCCCATTAAAAAAGGATCCCCTGCCTTCAGTGCATTGTATGAAGCTATGTTGTCTCTTGTTCGGGGTGTATAATTGGATGCTTGTAGAGGAGAGGAGTTGGGAGAGGATAGAGCCAATAGGGTTGGATGCCAATGGGGTTAACTGTGAATTGTGACTTTTAGTTCAATTTTTAAAAAATGAGGGCCCCACTTTTGAATTCTGCCCAGGGTCACGGTTTGTCTAACACTGTCCCTGACCTGATTTTATTAGTTTTTTGTGAACTTGCACCATGTTTTCTACATGAACGGACAGATACCCATCCATACAATCTCATGACTAGGTTTGCTGAAATGGGGGCATTTGCGATATTTTAGCGAGGTGGATATCTATGTTGTTAATTATTTTGTGCTGTTTTTTGTAATTAACCTTAATTACTTTGATCTGTTTTTACGTGTGCATTCACAGTCTATTTCTGTTAATCAGTACTTCTAAAAAAAGAAAATCTAGAAACGGGTTGATTTCCGGTATTGAACATTGCACTAATGAGGCACTTATAAGGCTCTTTGGACAGTGCAGATGTTCAACCTTTGCATTGCTTTAATGTGTATGTGACCCCAGACATCCTAAATGGCAGCCACGGAAACTGGTCCTCAGAAATAAATGCCTCAACAAGGCAGAGACCAGGGAAACCATGGCAACAGGGAGAACTCTGCCTGGTTTCCATGGACACTGATAATGTATCTGGCCACCCTGAAAGTAAGCAACCATTTTAGGGTCTGTACTTTATGCAATAGCTTGCCCTAGATCTGCTCGGTAGATGAGAGGTCACAACGTGACTATAGCTTGTAATTGATGCACACCCAAACTTTTAACATGATCTTCACAGGAACAAATACCATACACAGTATCAGATTATTAACAGAAATAATACATGGACTTACCTAGCAGCGCTATTAAGAAAACCAGAAACAGGGGGGGTTGTGCTAATTATTTAGTGAAGCAGGTTTAACTATGGGTGCACATTTGGGTGTGCATTGCAGCCTGCATATCAGAGATCTTTAACTTCGACACACAAAAAACTGCAATAAAAATATTTGTTCTAACTTCTCCCCCCAAAAAATGCACATGTGATGGGGCATTTTTAAAAATTCTTCCAATGAGGTCAGGATCATTTTTGGAAAAAACACCACCCTATAGGATATACAGAACAAATTGGCAAATTCATAGCCCATGCGATGCTGTTTCCAAACAGGAAATGATCATTTCCTCATTGGAAAAAAGATGTACCTCAACTTAACAAATGCCCCATCCCAGAAACAAGTGATGCTTTTGAGAAAAAAAAATAGAACAAATATTTTTTATTGCACTTTTTGTATATTATGCTAAAAAAGTTCACTAAGATATAAGTTTCAGTCCACACCAAAAAGTTCACCCAAGGTAGAAGCGACTTCACAAAATAAATAGCACGATGACCCGCAATGAAAGCATGCCTGTGACAAATGCAATCAGTATAAAGAATTCTACACACCATTATGGTGGGTGTGAGGCAGATAGAATTCTGACCTGCTATTTATTTGTATATTCATTTTAGTGCATGGCTCTCAAGAATAAGGTGCAACCACATTGCACACACCTTTCAGCCATGAGTGCAGATTACACTACTGGGCAGACTCAACTCTTTATCCCAGTAGAAAGTGGTGTAAATTGGCAGAGAGCAGCCCCAGCAGTAGCGTCCCAGGGAATGAAGGAATTGCATTTAAAAGTGTCAGACATCAGTATCTGATTATTATATACAAATACATTTATGCATTTTTATGATACTGAATGCTGAATGTAATACTCAACTGGGCCACGTCAATAGACGGGATAACAGGGATGGCCTTTTTGGGGGCTGGACGATTTCCCTTTACCCAAAAGGGCCATGTTAGGCCTCCACATGCCCCCTTCCATTGAACCAGTGAACAGAGGGGGGTGTGCCAGCTCACAGTTATGATGGCAGGGGCGTCTCCACATCGAACACAGGAAGAGACACGTGATCAGGCATGCAGTTCTAGAGATGGATCCTGCTATTAGATAAGATCTGCATCCCCGGACTATCAGTGACAGTCTACGTGGGACACAAGGTGAGTATAGTGTTTTTTTAAGCCTGAAAATGGTCTTTAAATGTCCACAGGTTAATTTGAATTACTGGAAATTCTGTACTCCTTCTTGGCTAACAGATATTCCTGAAAAGATTATAGGAGGGGTATTTGTCATTTTCTGGACCTCATGTCAAGAGCTTTCACACCGTGAATACCCTAAATAGGAATGTTATTTGCTAACAAATGTATGATATCTAACATAAGTGTAAGATATCTGATATCTAATTGGAATTGTCTCTTCCTTCAAACCTAAACAGATTTATGGAAAAAAAAAACTTAATTAACTGCAGTACAACAGAAGCAGAGAGCTCTCCACACCTTAATAAATAGCTCACATAAATGTATATGAACCAAAATCAATATATATCGCATGGATGTTTCCCCCACTTTAACAAACTGTAGTCCTAAGACCTTGATGATAGGATATATTTAAAATTCTTTTATTCAAAATTCAAAGTATAGTTTATTAAATTATTACCTAAAAATAAATAGTTGTAACACATTTTTCAAATTCTGCAGAGTACAGAAATGTGCAGAAACGTGAGGCAGATTTACTATGTCAAGAAAATTAGAGCAAAATTGCCAGTTGGTTTGATTTTTTTTTTATACCTGCAATCTGACTGGTCCTGCTACAACTTTTTTTCAAAATGCTAAACACTTTATAATTGGATTGACCTAGACCACATATGGACCACCCATAAACATGTTTATTTAAAATATAATATCCAGAACTATCATGTGTCATGTGCAGGGTCATGTAGATTGAATAGGAACAAAACTGCAGATTTTTACTCTCTGTGCCTGGTTTGTGATTGTGCAGCTGCTGGAGGGATGTCGGGGATGGCGCCATGGCCTATGCATGCAGCATAAGATCAAGGTGAGTTTGGGGATTAAACACATGAGGCATCCCTAATTGAGATGCCCCACAAACATAAAGACCACCATAGTCTTAATGACTCTAGGCTGGGCAAGCTCAATGGCTAAAGAATATCTTAGGCTGGGGAAGCTTAATGGCTAGAGAATATCTAATTGGAATCCCTTTGATTGCAGGGGTCTTCACATGGGATGGGAGTATTTTGTGGATAGAATGAGTAGAATGAAGGTTGTATTCACTTGGGTAAAGGGTCCTTCTCATGAATTTAGAGTACAGTTTTAGCTCAGGGGGCCTTCATGGATTAATATTGAAGTCACATTAGGAAACATTAGGTATCTTATACTGTAGAATGATGGAGTATTTTGATTGAGGACTATTATGTATTGAAGTGATGCTCTGTATCTGGAAAGGAAATTGGTGAAATTATGGTTAATAAGGCAATTACTTTGCTATGATATTGTGTGGAAAATATAACATTTGATTGTGCCCGCCTAAGTGGGGATTGAAGATTAATGGTAAAGTTTTAAAAGGAACATGAGCCTAGTGCTACACATTGGTTTAACAGCTTTGGCACAGGAGATGTCACAGAGGTTTACACAGACATGGGGACCTGCAAGAGGGGACCCCGTAGTGATAGTGTAACTGGTCAGGTGGGCATGTAACTGCCACAGGAAGCTTTTCAATGGTGAATACAGAGATGGCAAGGCTAGCCTGTGCAGTCTTGACATGGCTAAACAAGCATCCATAGGGCAACACAGCTTTGATGGAATTACAAAATGGTGGAACAAAGTTGGACACAGGATTCTACCCTTCATGTTTGCCTCACATTTCAATATTGGACTGTATGAATATGGAAGAACATAGGAGCCCTTCTATTTGATCAACGAGAATTCAACATTAGATTGAAAATCATGACTGTATCATCAAACCCATTATCAGATTGAGTCATATGTGAGGGTACCTTATATACAGTATAGAACGTTCCATCTACACACAATATAGAGCCTGACCTAACAACTTGGAGAGGGCTTCACCATGTTCCTATGTTGAGAATTTGGCTTTCTTGGACAGTTCCCATGCCTCTTTTGCCTTGATTCACTCCAGTTTATGACCTCATGCTAAGGCTGCAGTGGGATTCTACAAATAGTCTCTACTAAAATAGTGAGCATGTGACACAAGACAGCTTATTCAGAGCTAATTGGAAAGGCAGATTCTCCTACCATACGGAGGATATGCTGAGCCAACTCTTGACATAGAGTGGATAGCATAAATCATACTATGAAAATAAACCAACTGTGTTCTTTTCCGTTGTAGTCACACTGTGCAGTCCGGGGACATCCATACTAGAACAGTGTAGAAGTTTAGCACTTTTGATGAGTTGAAAACTTGTGGTCCTGTATGATGTCTCAATGGTTTCTGTGACCCCAATGAGGATAGTTTCAGTTTAGGTACAGTAACTGCCAGTCTATTTTGAGAAAGGTCTAAGCCGGTTAAACAGCCTGGCACAGTTGGAAAAGAAAAGTAACGGCCATATTCTAAGTATCTAAGTTTACAGTACGTCCTGCTCCAGATAGAATACTTACACTTGAGGATAACCCAAGTGTAAGTATTCTATCTGGAGCAGGACGTACTGTATACGTATAATACCAATTCTACAGGTGAGAATTTCACAGACTTGTATTTTTGGAGCTTCCTCTACCAGAATCTCAGACATACTGCTGCCTGGGTTCAACTGACATAACTGCACAGTAACAGGAAGCCCAGCAGAACTTCCTGTTTGCTGGTGGCCTGCAAATGCATGAGCAGCCATTTTATTGTTTCTAACATTTGCCACAGCAGGAGTTGGAAAAAGGTAAATTAATTTTCATTGCAACAATCTAAATTGCCCTGGGGAGGGGATGCATATAAGCACTGTTTGTTGTGTTGGTCTGGTTTAGGTCATTTTTGATTGTTGGTCTGCTTCACCTAAGGGCTCTGGGGAACTGGTAAGGCAACACTTCATGATGACATAGAAGTACGGGGGACAAGTGGAACATATAGTGAATGAAACACTGATGGTCACTAATGCAGAAGGAAAAGTAATATTCTTTATTACTGGTAGTAATAAGGAACAATCTTTTTTTAATTTGATTGAAAACAAAACTATATAGAATTCTTACGTTTGTTGGATCAGGAGCTCCTTTAGCCAAACACTAAAGAAGAACTCCTGCAGAACGGAATAATCTTGAAATATTTTTCATATCCAGCTTGGGGAAAACCAAAATATAATGGGAATATCAATAAATAAGGAAGTTGTTTTTAAATTAATCAGTAAGGTTTTAGTTACCGTATTTGCCGGCGTATAAGACAACTTTTTCCCCCTGTAAAACATGCCTCCAAGTGGGGGGATCGTCTTATATGTACTTACCTTCACCAAGCTGGGCAGCACGATCGTCCTCCTCCTGCAGAGCGATGCTCTTGCTCAGGCAGCACTAGTTGATCAGAGCAGGGAGAGACTGAGCAGGCCAGCAGGGTGAGCGCCGAGCAGATCAGCTTTCCTGCTCTCAGGCACTGTGTGGGCAGGCAGGGGGCTGGCTCCTGACACGCACTCCTGACATCGCCCTCGCTGCTCTCCACTTTGAAGGGGGCTCTTCAGCATCTGATCTGAGGTGTGATTTATTTAAGATTTATTAAAAAAAAAAAAGTTTCTATGGGGCATCCCCCAGTGTAAAACCCCCAACTGGCCCCTTTCCCAGACCCCACACATTACACACTATGCTATTAGATGAGACACATTCTAAACAACACGGGCATGACCCCAGCTATAGGCGAATAGGGATGTGGCCGCGGTGTAATGTGGTGTGGACACTGGGAAACGGGGTCATTGGGGAAGTTTACACAGGGGGCACCCCAAATTGGGGGAGTTTACACAGGGGGCACCCCAACTTTGGATGCCCTACTGGGTTTTGTTCCCTGCATCAGGGACAGCAAAATGGAATGTCCCCCTGTCTGAATCCCCCGTTTGGCCTTTTTCCCAGACTCCACACCACATTACACTGCGGCCACATTCCTGCTCACCTTTAGTTGGGGCCTGTGCTGGCTATTCAGAATGCGTCCAATCTAAAGGCATAGTAGGGATGTGGCTGCAGTGTAATGTGGTTTGGGCTCTGGGAAAAGCGCCAGTTGGGGGGTTTCACACAGTAGAGGAAACCCAATTTGGCATGCCCCTGGAGTAGGGAACAAACCCACTGGGGCATTCCAATTCGGGATGCCCCACTGTAAAACCCTCCCTATTGGCCCTATTCCCAGAGCCAACACCACATTACCCTGCAGCTGCATCCCTACTATGCCTTTAGCTGGGACGCATTCTGAATAGCCAGCACAGGCACGTCCCCAACTAAAGGCGAGCAGGGATGCGGCTGCAGGCCAGTCGGGGGTATTTCACACAGTGGAGCTTCCAAATTTGGGAGGCCCCACTAGGTTTTCTTCCCTTCTCCAGGGGTATCCCAAATTGTGATCCTCCACTGTGTGAAACCCCCCATCTGGCCCTTTTCCCAGAGCCCAAACCACATTATACTGCAGCTGCATCCCTACTATGCCTTTAACTGGGACGCATTCTGAATAGCCAGTGTGGGCACATCCCAAACTAAAGGCGAGCAGGGATGCGGCTGCAGTGTAATCTGATGTTCTTTTACGTTTTATTTGGTGTGCGGAAGAGGGAGTAGTCTTATACGGCGAGTATATAACAAACTCTATATTTTGAGTGGAAATGTTGGTGGCTCGTGTTATACGCCCAGTCGTCTTATACGCCGGCAAATACGGTAATTTGATAATTAAATAGTTAAATATTAGCAAACCCATAATCAAACCCTACAGTATAAATAGGTCTTTCATCTGGTGTTTAAAGCAGAATTGCTTTTCCTACCGAAAGAAGGGGGGGAGGGGACATGTGAAAGGATTGAATAAGGTTCAGGAGGGAAGAGTTTTTAAGATGAAACTTAATGATAGAACAAGGGGGCACAACCTGAAGCTAGTCAGGAGCAATGTTAGAAAATGTTATTTTACAGAAAGAGTAGTAGATTCTTGGAACAAACTTCCAGCAGAGGTAGTTGAAAAATCAACAGTCAGTGAATTTAAACATGCCTGGAATAAGCACACATCTATCTTAAGATAAAGAGTACATACAGTATACACATAAGGGCAGACTAGATGGACCATATGATCTCCTTCTGCCATCAACCTTCTATGTTTCCTATAAAACAGGAGGGCATCTAGCACCAATTTCTGCCCCTCATGTCACATCCTATCTGTTTCACCTGTGGTAGCAGAAGGGATTCCGGTGGAATTAAGAGCGTCAGAATATGATTTAGTAAGCTTAGTGTTAGCACAAATAACCCCTGCTGGCACTGACAAGTGGAGCTATCGGCAGTTTCAACAGTTAACCCTACTGAAGTGGAGACATTTTACAAAAGGAGATTTGAATAGAGAAATCACTGGATTCTTTCAGACATATTACATTTAAAAAGAGCTTATACATATCGGAAAGTATCCTTGGAATAAGGCATCCAACTCTCAAGCATTCCACTGAGGGCAAAAACCTCTTTTTACCTTCGCTTCACCCAGGTGCTAGATCAGGTTTCTTGGCAGTTGATTGTCTGATGCAGTTCACACAGTTGTTACGGGAGTTACATAGTTAATACGGTTGAAAAAAGACATATGTCCATCAAGTTCAACCAAGGGTGTTGGGGTAGGGGGAAGTTATTTTTATTTTACAGGGGAAGCTATTTATTTTATTTTTTGTCTTTATTTTTATTTTTTATTGATAACCGCTAATAGTAACTGTTAATATTATTTTCTTCTAAATAAGCATCTAATCCTTTTTTGAAGCTGTCAGCGGTTGATGCTGTAACAAGCTTCTGTGGGAGGCTATTCCATAGATTTAGAGTTCTTATGGTAAAAAACGATTGTCGCCTCCGGAGACTAAATTTCTTTTTTTCCAATTGAAGGCAGTGCCCCCTTGTCCTTAGAGAGGATTTTACCTGAAATAGTGTTCCCCCATATTTTTGTATGGTCCATTTATATATTTATACAAGTTAATCATGTCCCCCCTCAATCGCCTCCTCTCAAGACAAAACAGATTTAATTCTTGTAATCTTTCCTCATAACTAAGATCTTTTATTTCCTTTATTAGTTTGGTGGCTCTCCTTTGCACCCTTTCCAGAGTCAGAGTGTCCTTTCTATGAATGGGCGCCCAGAACTGGACGGCATATTCCAGGTGAGGGCGCACCAGTGCTTGTAAAGAGGCAAAATGACATTTCTATCCCGTGATTCCATGCCTCTTTTAATGCATTATAGTATCTTGATGGCCTTGGAAGCAGCTGCTTGGCATTGCATGCTGTTATTTAGTCTGTGATCTACTAGTACCCCCAGATCCTTCTCAATAAATGACTCTCCCAGTTTTACTCCCCCGAGGACATATGTGGCCTTCAGGTTTTTAGACCCCAAGTGCATGACTTTACATTTTTCCAAATTGAACTTCATTTGCCAAGTGGATGCCCAGACACTCAATGTGTCCAAGTCAGCTTGAAGCTTGTGAACATCTTCAATAGACTGCACTGTGCTACATATCTTTGTGTCATCTGCAAAAATAGAGACAGTGTTTTTAATTCCATCTTCTATGTCGTTTATAAACAAGTTGAATAATAGTGGGCCCATCACTGAACCCTGGGGTACACCGCTTACAACTGGTAACCATTCAGAGTAGATATCATTAACCACAACTCTCTGCACACGATCCTTCAGCCAGTTTTCAATCCAGTTACAAACTGCATTTTCTAATCCTGAAGATCTCAATTTCCCCAATAAGTGTCAAATGCTTTTGCAAAATGCAGAAAAACTATATCCACAGCCGCCCCTCTGTCCAGGCTTCTACCCACCACCTCATAGAAGCCAATCAGGTTAGTTTGGCAGCTTCTGTCCTTAGTAAAACCGTGTTGGTTGTCACTTATAATATTATGGATAGTTACATATTCGTGTATGTTGTCCCTTAATAGTCCCTCGAGCAATTTCCCCACAATGGATGTTAAGCTAACATGTCTATAATTGCCCGGAAAATACCTAGAGCCCTTTTTGAAAATGGGCATCACATTTGCCTTGCGCCAGTCCCTTGGCACTATACCAGTTGCTAGTGAGTTGTCAGGGGGCAGAAAATGTTTAGGCCACTAGGAATTCAATTTTGAAACTGGAGGCCTCCCCAGTGGGCCTTGCCACAGGGCTTGGGTTAAGTACCTTCATTATCTTAGAGCGGTCAAGTAACATTGTACCTTTTCAAATATGAGATGTTAGCAAAGCATCTTGGGAACACCTTTCCACTTAGAATCATCTGAAACTGATAGAAATGTTAAACCTGCCATCCCACAGCAGCTCACTGAATTTTGGGTAGTGACACAGCTGGAGACCAGTACATAGGGTTAAGTGAAGAGCTGCACAGAGACCCAAAATCCCAAAAGATCAAATTCTAAAAATAAGCAATGCAGTAAATGATAAGTTTGATAGTATAGCTGGTCAATACCAACTACCAGAGATATTTCCTTAAACAACATATGCCTAGAGAAATCTTATAAACTCAGGAATGTCTCTGGAAACCAGGGACAGTAGGCACTGTGAGCATGCTACAGGCAAGAAAGATATGTCGAAATATAAACGGACAGAATAACAACATCTAGCTCTTACAGGGCACGTGGGCACAGAAAGAGATAGCTTCACTCTGGTTTTTCCTATAACAAGTATGTCGTAATGTGTGTTAATTAATGGGGAAGTGTGAGCTCTGGCAGGGAAATTACTGGGTAACAGCACAGAGCTAATTAGTCTGATTTGTTAATAAGCGCGTGGCACCGGCCCTTTAAAAACATAGGGGGAGGAGGGTCGGGTCTCAGGCCGGCAGCTGAGCCATCTCTTGTACATATGTATACCGAACACAAACAAAAACAGCATTAACAAACTCTCATATACACATAAACATTACCGCATGCTCACTGCTAACCCCAGCAAGCTACATTCAGATTAACCAACTAGTTTATTAAAGCAGGCCTAGCGTCAACAGTGCCCAAGAGAATCCATGAACAATCTTTTCTGAAACTTACTTTAATTCTTTAGTGCTCCCAGAGAAAACATTACTTCCTATGGGAATCCATGGCAGACACAATCTTGATTCTCTCTCATCATCCTACTCCTGTCTACACGGGAAGAAGATGGAGGGCAGAACTGACCAGGTAAGTAAACCATGATAAACCATGACTTTCATTTTCCCTGCATTCGCTGTGTGTGCAGCGAGAGGGGAAAACCCCAGAGAATGGATGTAAAATTGAAGTGGCAAACACAAGTGACAACTGACTTTCTTCTGGCATTTTGCTGTGTTTCATGTGCTTCAAAGTAATGACAGCTCTAAAAATTCCCAACAAAAGAATCCGAAAGTTTGCTGTGGCTGTGGTTTGTGTCCAGCTCACCGGTGCCCCTAAAACATAACTTTTACTAACCTAATAGGTTAAAACATACGTATCCAGTGGAAAGATGTGAAAAAGCCATTTGCCCTTTGCAGGTGACGAGTTTCGGGGTTATTACCAGCTAAGACTAAGGGGTTTATAACCCCAAAACGCGTCACCTGCAAGGGGCAAATGGCTTTTTCACATCTTTCCACTGGTTTCATATGTTTTTAACCTATTTTGCTGTGTTTGCACCACAATTTGCTGCTCAAAATATATGGTATTCACTTTGAAAAATGGTTTGGCAATGCCAGCAAACTGCTGTGGCACATTTGGTTTAGAAAAATCCTGAAATCTCACTGAAAACACACTTTTGCAGCATATGCCAGAATGGTAGGGGTCTCGGAATATATGTGGGGTGTTTCTTGGTTGTTTGGAAAGCTTTAGAAAAAAACATTGAATTAAAAATATACAAGTTATGTGAAAACAGTCATTAGTTGTTGTGCACATCCTGGTTAACCATCTGACGTTCACGCTTGAAAAATAAGTTGCTAAGATGCTATAAAGATCTAAAGAGACAATCTGGCTGAAAATAACATTGATTCCTATGGGGTTCACTGCTAAAAGCAACGGAACAGAAAAGGTGTTTGCCAGCATGTGCTGCACTACAATGAACTCAACGAAAATCCAGCAAACTCGGACATCACTCCCATAATACATAGTGCATATGACCATGCATTATAGTGGACTTAAAGTATCCAAACAGCCTGTTTCTGCACTAGAATTTGAGCTATGTATGCACTTTGGGACTTCGGTACCACTTTATTACTGGCTAAGTTCAAATATGAGATGTTAACAAAGCATCTTGGGAACACCTTTCCATTTAGAATCTTCTGAAACTGATAGAATTGTTAAACCTGCCATACCACAGCAGCTCAATGAACTTTAGGTAGTGACACAGCTGAAGACCAGTGCCAAACAGCCTGCTCCTGCACTAAAATTTGAGCTATGTATTCACTTTGTGACTTCGGTACCACTTTATTACCGGCTAAGTTAATAACCAGGAAGGTAGACACAGTCCAACAGATTTTGTTTCTACTAGATAACTCAAATGGCCTCTGCAGCAGAACATAAGCTGTTATTTGTAAAATCACTTATAGGCATCTCAATCATTCTGCGTAGAGCAGATGGTGGTCAGTTATTCTGGTAATCAGCAGTCGGTGTTGAACATGCAACACACACCGTAGCATTTTAGTGACAGGATGGTAAGTGCAGTACAGTGGGCTCTACAAAGAAGCATTTGGAGCTTCATGCCATGATTACATTAATTACAAATCTCTGAAGGGCAGGGTTCTTTCCTGTTGTCTTTTGTTCTCTCTAAACTTGTTCTGAATTTTGAAGCAACTACTGTAGTTTTTAACATTCCGTATGTTTTATCTTCTCTTTATCTATGGAAGAAGATGGAGCTAGAAGATGGAGAAAATAAACACTAATAGTAATATATTATATTACAAAGGAAGAAAAACATCCTAAAGAAATCTATGCAAGGATGATTGCTGTATATGTTGATGATGTCCCTTCCTACTACCAATTAAAGTTTTGGCAGTTTAAATTCGGTCAAGTGAAAATGTCCTGCATCCCGGGTGACATATTGCTGCTAGCAATTTAACCAAGAGAATGTAGACCTGTTTACAGAAAATTTAGGAGACTTCTGTTATCAAATTGTTATGGATGATGAAACGTGTCAACCATCATGATCCAGAGATCAATGGAAACAACTCCAAATACTTTTGTGTGCAGCAGTCAGCTGAAGAGGTCATGGTAATTGTTGGGATACAGAAGATGTTTTATTACTATAATTAATGCCACACAAAACATCAATTACTGGAGAAAATCACAGTATGCTTTAACAACACCTTGGGAAGTTGTCAGTATGTGTGTTGCTGCTTCAGAACAATGCACAATGCTCAGAAGTTTTGCAAATCACATGCTGCTATCATGAGCCTGGAGCTTAACCATCTAGACCCAGATGCAGTAGCAGGATTCCAGCAGCAGTAAGAAGTCTCCTTCTATTCTAAGGGCATCTGATCACTGGAGGAGAAGTGGAATAAATGTGTTGTCAAGTCAAGGAGGATTATATTGAAAAGTAGAAAGTTCATATATATATATATATATATATATTGTATTGCATATATATTGCAAGAATATGCAAATTAAAATGCTAACCTAGTCTACAAGATGAGATATCCCCCCCCCCGCCAAAGTTGTATCTTGTAGGGGTGTTTCAACTTTAGCCCTAAAGGGGATCATGGAAAGGGGCGTAACCTGAGGGGATGCGACTACACTGGGGCCCAGAACGTCAGGGGGGCCCATCAGTGTTGCTCCTCCTATATCATATTTGTGTTTACTTAGCATCATTTAGAAAAAGGAAGCAGCATGTGACTCAATCTTTAGTTGTCTAGATGCATCCAATTGAGTTAAAATACAGAAAAAATGTTTATTGTATGAGCCATATAAGGGCCCCATTTAATGTTCTCACCAAAGCCCCATCACATTTAGTTATGCCACTGACATTATTCTAAGTGTGCCATACACTCCACTTCAATCTTCATGACATGTGGGTAATCTCCAGTAGAGGGCGAACTTCTGCAGAGATGAATATGCAAAAAAGAAAGCCCCTCCCGGTCCATATATACCTTGGACCTCCCACCAAATTCCCAGTTCCTTCTCTGCAGGGAAGGCGACAAGACAGAAGATGAAGACTTCTTTACTTACAGGTAAGCCGGGCTCGCACCCGGACGTCTCTTGTCCCTTTTACTGCCAGGACCCTTTCTAAATTGCCTCTGTTTGAGCCTCCCAGCTTAGGCTGCGGGTCCTGGTAAAAATAGGCAGCACCATATGGGTGCGGAAGGAGCACTGCTCCACCGTGAGACCTCGCTATGGGGTAGGCGGTTATCCAGGTTTTTTGGTGATCCTAGTGTGGGATGCCCCGTCCCTCTAGGCTTATGGCCGGATTCTGGCAGGGTTCCCCCTTATCCCCCTCCGGGGGGGGGGGGTCGCCTGGCCTGGTCGTTATTTCGTTTTTCATTCTCCCACATATGCCCCTGTGTGTGTGTGGGTGTGTGATTCACTGTGCGTGTGTGTGTGTGGGACAGTGAGTGTTTTACTTTTGGGCCATGGCAGGTGCTGTTATTAGCCTGAGGGAGCTTCTCCCCCTCAGGCTGTGTTCGGGGAGGGGGCAGGCCGGGCTCTCGGTGCGGCCGCGGTAGCCCCGCCCCCTTCTTTGGCGCGATTCTGAGGCTCATTTCTAGGGGATCCGCGTTGCTGGGAGGGGGGCGTGGCCTGGCGAGCGCGCGTTCTGCGCTGGCCCGCCCTCCCCCTTCTCTCCCTCTTCCTGCATGAGGCACTTCTCGGGGGCCATTTTGACCTGCGCTCCGAGTGCTAAGGGCCGGATGGCCACTTCCTTAGCTTGTATGGGGGCCCCTCTCTAGCGGGGGGCCCCCACTGATTGCGGGCATGTGTTTTGTGTTGGTTACGCATGTCTGGCTGGGATACAGATATATATATATATATATATATATATATATATATACAAATTTATATACATATGCAATTTGGTATGTGTTATTGCCTTATATATGTAGGATTGCACTTATGTTGCCTGTTTTGTGTGTTACAGATTGCATTGTATATGTGTATATTAAGGGGTTCCTCCTGGTCCTGGGGTCCCTAGTGTAAATTTGTTCACCTCAAATCCTCCCACCGGGACTTTTAACGGGCATCCCGGGTTGCTTAGGTGTAGATTCCCTGCGGTCTTGCGAATGACCACAAAAATTCACCATATGGAGGCTCCGCAGGATACTGGGCTCGGGCTCCCTCTGGGACAATCCGGGCCATGTGTGGGGTGTGGGGTATCCCTTACGGGGGAGAATGTGCTGACCTGTATACCATGCGCACAAAAGGTCATAACGCGGCAGTCTGGTACCCAGCCTTCTGGGTCGGCTCCTCCCGCTTCATTGCCTTCCCCTCCCCACCTTATCCGTAACCCAAGTGACATTGGTGCCAGCAGGGAGTCGCTCTCTGATGTTTGGGCTATGTTGGCCAGCATCGAGAAAATTATTGCCAGCACGGTGGGCAAGAAGGCCCAGGCTAAAAAGAGACATTTGTCATCGGCCCAGCCCTTGTGGGATGTTGACGACGATTCCGCTGATTTGTCACATTATTCCCTGTTAGAGGAGGGGGAATTGTATCAGGAAACAGAGGCTGACTATGTTCAGTCTGGGAATGCCGATGTCGGGCAGGCGCTGGGGGATGCCGTAGATACGGCCACTGTTTTGTCACATTTATTAGAGGTGTTGGATATTGAACCGCCTGAGGCGTCCCCTCTCAAGCAGGGGAAATTTTTTGGGGCCTGCAAGCCCCTTCTGGAATTTCCTACCCAGGGTCACTTTGATGCGCTGACCCTTAGAGAATGGGAGAGGCCCAGTCGGCTTCCCGGTGTTCCTCAGGGATGGGATAAGAAGTATCCTTTTCCGGTGGAGGCGGTTAAGCGCTGGTCTTCTCCTCCCGAGGTCGATGCACCAGTTTTAGGTTTGACCAACTCTTCTGTGCTGAACACCCCTGACGCCACTTCCCTTAAGGATAGCGAGGATAAGCGCCTTGATCAGATGGCATGCCACGCATTTGCCAACGTGGCTCGGCCCTGCGGCCTGTTAGTGCATCTGCTCTGGTGTCGTTTGCTACCAGGTCTCTTATCAGGGACTGGCTGAATAACGTCTTAAAGGGGCCACAGCACTCAAACCAGTTAGTTTGCTGACCAACCTACAATCTGTCTCTAAACTAGGTTAAAAACAGGGGGCTCGGTCACACACATCTGCAGAAGTATGCTTAAGCTGCACCACCAGCGCCAAGGTGCCCCTGTGAGGTGCAGTCCTAACTCTAGTACTAATTCTAGTCTCTAAGAGCCCCATTTGGGACATACAATGCAATAGATAAATTGGGAGCAGGCTTACCTGAGGTTGCCCTAAACCTCAAGTGCAAGCCATGGGGTGGAAGGGTCAAAGACCTTGCAATACAGCCTAGACCCCACACTCCATGTGCTTGCACAAATTCAAAAGAAACAAAAGAGGGGTGGCAGCCGCTCAGACCATTTTATAACGGCTGCCACCCCTCTTTTGTTTCTTTTGAATTTGTGCAAGCACATGGAGTGTGGGGTCTAGGCTGTATTGCAAGGTCTTTGACCCTTCCACCCCATGGCTTGCACTTGAGGTTTAGGGCAACCTCAGGTAAGCCTGCTCCCAATTTATCTATTGCATTGTATGTCCCAAATGGGGCTCTTAGAGACTAGAATTAGTACTAGAGTTAGGACTGCACCTCACAGGGGCACCTTGGCGCTGGTGGTGCAGCTTAAGCATACTTCTGCAGATGTGTGTGACCGAGCCCCCTGTTTTTAACCTAGTTTAGAGACAGATTGTAGGTTGGTCAGCAAACTAACTGGTTTGAGTGCTGTGGCCCCTTTAAGACTTTTGTATTCTAATTGCCCTGCTAATGTGCACCTCCCTGGTTAGTTATAAAATGGTCTGAGCGGCTGCCACCCCTCTTTTGTTTCTACTGGCTGAATAACGCTCAGTTTGATCCAGCTGGCGCTGAGTTCGCTATCCTTAAGAGATGCAAATAGTTCCTGGATTTTGTCATGGCTGCGATGGAGGATTCTATTGTCATGTGTAGTAGGACTTCAGCCTTACTGGTGGCTATGCGCAGATTGGTCTGGCTCCGCCAGTGGACAGCGGACGTTGGGGCCAAGAAGTCGCTCACAGCTCTTCCCTTCTTGGGATCGCGGCTGTTTGGAGATAAATTGGATGCTGTTGCTAAAGGAGGTAAGTTATCTCAGCGGAGGAAACAGCGCCACCCCTTTCGGGGGGCTGGCTCGTTCACTTCTTCCTTTCGAGGGGCCAGACCGGCTAGGGGTTTGGCCTTCTCGGGTGTCAGGGGCTCGTCCTGGAACAGAGGCAGAGGTCGGGCACGTCCCATGGCTGCCTGGGGTTCCAAGCCCAAGCCTGCCGTTAAACCGGCTCAGCAATGAAGGGGCACCCTCACTCGCAAGGGTGGGGGGCGGCTGCGGCTCTTCTTCCAGGTCTGGGACCGGGAGGTCACAGACAATTGGATCTTGGAAGTGGTCTCCTCCGGGTACAAACTGGAGTTCGAGTACTGGCCGCTCCCCAAGATTCTTAAGGTCTCGGGTGCCCTCGGACCCTCAGGCTGCACAGGGGCTCCTGTTAGCAGTAAAAAACCTTCTGAACATGGGGGTTATATGCCCAGTGCCTCTGTCGGAGAGAGGCAGGGGTTACTACTCCAACCTTTTCACAGTTCCCAAAAAGGAGGGTTCGGTGAGACCCATTCTAGATCTCAAGGTTCTCAACAGGTTTATCAGAGACAAAAAGTTCTGCATGGAGACTCTGCGCTCGGCTATCAATTCCCTTCGCCAAGGGGATTTTATGACATCTATAGACATCAAGGATGCGTATCTGCATGTTCCGATTTTTCAGGCACATCAGAGATTTCTCCGATTTGCGGTGGAGGATCAACATTATCAGTTTGTAGCTCTTCCCTTCGGTCTGACCTCGGCGCCTGAGGGTCTTCACCAAGGTCTTGGTGGGAATAATGGCTCTGCTCAGAGCTCAGGGCATTCGCATTGTGCCTTATCTGGATGACCTGTTGATCTCAGCTTTTTCCCTCCGTCAGGTGGAGCTGGACACCCACCAGGTGGTGTCGACCCTGGAGAGGTTCGGGTGGGTGATCAACCGCACCAAGTCTTCTCTCTCCCCCCGTCTCGTGTGATTTCATATCTGGGCATGAATCTGGATACCATTCGGGCCAGAGTGTTTCTGCTCTAGACCAAGGTGCAGGGGATTCAGATTCTGATCCGCCTTCTCCTGGCCAATCCTTGTCCGACAGGGGATGAAACTGGTGGGCTTGATGGTATCCTCCTTCGAGGTGGTACCGTTTGCACAGTTTCACATGAGATCTCAGCAACTTCACCTATTGACGCATTGGGACAGGTTTCCGCAGTCATTGGATCAACCTTTCAGGATGTCTCCCAGGGTTCAGCAGTCCCTTCGGTGGTGGCTGGAATACAGCAATCTGTTGAAGGTCAGATCCGTTCTGGTCCCTTGTTGGGAGACGGTTACCACGGATGCCAGCCTGTCGGGCTGGGGAGGTTATTGGAAAAGTCATCAGTTCAGCGGGGTCCTCAGGAGGCTCCCACCCCCATCAATGTCTTGGAGCTCAGAGCCATCCGACTGGTTCTGGCTCGGCTGACCTCACATTTACGGGGTCTGCCGGTTCAGGTTCGTTCGGACAACTGAACGGCGGTAGCTTACATCAATCACCAGGGAGGGACTCGCAGCAGGAGTGCCCTCAGGGAAGTCTCTCTGATCCTGCACTGGGCGGAGAGCAATGTTCCTTGCATTTCGGCAGTCTACATTCCGGGAGTGGAGAACACGGAGGCGGATTCCCTGAGCAGGGGGTCCTCTCACCAAAGAGAGTGGTCTCTCAACCCGAGGTTTTTCTGGATCTTTGCCATAAGTGGGGGACCCCGGAGGTGGATCTCTTTGCCTCGAGGCACAATCACAAACTTCCGGCCTTTGTGTCTCTTTCTCAGGATCCTCTGTCTCTGGCAGTGGATGCCTTGTCACTGGCTTGGAAGGAGTTGGGTTTTCTGTACCTGTTTCCACCCGTCTCCATGCTGGGCAAGGTAGTTCGCAAACTGGTTCTAGAAGGAGCACCAGCGATTCTGGTGGCTCCAAGGTGGCCAAGAAGGGTTTGGTACGCAGACGTCGTAAGGATGGCCGTAGATCAGTACCTGCTTCCCTTGTTGCCAGATCTGCTATCTCAGGGTCATCTACTTTACCCCAATTTACAAACGCTGGCTTTGACGGCTTGGCTGCGGAAACCTTCATCTTGAAAGAGGAAGGTTTGTCTGAGGCTGTTGTTCAGACCTTGATTAGGGCTAGGAAGCGGTCCTCTTCTGGCATTTACTATAGGACTTGGAGGTCCTATATTGATTGGTGTGAGGCTAGGGCCTTGCCTTGCAGGGTGTTTTCGATACCCAGGATTTTGGAGTTTCTTCAGCATAATCTGGATCTTGGGTTCCAGCTTAGTACCTTGAAAGGACAGGTTTCTGCTCCTTCGGTTTTCTTCCAGAGGTCTTTTGCCGTACACCCGCTGGTTAAGACCTTTTTCCAAGGGGTCGTGCATGTGCGGCCCCCTCGAAGGATGTAGTTCCTGTTTGGGATTTGAATTTGGTTCTTTCGGCTCTGCAGGGTCCTCCTTTTGAGCCGTTACAGGATATTGCTCTTTTGGTTCTTTCTTGGTGGCTATTACCTCTGTTCGACGTGTCTCTGAGTTGGCGGCTCTGTCGATTCAGGCCCCTTACTTTGAGAGACACCAGGATAAGGTGGTTTTTCGTTTTAAGCCGGATTTCCTTCCTAAGGTGGTGTCTGCTTTCCACCTTAATCAGGATATTGTTCTCCCTTCCTTGTGTCCTAAGCCTAACAATGACAAGGAGAGGGTTCTGCACAATTTGGACGTTGTTCGCTGTGTGAAGTACTATTTGGTGACTACTTCTTCCTTCCGCAGGATGGATGCTTTATTCGTGGTGCCCTGCGGGCCCATGAAAGGTTTGGCACCTGCTAAGTCTACGATTAGCAAATGGATTCGTCAAGCCATTGTTGGGCCCTATTCTGATAAGGAGAGAACTCCTCCTTTTAGGGTCACTGCGCACTCTACTCGTGCGGTTGGTGCGTCCTGGGCTTTTCAGCACCAGGCTTCTGTTGAACAAGTTTGTAAGGCTGCTAATGGTCTTCCGTTCATACTTTTTCCAAGTTTTACAAGGTGCGGGCTTCAGCGGATTCTGTTTTTGGCCGCAAGGTTCTGCAAGCTGCAGTGGTTTGAGTTGGTACATTCTTTACTGTTTCTGGTTTCCACCCATGACGGACACTGCTATTGGATGTCCCACATGTCATGAAGATTGAAGTGGAGTGTATGGCACACTTAGAATAATACAGTTTTGTGAGTACTCACCTTTAAAACGGGTATTATGAGTGTGCCATACACTCCACTTCGCCCCACCCCTTTTTTTCAGGTATTCTGGGGCTTTTATATGGTGAACCATTGGTTTTGATTGTTAGGTTATAATTGGTTCTTCCTGGTCCCCTTACTGCTTTTTTACACTGGGAATTTGGTGGGAGGTCCCAGATATATATCTTTTTGCATATTCATCTCTGCAGAAGTTCGCCCTCTACTGGAGATTACCCACATGTCATGAAGATCGAAGTGGAGTGTATGGCACACTCATAATACCAGTTTTAAAGGTGAGTACTCACAAAACGGTATTTTTATCACACAATCACCATAGCATTCTGCCCATATCCTACTGAAAGGGAGAGTGAAAGGAGGGGTTCAGGGAGGATGTATAGAGGGGTTCATAAACCTGGAACAATTACATGGACCATTTGTTTTTTTGGGTTCCCCCATCAAATGGAATTCCGGATGTAAAAGCTAAGTATCCTTAGCTTACTTAGTCCCTGCAGACCAGAACCATCCGTGGCTACTGTGTTTGGGGTAAGAGTGGCACACTAGCTCTGCAGTATTCCATAGCAGCAACACAAGCCACGTTTGGAATACCTGCACAAGAATAATTGCACTTCTATCTGCTACACGGGCAGTTGAGTACTTCTGCACACAAGTCTTTCTCGATTATCCAGTTTTTATAGTAATTCACTAGACCAGGGTTTCCCAACCAGTGGTACGCGTACTGGTGGTACTTGAGGTTCTATCAGGTGGTATTCAGCTAGGTGGTACTTAGAAAATGAAAAGGGATACCTGATGAAAAAAAAAAAAGGCTGGGAATCCCTGCACTAGACCGTACAGAATGACCAGTGGTAATTTGATGACCCCCTCATCTGAACAGTTCTGCACATAGATGGAATAAATCTTAATTTTTCAAACCGGATTTGTATGCAGCCTTTTATTTTTATACTGTTTATTTGTGCATTCAAAATGTTGTGTCAGTAACAGCAATGCCTTAATCAACCAAAGTCAGAAATGTATTTTTCATACTCGTTTTGAAAATCGTGATTTCTGATTTCGTTGTTCTAGGTTCCTGTGCTGTGCTGTTTATTAAATTGGTCCAATTTTGTTTTGTGACATTCAAGATAATTGCCAGATTCTGCACAAACAGGCCATAAATATGCAAAAAAAAAACATCCGAATACAAAGCTAATTAAAACCCAGAGGGGTTCCCGTTTCCCATAGTTCACGGCAGATTGAGCCTAAAAGCAAACAATGCTATGCACAATGCGACACACCAACTAACACACGTAAACAGATGTAAGCAATCCACAATAACAGCGCGTACACAATAGACGGACAAACGGGGAAGAGGAGGGGTAATTATGCCGGCTTGCACTGCCTATTCTCATATTAACCTTTCAGTGTAATTTCGGCACAGTCTCAGGCTGATTACCCACATATTATTACCCAGACAGCAACACGGTCATGTTTACCACCATGTGAGGCTGTTTATCACGGCTAGCGGAGTAAGCAAATTAGCATTCAGTGTTATATATACTGTTACCCAACACAATACCCAAAACACACCGCACGACACATACACTGCTGTATACTCAACATGCACATTCAAGATGTCTCGACACTTTCCCTTTCGTCACACAAACTATAATGCTTCCTTGCCCCACTTCATCTACTGTATGTTCGTCTAATTCTCACTCATCTACATGTCTGTCTGTCTCTAAAAATATTGGTTTAGATATAGCCACAAATTGCTATCTTGGATTCTAGCAACATTTTATTCAGATATTTCCTGACTGTGAAAAATATAATTTATCAATCTGAATTTCCTAAAGCCTATCTGTGGTTTAATTAAAAAAAAGCCTATACTCATTTTATGTCTAGACTAGGTAATCCAGCATTGAGCTAACAACAGTAGAGGTCTATCTCATTTATTATCAGCTGTGCTTAGTATCTACACACTGTCTTGTCGGTGTCATCGTACTACAGACCAGCATAAAGGTATGATCGTTTACATAAAACAATCAAATGATAAAAGCCCAAACACTTAACCATACCGTATAAGACACAACTAGCATTAAAAAGTCTAAAAAAACTAAATTATTTAGAATAATGAGCTCATTTAAAGTTAATAAATAAATAGTTCACAAATAGGATTTCCAGACAAATTCAATGAATAAATAGTCACACAATTGGGAATTCTAAAATAAATTAATACAAATGATTCCTTTTCACTCATACCTGGATTCAAATATGTTGCTTCATAAATCATGGGGTTAATGGAACTGTTACACACCACACTCCTGGGGCACCACACAAAAAGATTGGCACATAAGGGAAAAGACAGATTGACCATTTTTATACACAAATCCCTATGCTACATATCCTCCCATCGTAATTCACTGCCACTGAATATTCAATGGTACATGATTTGCTTAGTAACAAAGAGGAAACAAAAAGCTGATGATGTCATATTTTGATAAAACACGTCAAGTTGCAGGTCACCTATTAAATTGGTGGCTAGTTTTATCACTGTTTGGATATTAGGTAAAGTGTGCAAAAATTATGTTTTAATAAAACAGTCGGCTTTTCCTTTTCTTCCTTGGTGGTAAGGAAATTGTGTTCATTTGAAGATTGTGTGAGGACAGCAGCATAGAGATTTTACATGTATATAGAGGCCTGGAAAATCAACACAAAAGATCCACCTCTCTCCTTGGATACTGATCTTTGTGGTGGGAGTTCTGTTAGTTTATTGTATATCCTTATTATGTGTGAAGTGACATATTTGGAATCAGTTCTGAGCGAAAAGGAGCAAATTAAATGAACTGATTTATATTGGAATCCTGAACTGTAGACTATTTATTCATTTAATTTGTCTTTAAATTCTCCTTTAGACCATTTCATCAATTTATTTTATTTCTAATTTAATTATTTTTATAGATATTTTTATACTGTCTGCCAGACTAGCCAAAGACTAACACTAGTGAGGGAAGGTATTGCTTCGCTATAAATAAGATTGTTTTAAAACAACTTTAGGAGCTTTTGTGAGTTCTGGTTGTATTTTCAAGTGAGGTTGTATTATAAGTGAGGGGCATTTCATTAAGGGGAAAAAAATCATTGATATTACTGTGTATTTTTTTTCCTCTTGTATTGCATTAAATTTACATTAAAAACATTGGTTGTCTTGCGTTTAATAGAGAGCAGAGTTAATTAGGTGGGGTTGTTGCTGCCCAATTATTTCACCTGAGTCCAGCCTTATGACTGTTTGCCAGACTAGCCATATACTGAAACTGGTGAAGGAAATTATTGCTTTGCTATAAATAAGATTGTTTTAAAGCGGGATTAGCAGCTGTTCTGGTTTTATATTCATGTGAGGTTATATTACAAATGAGGGGACTTTTCATTAAGGTACTTTATATTGGGGGGCTTTAAGTGTTTATTGCCTAAGTGTTACAGAGCTAAAATAAGAACTTAAAAGCCAAAGTTGCTGCAACTGTAAGCACTAAAACTGTGTTTCCACTGCTGTTTTTGTAACTGGGATAATGGCCAGCAACCTTGGAGGTCTACTTCACTGCACAAAATGTCATATGCGTACACTTCAGGAGCAGCAGTTCCAGGGTAAATACTGCTGTGTTAAATGTGAGCATAATGCAACCTTGGAAGCTCGGGTTAGAGATCTGGAGGTGCAAAATGCAACACTGAGGGAGACTAGCTATATGGAAAAGAGCATTCTGCTCACTGAGCAGGCATTAAAGTAATGGAGAGTAGAGTAATAAATCAGGAAGATCAGATAAGTAGCTGGGTAAATGTAGATAGATGGGGTAGAAAGGGAACACAGAAAAGGAAGGCCATAGCACCAATACTGTCTGTGCCATGCACTACACATGAACGACAGTGGGAGCTTAGAGAGTTAAATGCATGGCTCAAGTACTGGTGCAGGGCAGAAGGATTTGGGTTCCTAGAACAGTGGGCTGACTTTTCATTGGGGTACAAACTGTGTTCTACATATAATTTGCAGATATACACAAAAGATGGATGTGCACTGCCTTAATAGCTAATCAATTAATGAAGGTGCTGTAGCCCGTGGGGTCAGGACAAAGATATATGTAATAAGAGGATCCTAGATCAATCCCCAAAAAAATATCCCCATACAAAGGCCGCACTCAAGAAATAAAAGTGCAATAATTTTATTATTAAATGAATCCAAACTAATTTAAGGAAAAGACACCACATACACAACACATTACACAATTTAAAAACATATACACAGAAATGGGGGATCCACCATACAAGGTGACTATTATAATTTATGGCGTATAATTATATCTAATAAAAGCTTGCCTGATGGATAAGAAATAATTCATATGTACAACAAGTAAAAAACGTGCTACCGACAATTCATACAGTGCTAAAGTGCATAATGCATATGTGCTATAATGTGCAAATTGAAGCAAAACTTTTATCTATGTTCCAAAAAAAAGTGCTAATCATACAAATCAGAAAAACAACAACAAACGGAAAACAACAATATACCATTAACAAAGCAAAACCCACAACTGTAATCCTTAAAGTGCTGAGGTGCAATACAAGGCAAACATAATACTGGCCAACCAGGCAGAATGTAAACCAATGTATAAAACGCAACATATAATTTGCACCTGAATTGAAGGGGGGCTGCTGTGCTGGGTAAGAGGATGCTAGAATGGGTGGAGGAGTATTTAGGCCATTATTTCATTGATTTAGGAGTAATGTTAGTCATCAGTACTTGGTATTGTAAGAAAATATTAATGTTAATGGTGTGACTGAGACATGGCTGAATTCCACACATGACTGGACTGTCAATCTTCAAGGTTTTGCTCTCTTTTGGAAAGACGGAAAGGGCACAGAGTGTGTCTCTATGTAAAGCAAGAATTCAAAGCATATATTAATAAGGGAATATTAGGAGAAGATTGTGAAGATGTAGAATCCTTGTGGGTAGAAGTGTGGGGTGATGTAAACAATGTTAAAATATAGTTTAGTGTAATCTATAGGCCCCCAAACATAACTGAGGAAATGGTCAGCTGCATAAATAGAGCAAGCGTCACAGGCTGGCACAGTGTTGGTGATGGGGGACTTCAACTAAGGACCAGATGGACTTTACCCAAGAGTTCGTAAAGAACTAAGTTATCTTGTCACCCCTTGTTCCTTAAGACTCACTACCAATTGGTATAGAGCCAAGTTGCGTAAGGCAACTGTGGTGCCCACTTTTAAAAAGGGCTCTAGGTTTCCTCTGGGCAATTACAGACCTGTAAGTTTATCATCCAAGTGACAACTAGCACGGTTTTACTATGAACAGAAGCTGCCAGACTAACCTGGTTGGCTTCTATGAGGAGGTGAGTAGAAGCCTGGACAAAGGGGTCCAAAGGGGGCTTTGGGCACATTCTTATTTTCTTCCATCAAATCCTAGGTGCGTCTTATGGGCAGGTGTGTCTTATAGGGCGAAAATATGGTATTTAAAATATCAAGATACTGTTCTGTGCCATTGCAAATTTAACAGGTTGTCGAGTTTAACGTTGCCACATCTATATTTTAATATATCTATCGAAGCATCTAAAACATCAGGTTATCTTTTTTTCCATCTGTCCCTCTAATGCATTATTACACATGATCATCTGCATATCTTTGTTTTATTTATTGGTGGGTCTATATATCTATTTATCTGTCTATTTGTTCCATAAAACATCAATTTGTATCTTTCTAGATGGGACCAAAATTAAAATGTTATCTGTCTGATTACTCACGTGTGCGGTATAGTTTTTGTGATTCTTAGGCAACAATCTCCTCCACTTATTCCTCTAACCCCAACGCTGATGCTTTTCTGTTAACTGGCCACATGATTTGCCATTCCCAGGATGCTGAGTGCAGCACTGATAGCAGAGTACTGTTGTTGGTAGGCTACCCCTGTTGGCTGGCTGCCAATCAACTCTTCCTGAGGACCTTGGAAAAAACTATTGGCTGTCAGAGAGGAACAGGCTGCCAACAACAGAACTCGCTGAGTGAGGTGATGGCTACTATATGGCTGGCAGAAGCAATGTCTGGTACACAATTAAAGTGAACTTTTGGATAGCAGGCTGGATGAGGTCATTTTTACTAGTTAAATCTTTAGGCATGATTTTACTTTTACACATTAAAAAAAAATCTGCACATAATTACTGATAAGCAAATCATCCGAGATAAATTATTTTCCTGATTTCATGTTTCATGTCCGCAGTTACTGCAGTTGCCATGTGTCATGTGTCATGTATGTCACTAAGGTTGCCAGTCTAACATTTGAGCTCTTGAAGAAAAAAAAAAGTAATTTTGGGTAGCAATAAAATACAAAATATAAACAGAATAGCAAATGATTCAAAAACAAGTCCCTATGATTAAAGATTTGGTTGTGGTTCAGAAATTTCGAAATCACTTATCAAATCTATGTTGCATAGACTGCTGGGGGGAGAGGGTGGGTAATCCTGATGAAAGATCATTGCAGCTCCAGGTGACCACTGGCATCCAGTAAGTGCTTGCACAGTTCTCTGCATTCACCGACCCGCCAAACCCCACTGTTTCCTAGCGGTCTCATGGGGTCACAATCAGAAGGACAAATCAAGGAATCGCAGAAGTGGATAAGTATTGGGGCCAGGGTCAGGGTTTTCGTCTTCTATTGTCAGTATGGATAGCATTACATCCCTTTTTATGGCACCCCCTCTACCTGGTCCAGCGACCCCCAATTTTTTTTTTATTGGAGGTTCACTTTAAAATTGTGTAGTAGACATACAGTGGTTGGTGACTTATTAGGAACATCGGTTTAGGTTATATTTAAGTTTTCCTATGCAGGAAGACTTCAATCTTACTTATGTCTTTTGCTGCTAGGGGATATGGACTGAACAGAGACAGTGCAACTTTTTTACAGACTAGACTCTACATGGATATATTGACAGTGTAGTGTTACCACATTTTCCAAAGTATAGTGAAATGTGTTCTCAATAGTTCCTTGCAGTCTGTTTTTAAATCAATTAACTGCATCACTTCTGATACTTTTCATTCTAATTGATCAGAAATGGGAAGCCTCTCCGGGGTCATACCGGCATGTGTGGTGGGATTGCCCAATAGTTAGGGGATTTTGGTCAAGAATCTTTAGAGTTCTCAGCAAGGTATGTGGTAGATCTGTGGTCAGAGACCCTTGGGTAGCTCTCCTCAACGCCCCAATCCCCCACAGTCCCCCACAGACTGCAAAAGTGGTTGATGTCTTATATCCTATCAGGGGAAAAGCTGGTGATAGCTAGGGCTTGGAGGTCCCCTATCTTGAGCTTCAATGCCTTTAAAAACAAGGTTAACTGCATTATGGCCATGGAAAAAATGTCCGCCATTCACAATGGGACTTTGGAGCTGATCAGGGAGGTGTGGAATTCAGAATTGGGTTCAGAATTATATGCCTACAGATTTTGATGTAAACCTAATGGGCATTTGATCCTTCTTCGACCCCTTCCTTTACTTCCCCCCCTTACCTCCTTTCCCCCCTTCATAGGTGGTGTTATTTTATTTTAATTGAATTTCTTTAGTAACTCCTGAATCAATTTTCTTGTATGCAGTGAATAAGCTTCTGAGACAGTTGTGACTTAAGTTGTCTGTAATCTTTAAAGTCCGTGTATGTACAGTATTATGCTTATAGAATAATGTTCAGAATATACACAATAAAAAGACTGATAAAGAAATGGGAAGCCAAGTTTTCAATTAGAATCAACTCGACCACCATTTTACAATTATTTTAATTATGTTCTTATGTTCTGGTGCTAGTTACCAACAGCATATGTCATTGAAGTAATGGATCAACCACCATAATGAAAAATGCCATTATGTTCTCATGACTCCATGTATCACTTTATGCCATTATCTTCTGATGACTAACGTTACTCCTAAATCAATGAAATAATGGCCTAATGTCACGTAGTACATTCTATTGAGAGTCTGTGTTCTGAAGGCTTCCCACTGACCAGTACTTTTGTATATTAAATAATATTCTCTCCCAGTGAGGGGCACCGCATACTAATGACTGCCGTTGCAGTGAATGCCACCCCTATGTCATGACACACACATAGATTAAAAGAAGGAATGAATAAAAGAGAGAAAAATATAGAATAGAAAGAGTAATACATAGAAAGAAAAAAGATAGAAGGAAAGAATACATAAATAAGTATTGAAAGAATATAAATAAAGAATGAATATAAATAAAGAGTATGTCAGTCTCTCATGACTAGGGATGGGAGAACCTCCCAAAAGTTTGGGTCTGGCAAGTTCAGTAAACTTCGCCCCAGCCCCCGTTGACAAAGAGATGTCCACCAGCTCCCATGAGTGAGGATAATTCTAGTGCCAGATGCAACCGGAAACCAAACGCCGCCGCTGATGAGGAAGGGCTGAGGTGAGTTCCAGCAGCTTCTTTCTGCTGCACCCATAGGTGAAGCGGGTTGATAGGCTGCTCAGCAGCCCATAATCCAGCATTTCTATGTTTGGGCCAGATGCCTAACTCATACACTGACTTTTGGATGAAGTTCGCGTTCGGGTTTGGGCACCTAAATTCGCAAAGTTTGGTAGAAACCCAAACTTTGCGGTTCGGGTTTGCCCATCCCGTCATATGACTACTGTTATGGCTTTCATTTAGAGAACCTATGGCACTGTCTGATGAGTTCCACCAGCATATATATCAGTTTGTCGTCATTGTTGACATTGTTTCTGCTGGGAGGAGCTATGGTCCAACCATTGATATAATCACTGATATGCCATTAAAAAGGCATATGGTCTAAAGATGACCAACTTCTAGATATGTTACCAAAGACATTACTTGCACTGAAAAAACCTATGGTATCATGCCAATTGCTATCTAACTAGTCTGCTGTCATTACTAGCATTCCTTTCATTACCAGTCACTGTGTTCTATTTACTGACAACGCTTCCCTACGTTCAATGATATCATGACGCCATCATCCAGCAACTACTCTGTGCGGATGCAAGTAAACCACTGGCACTGCTTTGAGACAAAAACAACTTTCAGTGATTTGTACTATACTATAATGACATGACCAATAAGGCCTTTATGATACATAAATTATAAATGAACAACAAACATATAAATTGAATATCTATTGCTGTATGTTTCTTGACTTAATGAGAACTATCGATACCCAATATGGTTTATGGTCAGCTAAATAATATTGGCTTAAACCAGCCATGCACGACCTGCAGCTGGGGCACCCCTATTTCTAAATGTTATGGAGCTTTAAACTTCACTTTAATGCCAGCTGCCCCCCCCCCCGCACCTATCCCTACTTTTTACCACCTCTGTTCACCCCACTTCTTCTCCCCACCTCTTCCTACCTTACTTGTAGCCACCTCTTCCTATGTCACCTCTGTCTGTCATAACTCATTAACATTACTGTTTCTCTTCTGCATCCTCATCCCTGATTAGCTCTTCCCGTCTCACTTTTGCTTACCTTGTAAATCTGCCCACCTCACCTCTTCTTTCCTTTGTCCACCTCCTTCCACCTTAGATTTGTTCATATCACCTCTGCTTACCTCTTTTTACCTCATTCCCACCTTTGCTCATCTCACTTCTTCTCACCTCATGTCTATTTTTTCACCTCTTTTCACCTCTGCCCACCTTACCTCTACTCTATCCAACTCTGCGCACCTCTTTCTACCTCACCTCTGCCCACTTTACCTCTGATCACCTCTGCTCTTCTACCCACCTCTGCCTGACTCACCTTTACTCACCTCTCCCCCCTCACCTTTTCTTGCCTCACCATTGCCCATTTCTTCCTGCCTCACTGCTGCTCACCTCACCTCTACTCATCTCACCTCTGCCTTACACTTATGTTCACCTCTTCTGACCTCTGTGCACCTTGCCTCTAACAAATCTGTTTACCTTACCTTTTCCCGCCTCCCCTTTGCCTCATTTGCTCACCTCTGACCTCATTTGCTCACCTTGCTTTAAGGTTACAGCTTTTCTGTAGTAAACTATTTGTCTTTTTGCTGCCCCTTGAACTGAAACAATAAGACAGTGTTCTCATTACTGACACTTCTTATGTGTGACTATGGTCTAATGCCTATTAACTAACACCATCTTACAATGTGTGCCAGTCTTTTCTGATATCTGACGCAGCTTTAGAATGAGTGGCATTATGTTATATGCCATTCTAAAGTTATCAATTTAATAACTTATTATGTTATGATGACTGACATCCTTCCCCAATCAGCGTGACTATGGTCTAATGACTGGCGTTATTTCCCATCGACTAGTATGACAAATCATGTTCTGATTTTTTGATGTTCACTTTGTTCTGGTTACTGAGTAGTACTATGATCTAATGACTATCACTACCTTATAGTGTGTGTCACTTTGTTCTGCTTACTGTGATCATATGTTCATCTCATCATGACACCATCTTCTAGTGTCATTTGATGATATAACCACTAGACAGTTTTTAACAGCAGATATAAACATTTTGTAATGAGTACCTGAGTTTAGATGTTATGGAACCAAGTTTGACCTGCTGACAGAGGCATAAATAGGTTACACAGGGCCCCATAACTAGAAAATCATAGTTGGGGGCAGCAGGAGGTTTAAGATAACCCGAGATGCCCCATACACCTGTCTGCAGACCAGTGCTGAAACGTCAAGTGGCTGCCTGCTGCCTGGCACAGAGGCCATCTTAAATCAGGACTGACCCACAAAGTCTCAACAAAATACAACATCATCATGCTTCTAGCAGAGCCAGCTATGGCCATCTCTGGTTTCTCCCACTTGGCTGCCCCAACCTCTCCTTTCCCAATTGCTCTCCAGGCTACGGATCCCGATAAAACCCTCTTTCCTCTTTTTTAACTGGTCAGGCACTAGAAGGGAGGGACAGCAAGCTACAACAACCCCTTGTGTCAGGACATGTCATGAAACTGCATTGCTGATTACATCCTGCTCCTTCGAGCACCTTAACCTCAGAGTGACACCTCACATCTAGTCCGACCAGCCAAGAGTCTTCCTTTGCCATGAGCCCAATAGCAGCTGCCTCCCCTGCCTCCAATTTATATAAGCCATTGCCATTAGGAAGCTTCTGATCCAGCTGGAGATGTGAAGAGGGATACCAATCTGGGACAGTTTTCTGCCAAGAATGACATTTGGACAGTATTCTGTTTGGATGGTTGGCTCTACATGATCCAGTAAAAGACAACCTCTAAAGAATACTAAGATAACATGACTACTTGTTTAAAGGCTTGGGCACTCTGTTGGCAGTCCGTGGCATCAGCTTGTCATAAATAGTAGTATTTGTTTTTCTAATATTCAGTATCTCTTTTGGCACACAAAAGGCAGAGTGTGGTCCACCCTATTGCAGATGGATGACTACGTTAGCATCAGTTAGTGTCATATAAGGACATCATCTTCCAATAAACTGACTGACGTTTTAGTGGCATTTGCTACCAGTATAAGATGAACCTACATAATGAAAAGATGAACCTACATAATGAAAAGATGAACCTACATAATGAAAAACAATGTCATTTTTTCTGATGAGCAGCTCTATGTTTTATTATTTTCTGATGACTAGAATTGTCCATCAATCACTATGTTCTAATGACTAATATTACATTTCAGTGAGTGTCATTATGTTCTGCTGGCTTCCCAATGGGCAGAACCATTGTTACTGTTTTGATAACAGACAAATATTTTGGGGGTGCTATACATTTACTATAATGACTGAAACTAATTACTAATAAGAGCCTTGTGCATAGATGACTGAATAAAAGACGCGTGTAAATACAAAATAAATAGTGACTGCTATACTGATGACTGTCTCTGTTTTACCAGCTTAATGTTCCTCCATTTCGGTCAACTTCCTTAGAGTGAAAATGAGAACATGTCCTTGTTTTGACAACTGATTTTTGGTCTTATTGAGTTACTATGGTCTTTTGACTAATACTATACTACAATTTGTGTCATTCTTTTCTGACAACTGTCACTGCTTCAGTTATTATCACACTCTGATGACTTTTTATATATTGACAGCAACTGGTAGGTCAAAATATTGGTAACTATCACTTTTAATGACTGACATAACGTTATATAATTGCGCTACTAATATTGCCTTCATGATGTCCTAATGAATGATATTGTTTCCTATTAGTACTATTATAGTGTTTGCCTCTGTTTTCTAGTAATTGTCTGCACCATACTCATGTCACTCTTTTTTGATTACTATTGACGCTGCTTCCCAAAGTAAGGAATTATTTTATATTATAATGATGCTGATATTATAATGGTTGTTTCAGTATGTTTAGATAGATGACACATTAAAGCGGTCCCACATCCATTTTCTACGTAATGGGTGTAGGACTGCATTGTGACAGTCTCACGGGGGGGGGGAACCAGATTGATGGAGCCCCTCTCACATAGACCCCCGCAACACCCCAAAATCTTACCTTCACTTTGATCCTCGGGTGAAATGCAGCCCTGCGATTGGCTGTCGATGGTCCCGTGTGCCAGCTTCCACCGGCAGCCAGGAAAGAGAAAGTGACTCCAGCCCATGTGACTGCCTACACAATGGGAATACTTTTGAGTGTTGCTCAATCACTTTAAGCCATTGGTAGTACTTTAAAAGCAAGAGTTTGTCCCTCAGTCAGCTAATCAAAACAAGCTCAGGGGGGCATCCAGAATGCTGGAGTCCCCCCCCCCCACATAACCCCCTAGAATGCTCGTAATCCTCACCTTCACTACGAGCCAGCACCAGGAATGGAGTCCCGCGATTGGCCGGTGGGTGGTCATGGGAGCCGGGTCATTCTGGTGGCTGGTGCCGAGGACGCGACCATGGCCCACGTACATGATGATGGGGCTCCTTTCCCGGAGCTTGTTTTAATTAGCTGTCTGTGGGACCAACAAAAAAAAAGCAGGTGTTTGTCCGGTTTAACTCCACTTCTCACGCTTCTCCAGTGCTGCTGCATTTGGTCAATCCAAGAAAAAAATCAATTTGAAGCTTCGACTCTAAACTACACAGCTTTCTCTGGCCAATTTTGTTTCTACATTTTATAACCTTTTTTAGGCCTTGTGCAATTTGCGCTACTCCCTGTTTTTCTGCATCTTCAACACTATTTACTTACTCCCACTCCCATCTCCAGAACTTTGCATGGGCCTCTACTCCTCCTCCTCCACAGTATTATTCCCAATCCCTAACTTTCCAGGTGCCAACAAAACTCATCTGATCAGACTAGCACTTCAACTAGCTTTGTCAGTATGTCCTAAAACCCACAACAGCACTTGCCACCATGCTTAGTATATATTACCTATGACCCAACAACCTCTTGTGTCAACTCCCTTATGCTTTAAATCAGTGGTGTTTAACAGTTGCCTCATGGGCCACCAACAAGTCATAGTAACATAGTATGTGCGGCTGAATAAAGACTAGTCCATCCAGTTCAGCCTGTTTATCTCCTTCCAGTGGTCTAGTGGCCATAGCTGGAAATGTTATTACATGCCAGGAAGGCATCCAGGCCACTTTTGAAAGTTTTTACTGTATCCTTCATTATTACCTCCTCTGACAGCGAGTTCCATAGTCTCACTGCTCTTACAGAGAAGAATCCCCTCCTATGTCGGTGAAAAAAGCACCTTTCCTCTAACCTTAGTGGATGCCCTCAGGTTATGGTTACACTCCTGGGTATAAATAGATTGTGGATTGTATTGACCCCAAATATATTTATACATAGTTATTAGATCACCCCTCAAGTGTCTTTTTTCTAAACTAAATAAATCTAACTTTTACAATCTTTCATGGTACTCTAGCCCCCCACACTCCTTTATTAACTTTGTTGCCCTCCTTTAAACGTGCTCCAGTTCTGATGTCCTTTTAAAGCACAGGTGCCAGAACTGCACACAGTACTCCATATGGGGTCTGACCAGTGACTTGTACAGGGGTAAAATGATGCTCTGGTCATGAGCACCTATGCCCCTCTTGATGCACCCCATGATCCTGTTTGCTTTGGCAGCTGCTGCCTGGCATTGATTACTACAGTTGAGCTTATTGTTAACTAAAACCTCCTAGGCCCTTTTCCATTGTTGTTTTACCAAGTGTGTCTTTATTTATTATGTAATCATGACACAGATCTCCCCTTCCCATGTGCATAACCTTACATTTATCTATGTTAAACTTCATTTGCCATTTAACTGCCTATGCTTCCTGTTTATCTAAATCTGTTTGTAGCTGCCTGCTGTCCTCTTTTGTTTTAATTACTCTACACAGCTTTGTGTCATCTGCAAAGATTGAGACTTTGCTGTTTAATCTGTACCCAATTAATATATATTTTGAAGAAAATTGGTCCCAAGTCATACTTTGTGGATTTCCACACAGGCAGCATTGTCTGATCTCTTATTACTCAACCTGTGGAACTGTGTGGAGATCTGCAAAACATGGCCTGCTGGTGGATCCTGAGGAGAGAGTTGAGCATATGTGCTTTAGATTTTAAGTTCACAATTGCAGGGTTTATTCCTTATGTACTGTATCCCATTTATAATGTACATACGTTACATTCTGACTCATTCATAATATCCTGTGTATATAAGCGTATGATTTATTTTACCCTGTCGGTACACTCTACCTTGTACAGCACCACAGAAGATGACGATGAATTATAAATAAGTAATAATATTATTAGGCATGAAAATCACTAGTGATAACCTTATGTATAAACACACAAAACAATGATAATAGTTGCTTGTATTGTGTTCAGGGAACTAACATTGCCAGTGGGGGTTATTCACGAAAGATGTGGAAACCTTTCATGTACATATGACAAAGCTCCTAGCTTCATCTGAAAAATGTATTCACCTCACAAGCCAACAACAAGACAGGCTTATTGTAGAAAACACAATGTATGTTCCCACTTGATTGTGTGTTGTGGTGCTGAGCTTTCCAAATATAATATAATAACTGGGTTAGGAAGAGCCACACAAGGGACACAGCACTCACTTATACATGATTGATCCCCCCCCCCCCCCCCCGCCAGTACTGCCACTTTTCTTTGTCAGAAAACTTTCAGTTATTAATATAAACACCTTACTTAATGACCAATCAATTCAGTTTGTATATGCCCTAATGACTGATTCTGCAGAGTAATGCAGGATGTTGATTTTTGCTGAGTGTAACTAAGGTCAGTTGACTGTTATCACCTTGCAGTAAACTGGACATTTTTTTTTATTGACTGGCATTACCTCCTGTTGAGACGATGAGCAAATGATTAACACTACCTTACAATGTCATTGATGACTAATGTAGCTTTCAGCAAGTGCAGCTTATGTTCTGCCAGACTAGGGGCCTTAGCAAGACTCACTCAGCACCCATACATTTGCACTAGTACCAGTCAATGTTCCATTTAAGAAGTAAAAAAACAATGTGTGGTGAAATGACCACAATTCAGCATTGAAGTTATCTCCAGCACCATGTAATATGTAGAGTCTGGTGCTCTTCCCAAAGCTGCGTCTGATTATACAGGTGCTCAAAGCCAATTTCCCATAGACTTTAATAGGTGGCGTAAATCACTTTTAATAATTATTTTTACCCAGGCTGTTCATATTTTAGTCTAACAACATTATAGTGTTTGTGTTTGTTGGCCACCAAAGCTCCCAAAATTCTTGTACACTCATAGCCTTGTTTGTTTTTGCAATGTAACTGTGAGCAGCACCAACATACACTACCGCCAACATCAGTACTTACATGTAAAATGTATACAGCGGAACAAACATGCGCGGAGTGCCTTAGCTAGCATGGTTAATGGCTGAGGCCACTTGTTAAAAACAACATACGTTGCAGCCATGGATCTCGGTATTGTTGGGCGCTCATCGTGAAGACTAGCATACTGGTATCCTCCATTTATCAAGCAGTGCTCACAAGGTACAGCGCCAATTTAGCTGTGCTTAAAACGCTGTCTGCGCCAGGCACAGATAGGTTAGCGTTCTTGCCACCGCTCATAAGGAGATGAATGGCATTCTTCTTAATTCAGGCTCCCTGATACCAACTGCAATTATAATCTGATTTTGCTCACCTACCAGTATATCCATGGTCTAATATTGACAACAGTTATTCTTCAATTTGAGGACAGACATTGCTCTGCAATCAATGTGACTGTGGTCCTCCAGTGGTCGTCACTATATTCTGATGGCTGACATTGCTTATTAAATGTTATAATATTAGAGAAGCATTTTTGTGGATGAATGACTTTTCCTTAAATACATTAAAAACACTCATATGCTGAATAGTAGCACAATGACCGACCGTAACCAATAGGAGTCGGTATACAAAAGTGCTTAAACCTACATGTCGATAAGTGCCTTTATTTCCTTATAATGGAGCTCATTCTGTGGATTTTATGGATCAATGAGAAACATTGCTTCCCTGTGAACTATGATCTAATGGTTAATATGTCTATCCACAGAGTAGGACTATATTCTGATGACTGACATGTATTCCCACAGGGAGTTGCTATGGTCTAATGAATAACAATACCTTATAAGAGTGTGTCACTCTCATCCAAAGACTGACATTTCGTCAGTTTGTTACTATGGTCTATTGACTAATATCACCTTCATTATGAGTAGGACTATGTTCTGATGAACTGATCATGTTCTAACCACTGAGCAGTATCATGGTGTAATGATTACTAATAACTCATGCCCATCCACCGATACCAATCGTGTTATGTAATCTCATTGAGGATCAGTGAGTGTAACTGTATTGACTAAACTAGACTTTTGTGAGCATGGCTATGTTTGGATTAATGGCGAAATTCACAGTAAAGTCAAAAACAAATCTGACAACTTTGCTATCACAATATTTACAGCTGACAGTGTAGCAAAAACAATTCAAATACATAAATCCCAAAACCAGCTCTGGGAAGACATTTTTAAATACATCCAGTTCTGTTGCCATTACTTTATTAAATACAATTATACATACCATCTACCAATAATGGGTTTCACTCCCTGCTCAGGCCTAAAGTACAGATGCCTATCATAGACCTTTGTGCTGAAGACCTGGCAACCCATTTCAAAGAGAAGATCATAGTCATCCTTCAAGAAATGTGCTCACAGTCACTGGGTGTCTTTGATCCTCTTCCGACTTGTTTCTGTTTCTATGTTTCTATAGAAGGTTGACGGCAGAAGGAGACCATATGGTCCATCTAGTCTGCGCTTATGTGTATACTGTATGTACTCTTTATCTTAGGATAGATGGATGCATATCCCAGGCATGTTTAAATTCACTGACTGTCGATTTTTCAACTACTTCTGCTGGAAGTTTGTTCCAAGCATCTACTACTCTTTCTGTAAAATAATATTTTCGAACATTGCTCCTGATCCTCCCTCCGACTAGCTTCAGGTTGTGCCCCCTTGTTCTATCATTAAGTTTCCTCTTGAAAACACTTCCTTCCTCAACCTTATTTAATCCTTTCATATATTTAAAGGTCTAAGACATGTCCCCACTTCCTTCTTTGCTCCAGATTGTACAAATTAAGTTCTTTAAGTCTCTCCTGAAGTTTTAAGTTTAAGTCCTTCCACCATTTTTGTTGCCCACCTTTGGACCTGTTCTATTTGAATAATGTCTTTTTGCAGGTAAGGTCTCACAAACTGCACACAGTATTCTAGCTGTGGCCTCACCAGGGCTCTATACAGCGGCATCACAACCTCCCTCTTCCTACTGGTGATGCCTCGAGCTATGCAGCCGAGCATCCTGCTTGCTTTTCCCACTGCCTGGTTACACTGTTCACTCATCTTGCAGTTTTCAGTAATCCGTATTCCTAAATCTCCTTTCTCCGAGGTCCTGTCAGTACCCACCTCACCAAACCTTTCAAACTCTATCCCTTCTGGTATCTTCCCTTCTGCTTTCAAATACTCTGTTATAATCCCTTTACTAAAAAAACATTTTTGTATTTTGTGTAACATCTACTGGCTCCACCTCCTCACCTTTCCCTCTTACTATTGCAGTTCCCCAGGGTTCAGTCCTAGGTTCTCTTCTATTCTCTCACCTTCAAAAATGGAACTACTTATGCTCTCACCATCTACTAACCAACCTAAACCTGACATCTCCCTCTCAGTGTGTGGCACGAACATAACTCCTAAGCAGCATGCTCAATGTCTTCACTATTACCTTTCCCACACTGATCATCTGTGTATTACCCGGCCTGTTCCTTGAAATCCCTGCTATGTTTTTTGGTTGAGGCATTTCATTTACAGTACTCCATTTCCCATGGATCACCTGCATTCAATAATACAGATCAATGAACAAAGACATCTTCAGACACTGACACTACCTGTTCAATAAGTCTAATGACTATGTGAGAGTCAGTTAGAGGTCTCAGTTCTCAGGCTTCTCAGAGTTTTCTTGATGGATACTGATGTCCTGTGAATACATAATTATTAGTTTCCAACTACTAGGACTAATTTTGTAATCACTGTACAGCCGGCCCTCTGTATTAGTGGGGGTTAGGGGAATTGCATATATGTCATGAATATAGTGAATTTGTGAATAACTACCATGAAAACAGAGGACAGAGGATACACCGCAGAGCAGGGTAAGTGCATGGCAAGGCAGGGATGGGGTTTACAAAGAAAAAGCTCTTACCTCCCTAGAGATCCAGGGATGGTACCTATGCAGATCAGGTTCTGGACACCACCATCTTGAGGTCACAGCTTGTACAGGATGGGGGGGGGGGGTGGAAACAGCAAGGTGAGGTAACATTTTTTGTTTAAAACCCCCTCCAAGGCATTCACGGCAAACCAAAACCACAAAAATGTGGAGGACAGACTGTACTATGTCTCATTAACTTTGATAGTCAGCAATTTATTCTGATCTCAACCGCCATTGGATGGCCCTAATTTATGAAGGTTGATCCATTGGTGGTTCTCATGACATCCTTATGATGTCACAAAGACTTTATCCATTGGTGGTTCTCGGGAAGTTTTTATGATGAAACAATGGTAGGCTCAATGTTATAACTACTAACTGAATGTGACTTTGTCCTGAAGACTAATGCTGCTATAATATGTGATGTATGCTCTGATCACTGCTGTTATCTCTGCATGAGCTTTCAAATGTTTTTCATCTCTATAGATAACTTGACCTTCTAAGAATACAAAAGATTTTACTACAAACACATTTTACTCGCCAGTCATTAGTATAATGCATAATTTCTAAATATAAAGCGATCTGTGACTACACTCACATGGAGGGAGATCGCTAGAGATGCGTCCTAAGGGCACTGCTGAAGGGCTTTTGCAGAGCTCTCAGAGCAGATTCACATGTGAAAACGTCCATAGAATACTATGGGCAGCGTTTCACAGGTGCCGGCACGGTGCTTACTCAAAAGCGTGAATGCTCCGCAGACATGTTGGTGTGAAACCAGCCTTAAGGTTTGGGGATTTAGTGTAAAACTAACATTTTCCCCCAAAATTACAGTTGGAAATACAATAGGTATCCAAATGTTTATATTTACTCTCATGTTCAGTTCCAAGTTATTTCAAAAAGTCTAGTGTTTCACTTGCCACTCTCCATCCAACTTTTAATATCCAGCCAAGTGTGGAAAATGTAAGAAAGTTGGAATGTATTTTTCATGTGATTTAAGTTTCGAGCTGAGAGAGAACATACAGTATTTGTTAAATAAATCATCCATCTTGTTAGCTAATATAATAGTTGAGTGGGGTTTTGGGAGCCACTCGGCTACAGCCTGTGAAAACACAGCAGTCAAACAAACATTGTGCAGATACTCTCCAAGGTGAGATCTAAAGCCAGTACACTATTGCTGTAAGGCAAGAATGCTAACCAATACAGTGCTAAGTTACTGCATGAGGGTAAGACTTGACATGCTAGTTAAGAGTAACATCCCCTAAGACTATCTCTTATTGCTGCAATCATTTAAACTACTACATCTGCAATGCTGCTTTTTAATGAGAAGTGAATAACAATACATTTCCAAAAGTAGCTTGAGAAGTAGCCTAATGAGTTGCTATACCTTAATGAGACAGAATTAAATATTTTATCTAAAGGCAAAGACTTCAAGTTGGAATAATCCCTTTAAAACAGATGAAACACTCCAGCAATGGGTGGCAATTTTCCAAAGCAAAGCTGTTCAGTGAGTGACAATGCAGATAGTTCTCAATACGACTGTACAGTACAGAGTGCATTTAGGTAATGGGATCAATCAGGGAAAATGATATAATAGAGAAGAGAGATATTTTCCTTCACTGATGAATCCTTTTTACTTTGTCTGTTACTGAGGTTTCTTGCCTAGAGAATCCTCAACGAGGAGAATCCTCAGCCCTGGCAAAAAGAACAAGAAGCTTTCTGATGTTGCAAATCAAAAATGATTTGTATCCCAATATTGAACAGCTAAGCGCAGTTTTAAAACTCTATACAGTATGAGAGTGCTGGAAGGGAGTATTTGTGAGCATTTGGTTAGTTGAAATTTAGATGATGAATTACCTGTGGGATAGTTGCATGATGTAAACATTTGGTTGTTTACTGTACATGCCTACAGATGTCTATGGTCCAAAGAAGAACTGACATAAACATGTGTTTATCAGAGCAAATGGTTTGGAAATTCTTGTTGGTGAATACGGGTTAGTGTGGTATGTTATTTCTTACAGCATGCTATGGGCAGGGTATGATTGGTTATATACTTTACTAGTTCAAGGGGTTGGTTATACCAAAGCTATTCAGATCCTATGCCACATTGTCATGTGCTGCCCAGGGGTTTTCTTGGCAGGCTTGACAAGCAGTACACCTTGGCCAAACACATCCACAAGAAAGGAACACAAAACAGAGGTTTCAGAATACTTTAACTTCAGAAAGAATTAAAAAGAAGAAGACGAAGAAAAAAAACTATGAAGTATAGCTTAAAGTTTAAAAGTATAAAATGGGACAGTAAGTAAATATGCAGGACAGGTGCTTGATGTTGAATATACGCTCCTGCCATAAGTAGTTGGCTTTTTAGGAGGAGGTTGGCAGGAGGGAAAATACTGTTTCTAATTCTTTTAGTTCTGGTATGTAAAGTCATGTTGCAGCATCTGGATGAAGGAGTTTAAAGTTTAAAAGTATAAATAGCTACAGTAAGTACATTTATATACACAGGAAAATACTGTCCTGTCATAAGCAGTTGGCTGTTTAGGAGGAGGTTGGTAGGAGAAGACACTGTTTCAAAATCTGTTGGTTCTGGTAGGCAAGGTCTTATAACAGAATATAGAGGGAAGTCGGAAAAGGTGGTGTCTGGGGTGGGATGGGTTCTTGATTATTTTTTATGGGTGGCTTTTGAGTGAGACAATAACTCTAGGACTGGTGGCAGGGATGGGTATTTAGTACAAGAGACTCATCAGACCATTGTAAGCCTGCGGCAACATTTTGGTGAATTTGGTGAAGTCCAGATTTTTAGGAGAATGTGGTTCAAACGCTGCTCTAGTTGTGTGTAAGTCAGAAACATATTTTAGCAGCAAAGGGTTTTTTCAGAGGTGGTCATAAACTGTATGTATCAGTTTTGCTAAGACTGTCACCCTGCCTCCTTTTCCCCTAACTCAATTACAAGTGAATAGAAACCAAAACTCCCTTAGAGGAGAGGGATGGGAGGATAGGAGGGGTTGGTAGACCTGCCAGTTGAGCTAGGACTACTTGAGAACTGTGGAATATAATATTGATTTGACATGTGAATCTCTGGCAATAACCAGCGATAGTCTGTGAAAATGAGACAAGAAACCAAGATGGTCTTTATGTTTTAATACAGAAACCATGTACCTTGATAAAAAGAGTCAGGGCACATTTGTTCCTCCGATCCTACCTTTAAAGGTAATTTCCTTCCCCCCCCAGTAATAGAATATTGGAAAAGGACCGTAATTGCATCAGCAATGGGATGGTGAAGGCTGATCTTCACCTTGAAGCAATGAACTGTTCGCCTATTATAAGGTGATGCAATTTGTCACCTACTGTCTGGCCATAAAATCACAGTGAAATGATTTTTTAACATGCAGTACTGACTGTAATCTATTTATGTAAAGTCCTTGTGGCCAGGCATATATTAGACGGGACAGCACCTATTAAGCTCTTTATCACTGATGTTCATTCATCAGCAGAAGTCTGATCTGTAGATTATGGAGGAAATATAGTAGGTGAACACAGGGGCAGACTAGTCATAGGGAGAGCCAGGAGAACTCCCTGGGGGCTGCACTCCTGGCTGGTTAAGGTTTGATGCAACCACCCCAGCCCCTGCCTCCTGTCTCTTCCTCCCAGCTCCACAGTATCCACCACTCAAGACATACCAGCCAATTTTCACCCCCTGAAATGCTATAACCTAAGCATCAAGACTGTGTTGCATGTACTTTGGGGGGCATACCCACTTCTTCCACATTATCTGTCTATGCAATATTAAAACTTCAACTCTTTCGCTTTGCTTTAGGAAGGGCCATATCCAACCCTGCCCATGATCTGTCCCTGAAATGTTTAAGCCTTAACTATGGAACACATTAGGCAGCACTATAGTTGTTGTGGTCAGGCCAGGGGGCAGAAAATCCAGGCTGATTTTTTTGTCCCAGTCTGTCCCTGGGTGAACAGAATAATAATTAAAAAGGAACCTCCCTAAAGGTGTTTTTTTTCTGGTTATACACATTAGACTCCTTCAAACCATAAGGTTTCATTGGAGAAGCAGAACTAAACCCTACAGCAGCCCCAAGGGCATCCTGATTTGGCATGGCCGTCTGCATAAAACTCCTTGGTATCTGAAAAATGGCAGCAACTTTCCATGCTCCCACACTGTGAAGTTACCCATGACTGCCAATCCCAGATTAAAGTAGAAGTTGCATGAAACATACATCAGATCAGGGCTGTAGCCATATTACTATCTGTTTAATTGTATGGGCCACATCAGATTTTCTTAATAATATTTAACATTTTTTTCAATTTGTTCTGGATTTATTGTAGTAATGGTTATGAGATTCATTGGTGGACTATTTTACAGTACTAATTTTGCACATTAGAGTGTTTCACTTAGTTGTTATTGTATTTACTAAGTTGATTCATTCTCATTTGGTCTTATTGATTGAGATTAAGAATTATATTTAATAAAGCCAAATGCAGCTGCCCTCCCCCAGACCATGCCTGCTGTCTGAATACACCCATAGAGCAGACATTCTTTCCCATAATGCATAGAGCCTGCCACTAACACAGGAAACTGCTGGTATAGTGGCAGAGGATAAACAAGCAGAACCCCAGTCTTTTAGTTTAACATCTCCTCCACCTTAGTTTAAAGTGGACCAACACCCAGGGGTGATCGGCCCGGGAATCTATAAGATTCCTGGGCCGATCACCTCCCTCACCGCGGGACACCCAAGATCGGGATGTCCCGCGGTGAGGAACCCCCCCCCAAAAGCCCCCAAAAACTGACCCGATCGGCGGCGGCAGCGGGCGCCGCCGCCTCCCGTGCGCGCGCCCGCGCCGGCCGTTTGCGAATGGCCGGCGCGCGCGCGCGCACTGTCAAAGGGGCGCGCGGGAGGCGGACGCGTTGTCTTGTCCGCGCTTGTCCGTGGCTACGTGGGAGCGTGGTGAGGTGAGTTTTGGGGGGTTTCTGGGGGGTTTTACACAGCGGGGCACCCCTAATTGGGGTGCCCCCCTAAAGTGGACCAAAACCCAGGATAGTCAAAATCCTGGGTGTTGGTCCACTTTAACATCTCCTCTACCTTAGTTCAGTTGCCATATGAATTGAGCACGGACAACCAGCAACGTTTAGGTCTTCTTAATCGGGGATTGTAAATACCTACCTAATATAATATAAACATAATATGTTTTCCACCTTGAATTGTATTGGCTTGTATTTCTTGCATGGCGGCCATCTTTCTTCCTGGCAGGCAGTGTTTGGAGGCTAGTGTGTGACATTCGGTTCTGTCTGTTTATTTATGGTGTTTGTATTTAGAAATATGTTTTAAAGCCAATTAAGTTTTGACACAGAAGTGGACCAAAACCCAGGATAGTGAAAATCCTGGGTGTTGGTCCACTTTAACTAAAATAAGTTAAAGGAAAACACAACTACCATAACAAATGTATTGTAATACTATTACACTTTCTGCTTGTGTCTGCAGTCATAGCTTTTTAAGCCTGTCAAAAAAAAGTCCAGCTTCCGCTTCCTTTTAGAGTATGTTGGCAGCTTTATATTGCTTCCCAGAAGTCTGCATTTAGGTTATGCTTAGGATTTTAGCTCTGGGGAGAAACCACAACACAAGACAGTTTGAGCAAATGCTTGCAACATGTCCCTCAAGTGAAGACTCTGCTGACTGAGTATTAAATAAAAAATTGCAATTTGCATGTATAGCTCTACAGATGATTTATGAATAAACTCAGTAAAATACCTACTTAGGTATTGCTTATTAGTTGAATCTTCCCTACATATCCTATTACCACCTAAAGTATGTTCACACCTACGAAGGCTGGAGTTAAGTCACTTAAATGATGTTTTACAACCTAAGGCAACAAAGTTTCCTGATCATATTCCGTATCTCTGCGCTACCTACTATCCTCTAAGGCCTACGGTTGCCGTACCATTTTTTCTATAAAAAAGAATGAAGCTTTTAATAAATTATGAAGGCCTCGGTGTATAGGTAACAGCCTTTAAATCAATAGCTACCAGTGGAGACAGTTAGGGTTCTCTATTGGTGCATGTCCCACTTCCCTTTAATGTTTATGTTCACCTTTGCGTGGCATCTCTATCTTGAAAAACGGTGGGAATGTTAACAATTTATGAAAGCTCTGGCCTATGAATAAAAATGTATCAGTAGCAGAGGTTAAGCTCCTATGGGTGGCTTATTCTGGAGCTGCTGCAGACAAACCAACTGAAAAAGCTACTGTAAATATATAAGGCTCTGTTTAAGCAAAAGTCCATTTAATAATGAGAACAGTGGCCTAATCACAGCAGTCTTTTTTTTTCAGTTTTTTACAGAAAAGAGTTAATAGAGGCCCTAAAACTTTTCTAAAACAAGGCACATAAGGCGGTTTAATAATTTGATAGAAAAAGGAAAAATCTTCATTTTCAGCATGTTCTCTAACCAAAACATTTTTTTATTCTCGCCATTTCCCTCCTATCTGCTTTAGTTCTACGCAATAGAATTTTTGTCAACCAGATAAACAGCGTAACATACAACAATTACTTAAATAATACTTGTTTTAAGATTTGAATTTCTCATTTCTCTCAATAACATGCAGGCAGAAGTAGTATCAGGTTTGTCCTGGGTAACCTTCCTAAACTACCCCCATTTTCAGTTATTTATATGAATGATGTGATGCAGCTTGTGAATTGCTGACTCTATATTCTGGGGAACGATTCTTCTGCCAACCAAGAAATGACCCAAACACCAAATTAGTATTTCAGTTCAGTAACCCAAGCATTTGAGTCTCTCGTACTTCTCCGCACAGGATGATGCCCCTTCCTTGAACTTTTTGAAGATATATCAGTTTGCAGAGCAGCTGGTCATATTAACCTTTTCATAAACTCATTCTACAAGAATTGCTCCTCTTTTCAGTAATCGATTATTTCTCCCCAGCAGTAATCCGACAATTTGACAAATAAATATTTGAACATTCCAATAAATGATTCTTCGTTCAATGATTGATTTCTTATTATAAATGTTTTTTCTGCCTGGGGAGGGGTTCTATAATTCAGTGACTGATTACATCTTCTAAGAACTGATTCTGCAATTGTACATTTCAATGAAATATTCTATAGCCAATGAAATATTCAGTACCAGTGACCATGGCAACCATGGAGTAATTCTGTTTCAGTGACAGCTACAATCTTCTGTGGAGGAAATCCATATTCTAGTCGATAGTTCTATATTTACAGAAGCAAACACTTTGCAATCAGTAAATGATGCCACTTTCCAGGTATGGCTTCCTCATGCCACCAAGCTATTCTTGGGCATAGCCATTGGGATAGTGGTGCTCAACTTTTTTGCACAGGTCACACTTCACGGGTTAGACATATGCTTTAGGCACATCCTATGTATTTGTATTATTATAATCATAACAATTAGTCCTAAATGTTGTTCGGGCGAGCGCTGTGAGCCCATCTCGCAGCACTCCTCTCACCTCCATTGCTGCTCCCGCTGCCCTCATGAGCGCTGTGCACCCATCTTGCAGAGCTTCCCAGTCCCTCTCCTTACCCGCTCCTGCTGGCGGGGCCGCAGCTTCCGGCGTGGTGGCTGGCCGTGTGCTGGCTGCTCCCAGCCATCTTCCTCCTCCTCGTGCTGCTTCCTTGCATGATTCGGTGCGCGTACACCCCCGTCCACTAGAGGGCGCGCATGCCGGATTCCTAAAATTTAAAGGGCCTGTACACCACTGATTGGTGCCTGGTCATCCAATCCTGCATCCACTTCCCCTATTTAAGGGGCACTTCCTTTTCCATCAGTGCTGGATCTTGGTCTTCCTTTGTATGCAGAAAGTCTGTTGTTTTCAGTATTGCTCACCCGTGTACCGACCTTTGCCTGTCCCCGACTCTGAACCTGTGCTGCCAGCCCTGACGTTGGGGGTAGCGACCAGGGGGTCACTCGCCGCTGCAAGAACAACCTGCTTTGCGGCGGGCTCTGGTGAATACCGGTGGCCTCTTAGACTCTGCTCCCCTGACGCAGCACTCGCTATCAGTAACACGGTCACAGCGGATCCACACCTGTTCCGCCACACCCGATCCATGACAGTAAGATCCAGCCATGGATCCCGCTGAGTTGCCACTGCCTGATGCCTCTGAATTACCTGCAATAGTGGCTATGCAGTCTCGCCAAAATAACCAGCTCTCCGCCATGGTTCAGAAGCTCTTATCGATTCAGCAACAGCAATTGCCACCAGCCACCCCAGTATTGCCGCCACAGCCTCCAGTAGCATCAACTTCTAGAATCCGTCTCTCCTTGCCGGCTAAGTTTGACGGGGATGCCAAGTTATGCCGAGGCTTCCTTACCCAGTGTTCTATGCATTTGGAAATGTTGGCAGACCAATTTCCCACTGAACGTGCTAAGGTGGCCTTTGTTATTAGTCTGCTCTCAGGAAAAGCTCTGGCCTGGGCTACCCCATTATGGGATCGCAAGGACCCAGTCACTTCCAATATACTCGCTTTTGTCTCAGAGTTTCGCCAGGTCTTCGAGGAACCAGCCCAGGCCTCGTTGGCAGAGATGGCCCTGTTGAACTTGGTTCAGGGCAACCTGTCCGTTGGTGAATACGCCTTATGTGCCTCCTTCAAGAAGGGACTGTCTAGCAATATTAAAGATGCTCTAGCCGCACGTGATTTGCCTTCATCTTTGACTGATCTCACCCGTTTGGCTGCACGCATCGATGTGCGTTTTTCCGAAAGACGTGAGGAACTCCGCCTGGAAAGAGACTCTCAGCGCCCTAAGAGGGCATCTCGTTTGGCTCCTGTGTTTCAACATCCTATGACCGCACATGCGTCCTCCAGTGAGGAGGCCATGCAGGTGAACCGATCCCATTTAACCCAGCTGGAGAGAACTCGCAGGAGGAATGACAATCTTTGTTTGTATTGTGCTGGCTCGGAGCACTTCCTGAAAGACTGTCCTATTCGCCTGCCGTGACAGGGAAACGGGCGCACCTAGTGAATGTGGGAGAGGCGTCCCTAGGTGTGTGTGCCACCTCTCCACGGCTTACGGTTCCTGTGCAACTCACCGTTGCAGCTACCATCTCCTTGAACCTGACTGCCTTTGTGGATTCTGGCTCTGCAGGAAACTTTATCGAGGCCTCCTTGATCAATAAATATAACATCTTCGTGAATCGCCTCGCAAAGCCTCTATTCATCACTTCGGTTAATGGTGACAGGCTTGATTGCACCATGCGTTATGGCACAGTACCCCTCCTTTTAAAGATTGGACTTTTTCACCAAGAGAATATTGAGTTCTACGTGCTCCCTCATTGTACCTCTCAGATTCTCCTTGGCCTACCCTTGCTTCAACGTCACGACCCCACTCTTGACTGGAATACAGGCGATATCAAGAGTTGGGGTGCAGGCTGCTACAAGAGGTGTTTGAAGTCCGTTCCGGCCAGACCTGTTCCTGCCTGTGCTCCACTTCCCGGCCTGCCTGCGATTTATCAGGTCTTCTCAGATGTTCTCTGCAAAAAGCAAGCGGAGGTACTTCCACCTCATCGATCTTATGATTGTCCTATCGACCTCTTGCCGGGTACTACTCCCCCTCGTGGCAGAATCTATCCTCTCTCGGCTCCTGAGACTCAGGCTATGTCAGAGTATATACAGGGAAATCTCCAAAGAGGCTTCATACAGAGATCTTCCTCTCCTCCAGGCGCAGGCTTCTTCTTTGTGGCCAAGAAAGATGGCTCTCTTTGCCCCTGCATTGACTACCGTGGCCTCAACAAGATTACCGTCAAAAATCGTTAACCTTTACCTTTGATTTCTGAATTATTTGATCGACTTTGTGGTGCCAGGATCTTCACTAAACTCGACCTGAGAGGGGCCTATAATCTGCTACGTATACGTGAGGGCGATGAGTGGAAGACCGCCTTTAACACCCGCGATGGCCACTTTGAATACCTAGTGATGCCCTTTGGACTTTGCAATACATCCGCCGTATTCCATGAATAAGTGAACGACATATTCCGGGACTTGCTTTACTCCTGCGTGGTAGTGTATCTGGATGATATACTCATCTTCTCTTCTAATCCTGAAGAACATCACCGCCACGTCCGGCAAGTCCTGTCTTGTCTCCGCCTACATCGTTTATACGCCAAGTTGGAGAAGTGCATATTTGATCAGACCTCTCTATAATTTCTTAGGTACATAGTTTCTGGTCGTGGTCTCTAGATGGACCCCAGCAAGTTAAAGGCAGTGTTGGACTGGCCTCGTTCTTCTGGCCTACGGGCTATCCAACGCTTTTTGGGCTTCGCTAATTATTATCGCCAGTTTATTCCCCACTTTTCGACTATAGTTGCGCCTATTGTGGCTTTCACGAAGAAGAACGCTAATGCTAAGTCGTGGCCTCCTCAGGCTGGAGAGGCCTTTAATACTCTTAAAAATGCCTTCTCTTCTGCTTCTGTGCTTTCAAGACCAGATCCAGCTAGACCCTTTGCACTTGAGGTAGATGCCTCCTCCATTGGAGCTGGAGCCGTGCTTACTCAAAAATCTGCTACTGGCAGAACTCTCACCTGCGGTTTCTTTTCGAAAACGTTTTCACCGGCAGAGAGGAATTACTCCATCGGTGATCGGGAATTACTCGCCATCAAGTTAGCATTGGAGGAGTGGAGACATCTCTTGGAAGGTTCTGCCTACCTTGTTACCATCTTTACCGACCACAAGAATCTGTCTTACTTAGAAACTGCCCAGCGGTTAAACCCTCGACAAGCCCGATGGTCGTTATTTTTCGCCCATTTCCACTTTCAAATCCACTTCCGTCCAGCCGTCAAGAACATCAGGGAGGACGCCCTTTCTCGTTCTTCGGACGTCTCCGGGTCAGAATTCACTCCACAGCATATTATCCCTCTTGAATGTCTAGTCCACTCTGCTCCCGCAACCCTGGTACAGGCACCACATGGAAAGACCTTTGTGCCTCCTCGCCAGCGTTGCATAATATTAAAATGGGGACATTCTTCTCACGTAGCTGGCCATGCAGGCATCAGAAAATCTTGTTCTCTCATTTCCAGATATTATTGGTGGCCCTCCTTAGAGAAGGACGTGACAGAATTCATTCTGGCTTGAATTCACGTCATGATTATCATGCTACTATGTGCTTTATGAGGTTTCCTCTGGTATGATGTTTACTGCCTATGCTGACCAGAGTATTAGACTCTGATCCATAGATCTCTATACTGTAATTACCATTATCCTTAACTCTTGATTCATACGGGATTGGTTATATGACTGCACTAATCGTCAGGAATGCCACCAATGCACCTCTTAGACTTATGTGGTAAAGATATTTTACCTTATCATAGTTTTCACTATAGATACTGCTAGAGCTACTTTGTTACTACTATTTCCCTATTTCCTTGAGGTGCCAAGACAATTCTGATGACAGATGCGTTGCCATACAGAGATTTCTCATCAGATATCCTTTTATTGAGTGTTACATCCTAGTGTTTGAATTTACTGTTATATCTGTATACCATATTGCACTATATTGTACAGCACTAATACTTATTTTTTTTTGTATCAATACACTTTTATTTTGCATAATGAGAAACCTGGTTGGTGTGCATTCTTTTCCACTCCTGTTCTAACGATTGAGGTACAGTGTGGTGGGGTACCTTGGATTGTTTGCACCCGCAAATTATGTTGTATATTATGATCAACTTGTTTTGTTTTGGTGTGCTTTAAGCCTAAATACTTACCCCTGGTTCAGATTTAGCTTATTGGCTGGTTCTTCAGTGGGTAATGTGTACAGTGGATTATTAAAGTACCATTCCTTGACATGCAGTCACTCCATGAGTAACAATGCAAAGCTAGAAAGATAGCAGAAGACATTTATCACCCCAACAATGGCCTATTTTCTTTGCTCTGCTCAGGGTAATTGTTCTGTTTATTCAGGTCCACACACAGAGAATGAGGAAGAACTTTTTTCCAAAAGGAAAACCGAATCCTTACTCAAGATCTCAGTGTCACGGCACTGGGCACCCAGTCCCCAGCATTGTGCAGCTCTGCTTCCATATTCTGTGCTGCCACTCTCACCCTTATCCTTTGCTAAGTGAATGGCTAAATAAGTAGTCAGTTATGGTTGGCACAGTAGCCTCACAGTTGGCAGAAGTAGCCTCCATGGTGGCAACTGCCAAGATCCACCATGAGACGGCGTGGCCAGTTTCAAGCAGGTGAGCCTTTTTATTTTATAACCCCAAATCAGGCTTAGTAGTGGGGGAGAGGTGGAAGATGGTTGCAGGGTTTTCTGGTTGCTCCCTGCTGGACTTTCGTACTTCCCGGTTATGAATGTTGCAAGGTAAGTTGTAGTATGCTATGGTGTACCAAATCTTTATTTTTGGATTACTGCATCCTTATATATCCAGCCCAGTACAATAGACTAGCTGCATGAAGCCTCTTCTTTTATTATGGCTGTACATATATAATAATATTTCCTACTATTTATTAGGCACAGCCCAGAACACACATCAAACTTATGATAATAATAATATGCTTAATAGTTTCAGAAACAAATATGGGCATGCATAAAGCTGCTATATTATGCAATTACAAAAAAATAACAAAAAAGCGGAGAAAACTTGGTATTTTGACACTTTTTCATGTTTAATTTAAAATGTAAAGGATGAGAACATTGTTTTTACTTAAAGAGAATGTGTCAGCTTGTCTCATAAAAGGATTTGCCACCCATATAACAAAACAAGAGGGTACTGTCTCCTGCAGCTAATCGGTCTGACTCCGGCAGAAGCAACTCACCTGCTCACCTGATGATTGGATCTCCATTGCTCTGGCCCGAACAAGACTTGGAAATCATTATGTGTCATACTCCCGCCCCCCCCCCCCATGGGAGTTCTGCCACGCCCTCTCTACTGCTCTTCACTGCAATGACGAGGGTGTGCCAAGGCCTGACAGGCCCACCCCATTGTGAAAGAGTGAGAACCCTTTTGTTTTATTATGTGGGTGGCCATAGACTTTACCTGTATATCTTTTGGAGATCATTTCATTTTTAACTTGTTTAAAGTGGACCAAAATCCAGGAAAGTCAAAAGTTTAGACTATCCTGGGTTTTGGTCCTTTCCCTGGGGGCACCTTGTGTGAAACCCCTACATATGGCCGCAGCAACTCACCTTATCCTAGTCCCACGGAGCGTCTAAGAGCAGCGGCTCTGATGGCCGCATCCTGTGCCTCCCTCTAACAGGGAGCGTGCCTCCGCCGGCCATTCACAAATGCTTGACGTGGGCACGCGCACTACTAGAGGGTTGCGGAGGATGCGGCCATCAGAGCCACTGCTCTTAGACGCGTCGTGGGACCGGGATAAGGTGAGTTGGCTGCGACGATCTTGGGGGGGGGGGGTTCACACAGCGGGGACACCCCGATCAGGGAGCCCCCGGGGAAAGGACCAAAACCCAGCATAGTCAAAATCCTGGGTTTTGCTCCACTTTAACTGTTCACAGTAACAGTCATTTTGACCAGTGATCACAAAATTGCATGCACTGTATACAGATTATCAGTCATAATAAAGTCCATAATATAATGGGAAATGTCTCCTCTCTGGTTTCATTTGGCAGCTTTAGTTGCTTTCTAGAGAGACAAAAGCACATCCTAATGTCCCCCCCTCATAGGCGAAATATAGGATTCAGTTTAAGGTGACACAGAACCAAAGCATTACAAATTATATTGCAGGACTGTACCACAACAAAATAGAGACATATTCAGCTCATCATAACTGGATTCTTAGTACTATGGGTCATCAGTGTAGGCACTGACAGAGAGGAGGAAGCACACGCACGGAGCAAGCTACATCGTTAAAGAGTTATTTCAGTTGAAAGAAGACATCTGTCCATCAAGTTCATCCAAAGAAAGGGAAAAATAACAATGAAAGAGTTCTAGCTGATCCAGATGGCTGAAGATAATGAGTGTATATTGTATTTGCATAGGGGTTCTGTACTTGTGGTGTAAATATGCTGATATATGATCTGTATATTTTGGACAAATATTTTTGCAGAAAATTACTTGATATTGAAATGTCAAATGTAGATATGAGGATAGTCTAGAGATAATAAACTAAACATGCCCCCTATTGGCTGCAGCTCCAAGTATGTGTCAGGCACATAATTCTAAACCATATATTGATGTACAGTAAGTATTGTGATGGCTAAGCTAAACAGGGTTGTTTGTCAGGTTGAGGTGCAGTGTGGCTGCTTGGCAGGTGCAGGACCAGGTCATGAATGCTCAATGTGCAGGGAAAATTGCCTTAAAATCATACTTCAGTAAAAGAAATAATAGCACTACACCTACCTTTCATTCCCCATAGCGCTTGCGCCACTAGTCTTGCGCTTTGACACTTACCTGATCAGCTGATCCATGTTCCATGCCGTCTGGCAACCAACCAGCCATTGTCCACCGTTTCTGTCTATTCAACACTTGTAGACCACTCAGTGCCATTCATCATAGGCACTATGGCATGCCCCCATCCATTGCAGTTAATGGAAGGGGGGGCATTTCGTAGTTCCTATGACTACTGCACGGTCCGCTTCAACGGACTTAAGCTGCTACAGATGGTGGCAGCACCTGCGCCGGATTGGGATCGGGTGATCTGGTAAGTTTTTCCAAAGCCCCAGCCTAGCAGCGACCACCTCCAAGAGATGGGGAGGCTGATACATCATTAGCGGCAGGTAGCGACAGATGAGCGTCTGTAGCAGACATTTTCAGAGCGCCCGCTAGTAGTCGCAGTGCTCGGCCGTGAGTCGCTAGACTCGCTACTTTATAGCGACTCAGTCGCCGTCCAGTAATGTTGAATACATTGTGAGGAGTTGCTATTTGACCAGTACAGCGCTTTATGGGAGCGCATGTTAGCGACTGCTCATAGCGACCGACTCACACCATATTCAGCAAAAAAACAGCCTGACAAATCTCTGGCGCTGAAAAATATTTGTTTGAAGCCCAGAGCGCAGGAGGCGGTGTGTTTAAAGTGTGTTTTCAAGCATCTATCAACTAGTAACAAAGCGAAAACATATGGAATGACATTGTAACAACATTGTAACATGAACACTTTAATGCCAGACCTGTAATGTCATTTCTGAGGAAATATATAAAAAATGAAAAAATTCTGAAAAAACTGCTATTTCAATGCCAGAAGAGGTCACCAAATTATTTGTGATTTTTTTGAAAAAAAAAAAAAAAAACCCGTTTAAAGAGAAGAAAAGGATCGTCCATTGAAATGTATGGCAGAGCGTCAGGTAGCGAGAGGTCATACCTGGCGCTGTGCAAGGCGGAACGCTGGCGCTGTTCGCTGAGGCTGTGAAAATGATGAATCAGACGCTACATGGCGCTATTCCAGTCGCTAAACAGATTCTGCTTGATAAATGTGTAATTGCGTGCCGTGTCCAGCGTTGACCAGTCGCTATCTGTCGCTACCTCTCATTAACCAGGCGCTACCTGACGCTATCCCTTCTTAAATAAGGGCCTAAATGTATAGTGGGTTTGTTCCCTGCTTGTAGAGTTATTTACATTTGCCCAACCTCTTGTCCCTACCCCTTTCCGTTAAATTGTAAACTCGCAAGGGCATGGCCCCTTCTCCCAATGTACACCTGTATTTATGAGTTTAGTTACACTTCTATTACATCAGATTCATTATACTGTATTCATTAATCTATAAGATTCCAGGACTGCTGGATTCCCAACCCCAGAGCCTCCAGAATCGCGGGCACGCTCCCTGTTAGAGGGTAGCAAGGGATGCGGCCGCCAGCATGCTCGTTTGCCTTAGACGAGTTCTTAGACGAAGGGGAGGGAGCAGATCCGAGCGAGCTGATTGGACAAGAGGCTGCACATGCGCCATAGGACTGGGGAAGGGTCAGTCAGACCAGGCACCCTGGGGGGTTTCACACTGTTGGACATCCCCAATCAGGGTGCCCCAGTGGCAAGGATCAAAACCCAGGATAGTCAAAATCCTGGGTTTTGGTCCACTTTAAAGAGGACCAAAACCAGTAATTAAAGCCCTCTACCCCCTGTAATCCCTGAATTGAATGAGCTTCAGCCCGAGACAGTCCCTCCACCATCTTTCATGTGAAGCATTCACGCTTGCTGGATTTTCTTAATGCAGGTTGTAGGTATAGTTTGGGCCCAGTTTGTACAGAGCTTAGCTGGAGAGCAACTCTTTCTCATGTGGGGATCTCCTCTACCTTGATAATCAATCAGTTAAACAAAAAATAGATTTTTTAAAAATAATTCCTTGCACTTGGTTAGATGTTCATATTGAGAGGTTCTCGCTGAGTGCAAAAGTACTTAAACTGGGCCAACAGCCTGGCACAGTTGGAAAAGAAAGGTAGCGGCCATTTTGGAGCTTCCTCTCCCAACTGACATAACTGAAATGCAAAGTAACAGGATGCCCAGAAGCACTTCCTGTTTGCAGGTGGCCTGCAAGCCCATGAGCAGCCATCCTGTTTTTTACCATTTATGCCAGTAGGCATTAGAAAATGGTAAATTATTTTTTTTGTGCAGCTATTTAAATTGCCCTGGAGAGGGATTCATTTGAGCACTTTTTGTTGTATTGAGATTTATTTCATTTTTGACTGTTGGTCCGCTTTAAATAATCCCTCCCACCAAAGCCCAAACAGATACCCTTGTGTGGTCCTTAAATAATGTCCAGGATTAACGTGACATGTCAGACCTACAACATAACTGTTTTACAGATGTCTTTCATATCATATATCATATTTTGTTAGATGTTTGTCATGAGTTGACCGACTTTTTGCAAGAATGTGTTTTTGTGGTCTGTCATGATATGTTTTTCTAGTCTAGTGTATTCTATTATAATTCTCTGAGTGGCCAGATGGTGGTTGTGATGTAACTGAAACTTTTCAGGAATTTACAGTAGTTACAGAAATGTGATACTGGATATCAAAAGAAATTGTGGTGATTAACCAAATTAACACCAAGGTAAATTTATACTTGATCATGTTTGTATAATTTAACAGCAAATTCCACTTTCCCAACGACCAATACAGTCACAAGTTCCCCTATTTACTACTCCAGTGGCATCATTTGTACTTTGGTGGACACTTAGGTCTCATAGTTCTGGTTCCTTCAGACCATGGCACCCCCATCCTCTATGGGCACCCCCATCCTCTTTGTACTGTATTGTGCGGACCCAGTCTCAGTCTCTGGGGCTGCTGAAGCTTGATAGTGATGCGGTGGAAGCATTTGTGCTTTGTGCTGCTATGATGCCGCTGCTCTGAGGTTTGTTGGACCACCAATGTTCACATTCTTCTAAATATTTTCACAAATCCATTTTTTTCATCTTTCATGTGGGGTCATCTACTAATTACAACTCCAGCCTTACACACACACACACACACTCATACCTAGCCCACTATGGTTGGCAGAGCCGTACTGATCGCTACTTTGTGTTATAAGGATTCATCAAGCAGTTTCCACGATGATGGTATTGACATTTATGTCTGTTGGATTATGTGGATTATGTTTACTAAAAAAAAATCATATTGTGTTGTAGCAGTTATGTATTTGAAATATTCATCTAAATCCTGCCTTGTTTGTAAAGCTCTCATCTGAACAGAGATCTTCACGTTTTAAAGAATGACTCATCTTTGGAGAATGGAGCACCCAACCACTTTATTCTGAATAGAATGGCTACACTGATTATAAAATTGGCTACAGCAAAGACATGTAAAGGTAAAAATCCAAAATATTGCTCTTAAAGCTGGCCAAAACCCACATTTTAAAAGTGGGCCAAAACTCAGGATTTCGGCTATCCTGGTTTTGGTCCTTGCCCCTCCCCCCCCTTGGCTGTGTGAAACCCTCTAGGTAGCCCAAACTAACTCACCTCTTCCTGGTCCTACAGAGCTTGCATGGCCTCCTGTCCAAACAGCGTGCTCGGATCCACTCCCGCCCACTCGTCTAAGGATCGTCTAAAAGCTCCAGCCGAGTGTAGCGGAGTCCCTCTAACAGGGAGCTTGCCAAATGCCTGGCACAGGAGCGAGCCCTACTAAAGGTATAGCTCAAGCATACGCCATTGGAACGGGAAGAATGTGAGTTTACTGGGCAACCTGGGGGGTTTTACACAGTCTCACAGACGCCAGGGTGGGTTTGGGTCCACTTTAACTAGCATCTCCTGAATTGCTCCCCCCATGGAGAGAACCTTTTGCCAATTTTCATTGCTTCTGTTTCACTCTAATCCCAGATAATGCCGCGTGTTTTAGCTGTAAAGCTCTATCCCTCCATTCATTGCCACCTATGCAATGACTAATAGTCTGCCATCTTGCCATCTGCAAAAGTAAAATTTACACTTCTTGTTCTACATCCTAAGAAGGGAGCATTGACAGTTGCTTTGGCAAAATGTGTTTCACAAGTTAAGTGGATTTTGGTCCGCTTTAATAATTGTTGTAATATACAAAGTTTTCAAGGGACATCATTAGTAAATGCAGCCTACTGGGCTTACTTCCACCATAAAGAAACCATTTGTGCCCTTCAGTAGCCAGCCACATGTGCTTCACCGGCAAGTTTGCTGCGGCTACAACCCAATACTGCTTGTAAGTGCCATATTAGGCCTTTTACTCACCAATACCTTGTACCAAAAATACCCTGTACCAATACTGCTGTAATAACAATCAAGGACCAAATCAATTGTTTTTAATATTATTGTGTGGCTTTAAATGGGCTATAAATTGTGGCTCTCAATGGGCCAGCACCAAATGTGTGCTGTGGTTACCACCTACCTGGGTGGTTATTTCTATGTATAATTATATGTAGGCTAAACAGTCATAAGGGTTTTGTCCTATTTACATATATATTGATAAACAACAAATTTTCCTTGTAGTGGCCATATGGCTCTTTTCCTAGCTTGGAAATACATAACCCTTTTTACTCACCACCCAACAGTAAACATTTAACTGGCCTGTAACACCCAGGATAAAAACCCACTTCACCCTCAGTAACCATCGCCTATGCTTCAAGGTACAAACCTCCGCTTACCAGTAGATACCTACATGTTCCATAGCCAGTTTGAATGCAATTGGTGGTTGCCAGAGTCATTTATAAAGTGAATCTATGTTCCCCGGCATCAGTGTTTGCTGGGGTGTGAGCATAGACATGGGACTTTTTTTTTTCTTTAATTGGTTTATACATGCTTGTTGGAAATTTAGCGTAATAGGTGTTTGGGGAAACCAATACCACAAACATTAGTGGGACATATTTCTCCATTCCAGTTAGTTTACCCAATATGATATTGGCTGTTATTTTGATTCATCGATGTTCTTCAAGAAGTTTCTTGAGATATTTCCTAACTAAATTCCTGCTAACTATGAAAATCTCATAAAAGTAGTTTTCAAGGACCTTTCCCGGGTAGTAATGAGCTTCGGGTCATTCCTCCCTAAGTCTGACTATTTGGTTTGGCTCAGCCAAACTGAATGTCCACCAGTCTTTTATCTTTAAAATCTCCCCTCCTCCCAGGGCTACCAGCACAGGGCACCAAGTACCAGGCCTGGTATGCCCAGTGGATGTCCTCAAGCTGTGGTGACATATCAGCCCATATGTGTTTCAGGATAGGTCTAGTGCTCTTCAAGGGGTTCTCAGGGCACCCTGGAGGACCACTAAGCTCTTCTGAGGAGGTGGTGCAGGTGTTTAGGAGTGGCTATTGGCAAGCTAGAGGATATTGTGAACTGCACCATGCAAACAGGTCAGAAGATGCATGGTAAGGCAGCCATATGGAAGTTGCACAGGATAGTGAGATGTCTTCAAGCGAGCTTTCGGATGAGAAAAAGTGAGTTTTTTTTGTAACACTACGTGGGTAAAGGGTCTCAAGGGCCCCTGTACCATTTCAAAGGGTGGGGGGCAGAAGGCAACCTGTTTGATATGTGTACTCTGGAAGAGCACCAGCACTGTGTCACACGCTATAAGTAATGAAATTAAGACCACCAAGTTTGTGGTCAATTCAGAGAATATTTCCCATGTTTAAAGTTTGTTAACTATACATAAAGAGTCTGTTTCTAGTACCATTAGTACACACTATACATACATTTCCAGTTCATTTGCTAAAGAACAAAATTTAAAAAATTTGACCGGGTTTTGTTTCGTGTACCTGGGGCATCCCAAATTGAGATGTCGATGTGTGAAACCCCCAAGAAAGCCCATAAAACTCACCTTTCCCCAGTCTAGTGGTGTATAAGTGGGCTCCCGCTCAATCAAAGCCCCTTGCCTTGGCTATGTAATTCAGCAAAGGGCTTTGATTGAATTTACTGAGGAACCCATGCTGCCACACCCCCTGTATAGTTCCTGCCCCGGCCATTCCGATAGGGAGCCCACACACACCCCCAGGGATGCAGAGGATGGGGCGGTACATGATCCCTATTGTAAACAATCAGAGTCAATTGAAGAAAGGCAAATGGCTCTGAGTGGACAAGAGCCTGTGCATGTGGCATTGTATATAGGGGCGTCCTGGGGGGTTTTACACATTGGTGGGTTTTGTTCCACATTCAAACATTAAAAAAAAATAAAATCAAGATTTATATAAACATACATAAAACAGAGTCCCAAGCCAGTATGTGGAGAGACCCATGTTAGGCTTAATATAGGGGAAGGGGGGCTAAAGAGACCAAAAAACCCTCTACTTAGGTAAAGTAAGAGAGGAGTTTTCCTAGAACGGAAAGTATTTGCAGAGTAACCAATACAAGGACAGATAGCATTACCCATCTATCCTTGCAGCAGGTGGAGCTATGCAAATCATCTTAGAAACGCTAAGGGTGCAATGCCAAGGATTAGTTTTAAGTTTACACAGCCAGACACATCTAACTAGTGGACACACGTTTCGATCTCTAGGCTCTCATCAGCATTAGGGCGGATGTTTCTGGCTGTATGGGGGTGAGACTTGGTGAGTACTAAAACAGAGTCACAAGCAGGTATGGGGAGAGACCCATGTTAGGCTTAATATAGGGGGCTAAAGACTCTACTTAGGTAAAGGAAGAGAGGAGCTTTCCTAGAACGGAAAGTATTTGCACAGTACCCAATACAAGGACAGATAGCATTACCCATCTATCCTTGGTCTCTTTAGCGCCCCCTATATTAAGCCTTTCCACATACTGGCTTGCGACTCTGTTTTGGTACTCACCAAGTCTCACCCCCCATACAGCCTGCATGGATTGGTATGTTGTTGTTATGCTGCCCCAAGCCCTGGGCATACCGGTTCCTATGCTTAGTGTGCTGGGCTATTACCCCTGGGGGAAGGGGCAGGATTTAATATATTTTAATTAAAGTAAAAACTTCCAACATGTTTTCTTCTTTAGACTTTAATAGCATTTGCATTCAGGATTGTCTCATCACCTCTCACGAGTCAAGCCCCGTGCGCATCCTGTGTTCTAGTGGCAGGTTCCCTATTTCAACAAGTGCTTCTTACTTTTATTGAGTCTTTCTACCTTTCCGGAAGTGCTTCTTCGTTCCAGTAAGTGTTTTTAAGATACATTAAAGGATTGTACTTTTCACTAATTTCTCCAATACGTGGTTTTGCAGTCCAGTGGGTGGCTCTATATTCCAATGAGTAATTCAATGAAAGCTTGGTTTTACAGTCCTGAGCGGAATTTGTCCGTTCAATACATCCTTTCACCCGCTTACTGACTGATACTAACATATCTTGAGTGCCATTCGCTGGAAATAAGTAGCACTACCTTTCGTTTTGCTGTGAGATATGTTCCCTTCCAGTAATTGACTCGGATGATTACAAATAAGTGACACTGATTTTAATGAGCGACACTGCCTGCTAGCCTAGGAGTGCAAAGCTTGGCTCCATGTTACATCTTTCAGATGACCAATATGTCTTAGCCAAATTAGCATGTTAAACAGTTAGATTACCTAATAATGTTTCTGCAATAAACTTTTGGTTTTACATAGTCTATATTTTTTATGTAGAATACTGTTATCATGTGTAGCTTTTCTGCTATGACAGCAAAATATGGACATTAAAAATGGCATAGGCGTACATGAAGCAATCTGCTGCCTATTTCCTTGCTTCTGAGCCTCTAAGTACAAATTCAGCATCAGAGGCATTGATCTAGGAAATTAATTCAGCTACTGTCCATGGAGTTCAGGGTGATTTTTTTTTCCTTCCTAGTGCGAGGATAAATTGGCAGCTTTGTTACTAGGTTTTGTTTTCTACATGAAAAGTGTTAGATTAGAACAGGAATAGGAAACAATTTTTCCAGCTTTCTTGCTAACAATGTAAGGACAATGACTTCCAATATCGTCATACACCACTATGTGTTCATTGGAAATCTAATCTTTTGGGGTCTATTTGGAATGGACTTATCGTCTCTGATGCAATTATTTGGGGAAATTAAGAAATACATTTATACATGGACACCAATTCAAATGTATCATGTGACACATTCGTTCTCAATCTAATTGGCTGTTGCAAGATAAAATAGTGTTTAGGGTAAAATAAGAAGCCATTTTAACTCCAGCTAAATTCTCCTTAAAGAAGAGCAACACCCCCCCCTGAGTCTATAAGAGCCCCCCTCCCCATTTAAGCCCACCTGTGAGGGGTTTGTAAACCCACATCCTTGTGTGATGCCTCCACCCCTCATGTCGGCCTCTTGCCCATAGGAGTGGAAACACGACCACCATTGAGCGTTGGTTGTGGCCCTAGGAATTCTGGGGCACATGTTTGCGACGCCTATCATTCTCAGAAAACAGGAGGTTTCTGAGCAGTGGACCGGACAGCCAGCTGCTGTGGGAAAGAGCAGGTAAGTGCTTTTATGTTTTTTCTATTTGGGTTTTTAGCCCCTTTAAACTGCTGCTATGGTCCCACATAAAAACTCCCTTCCCATGCCTCTCAACCCCTCCCCCCCATTGAAGACCACCTGTGAGGACCAACATCGCCAGGGTTTTGAGTTGCCAATGTGTTTTCCTTCTTTGCTAAAAGCCCCTGGCCCCCCTGGTCATGCTGCATGGTAATATCTATTTGTCTGGCCTGTATATGTTGTGTTCTCTGACATGCCCTTTCACAGGTGTCTGCAAGTCCCTTTTCTGCCTTCCCTATAAATGTTTGCATGTAACGCGCTCCCTGAAGCACTTCCAGTCCCTGTCCTTCTATTGGGCATATGACCTTTCATTTGCAATAGTGGGCTCTAGGCTTTCTGTATCACCTGTTGAGTTTACAGTGCAGCCTACACCATTAGGAGCCCAGCCAAAGAAGTAGGTTGGTTAGGGGGGCTATGTCCTGTAACTGTGCCTTGGGTGGTTGTAAATGCTCTGTGTATTTTGCCTATATGCTCCTAGTCATGGCTCAGCCTACCTGTTCCCAGCTTGTTTCTTTGCTCAACTGTTCCCAGCCTGCTACTCTCCTACTTCCAGCTTGTGACTCTTCTTACCTACTCCTAGGCTGTGTCTCTGCTTACCTGCTCCTAGCTATTGACTCTAATCATCTGCTCACAGCTTGTAACTCTTCTCACCTATTCCTAGCTAGTGACTCTTCTTACCTGCTCCTAGGCTGTGACTCTGCTCACCTGCTCCTAGCTATTGACTCTAATCATCTGCTCACAGCCTGTAACTTTTCTCACCTATTCCTAGATAGTGACTCAGCTCACTTGTTCTCCGCTCACATGTTCCTAGGACTGTAATCACCATTCCCCACCTGTTACCTGACTTACCTATTCCTATCTAGTGACTCTAATCACCTTCCCCCCCCTGTTACTTTACTTACCTATTCCTAATGACTCTGCTAACCTGTTCACGGCCTGTGACTCTGCTCACCTGTTCATAGTGCTTACCTGCTCCCAAGCTGTGAGCCTTCTCACCTGTTCTCAGCCTGTTATTCTGCCCACCTGTTCCTAGCTAGTGACTCTGTTTACCTGTTCTTAGCTTGTGACTTTTCCCTCCTGCTACTCTGCTTACGTATTCCTAGCAGTGACTGTGGTCACCTATTCCCAGCCTGTGACTCTGGTTATCTGCTCCCAGCCTGTGACACTGGACATCCGTGGCCCACGTGAGAGGTGGTGGCCAATTGCGGGGTATAGTTTTTTAGTAAACATTTACACGTACACGTTAGTACATGTCTACATGTTTTTTAGTAAGGTGGGGGCTTGTGTGGTTATGTACAGGTGCCCGAACTCCCCAGGACGTGCTCAAGAACTAGGCCCCATAACAGCCTGGCATGCTGCCATAGCCGGAGGCTGGCCCTGCAGACTGTGAACCCTACTGATAATAGCCCCTCTCCCTGTTGCACCAGCACGGTAGCTTTGTGAGGGGACACACTTTTTTTTACTGTAAAAATAATCACATTTGTACCAAATTTGGCTGGTTTGGCAAAAATTGGGACGAATTAAACTATGACCTAAATCCGAAACTCAACACTGGTGAAGCTTCCCAATGAGGAATTACTTGGCATTACAAGTAGGGTAGACGAGAAAGATTCAGCTGCCCAGCAAATGACCACTTGTGACCCTTTTGGGAAGATTACGCCCCCTTCCTGTCTCTGGTACCCCAATACGATAATGATACATCAGACAATATGGGTATCGCTAGCCAGGAGGATCCCATACTGCATTTAGAATTGGTAAACCATGCTTTGGTCCTAAAGGAAGTGCTAGCAAGCTTTGATTTTCTAAATATGGTGACACAGAGGAAGAAGCATTAGCTCTTCTTCTTCTCTTATCAGTCTAACCTTATGCTCTAAAGACTAGGTTAGAACGTCATACTATATAATTGTTAATATGGTTGCCCTGTAAACCACTGCAGGTTGTCTATTGCATGGTGAACATGCATAATGAATGGCCAGCTTGCTATTGCCAATGTTATGCTGACCTTAACATATCAATGATGCAATTTCATTAATCTCACAAGCCACGGTTTCATGTTATCCCTGTTAAATAGAGGCGCAACCGTCATCCTTTCAAGAAAGCCCATCTATGGATGAGCACTTAGATACCAGGTAATATGCATTAAACAATGTAGATTGCTTTTCAGTGAGACGGACAACCACTCATAACCAGAGGCCCAATGGCCTGCTCACCAATTCTGTACAGCCATTGAAAACACGAGAGCAGCAAAAAGATGACAGAGGCATAGATAGATAGAAAGGATATGATATTCGACATAAGGACAGAGGAGAGATATTTACAAGATAGATGAATATAGAGCCAAATAGATAGATAGATAGATAGATAGATAGATAGATAGATAGATAGATGGATACCAAAGACAAGTAGAACAATTGCTATAGAGTTAAGGAGGCTAGGCAGATAAGTGGAAACATTGCTTTAGATTACTATATAAAAGGATAGATAGATAGATAGATAGATAGATAGATAGATAGATGCTCTAACACTGATAAGTAGAAACTTGTACATTAAATACTAGATAAAGCTAGATAGATGAACACATTTAAAAGGCAGCAACTGTACTAGGCTCATGAGGATGGGGGCATCATGTCTGTCCACTTCCTTTTATAAAATACTGTACACAATGTTTTCATTTCATTCATTATGACCTAGGTTGCGGCCCATGTTTTAAATGTGCACCCAGGCTCTGCAGCTCTTCATAGATAGATAGATAGATAGATAGATAGATAGATAGATAGATAGATAAGCAGATGAAATCCGTTAAAGGCAATAACTGTACTTGGCCTATGAGATTGGGGGGTATAATGTCTTCCTTTTATAAAATATTGTTCACAATATAACTGTACTTGGCCTATGAGATTGGGGGGTATAATGTCTTCCTTTTATAAAATATTGTTCACAATATCTTCAATTCATTCATTATCACCTAGGATGGGACCCAGTGTTAAGCTTGCACCTGGGCTTTACAGCCTTTAGTGGATGGATGGATGGATGGATGGATGAAAAAATAAATAGATAGATAGATAGTGTTAGATGCTTGATATTGGTAAAATGTAAAAACATAGTTAGATGAACAGATAAGCAGATAAGTAAACACAGATTAAAGGCAGTTAATGTACTAGGCCCATGAGGTTGGGCATCACGCCTGTCCACTTCCTTTTATCAAATACTGTACACAATATTATCAATTCATTCATCATCGCCTAGGATGGGACCTAGTCTTAAGCTTGCACCTGGGCTCTGCAGCCTTTAGTGGATGGATGGATGGATAGACAGAGTTAGATTCTTGACATATGTAAAATGTAAAAATATAGGTAGACAAATAGATAAGTAGACAGATAAACACTTTCAAGGCAGTTACTGTTCTGGACCCATGATGTTGGGCGTCTGTCCACTTCCTTTTAGCATTTTTGCACACAATATTTTCAATTCATTGTGCATTTGCTGTACTGGTTTAATATACAGAAAAAGGTTGACTAGAACAGGCAATGTTGTAGCATAATGTAGGATGGGTTCCCAGTCTTGTACCCAGGCCCCACAGACTTTAGTAGATAGATAGATAGATAGATAGATAGATAGATAGATAGATAGATATTGGGACAGAGTCGCTGATAGACTGTATTGGTGCAGTAGATAAATAATACACAGACTGATCATTAAACTGATTACGGTACACGGATTAGAATTCAACATACACAAGAGCAACCCATTACACGGCATTTCTGTATATCCCTGATACATTTTGTATGTGCATCCATATCCATCCATGCAGGATCTGTTGAGCACAGACCAGTATGCAATACATACATAAATCACTTGCACTCTTGCTCACATACACAAGGTCTGGCATTTTCAAAGCTTCAGTGATTTTTAAAGCGTTAATGATTAAACATTAAAATCTAATGAGAGAAAATGAAGTGCTATTTGTGATTGTAATACGCGATGTGCACAGATTTGTCACTGGTGTGCATTCAGCAGAATGCTATGTATCCATACAGAGCTATGGTACACTGACACACACACACACACACATATTATGTATACACTGCATGCCTATGCAGACATAGACTGTACTTGTGCACCTTACCTTATTATACGGCTTTTTCCCCAGATGTTTATCTTTTAAAAAGATTAGTGGTGAAGACTAGTCACCGATTCTCGTCTAGAAGACCACCTGCCGTGGACATGATTCCACAGGGGAGGAGCCTGGCAGATTAGCCCCACCTCCTGCGCTTTGATGCCAATGTTGAAGGGTGCACTACTATTAACACTGGCCCTTTGCTGACCAGTAAGTAGTCCAGTGAAGATATGGGGGATAACTGACCCTAAAGTCTTTTTAGCAGTATGGCCAACTGCTTTGGCAGCCCGCTGTATTTGGCGATGTACGTGGCACTTTACATTCAGTCTAATAATTCATAAAATGTTTTCAGCTCTCACCTTCCACCGGGCTAGACGGCTGTTAATGTTCTGGTGTAATCCTTCACGGATAACACCAATCGGTTGCCACTCAGTCTTTTGGGCTCGAATTAGCTGCTGGGCGTTTGGTGGCAAACATTCCTTTTAGATTTGGCATGTTTGTTTGCGGTGGTCCTTGCCATGGGTCAGTGGGCTTCCCTCTTCATATGCTTTTCTTATTCTGGATTCTCACCAAGCATGAGACTATGATGATGATGATGATTCTACAAGCTGTTCTCCATTCTCGAATCCTGCTCGCCGCACTAATGGAAGACGTCTCGTTGAACGCAAAGAAGGGGCTCTCTGGCCTGACAAGCTTCAGGTCCTCTCTGGCAAGATAGCCATTGATAGCCAGGGAGGGGGAGTCAGGGGCTATTTGTCTATATTAAAACCGCATGGGATTTATTCATCCCCCACCTGTCAGAGGATATTATTTCTCTTGCTCAGTCGTTGACAATCGCCCTTTCCTGATCCTGATGGCCAGCTGCTGTCCAAGGTGCTAGTTGATTACCTCTTGATTCTTCATGCCGCTGCTCAGTAGCCACGTCGGAGGATCAATGTTCACTTGTATCCCAGCGTCTGATGATGGCAATGTCACCATCCGTCCATCTACACATGATCAGGAAAAGCAATGTGGTGACTGTTGGCCAGCTGGGCTAGCTGCGAACTCCCTCCATCTCTGGGTTTATGGCTACCTGTCTGTCTCCCCTCCTCTGCTCTTGCATTCCTCTATGGCTGGCTGGATGTCTCTTTTCCTGTCTGTCTCATTCGCCCAGCCAAGACCTGATGCTCTCTCTGCATCTGCTCTTCTTCTTGCTGATTTTTTTTTATCCCACGTAAAGAAATAACAAAGAAAATAAATGAGAGATTGTGGGGCTGTTTCAGTCTCTGTGCCCCTCCTCCGTCTCTCCCTCCCTCTCCCTCTCTATCTGTCTCCCTTCTTCCCTCCCCCTCACTCCTTTTAACCCTCTCTTACATTCACTCGCTTGGCTGTCAGTGTATTTCATCTCCAGCTGCGGCCGCTGCCTGTGCTGCTCCCTGTTATCCTCATCCCCTGCACCCTGGGGCTGTGTATGTGTGTGTGTGTCAGTTCTGCCCCCAGCCCAATATTTGCTGAGACTCCTCCATCCCTCTATCTCCACCTCCTCTCCCTCACTCCATCTTTCCCTATCTACTTCTCCTCCTCCTTCTGTACCAACAGTCCTGTCTCTCTCCATCTTCCCTCCGCCTCCTAGAGCCTTGCTCTCTCGCAGCACATCAGTCTGCAGAGCGGATGGTCCACAATACACAAACACACACACACACACTATATATAAACACATACATACACACACGCCTTAGCTCCTCACCCTTGTCTTTTTTTTCCCACATTTGAATGAAGCTCACAAATGCACACACACACACACACACACACACACACACACACACACACACACACACACAAAAATGCACACTTATTACAACTTGACACACACAAGTCATGTACATATCTATAACAACACAGATGTGCTTTAACATAATATACATATATATATATATATATATATATATATATATATATTTATATTTAAACACACAAACACAAACATGCACACTTATTACAACTTGACACATACAAGTCACGTACATATCTATAACAATACAGATGTGCTCCAACATAATATATATATATATACACACACACACACACACACACACACACACACACACACAAACATGCACACTGATTACAACTTGACACACACAAGTCACGTACATATCTATAACAACACTTGGCACAGATGTACTCCAACATAATATATATATATATATATATATATATATATATACAAACACACACACACACACACACACACAAACATGCACACTGATTACAACTTGACACACACAAGTCACGTACATATCTATAACAACACTTGGCACAGATGTGCTCCAACATAATATATATATATATATATATATATATATATATATATACACATACACACACTTCTAATATATATATATATATATATATATATATATATATATATATATATATACAGTAAAGTAAGTGTATGTGTGTGTGTGTGTATATATATATATATATATATATATATTTATAGATATATATAAATAGTATATAAATAAATATATATATATATATATATATATATTTATATACCACACTCATACCCACATCAGCCCCTAGCATATGTATAACCCTGCACATATAAGATATGGGTGCACTTTATAATAAATGGCGACATCAGTTAGAAGGTGACTCTTTTGCATCCATTTTTAGATGGTAAAAGGGTTCCTGCTCATTAACATGTGAATGGTCCCTCGAGCTCCCTCTGGCTCATAAGAGCTCACCTCACATAATGCACAGATGACCTCTTGTAGAAAGAAAGCCCAGTACCCCACTGCCTTATTGCTGAGGTCCTGCCTATGGTTTGTGTGTCTGTCTGCTTCCCATGCTTGGTACAATGAATGCTGGTGAACGCCAGGACAACCTGCAGTTTTGATCAGAGCTTGCTTGGCTGGATTGTCACTGACACTCTTGGTGAGGCCAGTTCATGACTTTTGTTTAGCTGTCCCTGCAATGGTCATAGGTCATAGACCTGGTCTGTCCTTTGCTGGGACTATGTACAGTTACTTAGCAAGTGTTGGCCTTTTGGATCAAACCCTAAATGTCTATTATGGATCTTGCTGTTGCAGGGCTCATCTGGGTCCACTAAAGGGTTGATTCAGCACCGTGGGATATTTTTTCTCATTTTTTCTCATGCTTTTCCTCTATGCAATTTAAAAAACTTTTTAGCTGTGTAAGTCCAGGCACGCGGATCCAGGCATGCTGATTGGACAGAAGGCTGCGCATGCGCTGTAGGACAGGGGCGAGGTAAGTTAGTTTGGGTAACCTGGGGGGTTTCACACAGCGGAGCATCCCCGATCAGGGAAAAGCAGAGCTCTTATGTGTGATCCAAGGTGGCGGCTCCCAGGATTAGAAACACTGGGGGAACGGTGCTGGATTGGTGGGGGAAAGGTAAGATTGTCTTGAACCCCCCCTTCCTGTCTCAGCGCTGGGGGAGCAGGCTGGGGGGGGTCATTCTAGACATGACCTTTGCTTTAAATTGTTGAGAGCTCTCTATCTAATGAATGAGTTGCATCGAGTCTATAGTCCCAGTTTGGAAGTATTTCCTGAAGTTTAGAGAGCTTCTCCACCTTCTTAACACAGAAAGAAGTGTAAAGTTTGGTAATATTGTCCTCCAGAGGGCTTTAAGCTGCTTTAATCTATGTTGTATTCCAGACTGTCTAACTACTATTTTCTTTGTCATCTTGCTCGCTCAAGCTGAACATGGAAAATATGGACCGTATCATTTTTCCATCAACCAACTCTGCTCCTGTCTCCAACATAACAATATATGTTAATGATCTCACTATCTCTGCAGCTCAGCAAGCTTGATGTCGCTGTGATATATTGAATTCTGGAATTTTTCCTTTGCCTCTCATATTCACTCCCTATCCACCTCCTGTCATCTCCAGCTACTACTGTAATACTCTTCTCTGAGGTCTACCAGCTAACAGACTGGCATCCCTGAAATCTATCCTCAACTCTGTTTACTTGCCTAATTCATCTCACCCCAGCTTTTGCAGTGCTGCTCCACTATGCTCGTCCCTCCACTGGCTCCCAATATCTGAGGCTCTACAGCCAAACCTCTTCCTAAATTCCTTCCTCTTCAGGACTTCAGACTTGCTGCTCCACTTCTCTGGAATGCCCTTCCTCACACACCTCACCACCTCACCAAACGCACTCTTAAAACTTGCCTAGTTAGACAAGCCCATCCCCTAACCAACTCATCCTACAGTCTTTTCAACCTTCGGGGGAGTTACCACCATGCTTGGTACTTACTGTTTGTGATCTATCTCCAATTTTCTCTCTTATCAATTAGATTGTATGCTCACAAGTGCAGGATCCTCTACCCTAGTGTAGTCATGTAAAAATGTGTTTTTTGCATTTCTGTCAATTCTGTGTTTTTTAAGTGTATTACTTGTCTTGCCTTCCTTTATTGTTTAACCTTGTACAACGCCACAGAAAATGATGGCATGCTTAGATAAACAGTAATAGTAATCTGTACCATAACCTTAGCTGTATCTCTGTTTATAACTGACTTCGACACTCATTTATCTTTAGCGCAACTGGACCCTCAGCCCTATTCATCTGAACATCTGAACTTTACCTGTATCTTTGTTCATATGTCCTGCAGCCTTAGACCAAGTGAAGAGCGTAACATGCCTCTATGTCTATGGGGTGGGGACGTCCATTTTTTTCCCTTTTTTTTACTATAGTGAAGGTAGAAAGGCCTCTGGCCCTGGAAGATACTTTGCCCTTCTGTGCAGACACCCCTAGAATGATACCAGGCCCATATGGATGGATGCTGAGCTCTTCTGCACCTCCATTGTACTGGCTGGGGTGCAAGAAACTGGGTGGGGTTATTGGCGAGCACTTGCCACATGCCGGGCAGATGACATGCTAACCCCCCCTACCAATTTAACTGGCATAGAACGCCTTGGGACGCATTCTAAAAAATAAAGTGTGAAAAATAAAATAAGACACAAATTCCCATCTTTAATAACCCTAAATACATTAGGGGGTTGGCTTCCTGGGATTACCCTAGCATCATAGTCATGAGGTAAGCACTAGGGATGGGTGATCCCCCCAAAATTCGGGTCCGGAAAATTCGAATAAATGTTCCCCAGTGTGAACCCTGACCTAATTGAAATCAATGGGAACCGAAATGTTGGGGGTGGCTGTGGTGGGGGCACGTAATGTGCACATCAGCCCTCGATCCTCTTCCTCGATCCCGCCGCCACTGAGGATCACAGGCTAAGGTGAGTGTACCCTTAGGTGAAGCGTTGACTAGCTTTTTTCGTTTTCGGGCCGGACGCCGAACTTGAACACGGACTTCCCGTGTTTGGGTTTTGGAACGTTTTGTATGAACCTGAACTTTGCAGTTCGGGTTCGCCCATCTCTAGTAAAGACTTTATTTTAATCAAACAGATAAATGAATTGTGGGAGTGACCAAACGTTCATACACCCACACCCATATATACACACTCATATTACATCCAGACAATACTCATATCAGCATTTCCAGTTCTCAGTCTCTTATCTAAAGCGGAACAAAACTCAGGAATTTTACTTTCTCGGGTTCTGTTCCATGCCCAAACCACCCAGTCCTCAGTCCAATGGTGCATGCTCGGGATCTCGTCCAATGGGAGCCCTTTACCATGTTTACACCCTTTGGCATAGGGCTCTGATGACCTTCAATGGACAGTGTGTGCTGCGGCATCCCTACATCCCCAGCAGCGTGCGGGATCCCACCCCAGCCTGTCTGAGTAGCTGGCCCGGGAGCACACGCACACAGCTGGAATGCAGCAATTTTAGTTTTATGGTGCTAACAGGTTTAGAAACATGTTGTAGTTCTTCTGTGTTTGATTCAAATGAAAAGATTCAGCTTGACTTCCTGTTTTTGTTAAAGTGGACCAGAACCCACATTCCTAACTAGCATCCCCTGAATTGCTCCTCCCCCATGAAGAGTACCATTTGTCAATTTTCACTGCTCCTGCTTCACTCTAATCCCAGATAATGCCGCATGTTTTATCTGTACAGCTCCGCCTCCTCCATTCATTTCCCCTGTTTTGTATGGCAATTATGTCATTGCCACACCAATGCAATGACTGATCCCATGCCATCTTACAGAGAGGGACAGCAAAGAAATCAGTGTTCCAGGGCGTTTTGAAAAGCAAGAATATCCATGTCTAGTTCTACACCCTAAGAAGGGAGTATAGGCAGGGGCTTTGGCTAAATATATTTCACAAGTTCCGTGGGTTTTGGTCCACTTGAATGGAAGCAGGAAGCTGGTGAACAGAAAAACTATGGGTGTCATCAAGATTAAAAGGCTTTGATCAGCGCAATACAATACAGGGTTCATGCAACAGAGACACTTTTTTAGTTGCCTTGAGAGACATGGCTTTTCTGTTAGATGAACTTCCTCGTTGGTCACATTAGGGGTGTTTGTAGGTCTCAGGTGGGCCAGATAGTACACCAGTGCTATCGCCCACCTGCCCCCCCACCGATGTGCTAAAAGGCCTCAGGCCAGGAAGGATGAAAGCATATGGATAATTGCCTGAGTTCTTTGTTTCAGGTGTCGGATGGCCCAGCATGTCCGATTCTCCTGTTGCTCTTGTCAAAGTTTATTCTGGAGCCAGCCCGGCTGAGGGAGGTGGAGGCCTGGATGAGAGAGGAGGTTGAGGGCAATGGTGACTCCGGTGGTCTTTGGGCACCAGAGCACCATTCTCTGCTGGCTGGACGAGCCAGGAGACTCCAGCCCAATGGCGTACATACCATCAAAGAGGACCAAAACCCAGGATTTTGACTATCCTGGGTTTTGATCCTTTCCTGTGTGAAACCCCACAGATCGCTAAGCGCAATTCACCTCTTCACGGTTCTACGGCATGTGCGGCCGCTCGTCCAATCAGTGCACCCGGAGTCGCTGACGTCACACTGTCTAAGCCATCATCTAAGGACAGCGGCTCTGAGCATGCTGGTGGCCTCATCCCCCGCTTCCCTCTAACAGGGAGCGTGCCTGCGCCGGGCCATTCACAAATGCCTGGCGTGGGCATGCACCCTGCTAGAGGGATAGCGGGGATGTGGCCAGGGCTGTATTTACCATTAGGCAAACCTAGGCCTGTGCCTAGGGTGGCCACTCGCAGGGGGGGTGCTATGCTATTACTGCTACAGATTAAAAACCCTTGCTGGCCCTTAAAGTGGACTAAAACCCATGATTTTGACTATCCTGGGTTTTAGTCCTTGCCCCCGGCTGTGTGAAATCCCGTAGGTCGTCTGAACGAACTCGCCTCTTCCCGGTCCTACTGTGCATGCTCGGCCAATCAGTGCAGATCCACTCAAGCCACTTCGTCCAGGAACTCGTCTAATGTGAGCGCGCAGGCGCCCGCATCTCCTGCTACCCTTTAATAGGGAGCGTGCCCACGCTGGCAATTCACAAATGCCTGGTGCATGCCTGGTGCAACCTGTTTTCGTGCAACCTGGGGAATTTCACACAGTGGGGTGCCCCAGGTTGAGTGAGTATGCCTGTCCTGGGGTCTCATAGACTGCAGGGTGGGTTTTGGGCCACTTGAATGCCCTACCATCCACAGAAAGGGTTAAATGTAGTCTGCCACCAGAGCATCTCCAAGCTGTTAACAGGTCCCAATTTCCTTGCCTCCAGGCTGTGGTCATGTGACTTTTGTGTGTCAGAATCCTGGGAAGCTAGTTAAATTGATAGGGCTCTGTATTTAACCCCCTGCACCCCTTCCCCCTCCACATACTTGTCCTGCATCCTCTCTGTTCTCTGCACACTGTTTGCATTCAAAACTTTTGCCACCCCCACAAGTGGGGTGTAAGCAAAAATCAAGTGCCTAGGGCAGCCCGGACTCCAAATACAGCCCTGGGTGCGGCCATGGCTCACCCATGTGCTGTTTGACCGGGAAGCAAGGTAAGTGTACTGTGCGACCTGGGGGGGGTTTCACACAATGGGGCGTCTCGATTTTGGATTTTCCCGGGGGAGGGAATCGGTCGGCCGGGAGATCTTATAGATTCCCGGGCCGATCGCACTGGGTTTTGGTCCACTTTAAGACGGGCCCTCTTCTGTCACAAGAATGAAAGCCTCATGTTCACATATAGATCTCAGAAAAAAGCTCACTAAAGCCATTCTAACTGTAATCCACTAACCAAAATAAATATATAATAAGTGTTTTACTGCCAAATTATTTTTTAATTACATGTAGTCAATCCTGATCCAGTAAACCTCATAAAATCGCACACCAACACGTCATCTTCTTTTTATTTTCTACACATGCGCACACAACTTGTATGTTAAAGCAGTATCCCAGTCATTTAGTCTCAATTCTTTATTCCCTGTGTGTGTGAGCATTCCTTATTATTAATTTATACAGCTGGAAAGGCTGCTAATGCGCTAAACATGAGATTTATAATACTTGCTGATGAATACTTTTAGTATATATGTATGTTTATATGTTTGTACTGTATGCGTGCGCAATATTAAAATACACACAGACACCCACTCACATCCACACACCTAAATTATATCTACTATTCTCAGCTTGACGTTATACATTACATTATTGATCATTCACCATTTGCTTTATATATATATATATATATATATATATATATATATATATATATATATATAAATACCGGTATATATATAACCAATTGTATATAAAAGATGACACACACATGCATTTTCTCAGACTTAGCTTCTTAGTGCATGTGTACTTCATTATTAATTTACAAATCTCGATTAGGTTTGTAGTAGCAGAGGAGTAGCATTAGGCTCCTGGACCCTGATGATGAAAAATAACATGGCTGAGCCTCTTCTCCCTCTAACCAGCAAGCAGATTTCAATGCAATTATTATTAGGAAGTATATAAGTAAATTATCATTAGACACCAAAATGAATACAAATGCATGGTACAAATGCATGCCCTAACACCATAATATTGCAAGCAGACCTCACTAGGCTCCAAATTGAATTGTCATCAAAATAAAAAGGACATAATACAAATGGACCCCCCAGTCTCTAAAATCCATGGCATGTGAATTGATGATGTCAAGACAAGAGGCTCGATTCAGAGAGACAAAAAAAGACTTTCGTTTTTGTGCCGTTTTCCCGCTCTTGTATGAGTGTGCGAGCGATTCTATGCATGCATTGCTAACCAGAGTATGGCAGAGTACGAGTACGAGGATGTCATTTTTCAGCGTGACGTTTCTGTTTCATTTTCTCAGGTTACAACGTCGGCTTTCGATTTTGCCCTTTTTCCATCGTCTCCTTCCACGAATCCTTTAGGTTTCCCGATAGATTCTGTTTTCCTTTTTCAATACATAATCGTCCGGACACAAATCCTAACGATCTTGCGCCTGCGCATTGCAAACTTAACTCATTAAAGTGCTTGCCTACATATTTGCCACCCTCACTTCTACTACAATGTTTAGCTAAATCACTTAGCGCTATCCTCCATCTTCCCTTTTGGACCCATAGAGCTCACCCCAACCACTTAGCGCTATCCTCCATCTTCCCTTTTTGACCCTTAAAACTTACCCAAACCACTTCCTGGTTAGGTTCTTCTTCCATTTCATGACCCTAAAACTTACCCAAACCACTTCCCGTTCATCTGAATCTTCATCTATAAATATGTCTTTGACCCTTCGTTTTGTTTAAATGTATTTGTGCAAATAAATGACAATGAAACCTTTTTTTTTTTTTCTTTTATATATAAACATCATTTTGTTTGGTTTTCTTTTAAATGTTTTGTTTTTACAAAAAATAACTTTTTTTTATAAAAAAAACATAAAAACAAAATATTAAAATTTTAGACAAAAAATTCAAGTCCAAAAAACAGGGACAGGACCCAGGACACTACTCTTCTTCTGTTGTCCCCAACGAGTCACGCATCGCCTGCATATTGGCCACCAACCCTTCTATTCATTTCTTCAACTCTTTGCCGTGTGGTCCCTGTATCAAATTTTGAAAAAAAACATTAGTTTGAGACCAACACATGTTTCTCACCTGTGGATGGAATGTTTGTTAGTTAGCAAATTAAATAATGATGACATATGTCATTCTGCTAAGTAATTAATCTAAGGAAGTGGGCAGTGGTCATTCGGCAAAGTCATTAAGCTAAGGAAGTGTGCAGAGGTCATTCTGTAAAGTCATTAATCTAAGGAAGTGGGCAGAGGTCATTCTGCAAAGTCATTAAGCTAAGGAAGTGGGCAGAGGTCATTCTGCAAAGTCATTAAGCTAAGGGAGTGGGCAGAGGTCATTCTGCAAAGTCATTAAGCTAAGGAAGTGGGCAGAGGTCATTCTGCTAATGCCATTGACTATGGCTTGATGTATCTGGGTGATCATGTCAATGACCACATACTGCAAATAATAACATTAATACTTACTTGGTTGGTGGCCGACGGAGGCCTCGTTGGGGACAACCCGACGTCCTGGGCCCTGCCACTGCTGTGAAGAAGTGCCTGGAGAGACATGGCAAATACGGTCAGTTTTAATGTCTTAGTCAACAGTAATCAAATGTCTATTTCAATGTGTGTGTCACATCACTCACCTTCTCCCTGTGCCTCCTGGGCGACATCTTCACCCGCTCCAGAAGCATCTAGAAAAACAGATGAAGGGAATCAACTTTGGTGGAAATAGCATGTATGTGTGTGCGGTTACATGAAGAGTCACATACCAGAGGCTCCCGCATACGTTGCTGGGTACGACTGCCTACCTACGCCGTGCCGCCCCTCCTCTGTGGAAAGGTCCAGGGGTAGGACTGTCGCCCTGGAGATCCACCACCTTCACTTCCAGCTGCAGAATCATGCAGCACTGGTCGGCCTGTGCGCCTCCGGGTGCGGCAGATTCGGTAATCCATTTCCAACACTAGAGAAGAAAAGCAATTATAAATAAATGCCTACCTTCTGGATTAGTTACATCTGGCATGCAATCGTTAGGTACTTACTAGGGAAATGGAGGCCGAAAACCACTGCGCCCGGGACGTGTGCAGCCGTTTCAGGTCCAATCAATGCTGCATGATCTGAGTGTGGGTGAAGGTGGTGTCCGTCTAATGTTCACATATGATAAAATATTTTCATCACACACCGCGCTGAACTTTAAAACAAAAATTCTTCAAATATTATCTATTTTTATACAACAAATAACCACGCTGGAGTAATTCAGACAGTGTTGGATCAGTCTGTAAATATTTCAAAAAGTTACTTTGTATTAGTGTCAAAACACTACACAACTCCGCGGGAGGTCAATAATTCCTTCAAATTCAAACAGATTCCTTTCAACACCTTTTAAATAATGTCGACCTCTTATGTGACTCAAATTTAGGCTTTTGTGCACATTTCCATCATCATATTCTAAATCACGTACCAGATAGCCAACAAAAGCTTGCAATATGATTTAGCTCCTCTTAGAGTGTTAAAACTTGTTTGTGTTTTCCAGCCAACTTTAGGGTATAATGGAACAATGCTATTGAATTTGGATCCTCCTTATTATCCAAGGCTCTCTATAGATCCACCATTCCAGGGATTATAGCTGTGTGACGATTTCCCTTCTCTGCGATCTCCAGCGAGGCTCTGTAGGTGTCCGTCTAATGTTGGATTTTCCCAATGATCTCCAGGGCGACGGTGTGCTTCTCAAAAGAGTTGGGCAGGTAGTCGTACCTGCGCTCCAGCATGGTCTACAAAAAAAAAAAACATCAGATTTAGTTCAAACTGCATACAAATATCTGTCAACAATCGATCATTTGACTAAATGACATTAACAGACACATTTCTAGCCTAATCCAATACTTGAAGCTGGCCTCAGTGTTGGGTCGTACGTGTGGGCCCTCACTTCGGTTTTGCACGGAGTTTTAGACACTTTTAAAACAAACCGTTTCTTCCTGCGCTTCCTTAAGGGCTAGGCATGCATTTAGATGGCAAATCAAAGGCATTAAAACACACTTACAAGCATGATGATCTCTTCTTGTTGGCGGGTGAAGATTGTGGGTGCCATCTTGCTTCTTGTCTGCAGCAGATAATTAATGCCCCAGCGGTTTCCGGGTTCCGCACGGCCGCACGCCTACGCGAGCGTCAGACCCCGCCAATCTTATTTAACCCTTTAAGTGCCAGCCTACCTGGAGTTTTTGTCACACTCTGTTGCCAGACCATTTTGCACTATTTTGCACTCCCCATGTTCAAATGTGATTTTTGAAGGGATTTCCCAGGAAAATTATATATTGTTTTTTTCAGCAGAGTCTGAGCTTTAACATGAAATGTCTTGTTTGTCATTTTTTAGGTGTATTCTCAATATTTTTTGGCGAAATATGTGCAAAAAAAAAAAATTATTTTACAATTTGTAGTGTTTTTTTGTAATAAAAAATGTAAGTTTGTCCATAAAATCTTATTGCGTGTGAAACCCCAATTTCTCACAGTTACAGCGGTACCACATATGTATTGGTAGACACCTTTTCCTGCCCAGGAGACTCCCCCAAACTGAAACAGAGCTTTAGGGGATTTTCAGAAAAAATACAACTGTGATATGCGCTATGCGCACCTTGCAGTTTTTCCAGAAAAAAAAACCCTTTACATTTGAAATACCCCCCACAAACTATATATTCTCTGGAAGTACACACCTCAGGCTTTCTATTTGTACCAGGCTTGTTGATGTGGCCACAGTTTTCTGGAAGTAATCCCTCAATGTATTCTTTGGTTGCAAAGTGTTTCAGCTCTGCAGAAGTGCGCACCTTGTGATTTTTCAACCAAAACAACCCTTTACATTTGGAATATCCCCCATAAACCATATATTCCCTGAAAGTACACATGTTAAGCTTTCTAAGCGTACCCAGCTTGTTGTAGTGGGCTCATCTTTCTGGAATTAATCCCTCAAAGAACTCTTTGGTTGCGCAGGGTTTCCCTAAAAAATGTATAAAAAAGCTGAATAAAAAACACCTTTTCCTAAAATATAAATATGCAAACAAGAAAAAACAAGCTAAGTCTGAAAGCGCAAGGTCCCCCGAACAGAACAATACCCAACATGCAGAGGTACTATTAACCCTTTTAATTGCCAGCCTACTTGAGATTTTGTCACCCTCTGTTGACAGGTCATTTTTCCCCATTTTGCGCCATGTTTTGCGCCATGTTTTGCGACATTTTTGCTGGAATTTTCAGGAAAATTATATATATATTTTTTGCAGCAGAGTTTAGGCTTTAACATGAAATGTCTTGTTTGTAAATTTTATTTATTATTAATTTTATTTATTATTAAGTAAAAAAAAAAATAAATAAAAACATTTTTTAGAAAATTGCCTCCTTTATTTAAAAAAAAAATGTATTTGATTAGGGAAAACCATATTGCATGTGAAAGCCCCATTCCTACCGATTAGAAAGGTACCACATATTTATCGGTAGCCCCCTGTTCCTGCCCAGGAGACCCACCTAACTGAAACAAGTAATTTTTAACATTTACAAATAAAATACAACTACCATCCACACTACAAAGGGCTAAATCGAGAAAAAAAAATGACATAGGGTCCCCCCTCCCAGGAGGGGGGGGGGCATTTTTGGGGGGGATTTTTAAGGGTTAAAAAACCCTTTAAAAAAAAAAAAAAAATGACATGGGCCCCCCCTTACCCAAAGTAACCAGCCCGGGACCAGCTATGCAGGGCTTGGAGGAACAAGCCCGCATAGCCCGTGGGCCCGGGCTCTTCTGCCCCCCCCCGCTGGGCTTTGGGGAGGCAGGTAATGGGGGTGCCACGGGGTTAATGGCAAGTCACCGGCTAGCGCAGGTGACTTGCCATCCCACCAGCCTTGTAACTGGTATAGGGGTCTCATGGACCCCTTACCAGTTCACAAGGGGTTAAATGTAAAAAAAAAAACACAGACACGCAAAGAGAAAAAATATTTTATTATTATTTTTTTTTTTTTTTAATACTTACCTCCCATCCATAGTGGAGCACTCTGTCCCTCGGCGATCACTGGCTTCTGCTCACTTGCTAGAAGCCTTTTATAGCTGCTGGATGACAGATCACAAAAGGGTTAATTAAAAATGACATAGGGTCCCCCCTACCCAGCATTACCAACCCTGGCCAGCTATGGGGGCTTGTAGGCTACTAGCCCACATAGCCACTAAGTGGCCCGGGCCCTTCTGCCCCCCCCTGGCCGTTGGGGAGGCAGGTAATGGGGGGCTGGGGGTTAATGGCAAGTCACCCACTAGCCGCAGGTGACTTGCCAGACCCAGAGCCTTGTGAACTGGTATAAGGGGTCTCATGGACCCCTTACCAGTTCACAAAGGGTTAACTGAAAAAAAACACCACACAATAAAAGTATTTTATTAAAAAAAAAAAAATTTTTTTACTGTACTTACCTCCGATTGTAAGCTCCTTTGTCCCGCGCCGCTCTGATGACAGATGCCGGTGATCGGCATCCAGAGAAGGGGGAGGCAGGAGATCAGAGGGGCGGGGCTTAGCGGCAAGATGGCGGCAGCCATCGAGGGGGAGAGCCTCCTGGGCTCTCTCCTGAAGATCTGTAAGTCCTGGGGGGGGGGATCGGAGGCCCCCCAGGTGAATAGGAGGGACAGCGGGAGCCAGCGCACATGGAGGTAAGTGAATGTCATTTTTATTTTTATTTTTTTATTTTATTTTTTATTTTATTTTTTATTTTTTTTTACAGTTAGCAGCTGCTGCTGCATAAGCGGGGGGGGGGGGGGCGGCCTATTCCGGGGGCTCTCCTGGAGCCAAATTAAACAGGAGACCCGGCTGGATCCAACGAGGGGTCAGGTGAGTATTTAACTGTTATATTTTTTTTACTGTGGGGGTTTCAATTCAGCTACGTGAGTCTCACGTAGCTGGCACTTAAGTGGAGTAGAGGCTGCTACGTGAGACTCACGTAGCTGGCACTAGAAGGGTTAAAGGGTCCTGGACACACAGCTCATTCTCTTTGAGAGTCCGTGAGTAATGGCATCAAAAAAAATCCAAAGCTAAAGCAGCAAAGGAGGGCAGCAGCAAACAGGCATCCAAGTGGCAGGAGCCTTCTGCAGGCCCAACAACTAGTTCACAGATGCCAAAAACTAAGCTGTGGGCAACCCACATTGCTCAGTCAAAGGCACCCACTAGGGATGAGCGAATCGATCCGGACGAACCCGGATTCGATCCGAATTTCAGGAAAAATTCGATTCGGATCGAATCCGAATTTCCCCGCGATTCGATCGCTCGAAGTTTTCCTTTAACATCCATTCATTTACATTTACAGGCATTCTAAGATGGCGGACGGGACATGTCTGGACATCTATCCCGCGCCAGTGCAAGCTGGGGCAGTCACATGCAGCCTATCAGCAGCCAGCAAGCCCGGTGACGTCACAGCGCTATTTAAGTCGGCCATCTTGCTTTTCCTTCCTCATTTCTCTATTGCATTCGTGAGAGACAGAACGTTGTAGTGAGAGAGAGAGGCAGTTAGACAGGCAGGGACAGACAGGGACAGGCTGGAGACAGGCAGGAGACAGACAGGAGACAGACAGAAAGTCAGCGAAAAACAGGGAAAGGTAGGAAAAATCGGAGGCTGTCACAGGGAGATTTTTTTTTTTTTTTCATCCAGCCTGAGTGTTACTAGCTGGATGACAGGCTCTGTTAGAGTTTTCAGGCTGCTTATACTAACTAACTGTGCATATATACTGAACTGATTTTAAGTCTGCTGTGAGGCATCCCATTCTGTGACTACACCAGCCTCTGTTTAAGACCATATAACCATTTGCACTTATTCTAATTGAAATTAGGCCTGATAAAGACACTTTTGCTGTTCATAGCACTACTGGACCCTGCCAGGTGTACTTACTGCTGGTTTTTAGGGCATCCCATTCTGTGACGACAGCAGCCTCTGTTTAAGACCATATAACCATTTGCACTTATTCTAATTGAAATTAGGCCTGATAAAGACACTTTTGCTGTTCATAGCACTACTTGTCCCAGGTTCACTGCTGGGTTTTTAGGGCATCCCATTCTGTGACTACAGCAGCCTCTGTTTAACACCATATAACCATTTGCACTTATTCTAATTGAAATTAGGCCTGATAAAGACACTTTTGCTGTGCATAGCACTACTTGTCCCAGGTTCACTGCTGGGTTTTTAGGGCATCCCATTCTGTGACTACAGCAGCCTCTGTTTAACACCATATAACCATTTGCACTTATTATAATTGAAATTAGGCCTCATAAAGACACTTTTGCTGTTCATAGCACTACTTGTCCCAGGTTCACTGCTGGGTTTTTAGGGCATCCCATTCTGTGACTACAGCAGCCTCTGTTTAACACCATATAACCATTTGCACTTATTATAATTGAAATTAGGCCTGATAAAGACACTTTTGCTGTTCATAGCACTACTGGACCCTGCCAGGTGTACTTACTGCTGGTTTTTAGGGCATCCCATTCTGTGACTACAGCAGCCTCTGTTTAAGACCATATAACCATTTGCACTTATTCTAATTGAAATTAGGCCTGATAAAGACACTTTTGCTGTGCATAGCACTACTTGTCCCAGGTTCGCTACTGGGTTTTTAGGGCATCCCATTCTGTGACTACAGCAGCCTCTGTTTAACACCATATAACCATTTGCACTTATTATAATTGAAATTAGGCCTGATAAAGACACTTTTGCTGTGCATAGCACTACTTGTCCCAGGTTCACTGCTGGGTTTTTAGGGCATCCCATTCTGTGACTACAGCAGCCTCTGTTTAACACCATATAACCATTTGCACTTATTATAATTGAAATTAGGCCTGATAAAGACACTTTTGCTGTTCATAGCACTACTGGACCCTGCCAGGTGTACTTACTGCTGGTTTTTAGGGCATCCCATTCTGTGACTACAGCAGCCTCTGTTTAAGACCATATAACCATTTGCACTTATTCTAATTGAAATTAGGCCTGATAAAGACACTTTTGCTGTGCATAGCACTACTTGTCCCAGGTTCGCTACTGGGTTTTTAGGGCATCCCATTCTGTGACTACAGCAGCCTCTGTTTAACACCATATAACCATTTGCACTTATTATAATTGAAATTAGGCCTGATAAAGACACTTTTGCTGTTCATAGCACTACTTGTCCCAGGTTCACTGCTGGGTTTTTAGGGCATCCCATTCTGTGACTACAGCAGCCTCTGTTTAACACCATATAACCATTTGCACTTATTATAATTGAAATTAGGCCTGATAAAGACACTTTTGCTGTGCATAGCACTACTTGTCCCAGGTTCACTGCTGGGTTTTTAGGGCATCCCATTCTGTGACTACAGCAGCCTCTGTTTAACACCATATAACCATGTGCACTTATTATAATTGAAATTAGGCCTGATAAAGACACTTTTGCTGTTCATAGCACTACTTGTCCCAGGTTCACTGCTGGGTTTTTAGGGCATCCCATTCTGTGACTACAGCAGCCTCTGTTTAACACCATATAACCATTTGCACTTATTCTAATTGAAATTAGGCCTGATAAAGACACTTTTGCTGTGCATAGCACTACTTGTCCCAGGTTCACTGCTGGGTTTTTAGGGCATCCCATTCTGTGACTACAGCAGCCTCTGTTTAAGACCATATAACCATTTGCACTTATTCTAATTGAAATTAGGCCTGATAAAGACACTTTTGCTGTGCATAGCACTACTTGTCCCAGGTTCACTGCTGGGTTTTTAGGGCATCCCATTCTGTGACTACAGCAGCCTCTGTTTAACAACATATAACCATTTGCACTTATTGTAATTGAAATTAGGCCTGATAAAGACACTTTTGCTGTTCATAGCACTACTTGTCCCAGGTTCACTGCTGGGTTTTTAGGGCATCCCATTCTGTGACTACAGCAGCATCTGTTTAACACCATATAACCATTTGCACTTATTCTAATTGAAATTAGGCCTGATAAAGACACTTTTGCTGTTCATAGCACTACTGGACCCTGCCAGGTGTACTTACTGCTGGTTTTTAGGGCATCCCATTCTGTGACTACAGCAGCCTCTGTTTAAGACCATATAACCATTTGCACTTATTCTAATTGAAATTAGGCCTGATAAAGACACTTTTGCTGTGCATAGCACTACTTGTCCCAGGTTCACTGCTGGGTTTTTAGGGCATCCCATTCTGTGACTACAGCAGCCTCTGTTTAAGACCATATAACCATTTGCACTTATTCTAATTGAAATTAGGCCTAATAAAGACACTTTTGCTGTGCATAGCACTACTTGTCCCAGGTTCACTGCTGGGTTTTTAGGGCATCCCATTCTGTGACTACAGCAGCCTCTGTTTAAGACCATATAACCATTTGCACTTATTCTAATTGAAATTAGGCCTGATAAAGACACTTTTGCTGTTCATAGCACTACTTGTCCCAGGTTCACTGCTGGGTTTTTAGGGCATCCCATTCTGTGACTACAGCAGCCTCTGTTTAACACCATATAACCATTTGCACTTATTCTAATTGAAATTAGGCCTGATAAAGACACTTTTGCTGTGCATAGCACTACTTGTCCCAGGTTCACTGCTGGGTTTTTAGGGCATCCCATTCTGTGACTACAGCAGCCTCTGTTTAACACCATATAACCATTTGCACTTATTATAATTGAAATTAGGCCTGATAAAGACACTTTTGCTGTTCATAGCACTACTTGTCCCAGGTTCACTGCTGGATTTTTAGGGCATCCCATTCTGTGACTACAGCAGCCTCTGTTTAACACCATATAACCATTTGCACTTATTATAATTGAAATTAGGCCTGATAAAGACACTTTTGCTGTGCATAGCACTACTTGTCCCAGGTTCACTGCTGGGTTTTTAGGGCATCCCATTCTGTGACTACAGCAGCCTCTGTTTAACACCATATAACCATTTGCACTTATTATAATTGAAATTAGGCCTGATAAAGACACTTTTGCTGTTCATAGCACTACTTGTCCCAGGTTCACTGCTGGGTTTTTAGGGCATCCCATTCTGTGACTACAGCAGCCTTTGTTTAACACCATATAACCATTTGCACTTATTCTAATTGAAATTAGGCCTGATAAAGACACTTTTGCTGTTCATAGCACTACTGGACCCTGCCAGGTGTACTTACTGCTGGTTTTTAGGGCATCCCATTCTGTGACTACAGCAGCCTCTGTTTAAGACCATATAACCATTTGCACTTATTCTAATTGAAATTAGGCCTGATAAAGACACTTTTGCTGTGCATAGCACTACTTGTCCCAGGTTCACTGCTGGGTTTTTAGGGCATCCCATTCTGTGACTACAGCAGCCTCTGTTTAAGACCATATAACCATTTGCACTTATTCTAATTGAAATTAGGCCTGATAAAGACACTTTTGCTGTGCATAGCACTACTTGTCCCAGGTTCACTGCTGGGTTTTTAGGGCATCCCATTCTGTGACTACAGCAGCCTCTGTTTAAGACCATATAACCATTTGCACTTATTCTAATTGAAATTAGGCCTGATAAAGACACTTTTGCTGTTCATAGCACTACTTGTCCCAGGTTCACTGCTGGGTTTTTAGGGCATCCCATTCTGTGACTACAGCAGCCTCTGTTTAACACCATATAACCATTTGCACTTATTCTAATTGAAATTAGGCCTGATAAAGACACTTTTGCTGTGCATAGCACTACTTGTCCCAGGTTCACTGCTGGGTTTTTAGGGCATCCCATTCTGTGACTACAGCAGCCTCTGTTTAACACCATATAACCATTTGCACTTATTATAATTGAAATTAGGCCCGATAAAGACACTTTTGCTGTTCATAGCACTACTTGTCCCAGGTTCACTGCTGGATTTTTAGGGCATCCCATTCTGTAACATAGCATACCCCTCTTTATTTACACTAAGCAGCTCTCTTATTTACACTAGGCAGGCCTGTTGGAGGCTGAGTTTTACTGCTAACTTTTGGTGTGCATTATATTCTGTTTCATATAGACCCCCCGCTGCCTGGGGGTTCTTAAAATATCACCTACTACCACACCAGTTAGACTATGTCGAGCAGACAAGTGCCTGGAAGTGAAAAGAGGAGTGGCAGAGGCCAAGATTCCGCAGGCAGAGCTCGCAGCAGACTGGGGGCCAGTAGCAGCAGGAGTCACGCTGAGAGACCTAATCTGCCAGTATCTGCTAGCGGTCGTGTCTCCACCAGTAACGCATCTGCCGTGGTTGAATGGTTGACGCGCTCATCAACAACATCATCACAACTTACGTCTGAGACCCCCAGTCTAGGGTCGGTAGGTTCCTCTGACACAACCCTGAGTTGGCATGCCCCGAGAGCAGTCCCTGTCCTCCCATTGCCTCTGTCCTACGCCGTTCCCTCCCCCAGCGACGTATCCTATGCTTTGGGTTCAGCTCCTCTCTTTAGTGAGGAGGACGATCAGATAGAGGACAGTCAGCAGCTACTGCCCAGCCAAGAAATGGAGGTGGCTTCTTTAGCTAGGCAGACAAGTAGTGAAGTGGACAGTGTCGTGTGAGCTGCGAGCATTCCAGCTCCTGCGCCAGACACTCTTGACGAATCCACGAACATCAGTGACGTACAGCCACAACTCGGCGATAATGATGATGACGATGAAGCCGATCGCACTTGGGAGCCGGGTGATGAAGGGGCTTCATCGTCATCATCAGGAGAAGAGGGGCGCAGGTTGCCCCGGAGTCAGCAGCTCAGGCAGCAAGGTGGCAGCAGCATGGCTGGCAGGCAGCATGGGGGCACAATTGTAAAGCCTGGAGCCAAACGGGGCCGGGGCCGGGGTAGAGCACCTGCTGCGCGGCAGGCTACCTTATCGGGAGGTAGTGGGGCAGGGGTTCCTGGAGTTGGCAACAGCAGCAGCGAATCAGTGAGGCCTGTTGGTGGAAAAAGTAGCTACTCGGCAGTGTGGCAGTTTTTCCTGAAGCATCCGCAGGAGGGTAACATGGCCACATGCAAGATATGTAGGCAAAAGGTGAAGCGTGGCCAGGGTCCAAATGTTGGCACCACGGCCCTGCGTCAACATATGCAGCGTCACCATAACGCGGCCTGGGAGAACCTAGGCTCCGGAGAGGTGGGCCAGACTGCTTCCTCACCGAGTGGCACGCCGCTCCCAATTTCTGCCAGCCAAGGCTCCAGCACCTCAGCCGAAGGCAGCTGTGCGTCATACCCATCCTCTGTCGTTCCTGCTCCTCCTCCTCCTCCAAGTCATGCATCCCGCCAGCAATCCATCAGCGAAGCCATGTCCAAGAGACAGCAGTATGCGCCCACTCATTCTACGGCGCAGAAGCTGAATGTGCTCCTGTCCAAGTTGCTGGTGCTGCAGTCGCTCCCTTTTCAGGTGGTGGAATCTGCACCTTTCAGAGAACTGATGGCTTGTGCCGAGCCGAGGTGGAGAGTCCCAAGCCGTCATTTCTTTGCCAAGAAGGCAGTACCAGCGCTGCACACTTTTGTTGAACAGAAGGTGGGCCAGTCCTTGAGCCTGTCGGTGTGTAGCAAAGTGCATGGCAGCGCCGACATCTGGAGCTGTAACTACGGTCAGGGACAGTACATGTCGTTTACGGCCCACTGGGTGAATGTGGTCCCTTTGCAGCAGCAGCAGCAACTTGGACAGGTCACGTCGCTTCGGCCTCCACGCTCCCTGCCCGTTGGGCCTGTGACACCGTGCGACTCGGCCTCCTCATCCTCCGCCATCTCCTCACCCTCCACTGTAGGCTCAAGTGTCAGTGCCCCTCCAGTCTACCATGTGTGCAGGGCACAGAGGTGTCACGCAGTGCTTCACATGGTTTGTCTTGGCGAACGGAGTCACACAGGGGAGGAACTGCTTAAATGTATTCATCAGGAAATCCAAACATGGCTTACTCCGAGAAAATTTAAAATGGGAATCATGGTTACCGACAATGGGAAGAACATTTTGTCTGCGCTGCGCCAAGGAAGCCTGACCCATGCCCCCTGCATGGCTCACGTCTTCAATCTGGTTGTCAAGCGGTTTCTGAAGTGTTCCCCCCATCTGCAAGACATCCTAACAACTTCAAGGAAACTTTGCATGCACTTCAGCCACTCCTACACCGCCAAACACACCCTTCTTGAGCTACAGCGTCAGAATGGTATCCCCCAACATAGTCTGATTTGCGATGTTTCCACCCGTTGGAATTCCACCCTTCACATGTTGGACCGATTATATGAACAGAGAAAAGCCATCACGGATTTCCTGATGATCCAAGCAGATAGGGGGACTTCCCTGTGTAACTTCAATGTCAACCAGTGGCAGCTCATACGTGACACCTGCCGTTTGCTCAGGCCCTTTGAGGAAGCCACTTTATTTGTCAGTCGGCAGGATTACGGGATGAACGACGTGATTCCACTGCTTCATGTACTACAGCACATGTTGGAAACCATGGCTGGTCAGGGCACTGGAGACATGGCGTTTACATCTTACGGCCACATGAACCCCGTTGGAGCTGAACTGGAGGAGGAGGAGGAAGAGGAGGAGGAAGAGGAGGAGGAGGAGTTGCCCAGCGAAACACAGTTTAGGCTTGGCGAAATGGCTGGTTTATCTAGTCAGCGGACAGGAGAGGAGGAGCAGGAGCAGCCAGAGGAGCTAGAGGTTTTTGAGGAAGGCGAGACAGAGGACCCGGGCACACCGTGGCAGTATGCAGTGGAGATGGAGACAGGTAGTCCATCCGAGTCACTTGCGCAAATGGCACGAAGCATGCTCACGTGCTTGCGTAGTGACCCCAGAATTGTTTCCATCTGTCGGCGGGATGACTTCTGGCTGTCCACCTTATTGGACCCTCGCTTCCGGCACAAAATGGGGGCATTTTTTAAACCCACCGAGAGGGAGGACAAACTGAACTACTACAAAGACATTCTACGTAGGCAGTTGGCCGATGCCTATCTGCGCCATGGTCCATACTCTCGCAGGTCTGACTCGAGGGGACCTCTGCGCTCACCTTCCACTGCCATGGCCGCTGGGGGGGTTGGCAGGAGCAGCAGCAGCAGCTCCATCAGCAGCAGCAGCCTCAGTCTTCAGTCGCTAATGAGTAGCTTTCTACACCCGCATAGTGAGGCTACTCATGAGCAGCAGGAAGACCTGGAGCAGGACCTCAACCAGCAGGTCATGTCATACTTTGACATGACCATGCCAACACACCTTGAGGATCCGCTGGACTTCTGGGCAGCCAAACTTGATTTGTGGCCGCAACTAGCAGAGTTTGCCCTGGAAAAGCTGTCCTGCCCGGCAAGTAGCGTGCCATCTGAGCGGGTGTTTAGTGCGGCGGGGGCCATAGTTACGGCGAGGAGAACTCGTCTGTCAACTAAAAATGTGGAGAGACTCACCTTTGTCAAAATGAATCAGGGATGGATCAGCCAGGATTTCCACCCACCAATGCCTGATGCATGCGACTAGATTCAGCATGGTGCCACGTTTTACACTTTCCAAATGCTGCAAAACATATTTATGTCTTTAGGCCAATTTTTGGGCTCCTGCTGCTGCTGCCAACTCCAGGGTGTGAATCATCCAATTCTTGGGCTCCTGAAGCCAACCCCAGTGTCTCTTTAAAGTAATATTTGGGCTCCTGCTGCTGCCAACTCCAGGGTGTGAATCATCCAATTTTTGGGCTCCTGAAGCCAGCTCCATTGTCTCTTTCAAGTAATATTTGGCCTCCTGCTGCTGCTGCCAACTCCAGGGTGTGATTCATCCAATTTTTGGCCTCCTGAAGCCAACCCCAGTGTCTCTTTAAAGTAATATTTGGGCTCCTGCTGCTGCTGCTGCTGCCGACTCCAGGGTGTGAATCATCCAATTTTTGGGCTCCTGAAGCCAACTCCAGTGTCTCTTTAAAGTAATATTTGGGCTCCTGCTGCTGCTGCTGCCAACTCCAGGGTGTGATTCATCCAATTTTTGGGCTCCTGAAGCCAACTCCAGTGTATATTTGGGCTCCTGCTGCTGCTGCTGCCAACTCCAGGGTGTGAATCATCCAATTTTTGGGCTCCTGAAGCCAACCCCAGTGTCTCTTTAAAGTAATATTTGGGCTCCTGCTGCTGCCAACTCCAGGGTGTGATTCATCCAATTTTTGGGCTCCTGAAGCCAACCCCAGGGTCTCTTTAAAGTAATGTTTGGGCTCCTGCTGCTGCTGCTGCCAACTCCAGGGTGTGATTCATCCAATTTTTGGGCTCCTGAAGCCAACTCCAGTGTCTCTTTAAAGTAATATTTGGGCTCCTGCTGCTGCTGCTGCCAACTCCATGGTGTGATTCATCCAATTTTTGGGCTCCTGAAGCCAACTCCAGTGTATATTTGGGCTCCTGCTGCTGCCAACTCCAGGGTGTGAATCATCCAATTTTTGGGCTCCTGAGGCCAACCCCAGTGTCTCTTTAAAGTAATATTTGGGCTCCTGCTGCTGCCAACTCCAGGGTGTGATTCATCCATTTTTTGGGCTCCTGAAGCCAACCCCAGGGTCTCTTTAAAGTAATGTTTGGGCTCCTGCTGCTGCTGCTGCCAACTTCTGCCAACTCCAGGGTGTGATTCATCCAATTTTTGGGCTCCTGAAGCCAACCCCAGTGTCTCTATAAAGTAATGTTTGGGCTCCTGCTGCTGCTGCTGCCAACTTCTGCCAACTCCAGGGTGTGATTCATCCAATTTTTGGGCTCCTGAAGCCAACTCCAGTTTATATTTGGGCTCCTGCTGCTGCCAACTCCAGGGTGTGAATCATCCAATTTTTGGGCTCCTGAAGCCAACCCCAGTGTCTCTTTAAAGTAATATTTGGGCTCCTGCTGCTGCCAACTCCAGGGTGTGATTCATCCAATTTTGGGCTCCTGAAGCCAACCCCAGTGTCTCTTTAAAGTAATGTTTGGGCTCCTGCTGCTGCCAACTCCAGGGTGTGATTCATCCAATTTTTGGGCTCCTGAAGCCAACCCCAGTGTCTCTTTAAAGTAATATTTGGGCTCCTGCTGCTGCTGCTGCCAACTCCAGGGTGTGATTCATCCAATTTTTGGGCTCCTGAAGCCAACCCCAGTGTCTCTTTAAAGTAATATTTGGGCTCCTGCTGCTGCTGCTGCCAACTCCAGGGTGTGATTCATCCAATTTTTGGGCTCCTGAAGCCAACCCCAGTGTCTCTTTAAAGTAATATTTGGGCTCCTGCTGCTGCTGCTGCCAACTCCAGGGTGTGATTCATCCAATTTTTGGGCTCCTGAAGCCAACCCCAGGGTCTCTTTAAAGTAATATTTGGGCTCCTGCTGCTGCTGCTGTCAACTCCTGCCAACTCCAGGGTGTGATTCATCCAATTTTTGGGCTCCTGAAGCCAACTCCGGTGTCTCTATAAAGTAATCTTTGGGCTCCTGCTGCTGCTGCTGCTGCCAACTCCAGGGTGTGATTCATCCAATTTTTGGGCTCCTGAAGCCAACTCCAGTGTCTCTTTAAAGTAATATTTGGGCTCCTGCTGCTGCTTGCAACTCCAGGGTGTGATTCATCCAATTTTTGGGCTCCTGAAGCCAACCCCAGTGTCTCTTTCAGCCAATGTTTGGGCTCCTGCTGCTGCTTGCAACTCCAGGGTGTGATTCATCCAATTTTTGGGCTCCTGCTGCTGCCAACTCCAGTGTCTCTTTAAAGCAATGTTTGGGCTCCTGCCCCTCATAGTGATGCCACTTCAACTCTCTGCAATTGTGCCGCTCTGCGATTCTATTAGCGATGCCTCTGATCTGCATGTGATATTTATTCAAAGTATTATTTAACTAACCCAGCACGCATCCTGTGCGTGTTACAGCAAGGCAGAATGGTTTACAACCCTATTGAGGCTCTAGGAGGCTCAGAAATAGCCGTTTTTAATAGCGATTCGTCGCGAATTTATTCGGGTCAAAACGATTTTTGTCGGAAAATTTGGCGAATCAGTCGAATCGAATTTTTCAAAAGTTCGCTCATCTCTAGCACCCACCACAACCACCAAAAAAAGGAGCCAGCGGGAAAGAGGAAGCCACAAGCCAGCAAGCCAACCCCAACGGAGGGGAAAAAAGGTACAAAGAGGGTGCGAAGCCCCAGCCCCCCCGGGTCCCCATCCCCCCCCCCCCCCCCACGTGGCTCCAAATCAAAGGCGAAGAGCAGAACCCACAGGGAAAGAAGCCAGAGCAGGCAAAGAAGCCAGAGCAGGTAAAGAAGCCACAGCAGGCAAAGAAGGCACAGCAGGCAAAGAAGGCACAGCAGGCAAAGAAGGTCAAGAAGCCACAGCAGGCAAAGAAGGCCAAGAAGCCACAGCAGGGCAAGAAGCCCAAGAAGGCCAAGAAGCCAAAGGTCGCCATCCCCACCTGCATGGGTCTACAAAACCTCTGGCAAGAGTGCAAGGCACCGGGCAAGAAGCCAAAGCGCTGCATCACCCCAGGACCGGCCTACAACATCCAAGGGGCATGCCACTTCTAAGGGCCCACAGAGGCACAGGGCCCCAAGCTGTAATTCATCCAGCACACCCTCTCCTCCTCGGCAATATTCTCCACTGGCACAGGTGGCAAGGCAATCACCATATGCCTCATCTACACCTGCTATTAGGGATGAGCGAATCGATCCGGACGAACCCGGATTTATTCCGAATTTCATGGAAAATTCGATTCTGAACGAATCCGAATTTCCCCGCGATTCGATCAATCAAAGTTTTCCTTTAAACTCCATTCATTTCAATAACAGGCATTCTAAGATGGTGGAGGCACATGTCCAGACATGTACCCTGGGGCAAGGTATGATGGGACAGTCACATGCAGCCTATCAGCTGCCAGGAAGCCCGGTGACGTCACCGTGCTATATAAAGCGGCGGCCATCTTGCTTGTGCGCATTTCAGACTTGCATTCGTGAGACAGCGGTGGTTGCTGCAGACAGGGACAGACAGTTAGCGATAGGTAGGGAGAGTTACAGATAGGTAGGGAGATTTACAGATAGGTAGGGAGATTTAGAGAGGCAGACAGAGCCAGGGAAAGATAGTGGAAAACCGGAACAATCCAGGGACAGCATAAAAGTGACAGTGACAGGGTGATTTGCCTGATCAGTTTTCAATTCAATTTGATTTCTTTGTGCTGTAAACCGTAATCTGCCTTGCCACTGTGCATGCCATCTATGCAGTGCCTTATGTAACCCTATCTGTTACACACAAACATTTAAATAACTCTATTAGTGTTAATATTTTTGGGTCTGCTTAAAATACACCAGGCCACTGTGCTTGCCACCTATGCAGTGCCTTATGTCACTCTATCTGTTACACACAAGCATTTAAATAACTGGACTAGTGTTAAGATTTTTGGGTCTGCTTTAAATACACCAGGCCACTGTGCATGCCATCTATGCAGTGCCTTATGTAACCCTATCTGTTACACACAAGCATTTAAATAACTGGATTAGTGTTAAGATTTTTGGGTCTGCTTTAAATACACCAGGCCACATGGGCATCCCAAACCTGCACTTAGCAGCGTATCGGTTATACTAAATAAGCGTTGTTCAGCCTCAGCTTTAATAAGTTATTGCATTTTGAATTGGTTTTTGTCCTGCTGTCAATACACCAGGCCGCAGGGTATCCCAAACCACCACGTGGCACCCTATCTGTTATACTAAATAAGCGTCTACAGCCTCAGCTTTATTAAGTTATTGCATTTTTAATTGGTTTTGGTCTGCTTTAAATACACCAGGCCACAGGGTATCCCAAACCTGCAGGTTGCACCCTATCTGTTATACTAAATAAGCGTTGTTCAGCATCAGCTTTATTAAGCTATTGCATTTTGAATTGGTTTTTGTCCTGCTGTCAATACACCAGGCCGCAGGGTATCCCAAACCACCATGTTGCACCCTATCTGTTATACTAAATAAGCATCTACAGTCTCAGCTTTATTAAGCTATTGCATTTTGAATTGGTTTTTGTCCTGCTGTCAATACACCAGGCCGCAGGGTATCCCAAACCACCCTGTGGCACCCTATCTGTTATACTAAATAAGCGTCTACAGCCTCAGCTTTATTAAGTTATTGCATTTTTAATTGGTTTTGGTCTGCTTTAAATACACCAGGCCGCAGGGTATCCCAAACCTGCAGGTTGCACCCTATCTGTTATACTAAATAAGCGTTGTTCAGCATCAGCTTTATTAAGCTATTGCATTTTGAATTGGTTTTTGTCTTGCTGTCAATACACCAGGCCGCAGGGTATCCCAAACCACCATGTTGCACCCTATCTGTTATACTAAATAAGCATCTACAGTCTCAGCTTTATTAAGCTATTGCATTTTGAATTGGTTTTTGTCCTGCTGTCAATACACCAGGCCGCAGGGTATCCCAAACCACCATGTTGCACCCTATCTGTTATACTAAATAAGCGTCTACAGCCTCAGCTTTATTAAGTTATTGCATTTTAAATTGGTTTTTGTCCTGCTGTCAATACACCAGGCCGCAGGGTATCCCAAACCACCACGTGGCACCCTATCTGTTATACTAAATAAGCGTTGTTCAGCATCAGCTTTATTAAGCTATTGCATTTTGCATTGGTTTTTGTCCTGCTGTCAAAACACTAGCCCACATGGGCATCCCAAACCAGCACATGTCACCCTATCTGTTATACTAAATAAGCTTCTACAGGCCCTTTTTATTATTATTTTTTTTTTTTATATAGAGCTGTAATAGATTATATAGTGAGGTAAATTCGCCATTTTGCACCATTATATAGAGAAGCCCACTGTGTAAATCTGAGGAGCAATAGTTTATACAGTATTGTGAGGTAAATTCGCTGTTTTGCACTATTATATATATCAACCTAAATCCCTGTGTAAATCTGAGGAGCAATAGTTTATATTGTGAGGTAAAATTGCCATTTTATAGAGCAGGCCCTGTCTGAAAATCTCATTTTGCAATCTATGTTATATTGTGAGCTAAATTCGCCATGTTGCACCATTCTTTAGAGTGGCCCTCCTGTGTAAATCAGAGCAGCAATAGTTTATATTGGACAATACATTTGCCCTGTTTTGCACCATTATATGGAGCAGCCCCTGAGTAAATCTGGGGGGCGATAGTTTATATTATGAGGTAAATTCATGGTTTTGCACCATTACATAGAGCAGTCCCTATATAAACCTGAGAAATAGGAGTTAAATCCGCTCTTGGTTTTGTAGCATTCTATAGAGCAGGCTGTGTAAATCTGAGGGGCAATAGCTTATATTGTGAGGTAAATTTGCCATTTTGCAGCATAATATAGAGCAGGCCCTGTGTAAATCTGAGGGGCAATAGCTCATATTGTGAGGTAAATTTGCCACTTTGCAGCATAATATAGAGAAGGCCCTGTGTAAATCTGAGGGGCAATAGCTTATATAGTGAGGTAAATTTGCCATTTTGCAGCATTATATAGAGCAGGCCCTGTGTAAATCTGAGGGGCAATAGCTTATACTGTGAGGTAAATTTGCCATTTTGCAGCATAATATAGAGCAGGCCCTGTGTAAATCTGAGGGGCAATAGCTTATACTGTGAGGTAAATTTGCCATTTTGCAGCATTATATAGTGCAGCCCCTGTGTAAATCTGAGGGGCATTAGCTTATACTGTGAGGCAAATTTGCCTGAGCAAATGGCAGGTGTAACGTATGAGCTGCCACTGGTTTACATTGAAGTTACACAGGGGAGTCCCCCTATCTGTTTGGATCATCAAAAAATCCGTGATGGCTTTTCTCTGTTCATATAGTCGGTCCAACATATGGAGGGTGGAATTCCAACTGGTGGAAACATCGCAAATCAGACTATGTTGGGGGCTACCGTTCTGACGCTGTAGCTCAAGAAGGGTGTGCTTGGCGGTGTAGGAGTGGCTGAAGTGCATGCAAAGTTTCCTTGCCATTGTTAGAATGTCTTGCAGATGGGGGAAGACTTCAGAAACTGCTTGACAACCAGATTGAAGACGTGAGCCATGCAGTGCGCATGGGTCAGGCTTCCTTGTCGCAGCGCAGACAAAATGTTCTTCCCATTGTCGGTAACCATGGTTCCCATTTTCAGTTTTCTTGGAGTAAGCCATGTTTGGTTTTCTTGATGAATAAATGTTATCAGTTCCTCCCCTGTGTGACTCCGTTCGCCAAGACAAACCATGTGAAGCACAGCGTGACACCTACGTGCCCTGCACACATGGTAGACTGGAGGGGCACTGAGACTTGACCCTACAGTGGAGGGTGAGGAGATGGTGGAGAATGAGGAGGCCGAGTTGCACGGTGTCACAGGCACAACGGCCTGGTAGCGTGGAGGCCGAAGCGGCATGACCTGTCCAAGTTGCTGCTGCTGCTGCAAAAGAACCACATTCACCCAGTGGGCCGTAAACGACATGTACTGTCCCTGACCGTAGTTACAGCTCCAGACGTCGGCGCTGCCATGCACTTTGGTACACACCAACAGGCTCAAGGACTGGCCCACCTTCTGTTCAACAAAAGTGTGCAGCGCTGGTACTGCCTTCTTGGCAAAGAAATGATGGCTTGGGACTCTCCACTTCGGCTCGGCACAAGCCATCAGTTCTCTGAAAGGTGCAGAGTCCACCACCTGAAAAGGGAGCAACTGCAGCACCAGCAACTTGGACAGGAGCACATTCAGCTTCTGCGCCGTAGGATGAGTGAGCGCATACTGCTGTCTCTTGGCCATGGCTTCGCTGATGGATTGCTGGCGGGATGCATGACTTGAAGGAGGAGGAGGAGCAGGAGCATCTGGAGCGACAGAGGATGGGTATGACGCATAGCTGCCTTCGGCTGAAGTGCTGGAGCCTTGGCTGGCAGAAATTTGGACCACCTCTTCGGAGCCTCGGTTCTCCCAGGTGACGCAGCATATGTTGACGCAGGGCCGTGGTGCCAACATTTGGGCCCTGGCCATGCTTCACCTTCTGCCTACACATCTTGCATGTGGCAATGTTACCTCCTGCGGATGCTTGATGAAAAACTGCCACACTGCTGAGTAGCTAATTTTCCCACCAACAGCCCGCATTGATTCACTGCCGCCACCAACTCCAGGAACCCCTGCTCCACTACCTCCCGAGAAGGTAGCCTGATGCGCAGCAAGTAATCTACCCCGGCCCCGTTTGGCTCCAGGCTTTACAATTCTGCACCCATGCTGACTGCCAACCATGCTGCTAACACCTTGCTGCCTCAGCTGCTGACTCCGGGGAAACCTGCGCCCCCCTTCTCCTGATGATAATGATGAAGCCCCTTCTGCACCCGGCTCCCAAGTGCGATCGGCTTCATCATCATCATCATCATCATCGAGTTGTGTCTGCACGTCACTGATGTTCTCGGTTTCCTCAACAGTGTCTGGTGCAGGAGCTGGAACGCTTGCCACACAACCTCCCACGCCACTCTCCACATCACTATTTGTCTGCCTAGCGAAAGAAGCCACCTCCATTTCTTGGCTGGGCAGTAGCTGATGACTGTCCTCTATCTGATCGTCCTCACTAAAGAGTGGAGCTGAACCCAAAGCATAGGATACGTTGCTGGGGGAGGGAACGGCGTAGGACAGAGGCAATGGGAGGACAGGGACTGCTCCCTTGCCATGCCAACTCAGGGTTGTGTCAGAGGAACCTACCAACTGTAGACTGGGGGTGTCAGATGTAACTTGTGATGATGTGGATGACCGCGTTAACCAATCTACGACGGCAGATGCGTTACTGGTGGAGACACGACCGCTAGCAGATACTGGCAGATCAGGTCTCTCACCGCGACTCCTGCTACCACTCGCCTGTAGTCTGCTGCGACCTCTGCCTGCTGAATCTAGGCCTCGGCCACTCCTCTGTGAACATCCTGGCACTTGTCTGCCTGACATTTTTATGTATTTGAAATGTGCAACAGGCACTTTAAAAATTGGCAATATGGCATGCCCAGTGCTCAGGGGTTTTTTAAGCAGACACAAAAACACTTTTAAAACTGTGCTCTAGTTAGATGAAATCAGCTGAAAGACCTACTTCTGTGTAACAGATAGGGTTAAATGTGCAAACATGGGAAGCAAAGTGCCCAGGGGTTTTTAAAGCAGACACAAAAACACTTAAAACTGTGTTCTAGTTATATGAAATCCGCTTTAAGAACTGCTTGTGTGTAACAAATAGGGTTAAATGTGCTAATATGGGATGACCAGTGGGCAGGGGTTTTTACAGCAGACACAAAAACAATTAAAACTGTGCTCTAGTTAGATGAAATTCCCTTTAAGAGCTGCTTGTGTGTAACAGATAGGGTTAAATGTGCTAATATGGGATGCCCAGTGGGCAGGGGTTTTTACAGCAGACACAAAAACAATTAAAACTGTGCTCTAGTTAGAAGAAATCCCCTTTAAGAGCTGCTTGTGTGTAACAGATAGGGTTAAATGTGGTGATATGGGATGACCAGTGGGCAGGGGTTTTTACAGCAGACACAAAAACAATTAAAACTGTGGTCTAGTTAGAAGAAATTCTTTTTAAGAGCTGCTTGTGTGTAATAGATAGGGTTAAATGTGCTAATATGGGATGCCCAGTGGGCAGGGGTTTTTACAGCAGACACAAAAACAATTAAAACTGTGCTCTAGTTAGATGAAATCCCCTTTAAGAGCTGCTTGTGTGTAACAGATAGGGTTAAATGTGCTAATATGGGATGCCCAGTGGGCAGGGGTTTTTACAGCAGACACAAAAACAATTAAAACTGTGCTCTAGTTAGAAGAAATCCCCTTTAAGAGCTGCTTGTGTGTAACAGATAGGGTTAAATGTGCTAATATGGGATGACCAGTGGGCAGGGGTTTTTACAGCAGACACAAACACAATTAAAACTGTGGTCTAGTTAGAAGAAATTCCCTTTAAGAGCTGCTTGTGTGTAACAGATAGGGTTAAATGTGCTAATATGGGATGCCCAGTGGACATGGGTTTTTACAGCAGACACAAAAACAATTAAAACTGTGCTCTAGTTAGATGAAATCCCCTTTAAGAGCTGCTTGTGTGTAACAGATAGGGTTAAATGTGCTAATATGGGATGCCCAGTGGGCAGGGGTTTTTACAGCAGACACAAAAACAATTAAAACTGTGCTCTAGTTAGAAGAAATTCCCTTTAAGAGCTGCTTGTGTGTAACAGATAGGGTTAAATGTGCTAATATGGGATGCCCAGTGGGCAGGGGTTTTTACAGCAGACACAAAAACAATTAAAACTGTGGTCTAGTTAAAAGAAATTCCCTTTAAGAGCTGCTTGTGTGTAACAGATAGGGTTAAATGTGCTAATATGGGATGCCCAGTGGGCAGGGGTTTTTACAGCAGACACAAAAACAATTAAAACTGTGCTCTAGTTAGATGAAATTCCCTTTAAGAGCTGCTTGTGTGTAACAGATAGGGTTAAATGTGCTAATATGGGATGACCAGTGGGCAGGGGTTTTTACAGCAGACACAAAAACAATTAAAACTGTGCTCTAGTTAGAAGAAATCCCCTTTAAGAGCTGCTTGTGTGTAACAGATAGGGTTAAATGTGCTAATATGGGATGACCAGTGGGCAGGGGTTTTTACAGCAGACACAAACACAATTAAAACTGTGGTCTAGTTAGAAGAAATTCCCTTTAAGAGCTGCTTGTGTGTAACAGATAGGGTTAAATGTGCTAATATGGGATGCCCAGTGGACAGGGGTTTTTACAGCAGACACAAAAACAATTAAAACTGTGCTCTAGTTAGATGAAATCCCCTTTAAGAGCTGCTTGTGTGTAACAGATAGGGTTAAATGTGCTAATATGGGATGCCCAGTGGGCAGGGGTTTTTACAGCAGACACAAAAACAATTAAAACTGTGCTCTAGTTAGAAGAAATTCCCTTTAAGAGCTGCTTGTGTGTAACAGATAGGGTTAAATGTGCTAATATGGGATGCCCAGTGGGCAGGGGTTTTTACAGCAGACACAAAAACAATTAAAACTGTGGTCTAGTTAAAAGAAATTCCCTTTAAGAGCTGCTTGTGTGTAACAGATAGGGTTAAATGTGCTAATATGGGATGCCCAGTGGGCAGGGGTTTTTACAGCAGACACAAAAACAATTAAAACTGTGCTCTAGTTAGATGAAATCCCCTTTAAGAGCTGCTTGTGTGTAACAGATAGGGTTAAATGTGCTAATATGGGATGCCCAGTGGGCAGGGGTTTTTACAGCAGACACAAAAACAATTAAAACTGTGCTCTAGTTAGAAGAAATTCCCTTTAAGAGCTGCTTGTGTGTAACAGATAGGGTTAAATGTGCTAATATGGGATGCCCAGTGGGCAGGGGTTTTTACAGCAGACACAAAAACAATTAAAACTGTGGTCTAGTTAAAAGAAATTCCCTTTAAGAGCTGCTTGTGTGTAACAGATAGGGTTAAATGTGCTAATATGGGATGCCCAGTGGGCAGGGGTTTTTACAGCAGACACAAAAACAATTAAAACTGTGCTCTAGTTAGATGAAATCAGCTGAAAGACCTGCTTCTGTGTAACAGATAGGGTTAAATGTGCTAATATGGGATGCCCAGTGGGCAGGGGTTTTTACAGCAGACACAAAAACACTTAAAACTGTGCTCTAGTTAGAAAAAATCCCCTTTAAGAGCTGCTTGTGTGTAACAAATAGGGTTAAATGTGCTAATATGGGATGCCCAGTGGGCAGGGGTTTTTACAGCAGACACAAAAACAATTAAAACTGTGCTCTAGTTAGAAGAAATCCCCTTTAAGAGCTGCTTGTGTGTAACAGATAGGGTTAAATGTGCTAATATGGGATGCCCAGTGGGCAGGGGTTTTTACAGCAGACACAAAAACAATTAAAACTGTGCTCTAGTTAGAAGAAATCCCCTTTAAGAGCTGATTGTGTGTAACAGATAGGGTTAAATGTGCTAATATGGGATGCCCAGTGGCCAGGGATTTTTACAGCAGACACAAAAACAATTTAAAACTGTGATCTGGCTATTAACCCTTTAAGTGCCAAGCATGTAACACCTACGTGCTGGCTTGGCTGGGCCTTAAGTGCCAAGCCCGTAGGTGTTACGTGCTTGAATTTCCCTGCTGCTAGTTTAAAAATTAAAAATAAAAAATACTTACCTGACCCCTCGTGGAACCGGCCGGGTCTCCTCTTTAATTTGGTGCCATCCGATCCCCCGTGGGGGCTCAGATGGCTCCAGGAGAGCCCCCGGAATAGCCCCCCTGCTTCGGCGGCAGCAGCTGCTAACTGTAAAAAATAAAAAAAAAATAAAATGACATTCACTTACCTGCGTGTGCGCTGGCTCCCGCTGTCCCTCCTCTTCACCTGGGGGGCCTCCGATCTCCCCCCCAGGACTTACCGATCTTCAGGAGAGAGCCCGAGAGGCTCTCTCCCCTTTACTCCTCGATGGCGGCCGCCATCTTGCCGCTTATGACGTCATCCCGGCCTCGATCTCAGGATTCAGCCTTCTCAGCTGTCAGATGCCGGTGATGCCCCTGGGAGGGGGGACCCTATGTCAATTTTTTTTTTAATTAACCGCTTATGTCCTGTTACAGAGCAGGTATAAAATGCTTCCAGCATTTTGTGGTGTGTTTGTGTTTTTTTTTTTACATTTAAAGTGGACCAACACCCAGGATTTTGACTATCCTGGGTATTGGTCCCTTCCCCTGGGGCATCCCGATCAGGGATGCCCCGCTCTGTGAAACCCCCAGATAGCCCACAATAACTCATCTCACCCCGATCCTATGGTGCATGCGCGTCCGCTCGTCCAATCAGCGCGCTCAGAGCGGCTGAGTTATGGATATCTAAGAGACGTCAAAGCTCAGCCACTCTGAGCGTGCTGGAGACAGCATCCCCCACTTCCCTCTAACAGGGAGCGTGCCCGCGCCGGCCATTCATAAATAGCCAGCGTGGGCATGTGCCCTGCTAGAGGGATAGCGGGGATGCGGCCCGCACATGCGCCATAGGACCGGGATTCAGGTAAGAGGTAGCGGGTGTTCCGGGGGGGTTCACACAGAGGGGCATCCCGATTTTGGATGCCCCGGGGGGAGGGAATAGAACAGTCTGGGAATCTTATAGATTCCCGGGCCGATCAGCCCTGGGTGTTGGTCCACTTTAACCCATTGTGAACTTGTAAGGAGTCCATGAAACCCCTATACCAGTTCACAAGGCTGGGGAGCTGTCAAGTCACCTGCGGCTAGCGGGTGACTTGCCATTAACCCCGGCCCCCCTATTACCTGCCTCCCCGAAGCCCAGGGGGGGCAGAAGGGCCCGGGCTGATTTAGGCGGTGCGGGCTTGTACTTGGCAGGGCAGGGGGCCACCAAAGCTGGCCCCTGCGCCCTGTTCTACAAGCTCTGCATAGCTGATCCCCGGGCTGGTTATGCTGGGTAGGGGGGACCCCATGTCATTTTTATGGGAATTTTTAAGGGTTTTTAACCCTTAAAATTAAAAAAAAAATGGGGATAACCCCATGCCAATTTTTTTCTTGATTTAACCCTTTATAGTGTGGATTGTAGTTGTATTTTATTTTTACATGTTATAAAGTGTTCTTTTCAGTTTGAGGGGTCTTCTGAACAGTAACGGGGGGCTACGATACATATGTGGTACCTTTGTAATCGGGAGAAATGGGGCTTTCACATATGGTTTTCTTTAAAAAAAAAAAGGTTTTATTTGAAATAAAGGAGACAATTTTCAAAAAAAATATTTTTTTTATTTTGTTTTGTTTAATTTACTCAAAAATATTTTAAAAAACAGTAAAAAAATTACAAACAAGACATTTCATGTTAAAGCCTATACTCTGCCGCAAAAATAAAATATATCATTTTCCTGGAAATACCTGCAAAAATCACAGTTAAGCATAGCGCAAAATGGTTAAAAATTACCTGTCAAGAGAGGGTGACAAAACCTCAAGTAGGCTGGCAGTTAAAAGGGTTAAAAGTACCTATGCATGTTGGGTATCGTTCTGCTCGGGGGACCTTGCACTTTTAGATTTAGCTTGTTTTTTCTTGTTTGCATATTGATATTTTAGGGAAACTCATTTTTTATTCTGCTTTATTATAAATATATAAATTTTTTAAGGGAACCCTGTGCGACCAAAGAATTCCTTGAGGGATTACTTCCAGAAAGATGGGCCCACTACAACATGCTGGGTACGCTTAGAAAGCTTATCATGTGTACTTTCAAGGAATGTATGGTTTGAGGGGGGTATTCCAAATGTAAAGGGTTGTTTTGGTAGAAAAAGCACAAGGTGCGCACTTTGTCTGCAGAGCTGAAATTTTCAAGCAAAATTACCATTGTGCACATGCTTTACTTTTTGGGGTTTGGCAACTCTTCTTTTGACAGTAGCTATGCATGTTGGGTATCGTTCGGTTCGGGGGATGTTGCTTTTTAAGATTAACTTGTTTTTTCTTGTTTGCATATAGTTTTTTATAGGAAAATGTGGCTTTGATCCTGCTTTTTTTATCCATTTTTAGGGAATACACACTATTTGTTTGAAATGTACCTACATGTCCAAGGAATATTTTTAAGCAGACAGGCTAACTACATCAGCAATAGGATCAGAAAACAATGACATCACAGAGTACAAGGCTAGGATAGGCTGAAGTACTCTAGAACAGGGGTTCCCAACATTGTTTCATCAAGTACCACCTTCTATTTTCTAATTCTAATTCATGTACCACCTGGGTGATGTGGGAGCATTGTCAGCCACCCTAACCCTTAATCAAAACATACAAAACACCTTTTTAAAGAAGAAATCACACAAAAAAAATAAAATATGGTGCAAATCAGGCTTGAGTTGCAAATGGCAGCAGATCATGTTGGGGTACAGATGCAGGACAAGTCTGCAGCTTTGTTGAGTACCACCCATGAGCACCTCAAGTACTGTACCACCAGTAATACTAGCACCACCTGTTGGGAACCCCCGCTTTAGAACAATGTTTCCCAACCCTGTCCTCAACTACGCCAAACAGGCCATCTTTTGTGGATCTCCGCACAGAAGCACAGGTGAATTAAAGAGCTGCCTGTGTGTAGATCCACAAAACATGGAAGGCCATGCTAATTGGAGAGGCCAGTGTAACTTCTGGTGTTCATTGCAGCGTTGATTGCAACCTGCATCCTGGTGAGCTTTTTAGGGTTAACACACCAAAAAAATGCCTAAAAAGAAGTTTGTCCTTTTCCCCCAAAAAATCACATGTACTTGTGATGGGGCATTTTTACAGGTGAGTTACATCATATATCTAATAAGGAAAGGATTTTCATTTAATTTTGAAATAACAGCACCCTATGGGGTATGCAAAAGGATTTGCCATTTTTTCTGCATAGCCCATAGGGCTCTGTTTCCAACAGGTCATTTTTGGGGTAAAAAAAGGTAGAACAAACTTTTGTTTGCACTTTTTTTGTCTAAATGCTAAAAAGCTCACTGAGATGCAAGTTGCAATCCACACTGCAAGTCACACTGCAAGTCATACTGGCTTCACAAAATAATTAGCATGACCCCATGGGGTACTCAAAAACAAGGTTGAGAAACACTGCTCCTGAAGAGTCTATCAGGGTTCTCCACTGGAGGTAAAGGGCCACAGATAAGAAGAATGCTCTGATCCAGGGGTTTTCTTTGAGACAGCCATCCCACTGTGCCACTTGGAGGAGTCCTGGTTCAGTTAGTGAACAGTTGGGTTATCCAAAAGCAAGATTAACGTCTCTCTCTAGGCACACGCCAAATTTCTTCCAAACTCTGGCAAAACGCAGCAGAGGGCGCGAAACTCGTGGGTCTGTGGGTGTGTTGGCACTGGCTGTTATTCATTGATCTACATGTACATGTATCCTCTTTTTTTCTTACTGCTTATACTGCTTGTATCACTGCATATGGACAATTTAATTATTGTGAAGCAAAGAAATTGTATTTACTCTATTGCATTTAATAGCTACAGTATATGTTGTTCTTACAGCGGCTTCATTGTCGGAATTCCACCCCTTCTAATTTGGAAGGCCGTCAGCCACGGGTTTCCTGCTGGGAGCCATGGGCACAATAATAGCAACTGAGATTAGTGTTTTTACATAAGTGGATGAATATGCATCTAACTCTATCTATCTGGTGGGTGGGAACAAAAGGGATGTGATCAAAGATGGTGGTTGTATGACATGATCAGATGTAATTTCCAAGGTATCTATCTATCTATCTATCTATCTATCTATCTATCTATCTATCTATCTATCTATCATCTATCTATTAACATTCCAACAGTGTTCCATTTTAAATGTCACTACTTTAGCTATAATAGGCTCAGTGTGCTGTTTCTTTCCACAGAGTAGGGTTGATCCAGCACCGTGAGCCATTTGTCCTGGCCCATGCTCAAGGCCTGGATAACCCCATACCGATGGGTACAGGGCGCATCAGCACCAGCGGTTAGATGGGGTACCGCCATGTCACCTGCCAATGCCGACAGATGACATGACAGCCCTCTACCCTGTTTAAAGGGACCTGTGAAGTATTTTCTTATTTTAACTCATGCCTTATTCTAAAATCAAGCATGAAATTGCACTTATTTTTGAAAGCTATTGTAAGGAAAGTTTACCGTATTTTTACAGAATTTAGGCCATATTTATCCAGGTTAGATGCATGCATATTCTTCTTCTTCTTATTGGTTATTTATATAGCACCATCATCTTCCGTAGCGCTTTACAAGGTATGATTTCAGACTAGGTAAAACATATAGTACAGGGAACAATACAAAACTAGATGCCACAAGGTTTAAACAGGCAGGCTGATTCATTACTAGTGCCAGCTATTGGCAGATGAGTGTCTGAACAGAGGCGCTAAGAGCGACCGCTATTATACGCTGTGATCGGCTATCGGGCGCTGTAACAGAGCGTATCATTCGCTGTAGTAACCTGGCCTGCATTGATGAATGAGATGCAGGGCATTGTGGCACCAGTAAAGCGCTGCAGGGAGCAAAAGGTAGCGCCAGCTCAGTGCGACCGACTCTCAGCGACTCACACCATATTCAACAAAAAAAACAGACTCACACAGCGCCGGTGCTCTGGATCTGGTCGCTATAGCATAGAGCGTTGTTGGTGCTTCAGTTATGCCATGACACTGCAATTTTGCGTTTATTTTTCTACGGACTGCATTTTATCTTCTCCTCAGTAAAAGTTAAGTTTTATTCCTGGAGCTGGATTTTTTTCTGTTTTTGCCTATTGGAAATTGCCAAGAGTTTTCCTGAATCCGTGCTGGAGGAATGTTTCAAACACGTGGTGAGCTGGTTACTTGCAATTAATTTTGCTATAGCATAGAGCGGCAGACGCTGTGTGATTAAAGTCTGTTTTTGAACACATATCCACCAGTAACAAAGCGCAAACACATGGAATTACATTGTTGTAACATACTTTAATGCCAGACCTGTAATGACAATTCTGCATATAAATATAAAAAAATCAAAAATGTTTTCAAAAATGACTTTTTCTAGGCCAGGAGAGGTGACACAATTATTTGAGAGAAAAAAAAGATTTAAAAACAAAAAACCCTGTTTAAACAGAAGAAAAGGAACGTCCATTGAAATGTATGGGAGAGCGACAGGTGGCGACAGGTAATACCTGGAAGCTAGAGCGTCGGCACTATACGCTGAGCTGCCTGTAATGATGAATCGTACGCTACATGGCGCGGTTAGAATTGCTCAGCAGAATCGCTTTCATAAATGTGGTATGGCGTACAGCGCCCAGCGTTTACCAGACGTTGCCTGCCGCTACGAGGCACTACCTTGCGCTATCCCTTGATGAATAAACCTCCAAGTGTTGTGAGCACAGGAGACAATAGGAAGGAGAGCTTTGCCCTTGTGAGCTTACAGTCTAAAAGATATGTGTATGACCTTCCATTGTGGCCCATGGACACGTTGGGTTGATTCAATACCAGGTACAAGAGGCCGCTTTAGGTGGAAAATAAAATAGAAGTGCTTTACTTACATCTGATGCAGATTCGATCCCAGCATGTCCATGGACCATAATGAATCGCCAATCACACATGCACGCATCCAACGGGAAACGTAAAGGATTCGTTGGAGGATACCAAGGGAAAAGGGCAAAAACAAAAGCCTACGTTGTAACATGTGAAAATGAAACGGAAAAGTCACGCTGGAAAATGACATCCTCGTATTCGTAATCTGCCGTACGAACGGATGGAAACTTTACAGAAGGTTTTCAATGCATGCATAGAATCGCTCGTACACTCATACGAGAACGGAAACATTTCACAAAAAAAACTGATCGGCACTAAAACGAAAGTTTTTTTTGGTCTCTCTGAATCGAGCCTCAGGTGCAAAAAAGGACTCCCCCATTTTTGAAGAAAAAGTGTCATTCTTCTGCATTTTTTATCTAGTGGGCGATTCAGCACCAGGTGTAAATAGAGCGTTTCTTTTTCATCTTTCACCTAAAGTGCACTTTTTGCACCTGGCGCTGATGGGCACATTCTTATATATAAAAGTTCCCGTTTGCCCCCAGACATGCACATGTGCGCAGCGGTAGCTTTGCTTGTTCATTCATGCTCTACTCTGCTTTATTTTTGCGTTTGAAAAGGACTTCTTTGTTTTTGTTTAACTTCAGCCTAATAAACATTAAGCGGTGAGCACTGGAGGTACTCAATGACATGAAAGAGAAATCTTTTGAGTAATGAATGGCTGTTTATTCGGATGATGTTTCATGCAGCTGATGCCACCCATCAAACATTGGCTGTCGGCAGATCTATCTAGACACATCCAACCAGAACAGTCTACTGCGCTGACCTTCACATGTCTGCAGTAGCCCTGTCCCTAGGAGAGTATACAAGTGATCAAACAAGACAGTATTACAAACCTGCTGGGTAAGGCTGCTTACAAATTCCAATTTATGTTTTATAAGTGACCAGAAGACATGTAACACAGCTCTGCAGTCTGAAAGTTTCTAGGCCTGGGTCACAACTTGCTCTGTTTTAAATGCTTTAAATACCCAAATCCAGGCAATAGTTAAATGTCTTTGCTTGTGATGAGCGAGCCCAAGCTGCAAAGTTCAGCTCGTATCAAACTTTGTGAGCTTGTTTACAAACCCGAGCACAAACTTCTGCAAGAAGTCCATACCCAACTTGGACGTTTGGCGAATCCGAAATGCAGGAAGCTGGGACGAAACCACAGCCATATCCATACTGGTCATGGCTGTATAAAATGTGGGTTCACACGTCCTCCACCATACCAGTGCTGAATTAGTTAGGAAGAGGTTGCTGCTGGAGTAAGGGAAAATAGGGATCTGCTGCAAATAGGGAAAAAACTATTGTCCTTTTCAGGACATATAGGTGGGGATAGATCTATCTATCTATCTATCTATCTATCTATCTATCTATCTATCTATTTAAATTCCAACAGTGTTCCCTATTAAATGTCTTTACTTTAGCTATAATAGGCTCAGTGTGCTGTTTTTTCCACACAGTAGGGTTGATTTAGCACCGTGAGCCAACTTTCCTGGCCCATGCGCAAGGCCTGGATAACCCCATACGGATGGGTACAGGACTCATCAGCACCAGCGGTGTCCCCTATGGGTTTGTAGGGAATTAGACGGGGTACTGCCATGTCACCCGTCAATGCCGACAGATGACATGACAGCCCTCTTCCCTGTGAACTGTTTAAAGGGTCCTGTGAAGTATTTTCTTATTGCCTTATTCTAAAAAATCAAGCATGACATGGCACTTATTTTTGAAAGATATTTATTCGCATGCACTTTCGCATGTGTCTGTGTAATTTTTTTAAATTTTTGCCTTTTTTTTTTTGGTTTTTACATTTTTACTTTTTCCATGCGTAAATGCGTTCACGTTAACGCATATATGCACATTCGATAACTTACTTAAAAAATCTTATATTTTGCGTTAGTTCTGATAACTTACGTTATTGGGATGGGCTTGCGTCTGATTCTGAGACCTGATTGCCGATGGACCTCCGCCCTATAAAACGGTTTCATTTCCGCTCCACTTATGGGACCATTTTGGACTCGGAATTAGTGTTGAACATGCATGACGTTGAGCTGTTCGAGCTGACCCGACTCAATCGCCTTTCCCTCCATAAATTGTATAGTGAGCTGCGGCCATGGTTAGCCCGCACCACGAGGAAGGGGCAAGCAATTTCAGGTATGACCAAGATGCTTGGCTGCCTGCAATTTTTGGCGAACGGCTCGTTCCAGAGGCTGGGTGCCCTCTCCGTGGGGATGTCCCAGCCTACGCTGAGCCGCACGCTATCCAAGTTTCTGGATGGCATGGCTACCCTGCTACCCTGTGTCAAATATATTTCCTTTCCAGACGACATGGTAGCCTGGAACGCGATTAAGTTGGGATTTTATAATATCGCCGACATGCCCAACGTCATGGGTGCGATCGATTGCACACACGTTGCATTGGTCCCTCCCGCAGCCGATGAGTAAATGTATCGGCAAGTTAATTATGTAATTTTTAAATATTGTTTAGCTAAACTTAAATTTAACTATCTATTAATCCTTCCTTCTCAGTTGTGCCTTTGAACCAGTTTAGAATGCATACCTTAATCCCTCCTTCTCAATTAGCCCTTTGAACCAGTTTAGAATGCATACCTTAATCCCGCCTTCTCAAATGGCCCTTTGAACCAGTTTAGAATGCATACCTTAATCCCTCCTTCTCAATTGGCCCTTTGAACCAGTTTAGAATGCATACCTTCATCAATACTTTTCATGTAGGCCTTATAAAAGCATTTTAATGCTGACCCTAATTAGTCCTTAGCATGTTCACCTTTATTTTTTAACACATCCATATTTTGTTTGGTTTTTAAAAGACTTATGTCCTTGTTTTTTTTATTTGGGATTGTAGAACTCAAATTTTTTTTTTTTGGGGGGGGGGGGGGTTAGTGTATTTGTTGGTTACGTTGGCTTGTTGTAATTATTTTTTTTTTATCAGGAACCGCAAGATGGGCCACTCGCTGAACATACAAGAAGTGGTTGGTCCGGACATGCAATTCCTCAGTGTCTTTGCAGGGTATCCAGGGTCGTCCCATGATGCCTATATATTGAGGAGCTCCGGCTAATTTCGTTGTTTTGAGTCTGGAGAATTATCTGGTGGATGGCTCCTGGGTAAGTTTGTTCAAATTCCATCATTCCCTTTTCACTGTATGCCTATGAATATAGTTGATGACCCATGTGTTAACCTATGGCTGTTTTTAGCCCTTGATGACATGTTAAACAATAATGTTGAAGAATGTGTAATTTATGTTAGTATTTTGTTATTCTTTCAGGGGATTCTAGATATCCACTCATGCCCTGGCTCCTGACGCCCGTTCTTCACCTGCAGAATGCGGCCCAGGAGTCCTATAATCGGGCCCACCGGAAGACCCGGGCTGTAGTGGAGAGGGCCTTCGGCCTGTTGAAGTCCAGATTTCATTGTTTGGACCATACAGGGGGGGCACTGCAATATGAACCCAACAAGGTTATACAAATAATCTTAGCATGCTGCGTGCTCCATAACTTTGCCCTGAGGCAGCGTGGCCCCCATTACGTGGATATGCCCCCCTCTCCACCCAGGCAGGGGCCAGATGAGATATATGATGCCACCCCGAGTGCCTCTGGGCAATCTGTCCGTGCCCATGTTATTGATTCTTATTTTTCTTAAGAGTAGTTTATTTTGTTTTTTGTTTTGTTTGCTATATTCGTTGCCTATGCGAAGGCCTTTTTTTGGTTTAACAATGTTGTAATGCCTTAATTACAAAACATTTGACACCTGATTTGAGCGTAATGCAGTTTATCATTGTCATTACAAACCTTCATTATTGTAAAAGCAACACAAACATGAATGCATCAACTTAGGCAAGAACAGCTAAAGTCCCATTCCATACATTTTTAGGAAATATTATACATTTTTTGGGAAGGGCACTCGCTGTCTCCATGGACATCCATTTTCAAACATAAGTATAAATTGGGCTAGACTCCTGGCCCCTAGCAATTGGCCACATTCAGGAGTTCTAAGCTAACTGACTCCAGGCCGAAGTTTACCCGCCCACCAACATCAAGATCCATAGGGAGCACGACTTTCAAGAGGAATAGTCAGCCAGGAATACATAGGGCCACATACAAACCCTCTCCTGCTTGTCATTTTTCCAGCCTATGACAGCCAGACCTCATGCCAGTCCATTCCAATCTTTTCCATGGCCAAATGTTGTTGTTTTTCAGCCAAGAATGTCTCCCAATATTGACAACAAACAGGATGAGGAAGCCCGCATTTCCTTAGGCCTAAGCCTGCAGCGTGGGTGCTTGAGCGTCTGCTTGACTGAGGCTTAAGCTCAGCCATTGGCTAGTGGGGTATGTGAGCACTCTAATGAGCTTTATGGGCGAATTCCAAAACAAACCAGCAAAGGCATAAACCATCCAATCTTGGTTGCGCTCACCACATAGGTAAATAGATTTGGGATGTAGAGGAAAGATGTTTAGCAGATCCAGGTCAAATTATAAATATTGATGTTGCCCATAATTAGGTTGTGGTGGGCCTTGGAGGTGGCCCAACACCTGGCCATGTGTGGAATTCATAATCTGCCACTGCTCCAGCATCTGTCTGTTGCTAGTTTTAAATTCTAGCATGGCAGTGAAGTTTGTATTTAAGGTGCCCATTTGTTCTGCCATCTGTCTGTTTAAGGTGGCCATTTGTTCTGCCATCTGGCTGTTGCTCGTCCTAAATTCATTCAGCATGTTGGTGAATGTAGTATTGAAGTTCTATAATTGTGCAGTAATCTACTCTGTGGTTCTTTGAGTCACCTGCCTAAAGTAACGGCTGTCATGGCGCCATGCTGACTCCAGGATCGGCACGCGCCTCCCCTGGGAAACTGGTCGACGGTGCTAAATGCGTCTACCAATTCCCCGGGTTCGAGCGCCTGCAGATGCTGGAGGTCTAGGGCGAGCAACAGTACCAGACGTACTAGGCAAAACCTTTGCAGCAGAGCTAGCACTGGGGACTGTATGCTCAGTCTCAGCCTGCTGCCCACGATGGGCTGGCAGCATGCGTCCAGCTTCACTCTGCTGCAGAGGATTTAGTGCAGTAGGATGCTGGGGCAGTGCGAGATTATGTTCCAGGGGGCTAATTTCCGAAGGTCCAATCCGGCTGGCATCTTCCTCCTCCATATGCTGGATTTCATCCATTAGTGGGGGAGTCTGTTGGGACATATGAAAAAGTGTGTCAGATTTTTCCCTAAATATCTTTGGGAGCAATTAGTCATGTGCATTCACATGCATCACCATTTTCAGCAAAGTACACTTACCCTATATAGCTGGTCCTGTGTCCTAGGCAGCAGGGAAATAGATGGCATACTCAAACTGTAGGAGGCTCCCACACTTCCAGAGGCATGATGCTGTGCTGGGGTATAAAATAAAAGGCACGTAAACACACAAACTTCCCTTGATTAGCCTGATGAACCATGATGAACTTCACAAAGAGAATGAGCTGTGTCTCCATTCCCCTTTAAATACTAATGACTGGGTATGACGCTTACGCATACGCGTGCGTCTGCCCGTGCGCATCCCGGAAACCGCTGGGGCACTACCTATCTGCTGCAGAGGAGAAGAAAGGTGGTGCCCACGATCTTCACCCGCCAACAACAGGATCTTATGCTCGTAAGTGTATTGTAAAGACATTGATTTGACATCTAAATGCATGCATAGGCCTTAAGGAAGCGCAGCAAGAAACAGTTGTTTTTTAATTAAACTCCGTGGCAAACAGAAGTTAGTGTGCACATGTGCGAACCAACTCACTTGCATCTAGAGGGATAGGTTAAGGCTAGAAATTTGATGGGGAATGTCATTTAGTCAACTGATATAAATGGGACAGAGATTTGTATGCTGTTTGATCTAACAACTATTTTGATTTTTGTGGTTTTTATACAATGATGGAGCGCAGGTACGACTACCTGCCCAACGATTTTGAGAAGAGGAAGCTGGCCCTGGAGATCGTGCGCCAGGATTCACCAGGACACGGACACCACCTTCACTTTTACATAGATCATGCAACACTGATCGGACCTCAAGCGACGGCACAAGCCCCGGGTGCGTCGATTTTTTGTGACCCATTTCCCAAGTAAGTACATACTTGCTTTTTGCTTTGCTACATGCTTTTTTTTTTCTAGTGTCTGAAATGGAGTATCGCATACGACCCACCCGGAGGCGCGCAGTCCGGCCAGTGCGGCATGAATCTTCACCACCAAGTGAAGGTGGTGCATCTCCAGGGCCAACTTCCTACCCCTCCTCTGTAGCTGCGTCAGACCAGTCCCTTGACCTATCAACAGAGGAGGGGCCTCATCGCATGGGCAGGCAGTCGTACCAAACGACTCACGCAATATCCTTCCGGTATGTGACTCTGGTTTTACCACACACAGGTACATGCAATTTAAACCAAAAATGATTCCCTTATTCTCTTTTTATAAATGAATATGTAGCGGATGAAAGATCGGGAGCTGAGATTGCAGCAGATCAAGCCCAGGAGGAACATGGAGAAGGTGGGTGATGTCACACACACACATTCTAAGTGTCATTTGGTTACTGTACAATCAGACATTAGAAGTGAGCCTATTTTAAATGTCCCTACAGCCTCACATTCCCAGCAGTGGCAGGCCCCAGGGCGTAGGGTGGTCCCCGAAGCTGAGGTCGCCCACCACCGAAGTAAGTTGTAATGCAAATATTTGTTGAAAATGACATCATCAGCAATAAACCTAAATCCCTTGCCAATTTAATTAACGTAATGACATATGGCCTCATACATTGATGAATTCCTTAGCATAATGACATATGGCCTCATCCATGAATACATTCCTTAGCATAATGACATATAGCCTCATGAGTTAGATTAAAACATAATAATCATTCCATCCACAGCTGTGAAACATGTATTTGCAAAACTAGAATTTTTTTTTTCTTATTTCTACAGACACCGCACAGGAGATATTGGACCAACTCACCGCGACGGTGTTTCGACTGGTGGGCAATATACAGGAGCTCAGAGCTTTGATGGGTTTTACAGATGAAGAATAATTCTCTGGGGCCTGCCATGCCTTTGTAAATAGTTTTTTAGATTGTTCACATTTTATATGTTTTTAAAATTTAGATACCAATTTTACCTTTTTGTAAAGAAAAAATAATAAACACGTTTAAAGACAAACAGAACTCCAAACAAAAAAACTATAATGCCCAAAAATTGTGCTGTTCATAATAAAAAAAACAAAAGAAAAAAATTGCTTCTGTGTCAATTTCTGTTAAAGAAAAATTCAATAAGGGTTGGTTACAGGAAAACGTAGGAAGAACTAAAAAGAAAAGAGCACTAAATAAAGAAAAATGAAACCGCGATGGAATTGAGGTTAGCATTAAGGGCGCAAATGGAAGAATATAGAAACCGCGGTGGAATTGAGGTAAGCATTAAGGGCGCAAAGGGAAGAATATAGAAACCGCGAGGGAATTGAGGTAAGAATTAAGGGCGCAAAGTGAAAAATATAGAAACCGCGAGGGAATTGAGGTAAGCATTAAGGGCGCAAAGAGAAGAATATAGAAACCGCAAGGGAATTGAGGTAAGAACTAAGGGTGCAAAGGGAAAAATATAGAAACCGTGAGGGAATTGAGATAAGCATTAAGGGCGCAAAGGGAAGAATATAGAAACCGCGAGGGAATTGAGGTAAGCATTAAGGGCGCAAAGGGAAGAATATAGAAACCGCGAGGGAATTGAGGTAAGCATTAAGGGGGAGATGGGCACATGAATTAGTTAATTTTGGTGTGCGCATGCGTATGGTCGGACAGATTTCCGTGTGGACGTTTATTTTTAGAAAACGGAATTCAGAATCTAAGGGGAAATATTTCTTTAGAGGCGACGTTGGAAAAAGCAAAAAAAACGGAAGCCTACGCTGTTTCCTAAGTAACGTAAACGAAAAACGAAAGCAGAACAATTAAATTCTCGTTGGTGTACGCAGCAACGAACACTTTACAGAAGGCTCCCGATGCATGCTTAGAATCACGCATACACACATACGCCAGCGGAAACAAAATGAAAACAAAACAGATCGACACAAAAATGAAAACATTTTATGTCTCTCTGAATCAACCCTATTGAAAGGAATGCTTACTGAATTTAGGCCATATTTACCCAGCCCCTGAGGCTAGATGCATGCATATGTGTATAACCATCCATTGTCGTCCATGGACATGTTGGGTTGATGGCTGTGATTGGCCAGCGGAACACTTGACCCCGCTGTATAAAATGTGGGTTCACACGTCCTCCTCCATACCAGCACTGAATTAGTTAGTAAGAGGTTGCTCAAGTGAGGGACAGTGAGGGACATCTAAAACTGTCCATTTTAGGGCAGCTAGACAGGGAATCGGCGGCGGTGGCTGGAGGGACAGCACATTTGCCTGTTGTCCTCTTTGTACTCCAAAGACGGGCAGCTGCTGGGGCACATTTAATCTGTGGTGACCTGCATTCTACTTACTGGGTGTTTAATAGAACAACTTACCTCTGGCCATCTGCATTGTACATACTGGGTGTTTGATATAACTACTCACCTCTTGGCACTATACATACTGGGTGCATTATACAAGTACTCAACTCTGGCCATCTGCAATAAATTTACTGGATGTTTGATAAAACTACTCACCTCTGTGCACCTGCATTCTACTTACTGAGTGTTTGATAAATCTACTCACCTCTGGGCACCTGCATTATACACACTGGGTGTTTAATACAAGTGCTCACCTCTGGCCATCTGCATTATACATACTGGTGTTGCCAATACGCCACTAACAGGACTGGGCAACATGTGGATATTGTTCATGGATTTGTTAGGATTCTAAGGGAACTTGGATTTGGGCCTGTGGAGTCAGTACACACTCTCTGTTCAGCAGTTTTAAGTTAAACAATGACAGTCTCTGCATCCACGGTCACACTAAGGGCTGGGACTATACAACTTTCGGTTCCTTTCTGACGATATTCAGTGTACTGCTGCTAGATCCTCCTAAGCTCAAATTGATTCTCTCACAGTCCCACTGTCCTTTTCTACTGGCTTGCCAGGAACTTATGCTTCACTTTATGTGTGTATAACTTTCTGTGTGTATTAACTTCCCAAAGGTGCTCTCGATTTCGTGTATCTTTCTGGTTGCTTTATTACGTTTTGTACTCGATAAATTAGACGCTGGCAGACACATTGGCACTGTTGTTGTTAAATCGGACACTGAGTGGTGCTGAAGCTAAATATTGGCACTGAGTGGCACTGACTGGCGCAGGTGCTTGATAACTTAACCCTTTAAGTGGCAAGCACGTAACACCTACGTGCTGGCTTGTCCGGGACTTAAGTGCCAAGCACGTAGGTGTTACGCGGTTGACTTTCCCCCCTGCTAGTTAAAAAAAAAATTTAAGAAAATACTCACCGGTCCATGAGACCCCTATACCAATTCACAAGGCTTAAGTGCTGGCAAGTTACCTGCGGATAGCGGGTGACTTGCTATTAACCCCCAGCCCCCTATTACCTGCCTCCCCAAAGGAGGGGCAGAAGGGCAGTGCGGTATTGTAGTACTGGTACTCAACATGCCCTGCATAGCTGGTCCCGGGCTGGTTATACTGGGTAGGAGGGACCCCCATGTCCTTTTTATGGGGGGATTTTGAAGGGTTTTTAACCCTTAAAATTCCCTCCCAAAATGTGATCCCCCTCCCCTGGGCATTCAGCCTGCAGGGCGGGGGGGGCCACCAAAGCTGGCCCCCAGGAAAAGGATCACAATTTTTTTAACCTTTTATGGTTATATTTTATTTGTAAATGGTATAAAGTGCTATTTTCTGTTTGGGGGTCTCCTGGGCAAGAATGGGGGAGCTACCAATACATATGTGGTACCGTTGTGATCGGGGAAAAATGGGGCAATATGGTTTTCTTTAATAAAAAAAAGTTTTATTTAAAATAAAGGAGACAATTTTCTAAAAAATAATTATTGTTTTTTACGGAAAAATACTTAAAAATCAGTAGAAACATTACAAACAAGACAATTCATGTTAAAGCCTAAACTCTGCTGCAAAAAATATATATCATTTTCCTAGAAATTCCTGCAAAAATCAGTGTTAAACATGGCGCAAAATGGTGAAAAATGACCTGTCAACAGAGGGTGACAAAACTTCAAACAGGTGGGCAATTACAAGGGTTAAAAGTAGCTATACATGCGGGGTATTGTTCTGTTCGGGGGACTTTGCGCTTTCAGATTTAGCTTGTTTTTTCTTATTTGCATATTTACATTTTAGGAAAACATGTTTTTAATTCTGCATTTGTAAACATTTTTTAGGGAAACCCTGTGCAACCTAAGAATTCTTCCAGAGATTACTTCCAGAAATATGAAGCCACTACAAGCTGGTTACGCCTATAAAGCTTAACATGTGTACTTTCAGGGAATATATGGTTTATGGGGGGTATTCCAAATGTACGGGGATGTTTTGGTAGAAAAAGTGCAAGGTGCGCACTTTGTCAGCAGAGCTGACATTTTTAAGTAAAATTACTGTTATACCATTTGGCAACTCTTCCCTTGACAGTACCTATGCATGTTGGGTATTGTTGCTTTTTCAGATTTAACTTGTTTTTTTTTTTTTTTTGCATATTGCTTTTTTTAGGAAAATGTGGCTTTGATTCTTCTTTTTTATTCTTTTTTAGGGAAACTCTGTGCAACCAAATAATTAATTGAGGGAATACTTCCAGAAAACTGCACCCACATCAACAAGCCTGGTACGCCTAGAAAGCTTGAGGTGTGTACTTCCAAAGAATATAAAGTTTGTTGGGGGTATTTCAAATGTAAAGTTTTTCTTTTAAAACTGCAAGGTGCGCATAGTTGCATTATATCTGAAAATCTCTTAATGCGCTGTTTCAGTTTGGGGGAGTCTCCTGGCCAGGTAAGGGTGTCTACTAATATATATGTGGTACCTCTGTAACCGGGAGAAATTGGGAAATCACACACAATAAGAATTTATTGACAAACTTACATTTTTTATTACAAAAAAACCCTACAAATTGTAAAAAATAGATTTTATTTAATTTTTTTGCACATATTTCACCCAACAGTATATTGAGAATACACTAAAAAAGGCTAAACAAGACATTTTTTACATTAAAAAAAGGTTAAACAAGCCCAGACAGCTGAAAAAACAATATATAATTTTTTTCTGGGAAATCCCTGAAAAGCCCTTCAAAAATCACAGTTGAACATATGTAGCACAAAATGGTGAAACATAGTCTGGCAACAGAGGGTGACAAAAGCTCCAGGTAGGCTGGCACTTAAAGAGTTAAATGAGGCTCTTTGTATATTTGGTTAAGGTTTGGGACTACATTTTATTTGATCTTAATGAGGTAGGGTTGTAGTACTTGCAAGCAATGCAGGGTTTGGTAACAAATGTATGATAGAATTTACATTAAACTATTGTTTATATACTGGTATATTTTCCTTAAGATATTTTTTGAGGTAATGGGTTAGGGGTAATTTTTGGACAATACTTTATCTCCACATCTGGGTCTCAATGAGTCAAAAAAATGGGAGAATCTAACTCTCCAGCTTCTACCAATTAAGAATGGAGTCAGTGCCCTGCTGTACTCTCCTCCCGCGGCTCTGAAAGAGTTGACCTGTGGTGTGCTGCATCAAAAGCAAGAGATACTAGTTCCACCTATATCACAGACCAAATGAGGGTATGTGTGTGACTACTTGTTTTTTGAGAGTAGTCATGGACCTTGGAATATTTATCTTTTACACCAAGTCTTTTACAGAACTTTGCTTCTCCAATAAGTTAGTAATCAGATTGGATTTTGTTTAGTCCATAGCTATTGTCTTGAAAGAACTTTGCATATAACCACAGGTTATAGCTTTTAGCAGTTTTGAGTTCTCAACAAGTTTATTGCATACCTTCCAACTTTTCAGGGTCGGAAAGGGGGGCAACTTTTAAATGAGGCCACACCCCTCATTAAGGGATGGTTAGAAGATAGGTTGTAATAGTTACAACAATACAAACACTTTGAATAGGCAAAGAATCATTCATTGATGCAGATCTGCATGTTACACCTCAAAGAGGCACAAAAGAGAACAATGAGGGGCAGGGGGACATGGACTCAAAAGAGGGACAGTCCCTCCAAATCAGGGACAGATGGAGGGTATGTTATTGATTTCTATATAGCCCTGGGATGCTTCAGGTACCTTCAACTGGTATGGAGGCCGGAGAATTTGGATGATCGTGTTGCCGTGAGAATACATTTGGCTTTAGGCTGGCCTTTAATGAATCATGCTACAAGTTGGCCTGCAGTAAAGATGAATCACACTGTAACACAGCAAGGGAGTGATTCACATGGAGTGAGCTAAGCTGGGAGACAGGTTGCAGTGCAGAGATTGGGTTGCAGTACAACAAATGTGGGTTGGGAGTGTAGATATACAAGGTTGAAGGTAAGGTTGTGGCACTGATGAATCCAGCTAAGGATCAACTTTGTGGTTCAGATACCTACGGTCTATACCTAGTACAAATAAACAATGCTGTGAATTACTATAGAAGAATCTTTTAATTGGTGCCAGCATCTTCAGCAGGCAGGCCCAGCTCAAGGTTTATGTGGGGCCTGGTGCAAGAAAGAATCTGTGTCATGTGACTGTTTAGGAAGCGTGTCCTGGTTATGGTGCATACGCATCTTAGAATGCTCAGTGGAATGCTCAGAAGTTCGATTTTCACTGAAGACTCCATGGTTGGAAGCTGACGTCTGCGCTGTGTGCAAATGTACCAGGCAACTTTCTGGATGTCCTTGTTCCTGTGTTCCTTGCTGAATGTCTTCCCTTTGGGACCTGCCCTGCCTTCGACCACGCTTCAGTTCTGCCTGCACCAACTTTGTCCAGATCTTCAATTTTGAACTTTTGCCTGTGAACGCTGACCCTGGTTGATTTGACTACTTTTTTGCTTCATCCCTCCAGTACGTCATCATCTTTGCTTGATTCCAGCTTTTTGGGGAATGACCTGGTTGAAGGTCATACCAGGCCCAGCAGTAGATCCCAGTCCCTGTGGGTAAGTCGCTTGCCTTGTGCTAGGCATACCCACTCCTGGAGGTGGACTATGCTGACCATCGTCACTATTATCGCCAGTTATTCCAGACAGCCAACATGACATTCATATGCTTTTTCATGTGCTAAAGCGTCATTCATTGCTGCCAGTCTTTATTTGGAAGAATAAAGAATGGAAGAGAACAAGACAGCAGAATGTGGACAGAAGAGGAAGACGAGAAGATAAAAGAGGGTAGAAGGAAGAAACAAGAAGAAAGGAAATTGTTAGGAGACTGAATCATCACTGCATAGATTGATCTTTTTAATTTTAACTGATCTTTTTAATTTTTAAATAGGTAAAGGTAGAGGGGGTGTAAAAAGGACTGTAAAGGCCAAATGTTAAAAAAAAATGTTGAAGCTGCAATCTAGCCACCTCGTCTGTTTTCCACCTCCAGATTTTATTTATGTCCTGTATCAGACTGTGTAAAATGCACCACCTACACTGTGCTTGTCTGACTTCTGTGCCTGTGCATTCAGTACAAATTACACTGACTGCAATAAAATGCAGTATTAATAAGTATGTATGTGCTGTTGATATAGTCAGATAGTCATAGTTTGTGACAGTTGGTTTTTGAAGATGAAGTTAAACCAAGTCACCACTTCCTCATTCACTTGTATGGCAGTAATTAGCAGCCAATCATGTGACCTCTGGCAAACATTTCATTTGAATGTGCCAGCCCACTCGATTGGTCACCAGTAGGCATGGGCAAAACACTTACAATTCAGGTTAGGTGAGTTCAACCAAACTTTGAATAAATGTCCCTAAACCCGATCTCCAGTTAAATCAATGGGGACCCGAACTCAATGGGGTGGGGGGGGGGGCTGTGGCAGGGGGGCTGCAGAGTATGCAGCAAAAGCCCGCTGCTGTGACTTACCTCTGCCCGTGATCCTCTAGGAGCTAGGAGTATCCTCCCTCATGGGAGCCAGCGGCCATCTTTTTGTAGCACTGGCTGGGGCCAGATTCAAATGCTGCTACTACAGCTGACGAAAGAGGATCAGGCAGAGGTGAGTCACAGAAGCTTCTTGCTGCTGCACTGCAACCATAAGTGATGCAGGTTGATGGCCTCTCAGCAGCCCATTTGTCCGCGTTTGGGCTGGACACCTAACTTGAACACAGAGTTCTGACTGAAGTTTTCTAGTGACCAGTAGGCATGTGAGAAAGTGTTAAGCTTTGGCTGACTTGACTTAAATTCCACTTTAAGATTAACTTTTCTCTTAATGATCCCACGAAGTTCTAAACCAGTTTGTAGAAGTCACAGTTCCGGACAGTGGATAGCAACCATGGGTGTCCCGCACAAGAGTTTGTTTAGTGTTGCTGTCAGAACTGATCCACAGTGCTTGAGGGCAACTAGCCTGCAACTAGCCTGCAACATTCCCACTGAGCCCCCAATGGGTTTTTCTTGGACAACAAATGAGCATGCTCTATAGCTGAGGAAATGGTATTGCAGGGACACACCATGGGCAGGGGTTTATTTGTCAACACATAAATTGATGGTAGTGAAGCATTTCTATTGTAGGGAGACATACTGAGGTAGGGGTGGGTATGTCCCCTTACAATCACAATGCCAAGGCTATAGAATGGGGGGGGGGGCTTGGGCTGGGGATTCATGGCTGGGGGGGGGGCACAGTGTGACTTGTTACAGAATGGGCTGGACTGGAGACTAGGGAAGCAGGGATTGTATAGGGGAAATTTCCCATTTCCCACTATAGCCAGTCGGCCCCTGATGACATGGAGACTTATTTTTGAATATATGGTTTCCCTTATGATTTCAGGATACACATCCTGGACTGAGAATTTTGGTCATATGACAGGCCAGAGTCTGGACTTCATCCATTTATATTTTTGAAATGTTGCCTCCATGGCGCTTTAAATCAGATTTCCTTATTCCAGCACACACACAGACAACCCTAGCCAACTTAACACTTGAAAAGAAACAAGAGACAAGCTTAATGAATACATTATATTCATGTAAGTACAAGGCATAAGCAGCTTGTCTGCATTTCTAAGTGTCTCTGCACATGTTCAGTGAATCAGGCTTGTTCTGTAAAGCCTATTCTTTCATTGCAAACAATCACTTTTAGGCGTACTTAATTTTAATCAGGGCAATATGAATTCTGATTGGCTATTACTGGTGAAAAGCCTTTTTGCTCATTGTCTTCTGGATAAAGCCTGTGTATGTGTGTACAGAGGAGCCAGTGATTGTGTGCCGATAAACATCTCTGCGTCCTTATGTCAGTATCGACCCCCACCCCAAGGTAAAGGTTCTATTTCTAGATCATCACGTTTCATCGTCAGTCAATAAAGTAATTTATTAAATTCACATCATTTGTCTGTTTGCAGCGTAGTCAGGATGTTTACCAAGAAGTCATATGAAGCGTGAGCCTATATGTCAACCGAACGTTTTAAGGCCATCTTGCCCTCACTTTGCAGACTGTGCAACACATACCTCCATGTCTTGCTTGCCCTGGGGTGCCAAGCTCTTTATATTGCCATGTTCTAGAGATGCCAGGCTCGGCACAGTGACAGATGGCAGGGGGTGATGCAAGCAAGATGGAAACAATTCAGGCTGACTGCTGCCATGCCGGGACAGAGTGACTCAGTATCACCACGAATATTGCAGCAAAGAGATTAAAGGGGAACAACCACCCCCCAAAGTCTATAAGACTTTAGGAGCAGTGGTCTCACTCTTTATGGAGCATGCCATATTGGGATGCCCCACTATGTGAAACCTCCCCGGGGTCGCCACATCTACCCACTTTTTCCCTAAGCCCATTCTGCATCTCGATGCCGGTGGCAATCACCCAGTTCAGATTTTCCTGCTGCTTTGAGGTCAAAGCGAAGTTAATCCAAATGAAATGTGCGGCGCTGATTGGCTGAGTGGCATGCACATGCTCCTTGGAAACAAGGAAAGTTTATGTTTGATCCCAGGGCATACACACAGTGGAGCATCCCTAATCGAGATGCCCTAGACAGGCAAACCAAAGATAGTGAAAATTTGGGGTTTTGTTCATCTTTAAAAGGTTTCTTTGGGTAAAATAGAAAAGAGAAACTTACTTACCTGACCTTCCACTGGCTTGATCCCTCACATGTGTGTCCTATACTAAAAAAGCATCTGCATGGAAGGTGTTCCTCAGGTCATATCTAGTCCCGGAAAGGGTTCATAGATTTTGCCCTTCCTATTTTCCGGACTGTTTCACGGGATGTCAGCTCCCTGGAACATATATTTACATTTGGTGGGAGTGCAGGGCGGTTAAACAGTTCTGGGCCAAAGTGTTCTATGTTATTAAAAAAGGCCACCGGGATGCAGTTGACCCCCTTCTCCATAGTTGGTCCTTCTCAACGTGAAGCCTCCAGGCTGCCCAAAGGCTCAGTTTGAGCTCATTAGGCATATTGCGACGGCAGTCAAGTTGATCATTGTGCAATTTTGGAAGAAGCCTGACATATCTAGTGGGAGCCTTATTACTCGAGTTAATGAGGGTATGTTTTTCAAGAAAATGGCGGCCTCTATGCAGGGGAATTTTGCCACTTGGGAGGGTTGGATTGCCTGCTTCCATCCGAGAGGTTTCGACCTAGATCCCCTTCACTATTTAGAATGCTAACCTGGCTGTTCTTCTTGGTTGGGTGGTGGCCTGGTACCCATCTCTTTCTCTCTCTTTTTCCTTCTCTTCTTCTCCTGGTTTCACTCTTTTCCCCTTCTTCTGCTCTTCTCTCAGTGCTACCCTTTGATTGGTTCTTCTTACTATAGGTTGTATGTTATGGTCATTTCACGGAGGTTGTTTGTTTTTGTACATCCGGAGTAGCTTGATGACTATGTTTTGCTTTATGAACAAAAAGTTTTGGATGTTGACTTTTGCTGTATAATTTTCTTTTCTCGTACAATAGAAAAAAAAAAAGCATCTGATGGATTGTAACATGGTACAGCTTGCCAATCATAGGAAACCTGTTCCCTCCTAACAAAAAGCAAAGGAGTGTAATGAAGCCGACCAGTGAGAGCACAGGAGCATAATGGAGCACTGGCAGCACTTCAGCAGCTGGGCCTATGTGTGATGAACCTTACTTGGGTTATTTTATAATATTAGGCAGACATATACTTTAACATTTGCCAGTTTATTTAGATTTCAGGTTTCTCACACTTTTAAAAGCAAGTTCCTAAAAATGGTACAATACAGTTGAGTAGAATGAAAGGTATGGATTAATGCACACCACACGAAAAAAAATTTGTTGCACGTAAAAATTATATTGTACAAAAGTCATATATATATATATATATAATGGACTTTACGTTCTCTGGAAAAGTAAAAAGCAATCGAAGAAGTAACTGAGCTATTAGCCATATCTAAGTATTTGCACTGACAAATTGGAATGCATTGCATTGTAAAATTCCCCAGTTTTCCTTAGTGCTATGCGGGATTCCCATGATCCTACAACCCATGTGTCAACCTCTTGCAACCATCACTGTGTCAAGCTTTGCAGCATCCCTGTTCTGCAAACTCACTGTGCCAGGCAAACTTAAAGTGGACCAAAACCTACAGAGATCGGACCAGGAATCTATAGGTTTCCCAGGCCAATTGATTTCCTTCCCCCGGAGCATCCGGAATCTGGATGTCCCGCTGTGTGAAACACCCCAGGATGACCATATCTCACCTTCTTTCCTGGTCCAACGACGCATGCACAAGCAGTGACCGCATCCCCGCTATCCGTCTAGCAGGGTGTGTGTCCACTCCCTGTTAGAGGGTAGCGGGGGATGCAGTCATCAGATCTGCTCGTATTAGATGAGCTCCTGGACGAAGGGGCTCCAGTGGATCTGAGCACGCAGATTGGACAAGTGGTCACGCATGCGTCGTATGACTGGGAAGACGTGAGTTTGTTCGGGCGACCTGGGGGGGTTTCACACAGCGGGGCACCCCCATCGTGAACACCTACCCAGCATTCACCACCTGCATTGTTGGATGCTTCCCTGTGGCTGTGTATGACCATGCTGAGCATTCAGATTCAAGCCTGGCACAGGAGCGTGCATCAGGTGGAAGGATGCCGGGGAGGCACCGTGACCCGCACGTTTCATGGCCATCCCTGGGGTTTCACACAGGGAGTAGGACAGTGGCCCACTTTTGGTCCACTTTATAGGTGGGCCCAATAATTATTTCCTCTGGTGGGCTCCAGTCTGTTTCTGCTTGTGTGAAATTGTTTTCTGCCTGTGTATATAAATCCATATCTTTATATCGAAGTGTACACCTGCAGGAGTCTCATGCAGCACAGATTCCAGCCTCTGTGTATTAATGTCATAAGGTTAAAGATGAAAATATTAAACCATCCATCAGTTGTCACCAATTACAGTATGTAGAAAGTAGAGAGCTGCACCTATTGCTTTACACACAGCACACTCACAAACAGTGTTAAACTAATAAAAACACACCCAGAGGCCTGCTATTCAGCAGTATGCATTCCGATCATCCTGTCATCCTGAGAGGAGCAATACACTGCTGAAATACATCTAAATAACCTGAATCTTCCAATGCCTGCTCATGTACTCAAAGGATTTACAGTATAGTTTCAAAAAAAATACAAATCATTCTAAACATAGCCTCAACCTTATTACTGTCATAGATAATGCCCCAGCTAATTACCTACCTACCAAATTTGTTAAATTAGTCCACGCCCTCTCATTGAGGGATGGATATGAGAGTGTAACAGTTAAAACAATATAAACACTTTAAATAGGCAAATTAATCATTTATTGATGAAGATTTGTATGTTACACCTCAAAGAGGGACACATGAGAACAACAAGGGGGGGATCATGACCTCAAAGGAGGGACAGACCCTCCAAATTAGGGACACGTGGGAGGTATGTAATTAGCTTATATTGTCATCAGGCTGAACTGGGCCGGTAGCAGCACAGGGCAAACCTGGGCAATTGCCAGGGGCCCTGTCATCTTCAGGGACCCATTCAGACACTTGGTCATGGTATTATTTTACAGACCTGTGCAGACCTGCTAATGGCTGGCCTCGGAAACAGGGGATAATCAGCAACACTGGAGAAGGTGGCATGTAATGAAGGGCAACTGATGGAAGCTCAGAATGTGGTGAGAACCAGGTGACAACCAATAGCAATGATGGAGTCTTTAGTGGCAGCAAGCAGTAAAGGATGAAAGGTCTATTGGTGGCTATAGGGAAGGCAATAAGGACTGGAGGACGATCAGCAGCAGAAGAAGACCCATTTGTGGCAGCGAGGCTAAAAAGTTACATCCTGTGACACACTACTTTGGGGCCCAGTAAGACTCTCCTGCCCAAGGGCACCCACAAACCTAGAGCCGGCCCTGAGGCTGAAAGATACTGAGGTTACTTACAAACTAGAGTAATGCAGAAAGGATTTGTTCTGTAAATCCACCTCAGGGTTTCCAATATAGGTGCGCAGAAAACAAACATTTGGTAGAGGCAGTGGCAAGTCTACCCATGTAATGGTAGTATCGAGGTTTCACACAGTAATCAGGATCAGATTTAATTGCAATCCAAAAAACTGTATGTCACAGTGTCATCTTATCTCAGGCAATGTCACAGCACACAGCTATGGTAGCCAAGGGTAAGGGTTAATGGGACAGCAGCATAGGGAGCTGACAAAATGGTATCACAGCAGACAGACACTCAACGGCAAGCAGGATAAATGAAAGCATCAGGTTTTATTGCTGCAGAGTCTTGAAAAGAAAGGTTTAATGCTTCAATCCACATCAAGGTCAAATACACAGTTCACAGGCCAAATGACTTGCAATACTTGTGTCCTTTAGGCAAACGGACACATGTACACTTGCTTATCAGAACATTTCAGCATAGGGTTAACCAGGCTTTTTTTCCACCGTCACAGGTACTCATTAGGACATTTCAGCATAGAGGCAGTATTGTATTTCCCAATCACATGCAAGCTGTTTTTTTTTTGGGGGGGGCACCGTCTCACTTTAAGCTCAGAACTATCTATGGGATATCCCAGACAGGGATGCAGGATTTCCTGACATCAGCAGAGGGGCCATCGGTATGCTAGCGACTTACATGGCGAACCTCTACTCCATAGCATCCAAGCCCAAACCATTCTTCAACACATGGGCTTCTCTCTCACACAACAGTCACTGCAGAGCAGGCAGAGGCAGCCACACCTTACTGGAGTCTCAGGCACAGAGGATTCCACCTAACAGCCTGTTGGTTCCTCTCTAGTTATAAGGGGCACCACCTCTGTCACATCCATGCCAGGCCCTCCCCTGTGCTTCTTCCTGCCAGAGCCCCCTCTTCAGTCTTTTTACTCTCTCGCTGCAACTTAGTGCGGCTCTGCTGCACTACAGCCTACTTGCTTCCAACAGCACCCAGTCCCCCTCTCTGTAGTAGCCTCACCAAACATCTTATGCAGCGGCCTACACCATTCTTCCCCTTAGCATGGTTATGAACGAACTTCCTGTCTGTCCCTCTGACTTCTTCTTATGAAAGCTCTGCTCATACAATGTAGTCTAAGGTTTTCCCTCCAAAAAGATCCCAACCAATATCAGCAGTTTCCTCTTGTTCCACAAATGTATCTTATGCCATCTGGCTCATCCTAAAGGGCAACTCTGAGTTAGAATTCTGGCCTTGAATAAAATTCTGCTTTTCTCATTTGTGGTCTCATACCCCCATCTACTGACCAAGGTGGGAATAGCAACATATTTTATATTTAACCGGACAATTCTCACACAAATCCCATTTCCGAGCTCACAAATGTGTGAGCATGGTTTTTAATAATACCACACTAATAGGCAAACTGCTGCTACTGTAACATCTAATTGATAACTTCTAGAACTCAGGAGCTAGGGCAGGGTTTCCCTTTAAATAATCTAGCTATATCTCTTCATCCACAGGAACTCCCAAGACCATGTCCACTCACATGTCTCACGTGCTGGATTACCACATGCTCCATGTGAGTTGGACTTACTACCTGGTCCTGTTCCAACAGTTTTTTTTCTCTTCCTAGATCACTAACATCTATTCAAGTACTCACCACTGCCATCTAATGTCCAAATTATATTACAACTTTTCCCATTATTCTATATGGGTAACCTAACTATTAGAGGGTTCTAATCTTTCCCTTTTACAATACTCCCTTCTCCCACATTAGTTTGCACTAATGTGCTAATGTGAACACTACTCTAGTTACTATGGTGCTCGCATTTACACAGTACTGACACTGCTGCAGTACTATATCACAGTACTGACACTGAGAGGCTATTACACATTACTGACACTGCTGCAGTACTATATCACAGTACTGGCACTGAGAGGCTGTTACACAGTACTGACACTGCTGCAGTACTATATCACAGTACAGACACTGAGAGGCTATTACACAGTACTGACACTGTGGCAGTACTATATCAAAGTACTGACACTGCAAGGCTATTACACAGTACTGACACTGCTGCAGTACTATATTACAGTACCAACACTGAGAGACTATTACACAGTACTGACACTGCGGCAGTACTATATCACAGTACCGACGCTGAGAGACTATTACACAGTACTGACACTGAGAGGCTATTTCACAGTACTGACACTGCTGCAGTACTATATCACAGTACCAACATTGAGAGGCTATTACACAGTACTGACACTGCTACAGCACTATATCACAGTACTGACACTGAGAGGCTATTACACAGTACTGACACTGAGAGGCTATTACACAGTACTGACACTGCTGCAGTACTATATCACAGTACTGGCACTGAGAGGCTATTACACAGTACTGACACTGCTGCAGCACTATATCACAGTACAGACACTGAGAGGCTATTACACAGTACTGACACTGCTGCAGCACTATATCACAGTACTGACAATGAGAGGCTATTACTCAGTACTGACACTGCTGCAGTACTATATCACAGTACTGGCACTGAGAGGCTATTACATAGTACTGACACTGAGAGGCTATTACACAGTACTGACACTGCTGCAGCACTATATCACAGTACTGGCACTGAGAGGCTATTACACAGTATTGACACTGCTGCAGCACTATATCACAGTACAGACACTGAGAGGCTATTACACAGTACTGACACTGAGAGGCTATTACACAGTACTGACACTGCTGCAGCACTATATCACAGTACTGGCACTAAGAGGCTATTACACAGTACTGACACTGCTGCAGCACTATATCACAGTACAGACACTGAGAGGCTATTACACAGTACTGACACTGCTGCAGTACTATATCACAGTACTGGCACTGAGAGGCTATTACACAGTACTGACACTGAGAGGCTATTACACAGTACTGACACTGCTGCAGCACTATATCACAGTACTGACAATGAGAGGCTATTACTCAGTACTGACACTGCTGCAGTACTATATCACAGTACTGGCACTGAGAGGCTATTACACAGTACTGACACCGCTGCAGTACCATATCACAGTACTGACACTGAGAGGCTATTACACAGTACTGACACTGCTGCAGTACTATATCACAGTACTGACACTGAGAGGCTATTACACAGTACTGACACTGCTGCAGCACTATATCACAGTACTGGCACTGAGAGGCTATTACACAGTACTGACACTGAGAGGCTATTACACAGTACTGACACCGCTGCAGTACTATATCACAGTAGGTAAATAGGCACGGCACTCCAAAGCATAAGTGTAAATACTTATATTCAGTTACAGCAGTAAAAAGTTCCAATAACACACAAGGTACAAAAGATATAGTCCATATCATGGCCAAAAAGAAGAAACAGTCTCATCTATCCAACGTTTCGGTGGTCGGGTGCCCCCTTTATCAAGGAGGACTGTAAACCGGGATGTGCTGCATCCCCCATCTATATATACACAGGTTCAGAGTTCAAAACTCCCGCCTGACGTCACTGTGACGTCAGTGGGATGATTCTAGTATGCCCCATAATTAATGTGTACATTTACATGAAATAATGAAGATAATAATAAAGATGGGGCTGTAATTACTTACCTGCATCCATCGGGGCTCCAAGTTGCGGAAGTCCCGTCACCGCCAGCCGCCGCTCGCTGCACTGGCGGGCGGCGGTTTCCCCGTCTGTCAGCGGGGACAGGGAGCTGGCAGCCGGGCTCAAAAACACAGTACAGACACTGAGAGGCTATTACACAGTACTGACACTGCTGCAGCACTATATCACACTACTGACACTGAGAGGCTATTGCACAGTACTGACACTGAGAGGCTATTACACAGTGCTGACACTGAGAGGCTATTATACAGTACTGACACTGCTGCAGCACTATATCACAGTACTGACACTGAGAGGCTATTATACAGTATTGACACTGCTGCAGTACTATATCACAGTACTGACACTGAGAGGCTATTACACACTACTGACACTGAGAGGCTATTACACAGTACTGACACTGCTGCATCACTATATCACAGTACTGACACTGAGAGGCTATTACACAGTACTGACACTGAGAGGCTATTACACAGTACTGACACTGAGAGGCTATTATACAGTACTGACACTGCTGCAGCACTATATCACAGTACTGACACTGAGAGGCTATTACACAGTACTGACACTGCTGCAGTACTATATCACAGTACTGACACTGAGAGGCTATTACACAGTACTGACACAGCTGCAGTACTATATCACACTACTGACACTGATAGGCTATTACACAGTACAGACACTGAGAGGCTATTACACAGTACTGACACTGAGAGGCCATTTTACAGTACTGACACTTCTGCAATACTATATCACAGTACTGACACTGAGAGGCTATTACACAGTATTGACATTGAGAGGCTATTACACAGTACTGACACTGAGAGGCTATTATACAGTACTGACACTGCTGCAATACTATATCACAGTACTGACACTGAGAGGCTATTACACAGTACTGACACTGCTGCAGCACTATATCACAGTACTGACACTAAGAGGCTATTATACAGTACTGACACTGCTGCAGTACTATATCACAGTACTGACACTGAGAGGCTATTATACAGTACTGACACTGCTGCAGCACTATATCACAGTACTGACACTAAGAGGCTATTATACAGTACTGACACTGCTGCAGTACTATATCACAGTACTGACACTGAGAGGCTATTACACAATACAGACACTGAGAGGCTATTACACAGTACTGACACTGAGAGGCCATTATACAGTACAGACACTGAGAGGCTATTACACAGTACTGACACTCCTGCAGTACTATATCACAGTACTGACACTGAGAGGCTATTACACAGTACTGACACTGCTGCAGTACTATATCACAGTACCGACACTGAGAGGCTATTACACAGTACTGACAATGAGAGGCTATTACACAGTACTGACACTGAGAGGCTATTACACAGTACTGACACTGAGAGGCTATTACACAGTACAGACACTGAGAGGCTATTACACAGTACTGACATTGAGAGGCTATTACACGGTACTGACACTGCTGCAGTACTATTACACAGTACTGACACTGAGAGGCTATTACACAGTACTGACACTGAGAGGCTATTACACAGTACTGACACTGCTGCAGTACTATATCACAGTACCGACACTGAGAGGCTATTACACAGTACTGACACTGAGAGGCTATTACACAGTACTGACACTGAGAGGCTATTACACAGAACTGACACTGCTGCAGTACTATATCACAGTACTGACACTGAGAGGCTATTACACAGTACTGACACTGCTGCAGTACTATATCACAGTACTGACACTGAGGGGCTATTACACAGTACTGACACTGAGAGGCTATTACACAGTGCTGACACTGAGAGGCTATTAGACAGTACTGACACTGTTGCAGTACTATTACACAGTACTGACACTGAGAGGCTATTACACAGTACTGACACTGCTGCAGTACTATATCACAGTACTGACACTGAGGGGCTATTACACAGTACTGACACTGAGAGGCTATTACACAGTGCTGACACTGAGAGGCTATTAGACAGTACTGACACTGTTGCAGTACTATATCACAGTACCTACACTGAGAGGCTATTACACAGTACTGACACTGAGAGGCTATTACACAGTACTGATACTGAAAGGCTATTACACCGTACTGACACTGCTGCAGCACTATATCACAGTACCTACACTGAGAGGCTATTACACAGTACTGACACTGAGAGGCTATTACACAGTACTGACACTGAGAGGCTATTACACAGTACTGACACTGCTGTAGTGCTATATCACAGTACTGACACTGAGGGGCTATTACACAGTACTGACACTGAGAGGCTATTACACACTACTGACACTGAGAGGCTATTAGACAGTACTGACACTGCTGCAGTACTATATCACAGTACAGACACTGAGAGGCTATTACACAGTACTGACACTGAGAGGCTATTACACAGTACTGACACTGAGAGGCTATTAGACAGTACTGACACTGCTGCAGCACTATATCACAGTACCTACACTGAGAGGCTATTACACAGTACTGACACTGAGAGGCTATTACACAGTACTGACACTGCTGCAGTACTATATCACAGTACCTACACTGAGAGGCTATTACACAGTACTGACACTGAGAGGCTATTACACAGTACTGACACTAAGAGGCTATTATATAGTACTGACACTGCTGCAGTACTATATCACAGTATGGACACTGAGAGGCTATTACACAGTACTGACACTGCTGCAGTACTATATCACAGTACCAACACTGAGAGGCTATTACACAGTACTGACACTGAGAGGCTATTACACAGTACTGACACTGCTGCAGTACTATATTACAGTACTGACACTGAGAGGCTATTATACAGTACTGACACTGCTGCAGTACTATATCACAGTACTGACACTGAGAGGCTATTACACAGTACTGACACTGCTGCAGCACTATATCACAGTACCTACACTGAGAGGCTATTAGACAGTACTGACACTGCTGCAGTACTATATCACAGTACCTACACTGAGAGGCTATTACACAGTACCGACACTGAGAGGCTATTATACAGTACTGACACTGCTGCAGTACTATATCACAGTACCTACACTGAGAGGCTATTACACAGTACCGACACTGAGAGGCTATTATACAGTACTGACACTGCTGCAGTACTATATCACAGTACCAACACTGAGAGGCTATTACACAGTACTGACACTGAGAGGCTATTACACAGTACTGACACTGAGAGGTTATTACTCAGTACTGACACTGCTGCAGTACTATATTACAGTACTGACACTGAGAGGCTATTACACAGTACTGATGCTGCTGCAGTACTATATTACAGTACTGACAATGAGAGGCTATTACACAGTACTGACACTGAGAGGCTATAACACAGAACTGACACTGCTGCAGTACTATATCACAGTACTGACAATGAGAGGCTATTACACAGTACTGACACTGAGAGGCTATAACACAGAACTGACACTGCTGCAGTACTATATCACAGTACCGACACTGAGAGGCTATTACACAGTACTGACACTGAGAGGCTATTACACAGAGCTGACACTGCTGCAGTACTATATCACAGTACCGACACTGAGAGCCTATTACACAGTACTGACACTGAGAGGCTATTAAGCAGTACTGACACTGCTGCAGTACTATATCACAATACTTTGTCACTGAGAGACTGTTGCACAGTACTGACACTGCTTCAGTAATATATCACAGTACTGACACTGAGAGGCTATTACACAGTGCTGACACTGCTGCAGTACTATATCACAGTACTGACACTGAGAGGCTATTATACAGTACTGACACTGCTGCAGTACTATATCACAGTACAGACACTGAGAGGCTATTACACAGTGCTGACACTGCTGCAGTACTATATCACAGTACTGACACTGAGAGGCTATTACACAGTGCTGACACTGCTGCAGTACTATATCACAGTACTGACACTGAGAGGCTATTACACAGTGCTGACACTGCTGCAGTAATATATCACAGTACTGACACTGAGAGGTTATTACACAGTTCTGACACTGAGAGGCTATTACACAGTGCTGACACTGCTGCAGTACTATATCACAGTACTGACACTGAGAGGCTATTACACAGTGCTGACACTGCTGCAGTACTATATCACAGTACTGACACTGAGAGGCTATTACACAGTGCTGACACTGCTGCAGTACTATATCACAGTACTGACACTGAGAGGCTATTACACAGTGCTGACACTGCTGCAGTAATATATCACAGTACTGACACTGAGAGGTTATTACACAGTTCTGACACTGAGAGGCTATTAGAAAATAATGGCACCCTACCTATCTGGTGCTCATTCTGGCACCTCTTCCTGACTAAATGTCCTGAAAAGCACAATAGCAAAAATAAACCGCTATCTAGCCCTGACTAAACACTTTCCCTAGATAAATGTCGTGAAAAGGACAGTGGTTTTTAAAACAATTAAAGCCCCGTCTGCCCTCGGCCACAGCACCTGTCCTTAATTTTCTTGGTGAGCACACAGCGGCATAGTGCATTGTGGCGTGGACCCCGTCTTTTATATGGTACGTGTCCCACGGGGCCAGTGGAGAGAGGGGAAGGAAGACGGCTAATTTCCTGCTGTGCAACCAGTCAGCCTTCTTCCGGGTTTTTGCCAGGCACCGAACTTGTATCCGGATTTCTAGTAGAAATCCAGTCTCAGGTTCGCGGACCCGAGCATGCAAAATTTGACACTGTTCAGGTTCGCCCAACCCTAACCCTTAATTCTGTGTACCTGCTGGGACTGTGGTATGAGTATATTAGCAGTATAGTAAATATATTTGCAGTGTTTTGCAAGCAGGGTGAGGTGCCATTCTCTGAGTTTCAGGGGGGTTTAGTTTCTGGGGGTTTCAGATTTGTTTTAGGCTTGGTGGTTGTATGAAGGACAGGAGAGGGGAAATTGGAAATAGTTTCCTAAAGCAATTATTTTGGAGGAATAAATCTGAAATAGGGAAAACTTTGGAGGCACTTTGCTTCAGGCATCAGGGAAGCTGCTTTCTTACCACTGGGTTTATAGTCCCTTTAAAGGTGACCAATACCCGTGCGGGTGTGGGTGTTGGCCACGCCAAAATAAGACAGGCTGGGGGGGCATCTAGAATGCTGAAGCCCCCCTGCACATACCCCCCTCCCCAAAACATCCGATATTATTACCTTGGCCTCCTCAACAGGAAAACATTCCCGAGATTGCCCACCGGCTCTCACGTGGGCAGGGATTTCCATCAGCTAGAACATCACTACCCATGTGAGTGGGGCGTCCAGCATTCTGGATGCCCCCCAGCCTGCCCTATTGCGGCGGGACTAAGGCAGGACCAACACCCGCACCCACACGGATGTTGGCCCACTTTAAGTGTGTTGTCTCTGAGCAGAATGCGTTGGATATCTTGTGATTTTTCATAGAATCTCTAGATGGGGGTTGGTAGTTTCTGGTCACCTGGTATCTTGGCAAGCTGCCTATGGCTGGCGCTTTTTTAATTTGGGTATATGTCATTTTCTGTTTGTATCTAAAAAAGTTACTTTCTCTCTACTATGAAAGTACATAACAACCCCTTGCGTGTTCATCTAAATTTAGCAGATGCCAGCATGACAGTAAACTGTTACTGACTCAGTGAACATATGCTTTTCAGCTGTTAGTCGTCTATAATAATTATTAAATAGAAATGAAGGTCCTACCGGGACAATTTCGTGATCTAACCTTTATCTATTTTTTTATAAAATTTCTCAAGGGATTTTATGTAAAATTTTTCTATATATCAACATTAAAAAAAAAGATCAGATATGTAAAATCATACTGAATAGTATATGAATGTTTTTTCAGAAGAGGATGAGGGAGGGGAAGTGTGAAGCTGCCTCATCTGCAGGAACACACGGCAGTGATTGGCCGGTGACACTGTGCACATGGTGTCAAGCACCACATTGCTGGTCTTTCTGTGCATGCCAGCCCATCTGTGAGACCTCCATTGTTTTTTGCATGGAAGGTCTAAGTTATGTTGGAGGGAAACAGCTTCTGATCCTATGGATGGATGCTTTGACAAAAAAAAAACATTTGCAGCATTGTGACACCGTGGGGCTTGGCATTGCACTCATTGCTGAGGCTGAAGAATGTTACAAAATGATTTGTGAACAGAAGCTGTGTATGTGGATCCTGCATGCAGGTGAGTATCTACAGCGGGGAGTTCACAACCACATTTGGGGCTCATGAGGTCAGGGAAACTCATCTTTTCTGCTTCTCTAACTTTTTTTAGCAGCTTTAAAGGAAAACTCCCATTTGTCATGTTTTTGGTGTTCTGCTTATTGTTTTCCTCTTTTTTAATGTAAAATAAACATTTGTGTTGGGATTGTGCCCTTATCAGTATCAGCATTAACTTACCAAGTATATTCCCCGGCTCTCTGTTTAAAAAGGGCAGCGGCCTTTCTGGCCATAAGAATCCCTTTAGTATAGTTTCTTACTACAAATCCCAGAATCCTTCCTCTGTAACAGGTGAACTCATCAGCAGCTTTGTATAAACAAGGCATAAGTATTGGCCTCTCCAGCTGCAAACACTGCCAGTAACCCTGTATCTACTGGAACTAATGATCCACCTTATCTGGAGAGGTTAATCCTCTTGTCTCTGCCTTAGCCAAACGATGATTAGCAAACCAGAGTCAGGAAGTTTCTGATATGTGATATGTACTCCAGAACACAGCTTTGGTACATAGCTATTGTAAACACATTGTTGCTAGGGAAACCTGTTTTCTTTTATAACACAGAGTTGCAAATAAATAGAACATAAAAAAACATATAAGCTCAGCACCTTGAATACATCATATTAGCTAACAATTATGGAAACTTATGCCATTGAAAGTGGAACTTCCCTTTAAAGTGGATCTATAAGATTCCCGGGTCGTTCGATTTCCTCCCCCGCGATCTCCTCCCCCGGGGCATCCAAAATCATGATGCTCCCCTGGGTGAAACCCCATACACTTACATTGCCTCCCGGTCCAATGGCACATGTGCGAGCCGTGGTCACTTCCCCCGCTATCCTTCTAGCAGGGAACGTGCCCACGCCATGCATTTGTGAATGGCTGGCGAGGGCACGCTCCCTGTTAGAGGGAAGTGGGGGATGCAGATGCCAGCGCGCTCGGAGCCGCTGGCCTTAGACGAAGGCTTAGACGACCTGACGTCAGCGCCTCCGAACACACTGATTGGACGAGCAGCAGCACATGCGCCGTGGGACTGGGAAGAGCTGAGTTAACCTTGGCGCTTTGGGGGGTTTCACGCAGGACCAAAATCCAGGATAGTCAAAATCCTGGGTTTTGGTCCACTTTAAGCTTGCATGTCATGTATAGAAAGCAGACACTGCATGTCTCTGCTATTTCACTGTTTAGTGATCTAATTATATCTGATTCAGTTCAAAAGACAAGAAAAGTTATACTGTGTGAGTCATGACTGGGCCAGATTTAATGACTGCACTGGGGCCCGGTCACATTTAGTTATGCCTCTGCCTGCATGTGATGCCTGTTCACGGCCATAGAGCATGATGACATGAAGGTGAAAGGCAGCATTAGAGAACAAACCAGCTAATAGAAATTCTGAGAAACAGGAGAAAATTGTGAGCACATAAAGGTCACAGAACTCCGAGAGGATTTCTAATAACCTTAATAATTCATTGAAGGGAGTGGGAGTGACTAAAACTAACACAAAGACTGACATAAGCCATAAACAGACGGCACATAAAGACACCCTGGTGGCTTCTAAAGCTGATGACAACAATTCCTGAAGCAATAATTTAGTAGGGTAAAATGCACTTTGCTTTTTGTTTGCAATTTTGCGATTTCCAAAATAATTGTGTAGGCTACAGCATGGTCAAAATTACATTTTATAATTCATAAACTGAAAATAAATCACATGAATTATTATCACGATAATTTCCCTTCAACCCTGGGTGGCTACTATTGATTTATTGACTCATTTTATATTATATTAATATACATATTGCTATGGTGATATTAACATGGTTAAAGGGAACCTACACCCTCGTTGGGAAAGATGTCCCATGGATAGTATAGGTTCACTGTGAGCATAACCAACCCCCTCATGACCTCCCAGCTTTAAAAGCTATATTTTCCTTGAGCAAGTAAAACTAGCTGCTGCAGTGCATATTTGTGATCTCCTATTGGAGAAACACATGGTCTGGACAACCTGCTTGGCTGGAAGTGGCTGAAAGGAATTTGGGTTCCCCTTACCACCAACATGTTTTGGGCCCAAATTTTTCCAGCAGCATAAGAGTATTTGGCTTGAATGTATGCATCAGTATGGTGTTTGTATGTTTCCCCCATGTCTGTGTGCATTTGTCGCAGGTGCTTTGGTTTCCCCTCACAAACATACTGGTGTGTCATGTCTGACTAGTGTTTATGTATGTTTTTATGTATGCCAGGAAAATAGCTTGTGAGCTAGAGGGCCAGGGATTAATGCGAACGCATCTATGTACACCATTAAGTGCATTGGAATATGTCAGCATTATAAAAATATGCCAAAATAAATAAACCTACATTAGGGCAAAGATATCTGCCTGCATAGGCCTTCAAAATCAGTATCATGTTTTATTCACCAGGTCAATGTATTCCAAACATATGAGGACTTTACTGTGGTTAAAAGGCCTGGAATATGGGTGATGGGGATAAACAACCAAGAATGATGGAGGGTAAAATGGCAGGAACATTTACTCTTTCAACAGTTTGATGCTAATTTGGGTAGTAGCTCTTCTGAAACCTTCTGCTGCATGATGCCAGTATCCTTATGAGTTGGAAACCTTTTGGGAGAATAGGTTCCCCAAGGGAGTCAATTCCTTGATAATCCCTAGGGCCTGAAATGTCATTCTCGTCAGGATGGCAGGAAGTGGGTGGCATTTTTTTCTCAGTCCTGACTACCGTCTGCAGTCTTAGAGGGATGGAAACACAAATGGAAACATCAGTGAGTGCCTTGTCAGATCTAGGGCACTGAAGGTTTAAATAGCATGTAGGTAGTAGGGCATGTTACTTTTCTATGTACTGCTATTTAGAAGAGGTAAACGTGGGGTAGTATCTGGAAATAGGATATAGCTTTTTCTGATTTTCCCTTTAACCCACACCCTTTCTCTTTTTCTTGTGCCTTATATTTTACTTTATTTTACTAAGTTTTCTTTCAAGCAATACCTTCAACTTAGCTTGAATTTGGTAAAGGATGGATAGATCACAGTGGGGTCGATTCAGAGCCTGGTGAGAAAACCCGTGTCTTTTTTAGGAGAGAAAATTGCCATTCACTTTCATTGTCTACCTTGGGGCTGATTCAGAGCCAGGTGAAAATTTACACCTGGTAGACAATAAAAGTGAATGGCAGTTTTCTCACCAGGCTCTGAATCAGCCCCAGAATTCAGCATTCAGCACTATTGAAGCTAAATACATTATATAGGGCTCCCCCTACCCTGTGAACTGTTACAGAAGGCCCTTGGACCCCTTATCAGTAGGGATGGGCGAACACAGGTTCCCCTCTGTTCATCCTGGCACCTGGCCAGGGGGGCTCCATGATGGCAAGCCTCTCTGGAATCTCCTCCATCACTTATGATGTTGGGGTGAACTGGTAAGGGGTCCAGGGCACCCCTATACTAGTTCACTATGGTCAGAAGCCAGTATGGCACCTTCCGTGCTTGCCAGTAAAATGACAAATTACCCACAACCCTCATTTGGGCATTGGGGGTTGCCCATTGGTGTGAGCCCCGAGACCCAAGGTAATGCCATTTGAAGCAACAGGTGGTGCCAATAGCGTGGCCTCAGCCCTGGGTTACAAGCCCTTATGCTTGGTGCCTGGGTTGGTAGCCTTTGGGGGGGGAGCACTTTAAAAAAAAAAAAAGATCCTCACTGTCACTTTCCCAGTTTTAATGAATGGCATTCAATGAAACAAGTGAAAGTGAAAAAAAACTGACAAATATTTTTTCGTTAGATACAAATTGGATCTAATAAAATATGTCCAAAAAATACCAAAAAATGTAAAAAAAAATAAACCCATAATGTTTAATTAAATATCATTTGCAACCAGCATTTAGTAAAACATGTAAAGTTGAAAAAAATACAATTAAAAAATAATAAATCAACTATTATTATTATAACATTATTATAAAATATTGGATCTAACCAAAAATGCCCCAAAAATTACCAATGCATAAAAAAAAAAATCCACGGCAATTTCCACATTAAATTGGATGCTTTTAAGAGATGCATTCAGTAAAATAGTTAAACCTGTACAAATGCAATAAAAAAATACAGTCGGGGCTATTCTTCATTAGATAAAAATTGGATCCAACCCACAGGCAGTTTCCATTTTAAATGGGATGTTTTTAAAAGCCACATTTATTAAAACAGTTAAAACTGAAAAATACTATTAATAAATACAAAGTCAGGCTATTGTTTGTTAGATCTAACTAAATCTAATTGGATCTAACCATAAATGCCAATTAAATTACCAAAAAACAGGATAATCAACCTGCTTTTCTGTGTTCAGGCCAAACGCCGAACTCTGGCACGGACCCGAACTTACAAAATATGGTAGGAATCCATCACTACTATCAGTTCATAAGGGATCCCTATATCTGTTCAATGGGCGGGGGGGTGGTAAGCCACCTACTAGATTCCAGTGCCCTCAGCATGGGGACTGGTGTACTTCCAGGGGCACCCCTGGAAAAGCAGCGGCATAGGACATAGTGGCTGGTGGCAGTTTGAGCATTGAGCCTTGGCTTACCAGCTACTATGCTTGGTGCAGTGGGTTTGAAAGCATTAAGGGAGGGCAAGCTTCATGTTTGTTTTGATTTGTTTAAGGGGGCTTCCCAAAAAGTGTCATATAAAAGGTTCCCTCCCTGGTGGGCCGCCATTACCCTTGGCTTGATGCCGCAGTAGATGGGGGGGGGGACCTATGTCCCCCTTTAGACCAGATGACGATGGAGCAGCTGCAATAACCGTTCCCAGGCATCATTAGCACAAGTGCCCATTAGAGCAGGAGGGAGCCACTGATCCGGTGGACCTAAAGAGAGGATTCAGCCCAGCGGGGGAGAGGATGGGGAAGAAAAGAGAGGCTAATTCTATTTTCTTTTGTTTTTTTTTAAACATTTCTCTTTTTTTAACAGTTTGTCAACTGGTAAGTTGTTTGTCAACTGGTAAGTCCAAAGGCCCCCTATACAAGTTAACATGTAATGGGGGCCAGCATACCCCGTGCCGAAACTAGCATATGGAATGCTGGGTGAATTGACCCTGATCTTGATGCTATATGGGATTGGGCTAACCAGATACTAGATTTGATCCTAATCTAGCTTCCATCCAGATCTGAAGCCCATCGCTATTTATCATGAAACCAAGTTAGTACATTATTACAATGTGGCAGAAATTTACATCACATCTCCAAACATGCATCTCAGGATATACTGTACAATATTTAGCCAAAAGGAAAAGTAAAGAGGAACACATCTGTATCATTATTTAACTCTGCAATACCCAAACTAATGGATTCAAATTATGCCTGATATCAGTGGTGTACATAGCCTGGATGGGGCCCATGTTATGGGCCCCCATCAGCACAAGACCCCCCCGCATACACTCACTGGCCGGACGGAGGCGAGTGGCAAGCACCCAGTGGCAAAAGAGTATTGCAGAACGTGCCCAGGGGTTGAGGAGGCAACTGTGCATGCACGCCAGTGAGGGTGGTGGCAGCACACACAGGGCAGCACATGAAGGCAGGTTGGAAAGAGCCGGCTTGAAAGGCTAGGTGAGTATGTATTCCGGCATAGGGCATACATTCTGCCGAGGTGGTGCAGGTAGCTTACACTGGGCCCCCTGTTCCATGGGCCCGGGGGCACATGTCTGCACTGCCTATATTGTATGTACATCTCTGCCTGCTGTTCTTGTATCTCAAGCGACTATTAGCAGTTACTGGTAATTAAATAAATGGCTTTGGACTGGAATACCTTTACCAAGCCCATGACCCTTGATCCTTATATGAGCTATTAATGGACACCTGGCAGGAAGTATTGTTGAAGCAGATGTGATTACTAAATCCTGCAATAGATTAATGAATCAGAATATACTCAGAGGATCTATACAGTGCTATATTGGTAACATTGTACATTGCAGATATTCTTACATGTCACTATGCAAATTCAATGAAATGGTAAAGGATGTACAAAAAATCATGGATTCATCTGAGAGGCTGACAAGCATTAGGACTTCTTATGTTCTCTAGATAGATAAGAAGAGGACATATATGGCATTTCAGAAGAATGTAATTCCCCAAGTAAAGTTTGATGTATGAATGTTATATATTGGGACTGCTTTGCAGTTTTAGGGCCTGGGCAGCAGAACATCATGTGAGCTATGATCCTGCTTCTATGACTGAATTGGGGCTCTCATGTGTGGCCATAAGGACCAGCAGCCAGGAAAGCTCCCAGACCAGTAGCACGAAAAAGTCAGAGCCAGAGGAGCGTTTGTTTTATTAGTGTAATCTGCTAAACTATGGGCAGATGGATGGAGGTGGACAGGGAACAGACTTTACATTCACTTTATCCATAATTGGTCAACTAAAGAATGGCTAGAAAAATAGAGAGTTCTGCAATGCAAAGTTAAAGGAAGAACAGCTAAAAGAAACACCTAGCTGACATTATTTCAGCCAAAACATGGCAACCCCAATATAAGAGCCAAAAAGGGAGCAGACACATTGCTTTTTGATGCCTTAAACACCGTCAACGGGGCTTAATTTGTTATGTGTTAATATAGTGATGTGCGACACTTCCAAAATTCAGCAATGAGATTAGTTTCATCTGATTCAGAGATGTGATTCGTTTCGGTCCCTATAATTTCATTTTGAATAGAAAGTGCTCCGGTTGTCCTTGTCCATGTGCATGTACAAATAAAAAAAATCTAATGAACGAATAAGACAAAATATCCTTTATTGAGGAGTATCAACAGGTTATAGCTGAATAAAAAAAACAGAGCCCGTCCAACTTTCTATAACCGCAGCACATGCATGAACATCATAATTTTAATGCTTTTCATTTTTGTTTAAAGGAAGCTCCACCTACCCGCTGTTCTTCACTTGTGAAGATGTGGGTTGTAGACCTCACGGACGCAAAGCTGATATAAAGGCTGACATATGGTGGTGAATAGTGTTGCTGTTCACATTTGGAAAACTAAATTCACCTAGAATCTTAGAACTTAAAAGATTTTGGCAATATCCATTAGAAATTACTCCCTAGAGTCCCATTTTAGATAAAAAAAAACAACAAAACTGATAATATAGATGAATAGTAATTCATCTTTAGATAACGGCAGATAAATGCATCGTCTCTCTGTCATCTGTCCAGGATAAAACAACCAAACAGTAAGAAGGATCTACCTAGGTAAAAGACAAAATAAGAGACTCAGAACTTTATCGTGTTATGACTCTTAAAGGGATTGACTCATCCCTTGATATTTCTTTAATGCTGTGCAAGAGCATTAGAAAGAAACTGCACATATTAGATCTACCTGATAAGTGTAAATGAGTAGTGTTGGGCATACCGAAACCGGAAAGCTTGGGTTTGTACCGAACTTTGCGAGTTTGGGTTCCCAAACCCAAACACTGGCTTCAGCCAGAAGTTCATGTTTGAATTTGAATGCTATGCAGCCAATCAACCATCCTTACCTAAAAAGAGCAGCAGCAAGAAGCTGCTGTACAACTTAGATGAGCCCTGCAATCCCGTTGGTGGTCAGCAATCTTTTTGCTGTCAAATAATGGCCGCCAATCTTATGAGTGCGGACACTGTCAACTGGCATTAGAAATGCTGCTAGTTGCTGTCACTCATAGAAGAGGCGGGCATCTTTCTGAAGCCCTGGCCTTAGCCTATTTGAAAGCAGAAAGAACGCCAACCATCGTGTGGATCACCAGCAACAAGCAAGACTTGAAAATGCACACGGACACCTAGGCAAAGCCATGGATATCCAAATAAATTATTTATTTACTGAAGAGGAAGACATAATTTGGCATTGCTGGGAAAACACAGACAGCATTTCATCAGAAGAACTTGCTTTGTTGCATCAGAGCTTGGGCAGCTGACCCCTACTATGAATTGTTTATTGTACCAAAGAATGATTTTACAACCCAACTCTAATTTTTGGAAAATAATTGCATTGTACATCTGGATGAGTGCCAGAGGATTATGCTCCATCGTTGTAGCAGAGGAGGCTTGAGAGGACCATCTGTCAAAATACTGAAGCTTAACCAAAAGTGAACCTTGCGACATGCCAATGACCCTAACATTTTAGTAAACCTGCCAATCTACCAAATGAAAAAAAAGAAAGAGAGGCAAGCCAAAGCATGGTTCTAAATAGCACTGAGATGGTGTGGGGGATTTTGAAACAGTGTGAGCAAGCAATATCCCCATACAAATGGCACGGGTAAGACAATCAATGTCAGCTAATGACAAGACAGATAACATAGTAGACAGGTAAAGTACAGCATTGCCTACCAGTGTTGTTTTTATCTGAAGTAGGCAACATAAGGTATTAAAGCTCACATCTGTACATAATTATTCCACAGTAAGATGTACAAATACATTTTTCAGTCAAATGAATGTTGAAATATGTCGAAAAACATAACTTTCCTTTGTTGATTTCTGAAACATTGAGATGACAACACAGAAAATGTGAAACTTTGTAGAGTAAGAATTGGACTTTATTTTACAGCAAGTATGTACATTACATTACATTACATACACATGACTCTGTTTACCCCTCTCAACCTTCCTCCAGGACTTCTCATTGTACCTTGGAATGCCCTTCCCCACTTAGACACTACCCAACACTCCAATCTTTCAAAAGTTCCCTCAAACCTCACCTTGTTAGAGAAAGATATGGAGGCTGATTCATTACTAACGTCAGGTATCGGCAGATGAGAGTCTGTATATCGTCGTAGACCACCTGTAAGAGAGTCGCTGTAGTAAACTGGCCAGCATTGATGAATGTGATGTATATTGGGCGCTGTAACACCAGTACAGCGCTGCAGGGAGCGGAAGGTAGCACCAGCTCAGTGCGACCGACTCTCTGCGCTCCACACCATACTTATCAAATAAGGACACACATACAGCGTCGGTGCTTTAAATGTGGTCAATATAGCATAGAGCGCCAGACGCTGTGTGATTAAAGTCTGTTTTTGAACACATATCCACCTGTAACAAAGCGAAAACACATGGAATGACATTGTTGTAACACTGGCACAATAACATTTTAGTGCCAGACCTGTAATGACAACTCTGCATAAAAATATTAAAAGTCAAAAAAGTTTCTAAAAGTGTTTGTTTGCAGCCAGGAGAACACGCTGTTTAAACACAAGCAAATGAACGGCCATTGAAATGTATGGGAGAGCGACACTGAGCGAAAGGTCCGAAATAGCGAAAGGAGCGAAATACCTGGCGCTCTGGAAGCTAAAGTGCCTGCGCAGTCACCTCTAGTAATGCATGTGACGCTACATGGCGCTCTCACCAGATTCGCTTTCATAAATGTGCCTGCCGCTACGAGGCACTACCTGGCGCTATCCCTTCTTAATTAACCCCCATAACCTGGTTAAGCAACTCTTCTAACGTCTACAGGGCACACTCCGCCAAGCTCATAACCAGCCACCTGAGAGCAGGATTCTCCCCTATTGTATCCTGTTTTCATAATATTCACTTTGTAGAATCTTGTTTGTAATTATCTGTGTACTTTTGAATAAGTCATGACCTAGTTGTTAAGAAACCGATCTTGTGACTAGATGGTTGCAGGTTTGTTTCTTGGCTTGGCCATAACTGGAGTGCTAGCAGGGCACCTAAACCCCTCCGTTCTCCGAGCACTGTGGCTAGGACAGTGCGTAATTCTAGGCATGTGGGCGGATTCACTGCCCCTTGGTGTGTGTCCTCAGACTGCACAGGTGAGATAAATACAGAGTACAAGTTCTTATGTATGCATAAGGATACAATAGTCACACAACCAAATTATCATTATTATCATTATGTTTTAGCCTGTCTGTACGCTATGGGAGAAGGTGGCACTATATAGATACAGATATATAGATAACAATAATAATACTAATACAATAAATGGCAAAACTGGCAACACTGAACACAGGAATAGACAGCACTGGTTTCCAGTACAAGCATATGATAGGGGAATTGGAGGTAGATAAAGTAAAAGAAATGGGTAGAAAAGAAGGTTAATTGCTGGTAAAATATCTCCATGTCTAGGAGCCACCTGCACAGGCAGCCACTTGGAAGGGTCATGATACCAAGAAAATCTATAATGTCATAGCTAAGGGTACAACTATCTGAGGATAGCAAGGTGGGAAATATTTTTTGTATCAGAGTAGAAAAGGGTATGTAAAGATGGTTGGAAAACATTCAAATCTATGGATTAATATTGACCAATGCAGGTTTGCACAGATGAAGAAGTGCCAGAGAAGAACAATTCTAATCAGAAGTAAAAAAATCTTGTCAGATAATATTCACTGTTAGTGTTATTGCCAATGTAATCAGTGTTGGGCTGGCCCACCAGAGCACCAGAAGATCCTCCAATGAGCCCCAGGCAATGATCCAGGGCCACAATCGGGCCAGTATAAGAGATCCAAGACTAAAATAGTATATCTTGCCTGCCTGAAGTGTTTTCTTAGTTTGTTATTTTATTCAGTAGATTATATTTGCTATTTGTTCACTAAACATAAGATTTAGTATTATTACAATCTAATTGCGTTTTAGGTGAAGTAGGGGTCCCATGGATAATTTTCACTGGCGGGCCCAAAGAATGATTTCCTCTAGTGGGCGCTCCAGTGCTCCAGTCCGACTCTGGATGTAATTCTTCATTGGATGAGTTAACTGATTTGGCCAAAATGGAATTTAAACTGAATTTCAGGGAAAAATTCGATTTGGTCGAACTCATGCTGATTCATGGTAACAGATTAATTTACCACAAAATGATGGCCACTGTATTTGTCTGCGAAATGGAGTACAGATGTGCTTGAAAACAAAAGTTAGACTCATGGCAGCATGGCATCACCGATAATCCCCTGCACACAGCCAGTCAGCAGGTAGCTAGTGTGCCCCAGTGTGATGTGTGATGTCACAGATACCTAAAAACAGCGTCCCACGTGATCAGCGACATTCCAGTGACTGCTGATAACTGGAATGGGTAGTGCAGTGTATTATAGGGATAATGGAGGTAGGTAGGGTGAGCTTAGTGTGTAGAGTAGTGTAGGAAGTGCTGATTCCAAGACAATTCTAATCACCATCTTTTTATTTATTTTTTTCCACTACCCAACTTCTGCTAACCAACTTGGCTGCCATAATTGGGTGTCCATCATGTTTTGGGATTCTTCATTCTGTTGCCACCTACCACTCTCCACCAATGTGACTGTTCCTCTTCTGGGACTCCTCATGCTGTTGCCATATGTCACTCTCCACCAATGGAACATTTCATGTTCTGGGACCCCCTCATGCTATTGCCACCTGTTTCGTTTGATTTGAACCGAATATAATTTCTTGTGAAAATTCAGTGAATCTAAATGCTCCCTACTTAGTGTCTGTACTATGGTGTATTATAATCACTATGATAGTACATAGTTTCAGCAGGGGGACAGCTTGACAGTTAGTAAGACTAGGAATAAGTCCATATATATAATTTCTTCTTCTTTTTAAATTGAAATCTTATTCCTCGCTATTGAAAGGTGTTTCTTTTCCTAAATCTAACTTTCTCCATGATCCTCAGAATAGTATAGACCTGCTCTGTCCCTAAGCTATGCATGTATGGGGAATGCATACTTTTGAAAAAGACGAGCTTCTTTACAACCCTTCAGCATCTCCCATGTGCTTTTGAAGCACTTTAAGCCTTGTAAAAGGATCCACTCATATGAATGGACGTCTGAAAAAAGAGCTTCTGTGGTTTGGTAAAAAGCACACGTGATGGTTTGAAGTGCTTTAGTAATTTTTTTCTTTACATCTTTTAAAGGCCATCCACTGTAGATGTGAAGAAGGGTCCTCTATAGGAAATAATTTTCATTAAACTAACTCAGATTTACTTCTGAGGTATCACAAGCTGCTGTGGATTAGAATGGCAGGGAAATAGCTTTGTGTGATACACTGCCTATCTGTAAAAAAGAATAATGGAGCTGATGTATAAAAAAGGACAACAGAAAAGTATTACTCGCAGCAGTCAGTCAGATACTAGATGACATTTTTTTTATTCTCAGGTAGGAATAAAAGCTGGAATTTGGTTGTTATTTAAGAGGCTCACATACAATCAATCATTGACCTGGTCCCCTGAGTCAATGACCTTGCGGCCTTGCTCTGTGCAAAGCATCAGAGGCTCTGTAAAGATGACTGGCTAGCAGCAGCTATAGCAAATACTGACGTTCCCGGGTGATACAATGAGCAACACCTCCACAATCATCTCCATTCATCCAAGCCCTGGCGTGTCCACAGCAATAAGTCAAAAGCAACTGGACTTGCTGTGTTCTCTTAGAGTTTACCGCCCATTTTGAGTTCTCAATTTAACATGCTTGGTATAGAAAATGACTGTTTTAACCCCTTTTGGCCCAAAGCCCACTGATGTGTTCATTGCCACATCAGTTAAACATATAATATCCCCCATTTTTATACAATTTTTAACTAAACTGCAGCAAAAGTTTATGTATTGGCTTGATTATAAATATAATTAAGGAAAATTGAACAAAAAAATCAATAAAGCACAGTTTTTCTTCCAGCTAACCTTTTACAAAAACTGCAACCCAATTAAAATGACTCAAAGTTTATTCAGCAGTTTGTAAGAGTACAAAATATATGAAAGAAGTAGACATGAATCCCCACAAGGTAAACATTACACAAATAAAAGTTTCTAGAAAAATATACAATTGTTTTTACTTTGTCAAAGGAGGAATAAATCATTGCAAATGGTGTTCCCGTTTGTACAATGAATGAAGGGTATTTTTAGAACTTCTGAAATTGATCGTGGCTGTAAGCAATATGTGACTGGGGTGTCTGGGGCCCACCAAGAGAATGGATTCTGGGTGCCCATGTGTTAACTTCAGTTTTCAGCCCTCTAGCCCCATTTTACAGCCATTTTGGGGCCCCAAAGTTTGTGCCCCCATTGACTTCAATGGGGTTCGTGTTCGATTCGGGGGCCGATCTTTGGCATCAAGTTCAGCCAATCTCGGTGAACCCGAATTTCAACCGACCCACTCATCACTATTTCATGAGCATGGGATTGAGAGGAGAGCGAACTTTGGCACCGCAGGAAATGAAGGAGAGGCACATGGGACAGGTATCAAGTATGCTGTTTGTTGTCTTATTATTGCCACTGGGTTTACAGTCCCTCTAAATCAAGCATCATTACAGTTTTTTTATGGGAAAGAGGGGGAACCTTTGTAGGCTCATTCATCATATGTGCCTATTATATAACCTGGGGGAAGGAGCTTCTAGGTCTGCAACTTGTGTAAATAGCCTCCTAATGTATTTCAACTGAGATCTGATGCATGAACTCAATCACCTGCCATGTAACATATGTTGTTCCCTGTTCTTTATAACATAGCAAATCTGCTGTTATTATTCCCCCCAGCCCTGCTGACCAAAGAGTCTGTAAATGATGGTTGAAACACTGACCCAGTAAGTGAATACAGATGTTTAGATACAACATTACACAAGCTACTAAAATGTTTAGTAATGTTTGAATATTACATTTTACATAATCAACCTAAATATCCGGGCCGGGTTTCCAGAAGTTTAAAGTGTTTTAGCTCATATATGCTTTTCTATACAATACAGTAGGAGTGTATATATTAGAGCAGTTTTGAATCTTCTTACCTTACTGCCCTCTTATGTCTATACCTATTTTGATCACAGCAGGCATTACTGAATTATCTTCTTTGTAGACTTGAACTGGATAAAGAAGTTTAATCACTCATTTAGAAGATTTCACCCATTTTAAGTATACGTCTGAGACTATAATCTTATGAGACTAATTGCTCACAAATTACCCTACTCGTGGTAGAAAGCAGATTTTTTTTTAGGGCTAGGAAATTTTGAGAGTTTCGAAGACTGAAAAGAACACCCATCATCCAGTTCCAAGCATCTACTGCTCTGTTAATTTAAAAAAAATGTCATTCACTTGGGAGCACAAACATTATGCTAGGGATATGGCCAACAGTCAGGAGAATTGGATATTAATGAAATGGGCTTTTCTTACTGGGTATAACTTGCTCCTCACAGATAGTGATAAGCCAGAGCAGGGGCAATTCAGTTCGGAAGCTTCCCTGGCAAGATAGTCCCCAGTACCAAATGGTGGATACAATAACTCCAGGTATGACATCATGTGAACTGGTATAGAGGTCCCTTGCGGCTGAGCTACAGGAAAGGGGCTAAGCCACAATAACAACAACTATATTCATCAACACACCAGGATGAAACCTTTGCATGGATGGTAAGAAAGCAATGATTTGTTTTTACATTTAGCCTGGAAAATCCCTTTTAATGTATATATTCTGAAAACAGCAGGGCTGAACACAGCACTGAATTATGCCCTACTTGCTTTATTTCTTGGAGAGCTAAAAAGAAGCTTCAGAAAAATGTTATCCCATAAAGAGCAGGCACCTAAAGTTCAAGCTATTCCACACCCATTTCTCTCCTATTCCACTATAGGCCGTCAGCATTCAGTAACGAACGGGTTAACTCTCGACTGGCGTGGAGTGCAAGACAAAGGTGTGGTTCCTCTCGGCCTATATATACCTCCGGCTGCACCTCCACAATCCAGTTTCATTCTTGCAGATGGACTGGACTGTGAAGGTGTACCTGGATTTATTTTCCTTTAAATGTATTTATTTATTCTTGATATATGATTTTTACATAGGAAGAGGGGGCATTTAACCCTGTCTGTCTTCCAGGCCCCTATATATCACTGATCTGATGGACCCATTTGCCTCCTCGGCTGCTGATTATGTGGATCAGGGTGGTAGGGGTAAGCGCCAGGGTCTTGTGGAAAAATGGTCACACTTGGGCTAGAGTTCCGCCAGCTAGAAGGTTTTTTCTGGTGAGCCTGGGGGGGGGGCATGGGGAAACGTTCTTGCTTTTTCCCACAGTTTATTATGGGGGTTATTTAAGAAAGGATAGCACCAGGTAGGGCTGGGCACTGTACGCAAAACCACATTTAAGAAAGCGAATCTGGTGAGCGACTCTAACAGCGCCATATAATGTCCGATGTATTATTACAGGTAGCTCAGTGTATAGCTCCGGCACTCTAGCTTCCGGAGTGTCAGGTATTACCTTTCGCTCAGCGTCGCTCTCCCATACATTTCAATGGGCGTTCATTTGCTTGTGTTTAAACAGCATGTTTGACATTTTTTTTATTTTATTTTTTTTGCTCAAATCATTGTGTCACCTTTTGACTTTTATATTTTTATGCAGAGTTGTCATTACAGGTCTGGCACTAAAGATTTAATGTCACAGTGTTAAAACAATGACATTCCATGAGTTTTTGCTTTGTTACTGGTTGATATGTGTTTAAAAAAAGACTTTAATCACACAGGGTCTGGCGCTCTATGCTATAGTGACCAGATTTAGAGCGCGACGCTGTGTGTGTGTCCTTTTTTGATAAGTATGGTGTGGAGCGCCGAGAGTCGGTCGCACTGAGCTGGTGTTACCTTTCACTCGCTGCAGGGCTTTACTGGCGCCCAACATACATCACATTCATAAATGAGGGCCAGGTTACTACAGCGACTGAGGCGCTCTGTTACAGCACCTGATACCCGCTTACAGCATCTTTTAGCGGTCGCTCTAAGCGCCGCTATACAGACGATCATCTGCCGATACCTGGCGTTAGTAGTGAATCAGCCTCCAAGTTGTGTATGGCACTTGAAAACTGCTGTGACTACTCTTGCTGGGGCCTACTGAGCTACTGCTGAGTGAGTAACATTCTTTTAAATGGATATATATATATATATATATATATATATATATATATATATATATGCCTAATTATTATTATTATTGTTGTTGATTTTGTTTTCCTTTTGTTTTAAAGATTGTGGGAAAGGGAAAGGTTGCTGTGGTTCACCCCCAAGGTCTCTGAGTAGTCACTTGTGACTCGAGTACTTATATACTTCCGTCTTAGGCCCGCAGTGATATTTAGACTGTGTTTGTTTTACCATGACAGAGGCATCTGAGGTAATTGGGTCTAGTACCTTAGCAGACAGGGTCACCCCATGTCCGGTATGCATGCAAAAGCCTCTGGATGAGGACAGTACAATTTGTGCTGATCGCACTACAGTGGTACTCGCTAAGTTTGGGAGACAAATATCTCCTGCAGAGAGGGTTCCAAGAGAGAGACTTCTGCCGCTGGGCCCTCGAAACCTAGAGCTTCTTCGGCAGCTTAGCCCCGTGAGCATAACCAGGGTGATAGTGCCCAGCAGGATATTGCAGAGGGGTTGGCCCGCATAGAAAGCCAATTAGAACCGCCGGTTCCAATGAAGGCATTACAGAAAAGAAAGCATGTGGGTGCCTCTGATTCTGAGGAGGATATGAGTTATCAGATGGTGAACTTTCTTCCAGTAGGGAAGGGAGTGTTTCAGATTCAGGGTTCTCTACACAGGGGGATTCCCCTTTTAAAGAGCAGATGAAGGGTCTGATTAGTTCCATTTTAGAGATTTTGGATATCTCGGCTACTAAGCTTCCCAAGAAAAAAGGATGATTTGTTTAAGCCAGAAACGGAGACAATTGTTTCCTGAGCAAACCCATTTTTCCATTCCTATCCAGAAGGAATGGCAGAAGCCGGATAGACTTCCCTCCATCTCTAGAGTGCTAGGTACTAAGAATCCTTTTTCTATAGATTTGATTAATTTATGGTCTTGTCCTCCTGTGGTAGACGTTCCAGTTTCAAGTCTCTCTAAGACTATTGTTATGCCATCCTCTGATGGTGCCTCCTTAAGGTATCCAGTGGATAAGCGCATAGTGTAATGTCATGCTTTTTCTATTGTAGGATCAACTTTACAACCAGTCTGTGCCACATCCATAGCATCCTTGGCGAGAAAGCAACTGCATTCTAAGACTCGGTCTAGTGGTTGTTCAGAGAGTGCATGCTCCCAGTCGATTGAGACCAGTCGATTGAGACCAGTATGGATATTATCAGGTATGTAATTTCTGCTATGGATGATTTGGTTAGGTTAAGTGCCAGAGGTTTAGCTCTGTTAGTATCTTAAAGGCACTCATTATGACTAAAGCAATGGTCGGCTGATGCTGCCTCCAAGAAGAATCTGACGGGACTCCCTTTTCAGGGGGGACGTTTGTTTGGAGAGCGACTGGATGATATGGTAAAGGAGGCTACTGGAGGTAAGTCTACTAGACTTCCACAAAGAAAGGTTTTTTCCTTTTTCTTGCAGGTCCTCCAATCCCCAGTGCTTTTGATCCACCTCTTCGGGATAACGGAAAGATTTTTGGAACAGACCAAAGTCACAAAATAGGGCAAGATCTTTCTGGTGGAATAAGGCAAAACCCCCTCCTAAGCCCCCTCGGGCATGATGGCTTCTGCATTTTGCTCTCATTTGGAGACTCTGTGTAACATATCTTTGAATACAGGAGGTTGTTTCCTCAGGTTACAAGATCAGACCTCCTCTGAGGTTCTTTTGGTCCGGGGTATCCCGAAATACAGAGAAAGCAGAAGCGTTGAGATCTGCCATAGCTCACCTTTACAGATTAGAGTAATTCATCATTTTCCCTTCTCAAAGAGAGGTCAGAGTTTTTACTCCATTTTGTTCCAAAAAGGACGTTTCTGTGCGTCCCATATTAGATCTCAAGGGCCTCAACAAGTTCGTCCATCTGAAGAAATTTTGCATGGAATCACAGTGATATCGCTTCAGCCGGGAGAATTTATGACCACAGTACATATCCTGATTTTTCTGGGTCATCAAAAATATTTGCGCTTTGCAGTAGATGGCCTGCACCTTCAGTTTGTGGCTCTGCTCTTTAACCTGTCTTCATCCCCATGGGTGTTCAGCAAGCTTTTCTAAGAAACAAGAGGATACACATAATCCCTTACCTAGACGATCGGCTGATCAGGGCCCCATCTTTTCAGGAGGCCCAGAGGTATACACAAACTCATCCTTTCTGGGAATGTCATTAGACACATCTCAGGCCAAGGTATTTCTTCCAGAACAGAAGAGACTCACTTCAGGCCAGGGTACAGGCTCTCTTGTTCTGCCCTCACCCGACGATCTATCAAGGAATGCGTCTCTTGGGCCTGATGGTGCTGTTTTGAGGCAGTGCCTTTTGCACAGTTTCACACAAGATCCCTGCAGATGAAATTGCTTTCGGTGTGGGATTGGAATCAACAAGGCAGTCCCTGACCTGGTTGCTGAATCCTCAGACTCTTCAGATGGGCAAATCTTTTCTTACAGTATAATGAAAGATTGTCAACATGGATGTCAGTCTAACACGCTGGGGGCTGCCATGGGGTAAAAAATGATCCAGGAACAGTGGGGACCAGGGGAGAGCAGACTTCCCTTAAGTATCCTGGAACTGAGTGCTATTCTGCTGTGTCTCACACATTGGACACTAAGGGGTCATCCTGTCAGGATTAAAACAGACAATCTAATGACGGTGGCATATATCTATCACCAGGGGGCACCAGAAGCAGGAAAGGAGGTGAGTAGGATCTTACTCTGGGCCAAAAAGCATGTTCCATGCATCTCGGCGATCCACATACCAGGAGAAGACAAGTTGTAGGCTGATCATCTGAGCAGAACTTAAATCAGGGAGAACTGTCCCTTTGCAGGCACTGGGGGGTTCCCAGAGGTAGATTTCTTTGTGTCCGGCCACAATTGGAAGGTTGTGAAGTTTGTATCCCGTCCAGGGATCCTCTAACAATAGCGACAGATAAAGTGACTCTTCCTTGGTCAGCATTCAAGCTTCTTTATGTGTTCCCTCCAATTCTACTCCTGGGTCGAGTACTAAAAAAGATAGCCCACAAGAGAATTCCAACCATTCTGGTGGCTCCTCGGTGGCCAGGGAGAAGCTGGTTTTCAGACATAGTAAGGATGTCAGAAGGCGATCCTTCGAGGTTGCCCGACGATTCAGACCTTCTCACACAGGGGCCTCTACGGCACCCCAATTTACGAATTTTGGCTTTAAACCTCCATCCTGACAGAAAAGGGCCTTTCTGCCACAGTTATCGAGACTATGATTCAGGCCCGAAAGCAGACTTCATGAAAGATTTACTACAGTCTGGCGAGTATTTATTGCTTGGTGTGAATCTAGAGGTTTTGCCTGTAGCAAGTTTTCTATCTCCAGAAATCTGGAATGTTTGCAGACAGGTCTTGATGAGGGTCTTCAATTGAGCACTCTAAAAGGACAGATATCTGCTTTATCTATTTTCTTTCAGAAACCCATGGCTGAGAATAAACGTATTCGTTTTTGCAGAGGGTCACCCATGTGCGTCCTCCTCGTATATTATCAGTCGATGGATTAGACAAAATCCACCCTTTAGGGTTAAAGCTCATTCTACACAAGCTATTGGAACTTCATGTGCTTTTCAACACCAGACCTTGGTGGAACAGGTATGCAAAGCTAGTAAGCTAGAGGTTGTTTTGGAATAGCTTACTCTTTATTAGAAGAAGAAGATTTATTAATTGGGATTCCACCATGAAGTAAAGTCACAGTCAAGAGTTAACCCATTTGTAAATGAATGCTGACACCCTGGAGTCATAATAAAAGAGAGAGTAATTCTACAGGTGAGAATCACAGATTTGTATTTTTCTATATAATCTTTACCTGTATCATGATATCTGGGGCACAAATGGCTACTGGCAGTCTCGTGGCACGGCCTGGCTTGCCAGTTAGGAAATAAAGCGAGCACATGTGATCTACAGCAGCCAATTGTGGTTCAGGTAAGGATTGTGGCAGTTGCATCTTATGGACCGAATGTGTGCACATGTGTGAGGAGGGAGCACAATGAAGGACCAGCGGGCAGGTAGGAAACGGTTAAATTTGCTCCCTACCCACGCGCAGGTCCTCCATTGCACAGCGCTCCTCACCCACACATACATACACTCACACACAAAAAAATCATTCATGGACGCTGGCTGTGAATAGGACACGCCCACCCACCGGAAGCAGGGATGTGGCTGCAAGAACAGCAGCGCGGGAGCGCTGTAAGATATGTGATTTTACATTTGTTTTATGTGTTTGTTTTATGTGTGTATGAGTGCATGTCTGTGTGGGTAGGGAGCTCTTGCCATTGGAGGACATGTGGGCTTGCGGGGAGCAAGTGTAAGTTTAACTGTTTTCCAACCACTCCCTGGGCATCCATTATACTCTCTTCTCACAGACACGATGGGGGGGGGGGGGGAGGTTTGCCACCCGATGGAAATTGGAGAGGGAATTCTGCATGCTGCCTGTCATAGATGATTGGGGGGGATTCTCTATGCTGCTGTTATACGGAGATTGAGGGGAGGGGTTCCTTTACGCTGCCTGTTATAGGGTATTAGGGGGGATTCTGCTACACTGCCTGTTATTGCGGATTAGGGGTATTCTGCTTGCTGCCTTTTATATGGTGTTAGAGGGGATTTTGTTGCACTGCCTGCTATAGGAGATTGGGGTGGATTCTATGAAAATGCCTTTTATAGGGGATTGGCTGGACTCTGTCTGTTATAGTGGAATGGGGGGGGGGGGATTCAGACATACTGTGTGTTATAGGGGATTGGGGGATTTTGCACACTGCATGTTATAGGGTATTGGGGGAGGGGTGTCCTTCACACTGCTTGTTAGGGGGGGATTGGGGGGATTCTGCACACTGCCTGTCATAAGGTATTGGAGGCATTCTTCCACACTGCCTGTTATTGGGGCTTTGGAGGGGAATTCTTCATTCTGCCTGTTATAAGGAGAATGGGGAATTCTGCACACTGCCTATTATAGGATCCTGAGAGTATTATGCATACTACCTGCTGCTATTGGATCCTGGAAGGAGGGTGAATCTTATGGTGCCTAATTTCTGGCACAAATGTTGTCCCCCCCCCATTCCTAACTGAATTTTTCTGGGCCAGACCTGGTATTCAAAGTCCAGACCAGGATTTGAGGCTGATGCTGGCTGGCTATAAAAACTTGGAGACCATACCCAGCATCAGTCATCAGCAGAATGAAGTCTATGCGGACTCAGGAAGCTGCAAGAATGCAGCCTGGAGGATCATTTACCAGTGACTGTGTTTGGCTGCAGGGGCAGAAGAGCCTGCTGACAGACTGGTGGATCATCTTTGGGCATTGAGTGACCAGTACCCAGACCATGAGGAGGGACCCCAAGTGAATAATGAACTTTGTGTTGCTTGTTTAGTAAGTAGAGATGGTTCAAGAAGTGAACTAGTGCCCTGAATACGGGCTAGGCTGTTTATTAGCTTCCATACTTGCAAGCTTTGTGTATTGCAGCTGAAGATTAAAGCTGCATTTTGGTTTACACAACACGGACAAATTTGTAGCACCTTGGGTCTAGGTCCTTGCTAATCCCGTATAAAAAATTGCTGTTTGATGCTACCTGCTTACTCTCTCTCTCTTTATTTTTTCAAAATACATTATGTGGTTAAAAGGGACCTCAATTTTGAATAGTTTCTCAGGAGAGTCCCCTATGGCATCTTCCAGTAGAATTTGGAGTCATTTGACTGCTTTAGCTTCTTTCCAGCGACCAGAACGTATAACTAGAATCCCCCCATATAGAATACACTAGTATTCAGATTCCACTTCCTGCAGGATCAGAGTATTCCGAAAAATACATTTGAACTGCATGAGAACAGAGGCATATTCCAGCAACACTACTTAGCAGCCACTTATCAAGCACTGTCTGCTTATAAAATAGGCACTAAATCTATTAAGAGGTTAAAGGCAAGCTTTAATGCAAGTCTAAAAATGATAGTTTGACTATAGGGAGCGCTGCCATCTTAAGTGGAAGAGGAACTGGGGAAAAGGTCAGATTTCAGTTATGCTTCCCCCTGAGCCATTAATTTCTGTCAACTCTTAGTTTTTTTCTTCTCGGCATATAGAATAAACTGAGAAGCAGACTGCTGTCTCCCTTAAATGTTTCATCCTAAGCCGTAGCAAGGCTGGTGTTCCATAAATCTGGGGCTGACTGTGAAACAGAGAGAGACAACAGATTCCAAGAGTGCCAGCTGAGAACTATGTAGTGGTTCAGGTGAATAATGGCAGTAGGGGGTAATGCTTGAGTTAAATGGGGGGAAACTACTATTAAATTTATAGTAGTCCCTCATTTCCTCATGCTCATAACCTGCCAGCCACATCAAGAGTAGAAAAAAACTATTGATTTACGTATCCCGCAGTCATACTTATGCAAACATGAGGGTGGGACTAACTGCATCAAAGGCTGACTAGACGAGTCGACAACGGCAACCCTGGACCCCTTACCAGTTGAGCCCAAGTATTAAAACAAATAAAACAACACACAAAATAAATGTAATATTCTAAATTTCACTACTTACTGGCCCATGTCTTTTTTTTTCTGTCTCCCGTCAGACAACGCCCTCATCTGGTCCAGTTTGGTCTTCATAAACTGGCGCCCAGTCTTCTGTCAATCTTCTGGGTATTTTACCCAAATCTGACAGGTCCTTCTTCCTTCCATCCCGGCTGCCAGACGGGGGTCTGAGTGACAGGGAGTGAAGCTTTTATACCTTAGTGTATTTACCCCCATTCATACGTCACAGGAGGGGATTTTTCTTGGGAAACCTCCTCCCCTCCTGCGATATGTAAGTCATGTGAGGGAGATCCCAGAGAGGCTCTACCTCTCTATAAAAAAGTTCAGCTACCCCCGCCAACTGTCACTACTGAGTCCCCCTTCCATCCAGATGCTGACGGAGCCTCTATTAGACTCCCTGTCTCTATCATTTTCAATGATGGAGCATTGGACACAGAATGGGGGAAGGTCAGTTACGTAATTAAGAGAAATAAAAGATTTTTCCAGGGTGGTGGCCCACCCCCAGCTGGACCAGATGAGAATGTCGATATGTGAGGGACAGCAGAAAGAAGATGCAGATGGGCAAGTAGTGAAATTTAGAGTAATACATTCTATTTGTGTGTTATATTTACTGCTTGGGGTGAATTGGTCCAGGGGACCCCTATATCAGTTCACATGGTCTGGGCCTCCCTGTCCCCTGTTGGCATTGTGGGTGACACAGCAGTACCCCACCCAATTATTATGAGTATTTCTGCTAAGCAGCCCATCAACCCAGCTTACCTATGCAGAGTGTGCAGCAGGAAGCGTTGCTATGAGCCCTGATCCGGTCCCTGGTCGGCGTTCCTGTCAAATGGGCTACAGCCAGGGCCAGAGAAAGATGACCGCCGCTGCCATGAGTGAGGACACTTCCAGTGCCAGCACTGTCAACTGGATTTGCCGAACTCAAACCCTCGGGAGTTCGTCCAACACTAGTGCTGATATTTCCAAACTAAAAAATACAGTGTATATTCTCATTAGAAAAACGATGCACCTCTCCTGTAAAAATCGCCATTACAAGTACCTGTTATTTTTTGGTAAAAAATGGAACATTCATTTTTCATTGCAATTTTCAGGTGTGTTAGCATTAAAATGCTAACAGGATACAGGTTGCAGTTCACACTGCAAGGCACACAGGTAGTGCTCCATGTTTTACCAAATATTTTGCATTGCATAACTCCCTCTGCTGCAAGGCAAGGTATACTTACCCATCCATCACCTCTGACGGTGTATCTGAAAATAAAGTGGGGTATTAGGAGGGCGATGGGAGGTCTGGGCGACTTACTTTCTAAAGTGCCTCTAACCCCTAAAAATGTAGCATTTGTAAAAACATTTATCATTGTTTGCTAAGGAACACTAATAATTTACAGAGAGCAAAAACTACATTTGTAGCTTGGAGGCACAGACTGGAAAGGCAACTCCGAAGTTGACATTTAGTTCAGCCCCCAGTTACAACTCTCTAGGAAGATATTTTCTGCTTGAACACAGTTCAGTGCATCCATTCAGGTCTTGAACAACATCATTAAAGATATTAAAGCCTACTTAAGAGGAGATGCGCACAGCATAACAATAACTGCCTGCAAAGACGGAAAGAATTTGATGGGGGTCTTGCTAAATATTAGGTGAAGCCGCTGTGACTTGCACTGTACATTGTGGTGTGGATTGCAATCAGCATCTCGGTGAGCTTTTAGTTAGAGATGGGCGAATCGATCCGGACGAACCCGGATTCGTTCCCCATTTCATGAAAAATTCGATTCTGAACGAATCCGAATTTCCCCGCGATTCGATCGATCGAACTCCATTCATTTCAATGACAGGCATTCTAAGATGGTGGACGGCACATGTCCAGAAATGTACCCTGGGGCAAGGTATGATGGGACACTCACATGTAGCCTATCAGCAGCCAGGAAGTCCGGTGACGTCACAGCACTATATAAAGCGGCGGCCATCTTGCTTGTGCGCATTTCAGCGTTCTATTGCGGCCAGAGCACAGCTCCTTACAGACAGGGACAGAGTTAGAGATAGGTAGGGAGAGAAGACAGGGACCCACAGAGTTCCAGGGAGAGCCAGGGAGAGCCAGGGAAAGATAGGGAAAGATAGTTAAAAATCGGAGGCAGGGACAGCAGAGCAAGAGATGGGGAAAGAAAGCTTTTTTTAATTTTCATTTCAATTCATTTGCCAGATCAGCTTTAAATTCCTGGCCACTGTGCATACCATGTTGGCAGTGGCACATTTAACATTTATTATATCTCGATTAGTTTAATTTTTTTTGTCTGCTGTACAAACCCCAGCCCACATGGGCATTCCATTTCAGCAGGTGACCCTATCTTTTAAACCAAATCCCACACCTGCACCGAGCACCCCGTCTGTTATACTAAATAAGCGTGTTTAATTAATTTTAGTTATTTAAAAGTTATTTAATTTTGCATTGCTTTCTGTCTGCTGACATTAAACCTGTGCCTGGGGTATCCCAAAATTGCAACGAGCACCCCGTCTGTTATACTAAATAAGCGTGCTTCAGCCTCAGCTGTACTAAGTAGTTTAAATTTGCATTGCTTTCTGTCTGCTGACATTAAACCTGTGCCTGGGGTATCCCAAAATTGCAACGAGCACCCCGTCTGTTATACTAAATAAGCGTGCTTCAGCCTGAGCTGTACTAAGTAGTTTAATTTTGCATTGCTTTCTGCCTGCTTACATTAAACCTGTGCCTGGGGTATCCCAAAATTGCAACGAGCACCCCGTCTGTTATACTAAATAAGCGTGCTTCAGCCTCAGCTGTACTAAGTAGTTTAATTTTGCATTGCTTTCTGTCTGCTTACATTAATCCTGTGTCTGGGGTATCCCAAAATTGCAACGAGCACCCCATCTGTTATACTAAATACAGTCAGGGCCAGAAATATTTGGACAGTGACACAAGTTTTGTTATTTTAGCTGTTTACAAAAACATGTTCAGAAATACAATTATATATATAATATGGGCTGAAAGTGCACACTCCCAGCTGCAATATGAGAGTTTCCACATCCAAATCGGAGAAAGGGTTTAGGAATCATAGCTCTGTAATGCATAGCCTCCTCTTTTTCAAGGGACCAAAAGTAATTGGACAATGGACTCTAAGGGCTGCAATTAACTCTGAAGGCATCTCCCTCATTAACCTGTAATCAGTGAAGTAGTTAAAAGGTCTGGGGTTGATTCCAGGTGTGTGGTTTTGCATTTGGAAGCTGTTGCTGTGACCAGACAACATGCGGTCAAAGGAACTCTCAATTGAGGTGAAGCAGAACATCCTGAGGCTGAAAAAAAAGAAAAAATCCATCAGAGAGATAGCAGACATGCTTGGATTAGCAAAATCAACAGTCGGGTACATTCTGAGAAAAAAGGAATTGACTGGTGAGCTTGGGAACTCAAAAAGGGCTGGGCGTCCACGGAAGACAACAGTGGTGGATGATCGCCGCATACTTTCTTTGGTGAAGAAGAACCCGTTCACAACATTAACTGAAGTCCAGAACACTCTCAGGGAAGTAGGTGTATTTGTCTCTAAGTCAACAGTAAAGAGAAGACTCCATGAAAGTAAATACAAAGGGTTCACATCTAGATGCAAACCATTTATCAATTCCAAAAATAGACAGGCCAGAGTTAAATTTGCCCAAAAACACCTCAACAAGCCATCTCAGTTCTGGAAAAGTATTCTATGGACAGATGAGACAAAGATCAACCTGTACCAGAATGATGGGAAGAAAAAAGTTTGGAGAAGAAAGGGAACGGCACATGATCCAAGGCACACCACATCCTCTGTAAAACATGGTGGAGGCAACGTGATGGCATGGGCATGCATGGCTTTCAATGGCACTGGGTCACTTGTGTTTACTCTTGACATAACAGCAGACAAGAGTAGCCGGATGAATTCTGAAGTGTACCGGGATATACTTTCAGCCCAGATTCAGCCAAATGCTGCAAAGTTGATCGGACGGCGCTTCATAGTACAGATGGACAATGACCCCAAGCATACAGCCAAAGCTACCCAGGAGTTCATGAGTGCAAAAAAGTGGAACATTCTGCAATGGCCAAGTCAATCACCAGATCTTAACCCAATTGAGCATGCATTTCACTTGCTCAAATCCAGACTTAAGACGGAAAGAACCACAAACAAGCAAGACCTGAAGGCTGCGGCTGGAAAGGCCTGGCAAAGCATTAAGAAGGAGGAAACCCAGCGTTTGGTGGATTTGCAACAAAATATTGAGAAAATAAATATTTTGTTTGGGTTATGTTTATTTGTCCAATTACTTTTGAGCTCCTAAAATGTGGAGTGTTTGTAAAGAAATGTGTACAATTCCTACATTTTCTATCAGGTATTTTTGTTCAATCCTTCAAATTAAACGTTACAATCTGCACTTGAATTCTGTTGTAGAGGTTTCATTTCAAATCCAATGCGGTGGCATGCAGAGCCCAACTTGCGAAAATTGTGTCACTGTCCAAATATTTCTGGCCCTGACTGTAAGCGTGCTTCAGCCTCAGCTGTACTAAGTTCTTTAATTTTGCATTGCTTTCTGCCTGCTGACATTAAACCTGTGCCTGGGGTATCCCAAAATTGCAACGAGCACCCCGTCTGTTATACTAAATAAGCGTGCTTCAGCCTCAGCTGTACTAAGTTTTTTAATTTTGCATTGCTTTCTGTCTGCTGACAATAAACCTGTGCCTGGGGTATCCCAAAATTGCAACGAGCACCCCGTCTGTTATACTAAATAAGCGTGCTTCAGCCTGAGCTGTACTAAGTAGTTTAATTTTGCATTGCTTTCTGTCTGCTGACATTAAACCTGTGCCTGGGGTATCCCAAAATTGCAACGAGCACCACGTCTGTTATACTAAATAAGCGTGCTTCAGCCTCAGTTGTACTAAGTGGTTTAATTTTGCATTGCTTTCTGTCTGCTGACATTAAACCTGTGCCTGAGGTATCCCAAAATTGCAACGAGCACCACGTCTGTTATACTAAATAAGCGTGCTTCAGCCTCAGCTGTACTAAGTAGTTTAATTTTGCATTGGTTTCTGACTGCTGTCATTAAACCTGTGCCTGGGGTATCCCAAAATTGCAACGAGCACCCCGTCTGTTATACTAAATTAGCGTGCTTCAGCCTCAGCTGTACTAAGTAGTTTAATTTTGCATTGCCTTCCTTCTGCTGACATTAAACCTGTGCCTGGGGTATCCCAAAATTGCAACGAGCACCCCGTCTGTTATACTAAATAAGCGTGCTTCAGCCTCAGCTGTACTAAGTAGTTTAATTTTGCATTGCTTTCTGTCTGTTGACATTAAACCTGTGCCTGGGGTATCCCAAAATTGCAACGAGCACCCCGTCTGTTATACTAAATAAGCGTGCTTCAGCCTGAGCTCTACTAAGTAGTTTAATTTTGCATTGCTTTCTGTCTGCTGACATTAAACCTGTGCCTGGGGTATCCCAAAATTGCAACGAGCACCCCGTCTGTTATACTAAATAAGCGTGTTTCAGCCTGAGCTGTACTAAGTTCTTTAATTTTGCATTGCTTTCTGTCTGCTGACATTAAACCTGTGCCTGGGGTATCCCAAAATTGCAATGAGCACCCCGTCTGTTATACTAAATAAGCGTGCTTCAGCCTCAGCTGTACTAAGTAGTTTAATTTTGCATTGCTTTTTGTCTGCTGACATTAAACCTGTGCCTGGGGTATCCCAAAATTGCACCGAGCACCCCATCTGTTATACTAAATAAGCGTGCTTCAGCCTGAGCTCTACTAAGTAGTTTAATTTTGCATTGCTTTCTGTCTGCAGATATTAAACCTGTGCCTGGGGTATCCCAAAATTGCAACGAGCACCCCGTCTGTTATACTAAATAAGCGTGCTTCAGCCTGAGCTGTACTAAGTAGTTTAATTTTGCATTGCTTTCTGTCTGCTGACATTAATACTGTGCCAGGGGTATCCCAAAATTGCACCGAGCACCCCATCTGTTATACTAAATAAGCGTGCTTCAGCCTGAGCTCTACTAAGTAGTTTAATTTTGCATTGCTTTCTGTCTGCTGACATTAAACCTGTGCCTGGGGTATCCCAAAATTGCAACGAGCACCCCGTCTGTTATACTAAATAAGCGTGCTTCAGCCTGAGCTGTACTAAGTAGTTTAATTTTGCATTGCTTTCTGTCTGCTGACCTTAAACCTGTGCCTGGGGTATCCCAAAATTGCAACGAGCACCCCGTCTGTTATACTAAATAAGCGTGCTTCAGCCTGAGCTGTACTAAGTAGTTTAATTTTGCATTGCTTTCTGTCTGCTGACATTAAACCTGTGCCTGGGGTATCCCAAAATTGCAACGAGCACCACGTCTGTTATACTAAATAAGCGTGCTTCAGCCTGAGCTGTACTAAGTAGTTTAATTTTGCATTGCTTTCTGTCTGCTGACATTAAACCTGCGCCTGGGGTATCCCAAAATTGCAACGAGCACCACGTCTGTTATACTAAATAAGCGTGCTTCAGCCTCAGCTGTACTAAGTGGTTTAATTTTGCATTGCTTTCTGTCTGCTGACATTAAACCTGTGCCTGGGGTATCCCAAAATTGCAAGGAGCACCCCGTCTGTTATACTAAATAAGCGTGCTTCAGCCTCAGCTGTACTAAGTAGTTTAATTTTGCATTGCTTTCTGTCTGCTGACATTAAACCTGTGCCTGGGGTATCCCAAAATTGCAACGAGCACCACGTCTGTTATACTAAATAAGCGTGCTTCAGCCTCAGCTGTACTAAGTAGTTTAATTTTGCATTGCTTTCTGTCTGCTGACATTAAACCTGTGCCTGGGGTATCCCAAATTGCAACGAGCACCCCGTCTGTTATACTAAATAAGCGTGCTTCAGCCTCAGCTGTACTAAGTTCTTTAATTTTGCATTGCTTTCTGTCTGCTGACATTAAACCTGTGCCTGGGGTATCCCAAAATTGCAACGAGCACCCCGTCTGTTATACTAAATAAGCGTGCTTCAGCCTCAGCTGTACTAAGTTTTTTAATTTTGCATTGCTTTCTGTCTGCTGACATTAAACCTGTGCCTGGGGTATCCCAAAATTGCAACGAGCACCCCGTCTGTTATACTAAATAAGCGTGTTTCAGCCTGAGCTGTACTAAGTTTTTTAATTTTGCATTGCTTTCTGTCTGCTGACATTAAACCTGTGCCTGGGGTATCCCAAAATTGCAAGGAGCACCCCGTCTGTTATACTAAATAAGCGTGCTTCAGCCTCAGCTGTACTAAGTAGTTTAATTTTGCATTGCTTTCTGTCTGCTGACATTAAACCTGTGCCTGGGGTATCCCAAAATTGCAACGAGCACCACGTCTGTTATACTAAATAAGCGTGCTTCAGCCTCAGCTGTACTAAGTAGTTTAATTTTGCATTGCTTTCTGTCTGCTGACATTAAACCTGTGCCTGGGGTATCCCAAAATTGCAACGAGCACCCCGTCTGTTATACTAAATAAGCGTGCTTCAGCCTCAGCTGTACTAAGTTTTTTAATTTTGCATTGCTTTCTGTCTGCTGACATTAAACCTGTGCCTGGGGTATCCCAAAATTGCAACGAGCACCCCGTCTGTTATACTAAATAAGCGTGTTGCAGCCTGAGCTGTACTAAGTTTTTTAATTTTGCATTGCTTTCTGTCTGCTGACATTAAACCTGTGCCTGGGGTATCCCAAAATTGCAACGAGCACCCCGTCTGTTATACTAAATAAGCGTGCTTCAGCCTGAGCTCTACTAAGTAGTTTAATTTTGCATTGCTTTCTGTCTGCTGACATTAAACCTGTGCCTGGGGTATCCCAAAATTGCAACGAGCACCCCGTCTGTTATATTAAATAAGCGTGCTTCAGCCTCAGCTGTACTAAGTAGTTTAATTTTGCATTGCTTTCTGTCTGCTGACATTAAACCTGTGCCTGGGGTATCCCAAAATTGCAACGAGCACCCCGTCTGTTATACTAAATAAGCGTGTTTCAGCCTGAGCTGTACTAAGTTTTTTAATTTTGCATTGCTTTCTGTCTGCTGACATTAAACCTGTGCCTGGGGTATCCCAAAATTGCAACGAGCACCCCGTCTGTTATACTAAATAAGCATGCTTCAGCCTGAGCTGTACTAAGTTATTTAATTTTGCATTGCTTCCTGTCTGCTGACATTAAACCTGTGCCTGGGGTATCCCAAAATTGCACCTAGCACCCCATCTGTTATACAAAATAAGCGTGCTTCAGCCTGAGCTGTACTAAGTTATTTAATTTTGCATTGCTTTCTGCCTGCTGACATTAAACCTGTGCCTGGGGTATCCCAAAATTGCACCGAGCACCCCGTCTGTTATACAAAATAAGCGTGCTTCAGCCTGAGCTGTACTAAGTTATTTCATTTTGCATTGCTTTCTGTCTGCTGACATTAAACCTGTGCCTGGGGTATCCCAAAATTGCACCGAGCACCCCGTCTGTTATACTAAATAAGCATGTTTCAGCCTCAGCTGTACTAAGTTATTTAATTTTGCATTGGTTTCTGACCGCTGTCTTTATACCAGGGCCCAGGGTATCCCAAACTTGCAGCTAGCACCCGATCTGTTATACAAAATAAGCGTGTTTCAGCCTCAGCTGTACTAAGTTATTTAATTTTGCATTGGTTTCTGACTGCTGTCATTACACCAGGGCGCAGGGTATCCCAAACTTGCAGCTAGCATCCTATCTGTTATACAAAAGAAGCATGTTTCAGCCTCAGCTGTACTAAGTTATTTAATTTTGCATTGGTTTCTGACCGCTGTCTTTATACCAGGGCCCAGGGTATCCCAAACTTGCAGCTAGCACCCGATCTGTTATACAAAATAAGCGTGTTTCAGCCTCAGCTGTACTAAGTTATTTAATTTTGCATTGGTTTCTGACTGCTTTCAATAAACCAAGCCACAGGGCACCCCAAAGCTGCACCTTGCACCCTATCTGTTATACAACATAAGCGTTGATCAGCATCAGCTGCTTTATTAAGCGACTTCAGTTTGCACTTGTTTTTGACTGCTTTTAATAAACCAGGCCGCAGGGCACCCCAAAGCTGCACCTTGAACCCTATCTGTTATACAACATAAGCGTTGATCAGCATCAGCTGCTTTATTAAGCTACTTCAGTTTGCACTTGTTTTTGACTGCTTTTAATAAACCAGGCCGCAGGGCACCCCAAAGCTGCACCTTGAACCCTATCTGTTATATAACATAAGCGTTGATCAGCATCAGCTGCTTTATTAAGCTACTTCAGTTTGCACTTGTTTTTGACTGCTTTTAATAAACCAGGCCGCAGGGCACCCCAAAGCTGCACCTTGAACCCTATCTGTTATACAACATAAGCGTTGATCAGCATCAGCTGCTTTATTAAGCTACTTCAGTTTGCACTTGTTTTTGACTGCTTTTAATAAACCAGGCCGCAAGGCACCCCAAAGTTGCACCTTGAACCCTATCTGTTATACAACACAAGCGTTGATCACCATCAGCTGCTTTATTAAGCTACTTTAGTTTGCACTTGTTTTTGACTGCTTTTAATAAACCAGGCCACAGGGCACCCCAAAGCTGCACCTTGAACCCTATCTGTTATACAACATAAGCGTTGATAAGAATCAGCTGCTTTATTAAGCTACTTCAGTTTGCACTTGTTTTTGACTTCTTTCAATAAACCAGGCCGCAGGGCACCCCAAAGCTGCACCTTGCACCCTATCTGTTATACAACATAAGCGTTGATCAGCATCAGCTGCTTTATTAAGCTACTTCTGTTTGCACTTGTTTTTGACTGCTTTTAATAAACCAGGCCGCAGGGCACCCCAAAGCTGCACCTTGAACCCTATCTGTTATACAACATAAGCGTTGATCAGCATCAGCTGCTTTATTAAGCTACTTCAGTTTGCACTTGTTTTTGACTGCTTTTAATAAACCAGGCCGCAGGGCACCCCAAAGCTGCACCTTGCACCTGTCAGGAACCGCTTACCTGATCCCTGTTCCAGCGACGTCTCCAGGCGGCCAGCTGCAGCTGTCACTGTGCGGCGGCCGCGCCGAGCGGCGTCGGCTCGAGCAGCGTCGGCTCGAGCGGCGCCCAGCTCAGCCACGCCCCCCGCTTCCTCCTCCAGGAGACGTGCTCGCGCGCGGCCGCGAGCACGTGTCTGTTATGCCCTCCGGCGGCGCTGTGCGGCGCGCACCCGCCGGAGGATCAATTAAAGGGTTAATGAATCCTAGGGGATTGAGGGCTTTGCCCTCTTCTGCTCTGCAGCCAATTACCCTTGGAATCCTATCTGCTCCAATCAGTACACTGCTTCCCTCAGACCTGTTCCTATAAAGGCAATTCCCTCTCAGTTGTGAATTGCCTGTGATAGCGCTCAGAACCCTGTGTTACCTACTCCTGTGAAGTCTAGCCTGTTGCCGATTTGATTGTACGACCATTCTCGATCCTGAATCCTTGTTGCCGACCTCTGCCTGAATTGACGCCTCTCGATCCTGAATCCTTGTTGCCGACCTTTGCCTGAACTGACGCTTCTAGATCCTGATCCCCAGTTGCTGACCTCTGCCTGAACCCCGACTACGTCTTGCCTGACCCCTGGTGCCGCTACGATCTCTGCCTTCCTGTTATCGACCTATTGCCTGTCTCTGGACTTCCGTCACTCACGCTCTTGCTATTGGTTCTCCAGTCCTCCCACATATAAGCTTACATCCTTTGAGCCATTAAGTCCTGGGGGCAACCGATCCCGGGTAGGCGTATCTTGCGTCCCGGCAAGCGGGGGCTCCTACAGGTGAAGCTGGCTGTGGAGATTGGGGGTTGTGAGCTTATTAAGAGGGCTGGAGTTACCCCGAGCGTGACATTATCACAGGCCAAAAAATGGATGACCTGGTACAGCAGGTGCAAGCTATGGCCACAGCGATCAACCAACTCGCTCAAAGAGTGGCCACTCAGGAATCTCGTCAAGTGCCAACTTCCGCTGTACCACCTCATTTCTCCGAACCTAAGATTCCACTGCCTGAGAAATTTTTTGGAGAACGAGCAAAATTTTCCAATTTCCAGAATGCCTGCGAACTATATTTTAAGTTAAGACCTATCTCCTCTGGCACAGAGGTCCAACGAGTAGGCCTAGTCATTTCCTTGCTTCAAGGAGACCCACAGTCCTGGGCCTTTAGTTTGCCGTCCCATGACATTGCTCTACAATCAGTGACTGCCTTCTTCAATGCTATGGGCGTTTTATACGCCGATCCAGATATACAGTCTACCGCAGAGAATAGGCTTCGGGCCTTAAAACAAGGACGGAATTCGGCTGAAGACTACTGTGCTGAATTCCGCCGCTGGGCTATCGAAGCTAGGTGGAACGATCTAGCTTTGTGTAGTCAGTTCAGGGTGGGACTGTCGGATAGCATCAAGGATGCCTTAGTCAATTTTCCCCCGCCAGCGGACCTAGATCAATTAATGCAGGTCTCCATTAAAATAGACCGACGTCTTAGAGAAAGGGCCAGGGAGAGAGTCGGGGCTCCCACGTCCTTTAGACCAGTCCAGAGTCATAGATCCCCGGTTCCCCGTGGAGAAAATACCTCATCATCCTCCCAGGAAGAACCTATGCAATTAGGGAGAACCCGCTTATCCCAAGAGGAGAAACAGCGTAGGCGATCCGAGGGGTTATGCCTGTATTGCGGGAATTCTGGTCATTTTGCAGGGTCCTGTCCCAACAAGGGGAAACCGGCGGAAAACTTCCGCACCCAGACCAGGTAGAGAGTACTGATCTGGGTGAGTCAGTTTGTAACTCTCGCCAGAATAAGATGCTTGTACCTATTGATTTGTTTTGGGGGTCCTCTAAGCAGACAGTTTCCGCCTTCATAGACAGTGGTGCGGCTGGAAACTTTTTGGACAGGAGCATGATCTCCACCTTAGGGATCCCTGTAGTTCCTCTTGAAAGATCCCTACAAGTTTTAGCTATCAATGGAAAGGCAATCCAGGGAGGTCCTATAAATACCAAGACCCCACCTCTCAGACTAATTGTCGGCTCTTCTCACTCTGAATTCTTAGAATTCTTTATTTTTGATTGTCCGGAAACTCCGGTGGTTTTGGGATACCCCTGGTTGCAACTCCATAACCCGGTGTTAGATTGGCGGGCTGGGGAGTTGGTCAAGTGGAGTGACCACTGTAAAGGTCACTGTTTTAATACAGGCCTCAGAAGCGTTCAAGTCTTACCACAGGAATTACCTCAGCCATACGCTGATTGGATCGATGTATTCTCTGAACGCTCTGCTGATACTCTTCCTCCACATCGGTCCTATGACTGCCCCATTGACTTGCTGCCTGGCACAATTCCCCCGAGGGGAAAGATTTATAACCTTACCCTGCCCGAGGAGCAAGCAATGAGGGAGTATATTACCGAAAATCTTAGGAAAGGATTTATCCGTCCCTCTACCTCGCCTGCTGGGGCCGGGTTCTTTTTTGTAGAGAAAAAAGATGGTGGCTTGAGACCGTGCATAGATTATCGAGCCTTGAATAAGATCACTGTAAAAAACCGATACCCCTTACCCTTGATTGGGGATCTGTTCAATCAAGTCACAGGAGCTCGAATTTTCTCCAAATTGGATTTGAGAGGGGCTTACAATCTGATTCGCATCCGACAGGGGGACGAGTGGAAAACTGCATTTAATGTGAAGGATGGGCACTATGAGTACCTGGTCATGCCCTTCGGTCTTTGTAATGCGCCAGCTGTTTTCCAAGATTTTGTTAATGATATATTCAGGGAATATCTCGGTAGATTTGTAGTCATCTACTTGGATGATATTCTCATTTTTTCTAATTCTTTACCGGAGCACAGACACCATGTTAAGTTGGTGCTACAAAAATTAAGAGAGAACAACTTATTTGCTAAACTGTCTAAGTGTGTGTTTGAAGTCACTACAGTTCCCTTCCTAGGGTATGTTATTACCAACCAGGGTTTGGAGATGGACGCGGGGAAGGTTTCAGCAGTTCAGGATTGGGTCCAACCCAAAACTTTAAAGGAATTGCAACGTTTTCTAGGTTTTGCAAATTTTTATCGGCGTTTCATAAAAGGCTTTTCCCATGTTGTTGCACCCCTTACCAACCTTACCCGCAAGGGGGCTTTTACTGCTAACTGGTCCCCCTCTGCCTGTGAGGCCTTTCTAACCTTGAAACGGGCCTTTACTTCGGCACCTGTCTTAGTGCATCCAGATATTCATAAAGCTTTTATTATTGAAGTGGATGCTTCTGAGCTGGGAGTGGGTGCAGTTTTGTCACAGTATTCTGGTAACCCTGAGCGTCTCCATCCATGCGCTTATTTTTCGCGTAAATTCAGTACCGCGGAACAAAATTATGATGTTGGCAATAGGGAACTATTAGCTATTAAACTGGCATTTGATGAATGGCGACACTGGTTGGAGGGTTCATTACATCCTATAACTGTGTATACTGATCATAAAAATCTCGAATACATAGGTTCTGCCAAGAGGCTGAACTCTCGTCAGGCACGTTGGGCATTATTCTTCTCGCGTTTCAATTTTATTATTACTTTCAAACCGGGTGTAAAAAATACTAAAGCTGATGCTCTATCTCGCATGTTCGGTGAATGTAAGGATCGGGGTGATTCTGGTGAACCAATTTTACCCACAGGTTGTGTGGTGGGGGCGTTACTTCCTGATCTCTCCAATACCTTGGCGCCGTTTCAAGATGAATCTCCTAGTGATGTACCCTTGGGGTGCCAGTTTGTTCCGCCGCACCTGCGTTCGGATGTAATTCGCGAATTTCACGATGCCAAAACTGCTGGTCATTTGGGTAACCGTAAGACGTTTATGCTTGCCCGTCGTCATGTATGGTGGCCTACCATGAGACGCGATATCACTGCCTTTATCGACGCTTGTGCTATTTGTGCTCGAAGTAAAGGAGTTCACAAGGCTCCTAGTGGCAGTTTGGTTCCTCTTGAAATTCCTGCTGAGCCATGGACCCATATTTCTATGGATTTTATTGTAGATTTGCCTCTCTCACATGGTAATACTGTCATTTGGGTGGTCGTAGATCGTTTCAGTAAGATGGCACATTTCGTTCCTTTGGCCAAACTTCCTTCTGCACCTGAGCTTTCGCGGCTGTTTACTTCGCATATTTTTCGTATTCATGGTATTCCGTCCAATATAGTCTCTGATCGGGGTGTTCAATTTACTTCCCGTTTTTGGAAACACTTCTGTTCGCGGTTGGGAATACAGATCTCTCTTTCTTCTGCCTACCATCCCCAGACTAATGGGCAGACTGAAAGAACTAATCAAACTTTGGAACAATACTTAAGGTGTTATGTTTCTGATGCCCAAGAACAATGGGCGGAATTTATTGATTTCGCCGAGTTTGCTTACAATAACGCGCCTAGTGAGAGTACTAAGGTATCTCCTTTTTATTGTAACTTAGGGAAAAATCCTAGAGCTTCTTCCCTTTCAGGGTCACCTTCCAATCTGCCGGCGTTGGAGGAGTGGCTTCAAGAACGGAAGAATATCTGGACACACGTTCAGGAGATTCTTAAGACCACTGGTTTGAGGTATAAGAAATTTGCCGACCGCCGCAGATCACAGGAACCTACTCTTCGAGTAGGCGATCTAGTTTGGGTCTCCACTAAAAATATTGCGCTCCGTCAGCCATCTAGCAAATTAGGTCCAAAATTTATTGGTCCTTTTCCAATCGTCAAGAAGTTGAATAATGTGTCTTTTAAAGTTCAACTCCCGCCAACTATGAAAATACCTAATTCCTTTCACGTTTCACTGTTAAAACCGGCGAAGAATGTTCCTCTTGCTGGTCCTGCACCAATTCTTCTTAATAATGAGCCCGAGTATGAAGTGAATAAGATCTTGGATTCACGTAAAGTGCGTAATTCTTTACAGTATTTGGTGGATTGGGTTGGCTATGGTCCGGAGGAAAGATGCTGGGTGGCAGCGAGGAATGTTCATGCCAAGGCTCTTGTAAGAAGGTTCCATCGTGACAATCCAGGGAAACCGGGTGAGGGTCCGGAGGCCCCTCGTGAAGGGGGGGGTAGTGTCAGGAACCGCTTACCTGATCCCTGTTCCAGCGACGTCTCCAGGCGGCCAGCTGCAGCTGTCACTGTGCGGCGGCCGCGCCGAGCGGCGTCGGCTCGAGCAGCGTCGGCTCGAGCGGCGCCCAGCTCAGCCACGCCCCCCGCTTCCTCCTCCAGGAGACGTGCTCGCGCGCGGCCGCGAGCACGTGTCTGTTATGCCCTCCGGCGGCGCTGTGCGGCGCGCACCCGCCGGAGGATCAATTAAAGGGTTAATGAATCCTAGGGGATTGAGGGCTTCGCCCTCTTCTGCTCTGCAGCCAATTACCCTTGGAATCCTATCTGCTCCAATCAGTACACTGCTTCCCTCAGACCTGTTCCTATAAAGGCAATTCCCTCTCAGTTGTGAATTGCCTGTGATAGCGCTCAGAACCCTGTGTTACCTACTCCTGTGAAGTCTAGCCTGTTGCCGATTTGATTGTACGACCATTCTCGATCCTGAATCCTTGTTGCCGACCTCTGCCTGAATTGACGCCTCTCGATCCTGAATCCTTGTTGCCGACCTTTGCCTGAACTGACGCTTCTAGATCCTGATCCCCAGTTGCTGACCTCTGCCTGAACCCCGACTACGTCTTGCCTGACCCCTGGTGCCGCTACGATCTCTGCCTTCCTGTTATCGACCTATTGCCTGTCTCTGGACTTCCGTCACTCACGCTCTTGCTATTGGTTCTCCAGTCCTCCCACATATAAGCTTACATCCTTTGAGCCATTAAGTCCTGGGGGCAACCGATCCCGGGTAGGCGTATCTTGCGTCCCGGCAAGCGGGGGCTCCTACAGGTGAAGCTGGCTGTGGAGATTGGGGGTTGTGAGCTTATTAAGAGGGCTGGAGTTACCCCGAGCGTGACAGCACCCTATCTGTTATACAACATAAGCATTGATCAGCATCAGCTGCTTTATTAAGGTACTTCAGTTTGCACTTGTTTTTGACTTCTTTCAATAAACCAGGCCGCAGGGCACCCCAAAGCTGCACCTTGAACCCTATCTGTTATACAACATAAGCGTTGATCAGCATCAGCTGCTTTATTAAGCTACTTCAGTTTGCACTTGTTTTTGACTTCTTTCAATAAACCAGGCCGCAGGGCACCCCAAAGCTGCACCTTGAACCCTATCTGTTATACAACATAAGCGTTGATCAGCATCAGCTGCTTTATTAAGCTACTTCAGTTTGCACTTGTTTTTGACTGCTTTTAATAAACCAGGCCGCAGGGCACCCCAAAGCTGCACCTTGCACCCTATCTGTTATACAACATAAGCATTGATCAGCATCAGCTGCTTTATTAAGGTACTTCAGTTTGCACTTGTTTTTGACTTCTTTCAATAAACCAGGCCGCAGGGCACCCCAAAGCTGCACCTTGAACCCTATCTGTTATACAACATAAGCGTTGATCAGCATCAGCTGCTTTATTAAGCTACTTCAGTTTGCACTTGTTTTTGACTTCTTTCAATAAACCAGGCCGCAGGGCACCCCAAAGCTGCACCTTGCACCCTATCTGTTATACAACATAAGCGTTGATCAGCATCAGCTGCTTTATTAAGCTACTTCAGTTTGCACTTGTTTTTGACTGCTTTTAATAAACCAGGCCGCAGGGCACCCCAAAGCTGCACCTTGAACCCTATCTGTTATACAACATAAGCGTTGATCAGCATCAGCTGCTTTATTAAGCTACTTCAGTTTGCACTTGTTTTTGACTTCTTTCAATAAACCAGGCCGCAGGGCACCCCAAAGCTGCACCTTGAACCCTATCTGTTATACAACATAAGCGTTGATCAGCATCAGCTGCTTTATTAAGCTACTTCAGTTTGCACTTCCTTTTTGACTGCTTTCAATTAACCAGGCCGCAGGGCACCCCAAAGCTGCACCTTGCACCCTATCTGTTTATACTAAATAAGCAAATACATAAAAATGTCAGGCAGACAAGTGCCAGGATGTTCAAAGAGGAGTGGCAGAGGCCAAGATTCAGCAGGCAGAGGTCGCAGCAGACTAGGGGCGAGTGGCAGCAGGAGTCACGGTGAGAGACCTGATCTGCCAGTATCTGCTAGCGGTCGTGTCTCCACCAGTAACGCATCTGCTGTGGTAGATTGGTTAACCCGCTCATCAACATCATCACAAGTTACGTCTGAGACCCCCAGTCTAGGGTCGGTAGGTTCCTCTGACACAACCCTTAGTTGGCATGCCCCGAGAGCAGTCCCTGTCCTCCCATTGCCTCTGTCCTACGCTGTTCCCTCCCCCAGCGACGTATCCTATGCTTTGGGTTCAGCTCCACTCTTTAGTGAGGAGGACGATCAGATAGAGGACAGTCAGCAGCTACTGCCCAGCCATGAAATGGAGGTGGCTTCTTTAGCTCAGCAGACAAATAGTGATGTGGACAGTGTTGTGGGTGTTGCGAGATTTCCAGCTTCTGTGCCAGACACTGTTGAGGAAACCAAGAACATCAGTGACGTACAGCCACAACTCGGTGATGATGATGATGATGATGAGGCCGATCGCACTTGGGAGCCGGGTGATGAAGGGGCTTCATCGTCATCATCAGGAGAAGAGGGGCGCAGGTTGCCCCGGAGTTAGCAGCTCAGGCAGCAAGGTGTTAGCAGCATGGTTGGCAGTCAGCATGGGGGCACAATTGTAAAGCCTGGAGCCAAACGGGGCCGGGGTAGAGCACCTGCTGCGCGGCAGGCTACCTTATTGGGAGGTAGTGGGGCAGGGGTTCCTGGAGTTGGCGACAATAGCAGCGAATCAGTGAGGCCTGTTGGTGGGAAAAGTAGCTACTCGGCAGTGTGGCAGTTTTTCCTGAAGCATCCGCAGGAGGGTAACATGTCCACATGCAAGATATGTAGGCAGAAGGTAAAGCGTGGCCAGGGCCCAAATGTTGGCACCACGGCCCTGCGTCAACATATGATGCGTCACCATAAAGCGGCCTGGGAGAACCGAGGCTCCCAAGGGGTGGTACAGTCTGCTTCCTCACCAAGTGGCACGCCGCTCCCAATTTCTGCCAGCCAAGGCTCCAGCACCTCAGCCGAAGGCAGCTGTGCGTCATACCCATCTTCTGTCGCTCCTGCTCCTCCTCCTCCTCCTCCAAGTCATGCATCCCGCCAGCAATCCATCAGCAAAGCCATGTCCAAGAGACAGCAGTATGCGCCCACTAATCCTACGGCGCAGAAGCTGAATGTGCTCCTGTCCAAGTTGCTGGTGCTGCAGTCGCTCCCTTTTCAGGTGGTGGACTCAGCACCTTTCAGAGAACTGATGGCTTGTGCCAAGCCGAGGTGGAGAGTCCCAAGCCGTCATTTCTTTGCCAAGAAGGCAGTACCAGCGCTGCACACTTTTGTTGAACAGAAGGTGGGCCAGTCCTTGAGCCTGTCGGTGTGTAGCAAAGTGCATGGCAGCGCCGACGTCTGGAGCTGTAACTACGGTCAGGGACAGTACATGTCATTTACGGCCCACTGGGTGAATGTGGTCCCTTTGCAGCAGCAACTTGGACAGGTCACGCCGCTTCGGCCTCGGCATTCCCTGCCCGTTGGGCCTGTGACACCGTGCGACTCGGCCTCCTCATCCTCCGCCATCTCCTCACCCTCCACTGTAGGCTCAAGTCTCAGTGCCCCTCCAGTCTACCATGTGTGCAGGGCACGGAGGTGTCACGCAGTGCTTCACATGGTTTGTCTTGGCGAACGGAGTCACACAGGGGAGGAACTGCTTAAATTTATTCATCAGGAAATCCAAACATGGCTTCCTGCAAGAAAACTTAAAATGGGAATCATGGTTACCGACAATGGGAAGAACATTTTGTCTGTGCTGCGCCAAGGAAGGCTGACCCATGCCCCCTGCATGGCTCACGTCTTCAATCTGGTTGTCAAGTGGTTTCTGAAGTGTTCCTCCCATATGCAAGACATCCTAACAACTTCAAGGAAACTTTGCATGCACTTCAGCCACTTATACACCGTCAAACACACCCTTCTTGAGCTACAGCGTCAGAATGGTATCCCCCAACATAGTCTGACTTGCGATGTTTCCACCCGTTGGAATTCTACCCTTCACATGTTGGACCGATTATATGAACAGAGTGTCAGGTCCCGGAGACACCCACCTTCCAATAAACCAGCAACCCACAATCTCCGCTGCTTTCTTCACCTATAGTAAGCCCCCGTTTGCCGGGACGCTAGACACGCCTCACCGGACACGGTTGCCCCCAGGTCTTATTAGCACAAAGGATGCTGATTTATGCAGGGGAAGGCAGATGAATCCAAGGACTAGACTGAGCAGCGATAAACGGACAGGGGTCATACACGGGTGGTCAATCCGAGGAGGCACGGTACAGAAGGGTTAGACAGAAGAATGGTCAGGGGCAAGCCAAGGGTCACAACGGGAGGTCAGAAGTTCGCGGTACAAAGGAGCAGGCAGAATCGTAGTCAAGGGGCAAGCAAGGTCGGTCCAGGCGGCAATCAGGGATGGTCAAAACAAGGCAAAATCACAAGGAGAAGAGCTATCCAAATCACACCCAGTAGCACGCTATAACGGGCAACGATCAACTGCAGGGTATACACCTATATAGGATGAGGGCTGACTGGATTGGCTGAAGGGAGGAGTGCAAGGATTGGAGTAACTGGGATCTCTGGGCTGATAGCCCAGTTTGAATAGGGAGGCGGACTGTGTGATAGGGCACAAGCTTTTGAATAGTAAGGGCTCATTGACCCAACTACATGTAGGGAGGCGGACTGTGTTTGGGCACATGCCTTTACTGACCAGGGCTCATTGGCCCAATACAATCACCAGGGCATAGAACGAGGTTAGGCGCGTGCACGCGCGCGTGTGAGGACGCGCGCCGGGAGCGCACCGCACAGAGAGCGGCGCGGCCGCTCCCGACGCTGCAGGGCCGGAAGCCGCCCGAGCGGCTGCTCGTGACAGCCGAGCGGCGGGCGGGCAGGAGCGACGCCGACCCGCCGCCGGCTGCAACAGACGTGCAGCCCGCCGAGAGGAGTCGGCGGGGGAACGAAGGTCAGGTAAGGAGGTGGCCGTGACACAGAGAAAAGCCATCACGGATTTCCTGATGATCCAAGCGGATAGGGGGACTCCCCTGTGTAACTTCAATGTCAACCAGTGGCAGCTCATACGTGACACCTGCCATTTGCTCAGGCCCTTTGAGGAAGCCACTTTATTTGTCAGTCGGCAGGATTACGGGATGAGCGACGTGATTCCACTGCTTCATGTACTACAGAACATGTTGGAAACCATGGCTGGTCAGGGCACTGGAGACATGGCGTCTACATCTTACGGCCACATGAACCCCGTTGGAGCTGAACTGGAGGAGGAGGAGGAGGAAGAGGAGGAGGAGGGTCACAGTGAAGCACAGTTTAGGCTTGGCGAAATGGCTGGTTTATCTAGTCAGCGGACAGGAGAGGAGGAGCAGGAGCAGCCAGAGGAGCTAGAGGGTTTTGAGGAAGGCGAGACAGAGGACCCGGACACACCGTGGCAGTATGCAGTGGAGATGGAGACAGGTAGTCCATCCGAGTCACTTGCGCAAATGGCAGGAAGCATGCTCACGTGCTTGCGTAGTGACCCCAGAATTGTTTCCATTTGCCGGCGGGATGACTTCTGGCTGTCCACCTTATTGGACCCTCGCTTCCGGCACAAAATGGGGGCATTTTTTAAACCCGCCGAGAGGGAGGACAAACTGAACTACTACAAAGACATTCTACGTAGGCAGTTGGCCGATGCCTATCTGCGCCATGGTCCATACTCTCGCAGGTCTGACTCGAGGGGACCTAAGCGCTCACCTTCCACTGCCATGGCTGCTGGGGGGGTTGGCAGGAGCAGCAGCAGCAGCTCCATCAGCAGCAGCCTCAGTCTTCAGTCGCTAATGAGTAGCTTTCTACACCCGCATAGTGAGGCTACTCATGAGCAGCAGGAAGACCTGGAGCAGGACCTGAACCAGCAGGTCATGTCATACTTTGACATGACCATGCCAACACACCTTGAGGATCCGCTGGACTTCTGGGCAGCCAAACTTGATTTGTGGCCGCAACTAGCAGAGTTTGCCCTGGAAAAGCTGTCCTGCCCGGCAAGTAGCGTGCCATCTGAGCGGGTGTTTAGTGCGGCGGGCATAGTTACGGCGAGAAGAACTCGTCTGTCAACTAAAAATGTGGAGAGACTCACCTTTGTCAAAATGAATCAGGGATGGATCAGCCAGGATTTCCACCCACCAATGCCTGATGCATGCGACTAGATTCAGCATGGTGCCACGTTTTACACTTTCCAAATGGTGCAAAACATATTTATGTCTTTAGGCCAATTTTTGGGCTCCTGCTGATGCCAACTTCAGGGTGTGCCTTTCAGCCAATGTTGGGCTGCTGCTGCTGCTGCTTGCAACTCCAGGGTGTGATTCATCCAATTTTTGGGCTCCTGCTGCCAACTCCAGTGTCTCTTTCAGCCAATGTTTGGGCTCCTGCTGCTGCTTGCAACTCCAGGGTGTGATTCATCCAATTTTTGGGCTCCTGCTGCCAACTCCAGTGTCTCTTTAAAGCAATGTTTGGGCTCCTGCTGCTTGCAACTCCAGGGTGTGATTCATCCAATTTTTGGGCTCCTGCTGCCAACTCCAGTGTCTCTTTCAGCCAATGTTTGGGCTCCTGCTGCTGCTTGCAACTCCAGGGTGTGATTCATCCAATTTTTGGGCTCCTGCTGCCAACTCCAGTGTCTCTTTCAGCCAATGTTTTGGCTCCTGCTGCTGCTGCTTGCAACTCCAGGGTGTGATTCATCCAATTTTTGGGCTCCTGCTGCCAACTCCAGTGTGTCTTTCAAGCTATGTTTGGGCTGCTGCTGCAGCTGCTTGCAACTCCAGGGAGTGATTCATCCAATTTTTGGGCTCCTGCTGCCAACTCCAGTGTGTCTTTCAAGCTATATTTGGGCTGCTGCTGCTTGCAACTCCAGGGTGCGATTCATCCAATTTTTGGGCTCCTGCTGCCAACTCCAGTGTCTCTTTCAGCCAATGTTTGGGCTCCTGCTGCTGCTTGCAACTCCAGGGTGTGATTCATCCAATTTTTGGGCTCCTGCTGCCAACTCCAGTGTCTCTTTCAAGCTATGTTTGGGCTGCTGCTGCTGCTGCTGCTGCTTGCAACTCCAGGGTGTGATTCATCCAATTTTTGGTCTCCTGAAGCCAACTCCAGTGTCTCTTTCAGCCAATGTTGGGCTCCTGCTGCTGCTTGCAACTCCAGGGTGTGATTCATCCAATTTTTGGGCTCCTGCTGCCAACTCCAGTGTCTATTTAAAGCAATGTTTGGGCTGCTGCTGCTTGCAACTCCAGGGTGTGATTCATCCAATTTTTGGGCTCCTGCTGCCAACTCCAGTGTGTCTTTCAAGCTATGTTTGGGCTGCTGCTGCAGCTGCTTGCAACTCCAGGGAGTGATTCATCCAATTTTTGGGCTCCTGCTGCCAACTCCAGTGTGTCTTTCAAGCTATATTTGGGCTGCTGCTGCTTGCAACTCCAGGGTGTGATTCATCCAATTTTTGGGCTCCTGCTGCTGCCAACACCAGTGTCTCTTTCAGCCAATGTTGGGCTCCTGCTGCTGCTTGAAACTCCAGGGTGTGATTCATCCAATTTTTGGGCTCCTGCTGCCAACTCCAGTGTCTCTTTCAGCCAATGTTTGGGCTCCTGCTGCTGCTTGCAACTCCAGGGTGTGATTCATCCAATTTTTCGGCTCCTGCTGCCAACTCCAGTGTCTCTTTCAAGCTATGTTTGGGCTGCTGCTGCTGCTGCTTGCAACTCCAGGGTGTGATTCATCCAATTTTTGGTCTCCTGAAGCCAACTCCAGTGTCTCTTTCAGCCAATTTTGGGCTGCTGCTTTCAACTCCAGGGTGTGATTCATCCAATTTTTGGGCTCCTGCTGCCAACTCCAGTGTCTCTTTCAAGCTATGTTTGGGCTGCTGCTGCCTGCAACTCCAGGGTGTGATTCATCCAATTTTTGGGCTCCTGCTGCCAACTCCAGTGTCTCTTTAAAGTAATGTTTGGGCTCCTGCTGCTGCTGCTGCTTGCCACTCCAGGGTGTCATTCAGCCAATTTTTGGGCTCCTGCTGCTCCTGCTGCCAACTCCAATGTCTCTTTGAGCCAAATCCAACTCCAGTGTCTCTTTCAGCCAATGTTTGGGCTCCTGCTGCTGTTTGCAACTCCAGGGTGTCATTCAGCCAATTTTTGGGCTCCTGCTGCTCCTGCTGCCAACTCCAATGTCTCTTTGAGCCAAATCCAATGTTTGGGCTCCTGCTGCTGCCAGCTCCAGGGTGTGTTTTTCAGGCAATATAGGGGACCCTCATAGTGATGGCACCTCAACTCTCTGTAAATGTGCCAAACTTGATTTGTGGCCGCAACTAGCAGAGTTTGCCCTGGAAAAGCTGTCCTGCCCGGCAAGTAGCGCGCCATCTGAGCGGGTGTTTAGTGCGGCGGGGGCCATAGTTACGGTGAGGAGAACTCGTTTGTCAACTAAAAATGTGGAGAGACTCACCTTTGTCAAAATGAATCAGGGATGGATCAGCCAGAATTTCCACCCACCAATGCCTGATGCATGCGACTAGATTCAGCATGGTGCCACGTTTTACACTTTCCAAATGGTGCAAAACATATTTATGTCTTTAGGCCAATTTTTGGGCTCCTGCTGATGCCAACTTCAGGGTGTGCCTTCCAACCAATTGTTGGCATCCTGCTGATGCCAACTTCAGGGTGTGCCTTTCAGCCAATGTTGGGCTGCTGCTGCTGCTGCTTGCAACTCCAGGGTGTGATTCATCCAATTTTTGGGCTCCTGCTGCCAACTCCAGTGTCTCTTTCAGCCAATGTTTGGGCTCCTGCTGCTGCTTGCAACTCCAGGGTGTGATTCATCCAATTTTTGGGCTCCTGCTGCCAACTCCAGTGTCTCTTTAAAGCAATGTTTGGGCTGCTGCTGCTGCTTGCAACTCCAGGGTGTGATTCATCCAATTTTTGGGCTCCTGCTGCCAACTCCAGTGTCTCTTTCAGCCAATGTTTGGGCTCAGGCTGCTGCTGCTTGCAACTCCAGGGTGTGATTCATCCAATTTTTGGGCTCCTGCTGCCAACTCCAGTGTCTCTTTCAGCCAATGTTTGGGCTCCTGCTGCTGCTTGCAACTCCAGGGTGTGATTCATCCAATTTTTGGGCTCCTGCTGCCAACTCCAGTGTCTCTTTCAGCCAATGTTTTGGCTCCTGCTGCTGCTGCTTGCAACTCCAGGGTGTGATTCATCCAATTTTTGGGCTCCTGCTGCCAACTCCAGTGTGTCTTTCAACCTATGTTTGGGCTGCTGCTGCAGCTGCTTGCAACTCCAGGGAGTGATTCATCCAATTTTTGGGCTCCTGAAGCCAACTCCAGTGTGTCTTTCAAGCTATGTTTGGGCTCCTGCTGCTTGCAACTCCAGGGTGTGATTCATCCAATATTTGGGCTCCTGAAGCCAACTCCAGTGTGTCTTTCAAGCTATGTTTGGGCTGCTGCTGCTTGCAACTCCAGGGTGTGATTCATCCAATTTTTGGGCCCCTGCTGCCAACTCCAGTGTCTCTTTCAGCCAATGTTTTGGCTCCTGCTGCTGCTTGCCACTCCAGGGTGTGATTCATCCAATTTTTGGGCTCCTGAAGCCAACTCCAGTGTCTCTTTCAAGCTATGTTTGGGCTGCTGCTGCTGCTGCTTGCAACTCCAGGGTGTGATTCATCCAATTTTTGGGCTCCTGAAGCCAACTCCAGTGTCTCTTTCAGCCAATGTTGGGCTCCTGCTACTGCTGCTTGCAACTCCAGGGTGTGATTCATCCAATTTTTGGGCTCCTGCTGCCAACTCCAGTGTCTCTTTCAAGCTATGTTTGGGCTGCTGCTGCTTGCAACTCCAGGGTGTGATTCATCCAATTTTTGGGCTCCTGCTGCCAACTCCAGTGTCTCTTTCAAGCTATGTTTGGGCTGCTGCTGCTGCTTGCAACTCCAGGGTGTGATTCATCCAATTTGTGGGCTCCTGCTGCCAACTCCATTGTCTCTTTCAAGCTATGTTTGGGCTCCTGCTGCTCCTGCTGCCAACTCCAATGTCTCTTTGAGCCAAATCCAATGTTTGGGCTCCTGCTGCTGCCAGCTCCAGGGTGTGTTTTTCAGGCATTATAGGGGACCCTCATAGTGATGCCACCTCAACTATCTGTAAATGTGCCGCTCTGCGATTCTAATAGCGATGCCTCTGATCTGCATGTCCTAATTATTTACAGTATTATTTCAGTAACCCAGCACGCATCCTATGCGTGTTACAGCAAGGCAGAATGGTTTACAACCCTATTGAGGCTCTAGGAAGCTCAGAAATAGCCATTTTTAATAGCGATTCGTCGCGAATAAATTCGGGTCCAACCGTTTTTTGTCGGAAAATTCAGCGAATCAGTCGAATCGAATTTTTCAAAAGTTCGCTCATCTCTACTTTTAGTGATAACACAAAAAACTGCGAAAAAGTCTCTGTCCTAAATTTCCCAAAGAAAATCACCTGCACATGTGATGGCACATTTTTACTGTTTAGATACAGTATTTTTCCAGTGATGTAAAGATATATTTTTAATGTTTAGAAATAACAGCACCCTATTGGCTATGCTACAAAATCACCATTATTCTTAGTATACAGTACGCCCTGCTCCAGAAAGAATACTTACACGTGGGTATTACTCCGCCAGATGGCACTGGACTGCAAAGACATCGAAAATAGACTCCTCCCGGCCCCTCAAATATCCAGGGACCTCCCACAAATCCCCAGATTTTCTCTGCAGTCTGGCTGCTAAGGACGAGAAATGGCTCTCTACTCGCAGGTGAGCGGGGCTATTAGCCTGCGGCCCTGCAGGACAATTCCCACCCGTTCCATTAGTTATATGCCTCCCAGCCTTGGCTGCGCTGGTCGGGTGATGGTAGGCAGCACCGCTAGCAGGTGCTTAGGAGCGCTGCTCCACCGCAATCCCCCACCAAAGGGTAGGCGGTTAAGGCTTATGGTGAGCCTCTATGGGATGCCCCTCCCGCAATATTGCCCCTTGCCCCTGCCCATTGGTGGGCCCTATTTGAGTGGCCGGTGTCCCCCCCTCATTCTCCTGGTAGCCTTCGGGGGAAAAAAGGGGGGGGGTGTCGGTATGGATGCTTGCATTTACGTGTTTTAGACATTTATTTTTTATTCTTTGTCTTGTGCCAGGCGCCGCGCTGTCTCGCTTTGCTATTACTGTATTTAAATTTACCGCCGCACGCCTTTTCTGTCTCTATGCTCCGCGCTTGGCGGCGCACGCCTTTTCTGTCTCTATGCTCCGCGCTTGGCGGCGGCGTTACCTCAGGCGCCGGTGCGCCGTCATTGGCTGCTTGTCATGTGCTGGCTTCGCACTCTTTGGGGGGCGGGGCCCGCCTATGGCACGTTCCTCGTCATTGCTGTTACCGGCCCGCCCCTCGAGGTATACCGACGCCATCTTGTCTGCTTGGCTGGCTTATGTCTTTCAGGCGGGCGAATCCATTGGCCCTCTTAGTTTGCTAATTTTTATAGGCTTAGTTGTATTTAATCCCACTCCCTAGCGGGCTATTGGGGCATCCAGGGTTGCTTTATAGCGTTAATCCCTATCTCAAGATAAAGTGACTGGGGTTCCTTCGGGACAAGCCCGGCTGTGTGTAGCGTGTGGGCAGCCTCATGCTGATGCTGACAAGGCGCGGGTCTGTGTGCCCTGTGCTGAGCAGGTCCTTGCACTGCAATCTGGCCTTCCCGTGGCTGGGTCTGCACTTCGTATGACTTCACCTACCCCCCCAAGCTTAAATCTCACTCCTACTGAGTTGCATACAAGTGGGGATTCTCAGCCTGATGTGTCTTCTAGACTGGCTACTGTTGAGAAGTTGATTGTTAATACCTTGGCGCGTAAGGCCCCTGCAAAAAAGCGGCACTTAACGCCCAATGTCACTCTGTTTCCTATGGAAGCTGATGAGTTTTGGGATCTTTGTGGCTATACTCCTTCGGATGAAGGGGAGCTTTTCTCTGACACAGGGTCCTCTGATGAGTGGCCCAGGGGCCATGACGAGGCTGGCTCTGACCCCTGGACCCCGGATGACACTGACAGATTGCTGACCCAGATTTTTGAGGTTCTGTCCATTTCTCCCCCTGTTTCGGCTCCCAGGCAAAGGGGGGAACTCTTCCATACAGCTAAATCACGTTTGGAATTTCCCGAGAGCACATTTCAATAACCTTGTGCTCAAGGAATGGGAGCACCCCAGTAGACTTCCCAGGGTACCTAAAAGTTGGGATAGGAAGTATCCCTTTCCTGCTGATGTTGTAAAATGTTGGTCATCCCCTCCCGAGGTGGATGCCCCAGTCCTAGGGTTATCTAACACCTCTGTCATGCAGAGAGAAAAGGGCAAAAGAGATGAGAAAAAAAAAGATGGTTCAGTCAGGCCCATCCTGGACTTAAAGATCTTCAACAAATTTGTCAGGAGCAGGCGCTTTCGCATGGAAACTCTGCGCTCTGCCATCAGTTCCCTGCGCCCAGGGGATTTCATGACTTCTGTGGACATCAAGGATGCTTACCTTCATATTCCTGTATTTCCAGGTCATCAAAGGTTCCTCAGGTTCACTCTGGAGGATCAACACTACCAATTTGTGGCATTGCCATTCGGTCTCACCTCAGCTCCCAGGGTGTTCACCAAGGTGCTGGCCGACGACATTCTCATCACCTCCCAATCTCTACATCAGGCAGAAGTGGATACTCGGCTGGTGGTGTCCACCCTGGAGTCATTTGGATGGGTGATCAACCACCCCAAGTCTTCACTGTCCCCCTCCTTGGTGACTCCATTCCTAGGAATGAATCTGGATAAAGTTCAGGCAAGGATTTTCCATCCTCAACAGAAGGTGTATGGTCTGATTGCACAGGTCCAGTTCCTGCTAACTTGTCATCATCCCTCCATCAGGCAGGTAATGCAGCATCGAGGCGGTCCCTTATGCTCAGTTCCACATGAGACCTCTGTAACTCCCCCTATTGTCAGTATGGGACAAGGATCCCGCGTCCCTGGACCAGGTCCTTGTGCTTTCCCCCCTAGTCAGGCGGTCCCTCTCGTGGTGGCTGGACTCCAGGAACCTGTTGGGGGGCAGATCCTTTCTGGCCCCTGCTGGGAGACGGTCACCACGGATGCCAGTCTGACGGGTTGGGGGGGTTTCTGGAAGTCCCTGCAGTTCCAAGGGAGGTGGGGCCCTCAGGAGGCCCACACACCTATCAACATTCTGGCCCAGTTGACTACTCACCTTCGGGGCCTACCTGTTCAGGTGCGCTCGGACAACCAGACGGCAGTTGCCTACATCAATCATCAGGGAGGGACCCGGAGCAAGAGGGCCCTCCAGGAAGTGTCTCTGATCCTGACCTGGGCGGAGACCAGTGTTCCCTGCATATCAGCTGTGTACATCCCGAGGGTGGAAAACCTCCTGGCGGAGCAGGGGGACCTGTCGCCAGGGAGAATGGTCCCTATGCAGCAGGGTGTTCCAATCTCTGTGTCGCCGTTGGGGCCAACCGGATGTGGATCTGTTTGCGTCCCGTCACAATCACAAGCTACCGGCCTTTGTCTCCCTGTCCCAGGACCCTCTGGCCTTGACCACCGATGCTCTAGCAATGTCATGGCAGGACTTTCAGCTTCTGTATGTCTTTCCTCCTTTCCCCCTTCTGGACAGGGTTCTGCGCAAGATTGCTCTGGAAGGGGTGCCAGCAATTCTGGTGGCCCCCCAGGTGGTCAAGAAGAGTGTGGTTCGCAGACATGGTACATCTGGCAGTAGATCAGTACGCTCTGCCTCTGGTGCCAGATCTGTTCACCCAGGGCTCTCTACGCCATCCCAATTTACAAACTCTGGCTTTGACGGCCTGGCTGCTGAAACCTCCATCTTAATGGAGAAAGGGCTGTCTACTTCTGTTGTTGATACCATGATAAAGACTAGGAAGAAGTCTTCCTCTTCCATTTATTGCAGGGTTTGGCGTGCCTACATTGACTGGTGTGTCTAAGTGTCTTCCCTGTCGTGTGTTCTCTGTTCTCAGGATCCTGGAGTTCCTGCAGCATGGGTTGGAGATGGGGCTCCAACTCAGTACTCTGAAGGGTCAGGTTTCTGCCCTGGCTGTTTTCTTCCAGAAGTCCTTTGCTCGGCATCCTCTGATTAGGACTTTTTTCCAGGGGGTGACTCATGTGCGTCCCCCACGTAAGCCTATGGTGCCTGTTTGGGATTTGAACTTGGTCTTGTCAGCCTTGCAGGGTGCTCCCTTTGAACCTGTGCAGGATGCTGCCCTGCCCATTCTTACTCTCAAAGTTGTCATTTTGGTTGCTATCACCTCTGTTAGGCGTGTGTCTGAGTTGGCAGCACTTTCCATTCAGCCCCCCTACTATGAGAGACACCAGGACAAGGTGGTGTTCCGCTTCAAGCCAGACTTTCTGCCTAAGGTAGTGTGTGCTTTTCATTTGAATCAGGTCATTGTTCTCCCTTCATTGTGCCCTAATCCTAGTACTGCTAAGGAGAGGGTTTTGCACTCTTTGGATGTGGTTAGGTGTCTGAAGTACTATCTGGTGGCTACTGCACCTTTCAGAAAAACTGATGCTCTTTTTGTGCTCCCTTCTGGCCATAGGAAGGGGTTGGCTCCTGCCAAGTCTACTATCAGCAAATGGATGGAAGAATCCTCCCTTCTGCCTTACCGCTCATTCTACTCATGCTATTGGTGCTTCTTGGGCTTTTCAGCACCAGGCTTCTGTTGAACAAGTTTGCAAGGCCGCTACTTGGTCTTCTGTTCATACCTTTTCAAAGTTTTACAAGATTGATGTTAGGGCCTCAGCTGACGCTGCTTTTGGCCGAAAGGTTCTGCAGGCTGCAGTGGTTTAAACTGTCTGCTGTTAATTTAGGGATCCCACCTTACTTTATGGACACTGCTACTGGATGTCCCACGTGTAAGTATTCTTTCTGGAGCAGGACGTACTGTATACTAAGAATAATACAATTCTGTGTTTACTCACCTGTAGAATTGGTATTATGAGTATACAGTGCGTCCTGCTCCACCCCACCCTTCGTTTTGCATTATCTTGGATCCCTGTATGGTGATTGTTATCATTGTTATAGTTACCAGTTGGGTTGTTTTATTTCTCCCGGCTTCTCGTTAACTGCTTTTTAATGCTGGGGATTTGTGGGAGGTCCCTGGGTATTTGAGGGGCCGGGAGGAGCCTATTTTCGATGTCTCTGCAGTCCAGCGCCATCTGGCGGAGTAATACCCACGTGTAAGTATTATATCTGGAGCAGGACGTACTGTATACTCATAATACCAATTCTACAGGTGAGTAATCACAGAATTGTATTTTTTCTGGATAGCCTATAGGGTTCTGTTGTTTCCAAACTTAAGAACAAATACCCTTACCTTTTTGGAAAAATGATGCGCCCCGACAGGTACAGGTAATTTTGGTGGAGAAAAGGGAGAAAAAGTTGTTTTTCTCAATTTTTTGTGTCTAAACACTAGAAAGCTCACCGATAGAGCTAAGCGAACTGGCTCGTCAGAACCCAAGTTCATTCCGAATTTCCGAAAAAATTAGATTCTGCATGAAACCAAATTTTTGGGGGATCGTGTTGACAAATTCTTTCCTAAAATTCACTGGGCGGTGGGTAGAGAAAAAAACTCACCACCATTCTCATTCCAGCTCCACTTTTTGATCTAGTGTGCGCGGCGGAAGCCGGCTTGCACAGCTGAAAGTGCAGCTGGCTCCCCACTCCCCTCCCCTGCGGTTGCACTGTCAGCTGTGAAAGCCGGTTTCTGCTCTCCGCTGACAGTGTGGCTGGGCTCCTCCGCTCCCACCGTGCCGGCATCTAGGTAAGCTACACACAGCACGGTGGGAGTGGGGGAGGCCGGCTGCACTGTCAGCTGTAAAAGCCGGCTTCTGCCGCCTGCTGACAATGCAGATGGCCTCCTCCGCTCCCACCGTGCCGGCATCTAGGTAAGTTACACACAGCACGGTTGGAGTGGGGGAGGCCGGCTGCACTGTCAGATGTGAAAGCCGGCTTCTGCCGCCTGCTGACAATGCAGATGGCCTCCTCCGCTCCCACCGTGCCGGCATCTAGGTAAGTTTCACACAGCACGGTGGGAGCGGGGGAGGCCGGCTGCACTGTCAGCTGTGAAAGCCGGGATCCGCCGCCTGCTGTCAGTGCGGCCGGGCCTCCTCTGCCCCCACTATGCAGTGTGACATGCCGGCTTCCCCGTTGTTCTGGCAAGCAAACTTGCACCCGCAGCCGCTGGGCCAGAGCAATGGGAAGCCGGCATGTAGGTAAGTGTGTGCTACACATAGCAGGGTGGCAGCGGGGAAGACCGGCTGCACTGTCAGCTGTGTGGCTGGCGGCCCCCGCTCCCACCGAGCTGTGTGTTTTTCACATAGAGGTGAGCGATTATCAAAGGTTCGATCCGGGCGAATCCGAATTTCTTGGAGAAATTCGGCAAATCGCACAAATCAAATTTTTAGGAAGTTTGCTCATCTCTACTCACCAAGATGAAGGTTACAATCCACACCACAACGCACACTGCAAGCCACACTGGCTTCACCAAATATCTAGCATGACCCCCCCATGGGTATATGTGTGTGTGGGTGTGCTCGCATTAGTAAGTGTCATATATACTTTATAGCCTATTGACCTAGCTATGTGTGTTCAGAAATGATAAAGCTTTTAACTACCTTAAAAAAACAAACAATACAACAAAACAATAAAAACATATCTGTATATGAATACTAGGGATGAGCGAATCGATCCGGACGAACCCGGATTCGATCCGAATTTCAGGAAAAATTCGATTCGGATCGAATCCGAATTTCCCCGCGATTCGATCACTCGAAGTTTTCCTTTAACATCCATTCATTTACATTACAGGCATTCTAAGATGGCGGACGGGACATGTCTGGACATGTATCCCGCGCCAGTGCAAGCTGGGGCAGTCACATGCAGCCTATCAGCAGCCAGCAAGCCCGGTGACGTCACACAGCGGTATTTAACGGCGGCCATCTTGCTTTTCCTCATTTCTCTATTGCATTCGTGACAGACAGACAGAACGCTGTGTAGCTGAGGCAGTTAGACAGGCTGGAGACAGGGACAGACAGGGACAGGCTGGAGACAGGCAGGAGACAGGCAGGAGACAGACAGGAGACAGACAGAAAGCCAGGGAAAGGTAGGAAAAACGGAGCTGGCTGACAGGGAGATTTTTTTTTTTTCATCCAGCCTTTGTTAGCGTTTTCAGGCTGCTTATAGTAACTAACTGTGCATATATACTGAACTGATCTTAAGTCTGCTGTGAGGCATCCCATTCTGTGACTAAAGCAGCCTCTGTTTAAGACCATATAAGCATTTGCTCTTATCATATTTGAAATTAGGCCTGATAAAGACACTTTTGCTGGCCAAAGCACTACTGGACCCTGCCAGCTCGATTCCTGCCCGGGGCATCCCATTCTGTGACTACAGCAGCCTCTGTTTAAGACCATATAAGCATTTGCTCTTATCATATTTGAAATTAGCCTGATAAAGACACTTTTGCTGGCCAAAGCACTACTGGACCCTGCCAGCTCGATTCCTGCCCGGGGCATCCCATTCTGTGACTAAAGCAGCCTCTGTTTAAGACCATATAAGCATTTGCTCTTATCATATTTGAAATTAGCCTGATAAAGACACTTTTGCTGGCCAAAGCCCTACTGGACCCTGCCAGGTCGATTCCTGCCCAGGGCATCCCATTCTGTGACTAAAGCAGCCTCTGTTTAAGACCATATAAGCATTTGCTCTTATCATATTTGAAATTAGGCCTGATAAAGACACTTTTGCTGGCCAAAGCCCTACTGGACCCTGCCAGCTCGATTCCTGCCCGGGGCATCCCATTCTGTGACTACAGCAGCCTCTGTTTAAGACCATATAAGCATTTGCTCTTATCATATTTGAAATTAGCCTGATAAAGACACTTTTGCTGGCCAAAGCACTACTGGACCCTGCCAGCTCGATTCCTGCCCGGGGCATCCCATTCTGTGACTACAGCAGCCTCTGTTTAAGACCATATAAGCATTTGCTCTTATCATATTTGAAATTAGGCCTGATAAAGACACTTTTCCTGGCCAAAGCACTACTGGACCCTGCCAGCTCGATTCCTGCCCGGGGCATCCCATTCTGTGACTACAGCAGCCTCTGTTTAAGACCATATAAGCATTTGCTCTTATCATATTTGAAATTAGCCTGATAAAGACACTTTTGCTGGCCAAAGCACTACTGGACCCTGCCAGCTCGATTCCTGCCCGGGGCATCCCATTCTGTGACTAAAGCAGCCTCTGTTTAAGACCATATAAGCATTTGCTCTTATCATATTTGAAATTAGCCTGATAAAGACACTTTTGCTGGCCAAAGCCCTACTGGACCCTGCCAGGTCGATTCCTGCCCAGGGCATCCCATTCTGTGACTAAAGCAGCCTCTGTTTAAGACCATATAAGCATTTGCTCTTATCATATTTGAAATTAGGCCTGATAAAGACACTTTTGCTGGCCAAAGCCCTACTGGACCCTGCCAGCTCGATTCCTGCCCGGGGCATCCCATTCTGTGACTACAGCAGCCTCTGTTTAAGACCATATAAGCATTTGCTCTTATCATATTTGAAATTAGCCTGATAAAGACACTTTTGCTGGCCAAAGCACTACTGGACCCTGCCAGCTCGATTCCTGCCCGGGGCATCCCATTCTGTGACTAAAGCAGCCTCTGTTTAAGACCATATAAGCATTTGCTCTTATCATATTTGAAATTAGCCTGATAAAGACACTTTTGCTGGCCAAAGCCCTACTGGACCCTGCCAGGTCGATTCCTGCCCAGGGCATCCCATTCTGTGACTAAAGCAGCCTCTGTTTAAGACCATATAAGCATTTGCTCTTATCATATTTGAAATTAGGCCTGATAAAGACACTTTTGCTGGCCAAAGCCCTACTGGACCCTGCCAGCTCGATTCCTGCCCGGGGCATCCCATTCTGTGACTACAGCAGCCTCTGTTTAAGACCATATAAGCATTTGCTCTTATCATATTTGAAATTAGCCTGATAAAGACACTTTTGCTGGCCAAAGCACTACTGGACCCTGCCAGCTCGATTCCTGCCCGGGGCATCCCATTCTGTGACTAAAGCAGCCTCTGTTTAAGACCATATAAGCATTTGCTCTTATCATATTTGAAATTAGGCCTGATAAAGACACTTTTGCTGGCCAAAGCACTACTGGACCCTGCCAGCTCGATTCCTGCCCGGGGCATCCCATTCTGTGACTACAGCAGCCTCTGTTTAAGACCATATAAGCATTTGCTCTTATCATATTTGAAATTAGCCTGATAAAGACACTTTTGCTGGCCAAAGCACTACTGGACCCTGCCAGCTCGATTCCTGCCCGGGGCATCCCATTCTGTGACTAAAGCAGCCTCTGTTTAAGACCATATAAGCATTTGCTCTTATCATATTTGAAATTAGCCTGATAAAGACACTTTTGCTGGCCAAAGCACTACTGGACCCTGCCAGCTCGATTCCTGCCCGGGGCATCCCATTCTGTGACTACAGCAGCCTCTGTTTAAGACCATATAAGCATTTGCTCTTATCATATTTGAAATTAGCCTGATAAAGACACTTTTGCTGGCCAAAGCACTACTGGACCCTGCCAGCTCGATTCCTGCCCGGGGCATCCCATTCTGTGACTAAAGCAGCCTCTGTTTAAGACCATATAAGCATTTGCTCTTATCATATTTGAAATTAGCCTGATAAAGACACTTTTGCTGGCCAAAGCACTACTGGACCCTGCCAGCTCGATTCCTGCCCGGGGCATCCCATTCTGTGACTACAGCAGCCTCTGTTTAAGACCATATAAGCATTTGCTCTTATCATATTTGAAATTAGGCCTGATAAAGACACTTTTGCTGGCCAAAGCACTACTGGACCCTGCCAGCTCGATTCCTGCCCGGGGCATCCCATTCTGTGACTACAGCAGCCTCTGTTTAAGACCATATAAGCATTTGCTCTTATCATATTTGAAATTAGCCTGATAAAGACACTTTTGCTGGCCAAAGCACTACTGGACCCTGCCAGCTCGATTCCTGCCCGGGGCATCCCATTCTGTGACTAAAGCAGCCTCTGTTTAAGACCATATAAGCATTTGCTCTTATCATATTTGAAATTAGCCTGATAAAGACACTTTTGCTGGCCAAAGCCCTACTGGACCCTGCCAGGTCGATTCCTGCCCAGGGCATCCCATTCTGTGACTAAAGCAGCCTCTGTTTAAGACCATATAAGCATTTGCTCTTATCATATTTGAAATTAGGCCTGATAAAGACACTTTTGCTGGCCAAAGCCCTACTGGACCCTGCCAGCTCGATTCCTGCCCGGGGCATCCCATTCTGTGACTACAGCAGCCTCTGTTTAAGACCATATAAGCATTTGCTCTTATCATATTTGAAATTAGCCTGATAAAGACACTTTTGCTGGCCAAAGCACTACTGGACCCTGCCAGCTCGATTCCTGCCCGGGGCATCCCATTCTGTGACTAAAGCAGCCTCTGTTTAAGACCATATAAGCATTTGCTCTTATCATATTTGAAATTAGGCCTGATAAAGACACTTTTGCTGGCCAAAGCACTACTGGACCCTGCCAGCTCGATTCCTGCCCGGGGCATCCCATTCTGTGACTACAGCAGCCTCTGTTTAAGACCATATAAGCATTTGCTCTTATCATATTTGAAATTAGCCTGATAAAGACACTTTTGCTGGCCAAAGCACTACTGGACCCTGCCAGCTCGATTCCTGCCCGGGGCATCCCATTCTGTGACTAAAGCAGCCTCTGTTTAAGACCATATAAGCATTTGCTCTTATCATATTTGAAATTAGCCTGATAAAGACACTTTTGCTGGCCAAAGCACTACTGGACCCTGCCAGCTCGATTCCTGCCCGGGGCATCCCATTCTGTGACTACAGCAGCCTCTGTTTAAGACCATATAAGCATTTGCTCTTATCATATTTGAAATTAGCCTGATAAAGACACTTTTGCTGGCCAAAGCACTACTGGGCCCTGCCAGCTCGATTCCTGCCCGGGGCATCCCATTCTGTGACTAAAGCAGCCTCTGTTTAAGACCATATAAGCATTTGCTCTTATCATATTTGAAATTAGCCTGATAAAGACACTTTTGCTGGCCAAAGCACTACTGGACCCTGCCAGCTCGATTCCTGCCCGGGGCATCCCATTCTGTGACTACAGCAGCCTCTGTTTAAGACCATATAAGCATTTGCTCTTATCATATTTGAAATTAGGCCTGATAAAGACACTTTTGCTGGCCAAAGCACTACTGGACCCTGCCAGCTCGATTCCTGCCCGGGGCATCCCATTCTGTGACTACAGCAGCCTCTGTTTAAGACCATATAAGCATTTGCTCTTATCATATTTGAAATTAGCCTGATAAAGACACTTTTGCTGGCCAAAGCACTACTGGACCCTGCCAGCTCGATTCCTGCCCGGGGCATCCCATTCTGTGACTAAAGCAGCCTCTGTTTAAGACCATATAAGCATTTGCTCTTATCATATTTGAAATTAGGCCTGATAAAGACACTTTTGCTGGCCAAAGCCCTACTGGACCCTGCCAGCTCGATTCCTGCCCGGGGCATCCCATTCTGTGACTACAGCAGCCTCTGTTTAAGACCATATAAGCATTTGCTCTTATCATATTTGAAATTAGCCTGATAAAGACACTTTTGCTGGCCAAAGCACTACTGGACCCTGCCAGCTCGATTCCTGCCCGGGGCATCCCATTCTGTGACTAAAGCAGCCTCTGTTTAAGACCATATAAGCATTTGCTCTTATCATATTTGAAATTAGCCTGATAAAGACACTTTTGCTGGCCAAAGCCCTACTGGACCCTGCCAGGTCGATTCCTGCCCAGGGCATCCCATTCTGTGACTAAAGCAGCCTCTGTTTAAGACCATATAAGCATTTGCTCTTATCATATTTGAAATTAGGCCTGATAAAGACACTTTTGCTGGCCAAAGCCCTACTGGACCCTGCCAGCTCGATTCCTGCCCGGGGCATCCCATTCTGTGACTACAGCAGCCTCTGTTTAAGACCATATAAGCATTTGCTCTTATCATATTTGAAATTAGCCTGATAAAGACACTTTTGCTGGCCAAAGCACTACTGGACCCTGCCAGCTCGATTCCTGCCCGGGGCATCCCATTCTGTGACTAAAGCAGCCTCTGTTTAAGACCATATAAGCATTTGCTCTTATCATATTTGAAATTAGCCTGATAAAGACACTTTTGCTGGCCAAAGCCCTACTGGACCCTGCCAGGTCGATTCCTGCCCAGGGCATCCCATTCTGTGACTAAAGCAGCCTCTGTTTAAGACCATATAAGCATTTGCTCTTATCATATTTGAAATTAGGCCTGATAAAGACACTTTTGCTGGCCAAAGCCCTACTGGACCTTGCCAGCTCGATTCCTGCCCGGGGCATCCCATTCTGTGACTACAGCAGCCTCTGTTTAAGACCATATAAGCATTTGCTCTTATCATATTTGAAATTAGCCTGATAAAGACACTTTTGCTGGCCAAAGCACTACTGGACCCTGCCAGCTCGATTCCTGCCCGGGGCATCCCATTCTGTGACTAAAGCAGCCTCTGTTTAAGACCATATAAGCATTTGCTCTTATCATATTTGAAATTAGGCCTGATAAAGACACTTTTGCTGGCCAAAGCCCTACTGGACCCTGCCAGCTCGATTCCTGCCCGGGGCATCCCATTCTGTGACTACAGCAGCCTCTGTTTAAGACCATATAAGCATTTGCTCTTATCATATTTGAAATTAGCCTGATAAAGACACTTTTGCTGGCCAAAGCACTACTGGACCCTGCCAGCTCGATTCCTGCCCGGGGCATCCCATTCTGTGACTAAAGCAGCCTCTGTTTAAGACCATATAAGCATTTGCTCTTATCATATTTGAAATTAGCCTGATAAAGACACTTTTGCTGGCCAAAGCCCTACTGGACCCTGCCAGGTCGATTCCTGCCCAGGGCATCCCATTCTGTGACTAAAGCAGCCTCTGTTTAAGACCATATAAGCATTTGCTCTTATCATATTTCAAATTAGGCCTGATAAAGACACTTTTGCTGGCCAAAGCCCTACTGGACCCTGCCAGCTCGATTCCTGCCCGGGGCATCCCATTCTGTGACTACAGCAGCCTCTGTTTAAGACCATATAAGCATTTGCTCTTATCATATTTGAAATTAGCCTGATAAAGACACTTTTGCTGGCCAAAGCACTACTGGACCCTGCCAGCTCGATTCCTGCCCGGGGCATCCCATTCTGTGACTAAAGCAGCCTCTGTTTAAGACCATATAAGCATTTGCTCTTATCATATTTGAAATTAGGCCTGATAAAGACACTTTTGCTGGCCAAAGCACTACTGGACCCTGCCAGCTCGATTCCTGCCCGGGGCATCCCATTCTGTGACTACAGCAGCCTCTGTTTAAGACCATATAAGCATTTGCTCTTATCATATTTGAAATTAGGCCTGATAAAGACACTTTTGCTGGCCAAAGCACTACTGGACCCTGCCAGCTCGATTCCTGCCCGGGGCATCCCATTCTGTGACTACAGCAGCCTCTGTTTAAGACCATATAAGCATTTGCTCTTATCATATTTGAAATTAGCCTGATAAAGACACTTTTGCTGGCCAAAGCACTACTGGACCCTGCCAGCTCGATTCCTGCCCGGGGCATCCCATTCTGTGACTACAGCAGCCTCTGTTTAAGACCATATAAGCATTTGCTCTTATCATATTTGAAATTAGGCCTGATAAAGACACTTTTGCTGGCCAAAGCCCTACTGGACCCTGCCAGCTCGATTCCTGCCCGGGGCATCCCATTCTGTGACTACAGCAGCCTCTGTTTAAGACCATATAAGCATTTGCTCTTATCATATTTGAAATTAGCCTGATAAAGACACTTTTGCTGGCCAAAGCACTACTGGACCCTGCCAGCTCGATTCCTGCCCGGGGCATCCCATCCTGTGACTACAGCAGCCTCTGTTTAAGACCATATAAGCATTTGCTCTTATCATATTTGAAATTAGCCTGATAAAGACACTTTTGCTGGGCATAGCACTACTGGACCCTGCAAGGGCATCCCATTCTGTGACTATAGCAGCCTCTGTTTAAGACCATATAAGCATTTGCTCTTATTATATTTGAAATTAGCCTGATAAAGACACTTTTGCTGGCCAAAGCACTACTGGACCCTGCCAGGTCCATTCCTGCCCAGGGCATCCCATTCTGTGACTAAAGCAGCCTCTGTTTAAGACCATATAAGCATTTGCTCTTATTATATTTGAAATTAGGCCTGATAAAGACACTTTTGCTGGCCAAAGCACTACTGGACCCTGCCAGGTCGATTCCTGCCCAGGGCATCCCATTCTGTGACTAAAGCAGCCTCTGTTTAAGACCATATAAGCATTTGCTCTTATTATATTTATATTATAAGACACTTTTGCTGGGCATAGGCTTACTGCTGCCTGCCAGGTGCACTTCTGTTGAGGCATCCCATTCTGTAACATAGCATACCCCTCTTTATTTACACTAAGCAGCTCTCTTATTTACACTAAGCAGGCCTGTTGGAGGCTGAGTGTTACTGCTCACTTTTGGTGTGCATTATATTCTGTTTTATATAGACCCACTGCTGCCTGGGGGTTCTTAAAATATCACCTACTACCACGCCAGTTAGACTATGTCGGGCAGACAAGTGCCTGGAAGTGAAAAGAGGAGTGGCAGAGGCCAAGATTCCGCAGGCAGAGCTCGCATCAGACTGGGGGCCAGTAGCAGCAGGAGTCACGCTGAGAGACCTAATCTGCCAGTATCTGCTAGCGGTCGGGTCTCCACCAGTAACGCATCTGCCGTGGTAGATTGGCTGACGCGCTCATCAACAACATCATCACAACTTACATCTGAGACCCCCAGTCTAGGGTCGGTAGGTTCCTCTGACACAACCCTGAGTTGGCATGCCCCGAGAGCAGTCCCTGTCCTCCCATTGCCTCTGTCCTACGCCGTTCCCTCCCCCAGCGACGTATCCTATGCTTTGGGTTCAGCTCCACTCTTTAGTGAGGAGGACGATCAGATACAGGAGGACAGTCAGCAGCTACTGCCCAGCCAAGAAATGGAGGTGGCTTCTTTAGCTAGGCAGACAAATAGTGATGTGGACAGTGTCGTGGGTGCTGCGAGCGTTCCAGCTCCTGCGCCAGACACTGTTGACGAATCCACGAACATCAGTGACGTACAGCCACAACCCGGTGATGATGATGATGATGACGATGAAGCCGATCGCACTTGGGAGCCGGGTGATGAAGGGGCTTCATCGTCATCATCAGGAGAAGAGGGGCGCAGGTTGCCCCGGAGTCAGCAGCTGAGGCAGCAAGGTGGTAGCAGTCAGCATGGGGGCACAATTCCAAAGGCTGGAGCCGGCCGGGGAAAAGTAGCTACTCGGCAGTGTGGCAGTTTTTCCTGAGGCATCCGCAGGAGGGTAACATGGCCACATGCAACATATGTAGGCAAAAGGTGAAGCGTGGCCAGGGTCCAAATGTTGGCACCACGGCCCTGCGTCAACATATGATGCGTCACCATAAAACGACCTGGGAGAACCGAGGCTCCCAAGGGGTGGTCCAGTCTGCTTCCTCACCAAGTGAGCTCCCAATTTCTGCCAGCCAAGGCTCCAGCACCTCAGCCGAAGGCAGCTGTGCGTCACACCCATCCTCTGTCGCTCCTGCTTCTCCTCCTCCTCCTCCAAGTCATGCATCCCGCCAGCAATCCATCAGCGAAGCCATGTCCAAGAGACAGCAGTATGCGCCCACTCATCCTACGGCGCAGAAGCTGAATGTGCTCCTGTCCAAGTTGCTGGTGCTGCAGTCGCTCCCTTTTCAGGTGGTGGAATCTGCACCTTTCAGAGAACTGATGGCTTGTGCCGAGCCGAGGTGGAGAGTCCCAAGCCGTCATTTCTTTGCCAAGAAGGCAGTACCAGCGCTGCACACTTTTGTTGAACAGAAGGTGGGCCAGTCCTTGAGCCTGTCGGTGTGTAGCAAAATACATGGCAGCGCCGACATCTGGAGCTGTAACTACGGTCAGGGGCAGTACATGTCGTTTACGGCCCACTGGGTGAATGTGGTCCCTTTGCAGCAGCAACTTGGACAGGTCACGCCGCTTCGGCCTCCGCGCTCTCTGCCCATTGGGCCTGTGACACCGTGCGACTCGGCCTCCTCATCCTCCGCCATCTCCTCACCCTCCACTGTAGGCTCAAGTCTCAGTGCCCCTCCAGTCTACCATGTGTGCAGGGCACGGAGGTGTCACGCAGTGCTTCACATGGTTTGTCTTGGCGAACGGAGTCACACAGGGGAGGAACTGCTTAAATGTATTCATCAGGAAATCCAAACATGGCTTACTCCGAGAAAACTTAAAATGGGAATCATGGTTACCGACAATGGGAAGAACATTTTGTCTGCGCTGCGCCAAGGAAGCCTGACCCATGCCCCCTGCATGGCTCACGTCTTCAATCTGGTTGTCAAGCGGTTTCTGAAGTGTTCCCCCCATCTGCAGGACATCCTAACAACTTCACGGAAACTTTGCATGCACTTCAGCCACTCCTACACCGCCAAACACACCCTTCTTGAGCTACAGCGTCAGAATGGTATCCCCCAACATAGTCTGATTTGCGATGTTTCCACCCGTTGGAATTCCACCCTTCACATGTTGGACCGATTATATGAACAGAGAAAAGCCATCACGGATTTCCTGATGATCCAAGCAGATAGGGGGACTCCCCTGTGTAACTTCAATGTCAACCAGTGGCAGCTCATACGTGACACCTGCCGTTTGCTCAGGCCCTTTGAGGAAGCCACTTTATTTGTCAGTCGGCAGGATTACGGGATGAACGACGTGATTCCACTGCTTCATGTACTACAGCACATGTTGGAAACCATGGCTGGTCAGGGCACTGGAGACATGGCGTTTACATCTTACGGCCACATGAACCCCCTTGGAGCTGAACTGGAGGAGGAGGAGGAGGAAGAGGAGGAGGAGGAGTTGCCCAGCGAAACACAGTTTAGGCTTGGCGAAATGGCTGGTTTATCTAGTCAGCGGACAGGAGAGGAGGAGCAGGAGCAGCCAGAGGAGCTAGAGGTTTTTGAGGAAGGAGAGACAGAGGACCCGGGCACACCGTGGCAGTATGCAGTGGAGATGGAGACAGGTAGTCCATCCGAGTCACTTGCGCAAATGGCACGAAGCATGCTCACGTGCTTGCGTAGTGACCCCAGAATTGTTTCCATCTGTCGGCGGGATGACTTCTGGCTGTCCACCTTATTGGACCCTCGCTTCCGGCACAAAATGGGGGCATTTTTTAAACCCACCGAGAGGGAGGACAAACTCAACTACTACAAAGACATTCTACGTAGGCAGTTGGCCGATGCCTATCTGCGCCATGGTCCATACTCTCGCAGGTCTGACTCGAGGGGACCTCTGCGCTCACCTTCCACTGCCATGGCCGCTGGGGGGGTTGGCAGCAGCAGCAGCAGAAGCTCCATCAGCAGCAGCAGCCTCAGTCTTCAGTCGCTAATGAGTAGCTTTCTACACCCGCATAGTGAGGCTACTCATGAGCAGCAGGAAGACCTGGAGCAGGACCTGAACCAGCAGGTCATGTCATACTTTGACATGACCATGCCAACACACCTTGAGGATCCGCTGGACTTCTGGGCAGCCAAACTTGATTTGTGGCCGCAACTAGCAGAGTTTGCCCTGGAAAAGCTGTCCTGCCCGGCAAGTAGCGTGCCATCTGAGCGGGTGTTTAGTGCGGCGGGGGCCATAGTTACGGCGAGGAGAACTCGTCTGTCAACTAAAAATGTGGAGAGACTCACCTTTGTCAAAATGAATCAGGGATGGATCAGCCAGGATTTCCACCCACCAATGCCTGATGCATGCGACTAGATTCAGCATGGTGCCACGTTTTACACTTTCCAAATGGTGCAAAACATATTTATGTCTTTAGGCCATTTTTTGGGCTCCTGCTGCTGCTACTGTCAACTCCTGCCAACTCCAGGGTGTGATTCATCCAATTTTTGGGCTCCTGAAGCCAACTCCAGTGTATATTTGGGCTCCTGCTGCTGCTGCTGCCAACTTCTGCCAACTCCAGGGTGTGATTCATCCAATTTTTGGGCTCCTGAAGCCAACTCCAGTGTATATTTGGGCTCCTGCTGCTGCTGCTGTCAACTCCTGCCAACTCCAGGGTGTGATTCATCCAATTTTTGGGCTCCTGAAGCCAACTCCAGTGTATATTTGGGCTCCTGCTGCTGCTGCTGTCAACTCCTGCCAACTCCAGGGTGTGATTCATCCAATTTTTGGGCTCCTGAAGCCAACTCCAGTGTATATTTGGGCTCCTGCTGCTGCTACTGTCAACTCCTGCCAACTCCAGGGTGTGATTCATCCAATTTTTGGGCTCCTGAGGCCAACTCCAGTGTATATTTGGGCTCCTGCTGCTGCTACTGTCAACTCCTGCCAACTCCAGGGTGTGATTCATCCAATTTTTGGGCTCCTGAAGCCAACTCCAGTGTATATTTGGGCTCCTGCTGCTGCTGCTGCCAACTTCTGCCAACTCCAGGGTGTGATTCATCCAATTTTTGGGCTCCTGAAGCCAACTCCAGTGTATATTTGGGCTCCTGCTGCTGCTGCTGTCAACTCCTGCCAACTCCAGGGTGTGATTCATCCAATTTTTGGGCTCCTGAAGCCAACTCCAGTGTATATTTGGGCTCCTGCTGCTGCTGCTGTCAACTCCTGCCAACTCCAGGGTGTGATTCATCCAATTTTTGGGCTCCTGAAGCCAACTCCAGTGTATATTTGGGCTCCTGCTGCTGCTGCTGCCAACTCCTGCCAACTCCAGGGTGTGATTCATCCAATTTTTGGGCTCCTGAAGCCAACTCCAGTGTATATTTGGGCTCCTGCTGCTGCTGCTGCCAACTTCTGCCAACTCCAGGGTGTGATTCATCCAATTTTTGGGCTCCTGAAGCCAACTCCAGTGTATATTTGGGCTCCTGCTGCTGCTGCTGCCAACTCCTGCCAACTCCAGGGTGTGATTCATCCAATTTTTGGGCTCCTGAGGCCAACTCCAGTGTATATTTGGGCTCCTGCTGCTGCTACTGTCAACTCCTGCCAACTCCAGGGTGTGATTCATCCAATTTTTGGGCTCCTGAAGCCAACTCCAGTGTATATTTGGGCTCCTGCTGCTGCTGCTGCCAACTTCTGCCAACTCCAGGGTGTGATTCATCCAATTTTTGGGCTCCTGAAGCCAACTCCAGTGTATATTTGGGCTCCTGCTGCTGCTACTGTCAACTCCTGCCAACTCCAGGGTGTGATTCATCCAATTTTTGGGCTCCTGAAGCCAACTCCAGTGTATATTTGGGCTCCTGCTGCTGCTGCTGTCAACTCCTGCCAACTCCAGGGTGTGATTCATCCAATTTTTGGGCTCCTGAAGCCAACTCCAGTGTATATTTGGGCTCCTGCTGCTGCTGCTGCCAACTCCTGCCAACTCCAGGGTGTGATTCATCCAATTTTTGGGCTCCTGAAGCCAACTCCAGTGTATATTTGGGCTCCTGCTGCTGCTGCTGCCAACTTCTGCCAACTCCAGGGTGTGATTCATCCAATTTTTGGGCTCCTGAAGCCAACTCCAGTGTATATTTGGGCTCCTGCTGCTGCTGCTGCCAACTCCTGCCAACTCCAGGGTGTGATTCATCCAATTTTTGGGCTCCTGAGGCCAACTCCAGTGTATATTTGGGCTCCTGCTGCTGCTACTGTCAACTCCTGCCAACTCCAGGGTGTGATTCATCCAATTTTTGGGCTCCTGAGGCCAACTCCAGTGTATATTTGGGCTCCTGCTGCTGCTACTGTCAACTCCTGCCAACTCCAGGGTGTGATTCATCCAATTTTTGGGCTCCTGAAGCCAACTCCAGTGTATATTTGGGCTCCTGCTGCTGCTGCTGCCAACTTCTGCCAACTCCAGGGTGTGATTCATCCAATTTTTGGGCTCCTGAGGCCAACTCCAGTGTATATTTGGGCTCCTGCTGCTGCTACTGTCAACTCCTGCCAACTCCAGGGTGTGATTCATCCAATTTTTGGGCTCCTGAAGCCAACTCCAGTGTATATTTGGGCTCCTGCTGCTGCTGCTGCCAACTCCTGCCAACTCCAGGGTGTGATTCATCCAATTTTTGGGCTCCTGAGGCCAACTCCAGTGTATATTTGGGCTCCTGCTGCTGCTACTGTCAACTCCTGCCAACTCCAGGGTGTGATTCATCCAATTTTTGGGCTCCTGAGGCCAACTCCAGTGTATATTTGGGCTCCTGCTGCTGCTACTGTCAACTCCTGCCAACTCCAGGGTGTGATTCATCCAATTTTTGGGCTCCTGAAGCCAACTCCAGTGTATATTTGGGCTCCTGCTGCTGCTGCTGCCAACTCCTGCCAACTCCAGGGTGTGATTCATCCAATTTTTGGGCTCCTGAAGCCAACTCCAGTGTATATTTGGGCTCCTGCTGCTGCTGCTGCCAACTTCTGCCAACTCCAGGGTGTGATTCATCCAATTTTTGGGCTCCTGAAGCCAACTCCAGTGTATATTTGGGCTCCTGCTGCTGCTGCTGCCAACTCCTGCCAACTCCAGGGTGTGATTCATCCAATTTTTGGGCTCCTGAGGCCAACTCCAGTGTATATTTGGGCTCCTGCTGCTGCTACTGTCAACTCCTGCCAACTCCAGGGTGTGATTCATCCAATTTTTGGGCTCCTGAAGCCAACTCCAGTGTATATTTGGGCTCCTGCTGCTGCTGCTGCCAACTTCTGCCAACTCCAGGGTGTGATTCATCCAATTTTTGGGCTCCTGAAGCCAACTCCAGTGTATATTTGGGCTCCTGCTGCTGCTGCTGTCAACTCCTGCCAACTCCAGGGTGTGATTCATCCAATTTTTGGGCTCCTGAAGCCAACTCCAGTGTATATTTGGGCTCCTGCTGCTGCTGCTGCCAACTCCTGCCAACTCCAGGGTGTGATTCATCCAATTTTTGGGCTCCTGAAGCCAACTCCAGTGTATATTTGGGCTCCTGCTGCTGCTGCTGCCAACTTCTGCCAACTCCAGGGTGTGATTCATCCAATTTTTGGGCTCCTGAAGCCAACTCCAGTGTATATTTGGGCTCCTGCTGCTGCTGCTGCCAACTCCTGCCAACTCCAGGGTGTGATTCATCCAATTTTTGGGCTCCTGAGGCCAACTCCAGTGTATATTTGGGCTCCTGCTGCTGCTACTGTCAACTCCTGCCAACTCCAGGGTGTGATTCATCCAATTTTTGGGCTCCTGAGGCCAACTCCAGTGTATATTTGGGCTCCTGCTGCTGCTACTGTCAACTCCTGCCAACTCCAGGGTGTGATTCATCCAATTTTTGGGCTCCTGAAGCCAACTCCAGTGTATATTTGGGCTCCTGCTGCTGCTGCTGCCAACTTCTGCCAACTCCAGGGTGTGATTCATCCAATTTTTGGGCTCCTGAGGCCAACTCCAGTGTATATTTGGGCTCCTGCTGCTGCTACTGTCAACTCCTGCCAACTCCAGGGTGTGATTCATCCAATTTTTGGGCTCCTGAGGCCAACTCCAGTGTATATTTGGGCTCCTGCTGCTGCTACTGTCAACTCCTGCCAACTCCAGGGTGTGATTCATCCAATTTTTGGGCTCCTGAGGCCAACTCCAGTGTATATTTGGGCTCCTGCTGCTGCTACTGTCAACTCCTGCCAACTCCAGGGTGTGATTCATCCAATTTTTGGGCTCCTGAAGCCAACTCCAGTGTATATTTGGGCTCCTGCTGCTGCTACTGTCAACTCCTGCCAACTCCAGGGTGTGATTCATCCAATTTTTGGGCTCCTGAAGCCAACTCCAGTGTATATTTGGGCTCCTGCTGCTGCTGCTGCCAACTTCTGCCAACTCCAGGGTGTGATTCATCCAATTTTTGGGCTCCTGAGGCCAACTCCAGTGTATATTTGGGCTCCTGCTGCTGCTACTGTCAACTCCTGCCAACTCCAGGGTGTGATTCATCCAATTTTTGGGCTCCTGAAGCCAACTCCAGTGTATATTTGGGCTCCTGCTGCTGCTGCTGTCAACTCCTGCCAACTCCAGGGTGTGATTCATCCAATTTTTGGGCTCCTGAAGCCAACTCCAGTGTATATTTGGGCTCCTGCTGCTGCTGCTGCCAACTCCTGCCAACTCCAGGGTGTGATTCATCCAATTTTTGGGCTCCTGAAGCCAACTCCAGTGTATATTTGGGCTCCTGCTGCTGCTGCTGCCAACTCCTGCCAACTCCAGGGTGTGATTCATCCAATTTTTGGGCTCCTGAGGCCAACTCCAGTGTATATTTGGGCTCCTTCTGCCCCTCATAGTGATGCCACTTCAACTCTCTGCAATTGTGCCGCTCTGCGATTCTATTAGCGATGCCTCTGATCTGCATGTGATATTTCTTCAAAGTATTATTTAACTAACCCAGCACGCATCCTGTGCGTGTTACAGCAAGGCTGAATGGTTTACAACCCTATTGAGGCTGTAGGAGGCTCAGAAATAGCCGTTTTTAATAGCGATTCGTCGCGAATTTATTCGGGTCGAAACGATTTTTGTCGGAAAATTCGGCGAATCAGTCGAATCGAATTTTTCAAAAGTTCGCTCATCTCTAATGAATACAATAAACAAAAACATTATGTAGTAGAAAAATAAAAAAAAACAATACAATGTAGTTTTTTTATACAATTAAAAAAAACAATGAATTAAACAATATAGAAACAGTAACAAAACAATACTTTACACAGTAGCTATAGTTAATGCTAATGTACATATTTACAAGAACATCACATTTCCGTAGGTTTATTTAAACTAGTATAAGGGTAACTGCAAAATATATGTCAATTATTATCTGCAAATGTATTACATGAGTTGGAGCGCTTTTATGTTATGTTATGCAAAACATTAATATAAATTGGGAGAATTTAGTATTATGTGTTTTACTATAGTTAAAAAGGGGGATTTTCCTTCAACGTGTATAAGTGCATTACTTTGATATATTAGAGTATTACCGTATTTTTCGCCCTATAAGACGCACCTGCCCATAAGACGCACCTAAGATTTGGAGGAGGAAAAAAAGAAGAAAAAAAATATTTAAACCCAAAACACACCATTACAAACAGTGTGGCATTCCCCCTATTCCATTCCCATAGGCAGTGTGGAATGCCCCATCCCATAGGCAGTGTGGCATCCCCCCCCTATTCCCATAGGCCATATGGGATACCCCAATGACATAGGCAGCATGGCATCTCCCCCATCCCATTCCCCATATAGGCAGTGTGGCATTCCCTATCCCATTCCCCATATAGGCAGTGTGGCATCCCCTATCCCATTCCCCATATAGGCAGTGTGGCATCCCATATGCCATTCCTCATATAGGCAGTGTGGCATTCCCCCATTCCCCATAGGCAGCGTGGAATCCCCTATCCCATTCCCCATATAGGCAGTGTGGCATCCCCTATCCCATTCCACATATAGGCAGTGTGGCATTCCCCCATTCCCCATATAGGCAGTGTGGCATCCCCTATCCCATTTCCAATATATGCAGTGTGGCATCCCCTATCCCATTCCCCATATAGGCAGTGTGGCATCCCCTATCCCATTCCCCATATAGGCAGTGTGGCATCCCCTATCCCATTCCCCATATAGGCAGTGTGGCATTCCCCCATTCCCCATATAGGCAGTGTGGCATTCCCCCTCCCAATCCCCATATAGGCAGTGTGGCACCCCCTATCCCATTCCCCATATAGGCAGTGTGCCCCCCCATTATCATAGGCATTGTGGCATTCCCCCCCTCCCATTCCCATAGGTAGTGTGGCATTCCCCCCTCCCATTCCTCATATAGGCAGTGTGCCCCCCATTCCCATAGGTAGAGTGGCATTCCCCCTCCCCCCATTTCCATAGGTAGTGTGGCATTCCCCCTCCCCCCATTTCCATAGGTAGTGTGGCAATCCCCTCCCCCCATTTCCATAGGTAGTGTGGCAATCCCTTCCCCCCATTTCCATAGGTAGTGTGGCAATACCCTCCCCCCATTTCCATAGGTAGTGTGGCAAATACTGTTTAGTGAATCGGGTGGGCGTGGCCTGCAGCGCGTCGGCGCAGGCCTCGCCCAACCGATTCACAGAGCCGGCCAGGAAGAAGCAGCAGCGGGCTCTGTCTCTTTCCCCGCAACTGCGATCGTTGTCTTTTACCGGCAGCGATGGCAGCGGTGGGGCCAAAGACAGCGCCCGCCGCTCCTCCATCTGCTGCCTCTTCCTGGGCACATGAAGAGCACCCAGGTCAGGTCACAGGGTGGATGTGGCCTGCACCGACTTGGTGCAGGCCACGCTCACCTGCTGCACTGACCTGGGTGCTCGCGTGTGCCCTAGCTGGAAGAAGCAGCAGATACAGGAGCGGCGGGCGCTGTCTCTGGCCCCGCCGCTGCCATCGCTGACGGTAAAAGACAGCAACATCGATAAGGCGCACGGACATTTTTCACTCACTTTTGGTATATACAGAATTACTTTTACAGTGTTGATTAAAAGGTTGTGAACTCTTAAGAATTTTCTACATAAATTTAACCTAAAACTACATCAGATTTCACTTAATTTTTTGATAAAAAAAATATCTATATATATATATATATATATATAGAGAGAGAGAGAGAGAGAGAGAGGAAAACATATTTGAACATAAGAAGAAACAAAACCCTCCACAATGTGCCGGTAACTGCCGCTCTTGTCCAGTTGGGAGTCCTGTATTCCTGTAGGGTGAATGCAGTGGTTGTGTGGTGTGCAGCTACTCACTGTAACTGAAGTTCTGTTTAGGTAAGACTCTGTTGTATAAAATAGGAGAGTCTTTATTCAGAACAAAGCATCCCAATACATTCTTGATCAGCCTCAGGCACAGCTGGTTTACAGGAGGTATTTATCCACATTTTAGGTCTACGCAGTGATATTGGTTCAGAATCTTGGTTTCCCACTTTGCTCCCAGCTGGCTTGTGTCTGTCTTCACATGTCCTCTCACTGGTTCTTTACTTTCTGTCTCGCATCTGGACTCAAGCATTGACTAAAAACACTGGCTTAAACATCAACCTCTCTTTCTTTCCCATTCCCTCCCTCCTACACTACTCACCTAAACTCCTTCACCAATCATCTTAATTTCCTAAGTAACTTCCTTTGCTAACTATCTAGAGTAGTCTTCTAGAGATCTAGTTGATTCCAAATCCTAATCTCATTTGTGGTTTTATACTACACTCTAGTGGACTATTGAAGCTACTACAATTAATTCCTCTTAATTTAGTAAAACCTCTAATCTATATTCTTTCCTGGCCTAACTAAATCGGGATACGGAAGATATTTTTTGGAATAAAATTTTGAATAAATTAGTCCCAAAATAAGGCAAGAGGTTTCTGGCAAGGTATGGAAAACCCCCCCCTACAAAACCCACTCAGACAGGAAGGGATGCCCCCACCCTTGCAGGTGGGGAAGGGGGGCGGCTCCTGCATTTTGTTCACATTTGGAGGCTCCATGTAACAGATTTTTGGATACAGGAGGCCGTATCCTCAAGTTACAAGATCAAATTAGAAGGCAGACCTCCTCGTAGATGCCATGCACAGAGAGGTATTAATCTAGTCTCTTATTACAGTTCCAACCTGTCGTCGTTACCTATAGATGTTGTAAGTCATAGTTAGATGTTATGAAGCCCTGATTACTTGCAGATTGTGAATTTATTCTAATATTTTTAAAATGTCTCTACTTTTACATAGGAGGGCTGTTGATCTACCGTTCCCTAAAGCAGCCTGTGGGGGAACAGGGGGAAAGCTATTTCATGTATAGGATAAATCACCTCCATCCTTTCTAAAAAGAAAAAAAGAGGTTTTCTCTTTAGAATAAAATAACATTAATAATGTTATATTCTCCCTAAAAATAATAAAAATAATAAATCCTCAGACCTGTCCCTTAGCTGAACTTTATAGGCATATGTATTTTTTCAATCATGTTAATTAGGTAACCACCATGTAGCAGCTTTCATTTCTGCACGAAGCATTGGGTGATGAAAGAAAGCAGCTAACTGCAATAATCTAAGACTACATCACTGACATAAACTTACAACACTAAAGGGTCAATTCAGCATGGATTGTAAAAAAACTCAACTTGCATGCAATAGTTCTTGCATTCTCGCATAATTCAAGGTACACATGCAAGACAATGGGGTTCATTCATCAAGGGATAGCGGCAGGTAGTGCCTCGTAGCAGCAGGCATCGTCTGGTGAACATAAACACCACATTTATGAAGGCGAATCTAGTGAGCGACTCTTAATAGCGCCATGTAGCGTACGATTCATCATTACAGGTGGCTCAGCATATAGTTTCCGCGTTCTAACTTCCAGAGTGCCAGGTATTGCCTGTCGCTACCTGTCGCTCTCCCATACATTTTAATGGACGTTACTTTTCTTCTGTTTAAACAGGGTTTTTTGTTTTTATTTTTTTTTACTCTCAAATAATTGTGTGACCTCTCCTGGCCTAGAAAAAGTCATTTTTGAAAACTTTTTTGATTTTTTATATTTTTATGCAGAATTGTGTTACGGGTCTGGCATTAAAGTATTAATGTTACAATGTTACGACAATGTAATTCTATGTGTTTCCGCTTTATTACTGCTAGATATGTGTTCAAAAACAGACTTTAATCACACAGCATCTGGTGCTTTATGCTACAGCGCCCAGATCAAGAGTGCCTACGCTGTGTGAGTCTGTTTCTTGTTGAATATGGTGTGAGTCGCTGAGAGTCGGTCGCAATGAGCTGGCGCTACCTTTCGCTGCCTGCAACGCTGTACTGGTGTTAGAACGCCCAACATACATCTCATTCATCAATGCCGGCCAGGTTACTACAGCGACTGAGGCGCTCTGTTATAGCGCCCGATAGCCAATCACAGTGTATACTAGCGGTTGCTCTTAGCGCCTCTGTACAGACGCTCATCTGCTGATACCTGGCATTAGTTATGAATCAGCTTGCCCATCACACATCTAAAAGCAATTGAGAAAGCCTTTCGAGATCTCTCGCACTGTGCCCTTTTTAAGCGAAAAATGACAGCCAGCAGCTCTATTTAAGCGAGAAATGATAGCACTGAGCTTTCTTGATACAAAGCATGCTAACATGACTTCTGCAGCTCCTCTCCTGCCTACCATACCTTGTAGAATATTTTGCTCCCAATACTGATTAGTCAAAATGTAATATGTTTTTACATATTTTAGTATTTATGCCTAACATGTATGTTATGACTTGACTCTAAGGTTCATCCTGCCGTGGTGCAATGCAATAGCGGGCGATTTCAATCGGCCAGCAATCACCCTGCAAAAGCTATAGCTTAAGTGAATGGCTCCACAGCAAACTATGTACAACTGTACATAGTTTTCCATGGAGTCATTCACATAGGAGAAGTGCTTGCTGGGTGATTGAAAAAGTCCTGAATGCAGCATTTTGGGAGCCCTAGTAATCGCTCTGTAGCAAATAGGGATCACAAGCATGACCACTACAAAAACGCCAGCAAAGCCCCGGGACAGGGCAATCACATTGCAGTAGAAACGACTGCTATCACAACATGATCACGGCAATGTGACTGAGGCGCTCTGTTACAGCGGTTGCTCTAAGTGCCTCTGTACAGACGCTCATCTGCCGATAGCTGGCGCTAGTAATGAATCAGCCTGATAGTTTGATTGCTAATAAGGCCCCTACTTTGCAGAACAATCGTCAGGAAAGACGTAAGGATGGTTTAACTTTTGCACTTTTGTCTTGGCCACATAGCGATGGTTAAAGGTTTATCTGCACCAGAAAATATAAATGAACACATTTGTCAAATATCACTGAAAAAAAAGTTAGGGCATACTAAACGTATCATTGCCCTGGGCCAGGCTATGGTTCTGGATTCCACAGCTGCAGGCGTTTCTGAATCATATGGTTATAAATCTATGAAAATGTTGCCTGAACAGAAGAGTCCATGTTGCTATGGATGGTTTCTATGGCCAGGAGCTTTAGGAGGAAAAAAGTTTAGCTATCTCTGGGTGAATATTTACTCAAAACACAGCAAGGACTCACACTTATCATACGACCGATGCAAGAGCTGTAAATCCTGTTTTTATGGCAGATCACTTTTCCTGAAATCCCCTGGGGTAGGTATGTCTAACCTGTGAATAGGCATTTGTGATCTTCCAGCTTCAAAAATGTTTCAATTCTAGATCCTCCTTAAAGAGAACCAAAACCCCCATCAGCCCTGAAATCTATTATGCCTCCCCCAGGGCATCCAGAATCGAGATGCCCCACTGTATGAAACCCCCCAGGTTACCCGAAAACTCACCTTCTTTCCCAGTCCAACGGCACATTTGTGAATGTCCGGCATGGGCACACTTCCTGTTAGAAGGTAGTGAGGGATGCAGCCGCCAATGCACAAAACCATAGTCTAACAGCTTTCAGTGCATGCGTCTCGCCACAGTGATCCTGCAGCTGTCTCTGACCACAGCAGAGCATGCTCAAGGCTCACGCTGCACCATGACATAAGATGGAGATATTCTCCAAGTGATGGAGAAAATTTCCAAACTTTACTCTACACTAAGAACCATAGTGTAGTCTAATGCTGCTAAGGAGATAAGTAGAGTACAGATCTTTGTTTTCTAACATTATGGCGCTTGTGACCATATTCTATATTATAAAAACTCAACACAACTCAAAAAACAAACAAACAGTAAGACCTAAATTGGTTGATGATGGTGACTGGGTATTGATACCCAGGTATTGATACCCAAGGTAATGATACCTTGAGGAAGTGGTCGGCACTCAGACCACAGAACGCGTGGGAGAAAACTTGGCTTTACACTATGGGATATAATCCGGAGACCCACAGCAGTTAGGTGATGTTTTTGGATTCATTTGTTGTTACACTATTTGCACTTCTTTATGAATTGGAATTTGCACGTTGTTCAGCACAGTGGATGCACTTTATATATGATTTGCACAAATAGAGGAGGTTTTTGGCTACAAAATTGTTAAAATTGGATTGTGGGTCTGGGTGGGATGCCCCATACGTTGATATATTTAAATATTGTGTGTTATATGTAGTTTTTAGCTCATAATAAACATGAATTCTTGGGATATTTTTGACTAATGAATGATTAATTTTTGAGGGAAGGTGCTGCGGTTTATGGTTTGCTCTTAGTGGTCGCTGGAGCCACATTAGAAAAATTGAGGTTCTGTAAGCACTTAGAGAAGCTCTCTACACTTTTGTAACAACACATCTAATGCAAGCTCGACAGCCAACACCATGGCGTAGCTAAGAGTTGCCAGTAATTGTAAAATATAGGCTAAGTGGCAGCCACAGCAGTCATTGAAAAACATGGAATAAAAGGGCTTGAAGGCTGAGTAATCCTGCGATTTTGGATTCAAGCCCTGAGACGCAGAGATTTACCTAAAAACCCTGAGTTTTAAGGCCAGAGCCTGACAGTTCCAAAGTTTGTTTACATGCATAATCAACTTCAATTACAAGTGTTGTGCCCGGCAGGCCTTTGATATCAGCAGGTACGGGAAACATCGAGTTTGTATTATAGTCTCGGAGCAGAAGTCTGCAAAGCTGAGACGACTTCTTTTTTACATATTACAGAAAACGGATAATCGTATCTTGCATTTTTGCTGAAGGGCAAAACCTGCCATCTATAAGTCTGAATGTGACTCACACTCTGCAACATTTCCTGCTTACAGTCCAATTTTCGCAATTTATGCTCCTTCTTCCATCTTTTCCTAAGGAGAAAAGGGGCACCCTGCTGGAAGAACACATGGGCACATGCTCACAGGCCTACATTTTGGCTTTTTTTATATTAAACACCATGATTTCTTGTATTTTTTTTAAATGTTTTTTTCTTTCTGTTCTGGCTGTGCCATTTGTCTGTTCATTGCTAAAAATAAAAGTTAGATTTCTATACTTGTTTTTTTAACTTTTCACTTTGCAGGTTTTTTTTCGCCCTGCCCTCAGAGTCAGAATCTGAGTCAAATTTTTGCCGGTTGCCATGGCTCATTTGTATACACATGATTTTTTCATTTTTCTTTTATTAGAACTAAAAGTCTAGGTGGCGAGCTGATTACATCATTCTTCACAAACCTTTTTAACTCCTTCCTCTTCCTATTTTAATAAATATGAATCTACCTGGAATAAGAGGAATTAATTTATTTATTCCACAAGAGGAATAACTCCTAGATATTCCATCCCATTTACAGATACAGTACAATTGATTGGAGTCAACCTGGACCCCTTCATTGGGTACCAGGACATATCTGGCCTATCCAACATTAAAAGGTTTGACCACCCAATGCAAATAATAATGAAAGGATATTCGCCTTTCGTCCCGTGCAGCCTTTTGTCTGGTGATCAGTAACTAAGCTAATCGCTGGATTGTATCTTGCACTGCACCAGGCTCAAACAAGGATTGGAACTGATGGCGGGTTGCTCTCACCCCCTGCCATCAGTCACAGGAGTGCTGCCACACCCTTTCCATTCAATAGAATGCAGGGGGTGTGCCAAGGCCTGATACACCCCTCCATTGTAGTGAATGGAGAGGGCCTTGTGGCACTCACTCCTGCGAGGTGGGCACAGAAGCACCAGTGAATGAAGCTCGGGCCGGACTAGGATCGACCACCTGCGTGGGACAAAGTTTCCTTTTGTTATTTTTATTGGGTGGTCAATTACTTTAAACAAAACTCTAAACACACCATGCTTTAACCCAGGAGCATCCTCTGGGTCCAGTGGCAAAACACTGAACAGTCTTGGAGAAGTCAGACCTAGAGGACCGTTCCCGATAGTGAAGTGATAAAGAGTGGCCTAAAACATTATATCTATCCATTCATTTCTAACTATATATCTATTCGGGTGTGCCAGTTGATTTAACATATTTACTATTTTACTCTTCAGGGAAGGACTACCAGTCCATTATCCAAGCACTAACAATTACCCTATATTTCTGATAGTGTCACTATATTAAGTAGTTCAACACAGTAGGCACCCCACCTTGCCAGGTTCCAGGTGCAACAGCAGCGGCCACTCATCTGTCTGGTCCTGGATGCTGGTCCACAGCTCCTGGGCAGTGTGGGGTCTTTCACCCAGACAGATGAGTTTTAGCACTGCATGCTTCCATTCCCCCAGTACGCAGTGGTGTAGGGGCTGCGCTAACTACTTGAGGAGGAAGCAGAGTAGGCTACAGGAAGCACCAATTGTTGTCCCATAATCCTGGGTGCTGGAAGGGACTGGGCCACAGTGCTTCCTCCTCAGTCCCAGTTGCCATTGCGTTGCCCAGTGGGAAGTTAGAAAGATGTAACGTACCTGCCCATGCTTACTAGTCCATAGTGAGGTGGACACTGAAACTAATGGCACTGCACATGTGCCGGCTGGGAACGATGTATTGTGGGACAACCGCCATCATCAGTTCTTTAAAACTGTCCGTCTCCACCAGGCGGATTGGGAGCATTTCAAAGGCCAGCAATTTTGAAATGTTTGCATTCAGGGTCAGTGCTTATGAGTGAGATGGGCCCAACTTCTGCTTTTTCTCCAAAGTTTGTGGGATGGACAGCTGAACTCATCCCTGGGATGATGTAGACGGGCTTGGTGAGGGTGGTGCTGCTGCTGCTGCTAGTGCTGGAGGTGGTGTGGTTCCCCTATTCTCTCTTTGAGGGTGAGACAGGTGGCCTTGCTATTGGGGAGGTGCAACTGAAGGCTGAGACCGAGGGAGACTCAGGTGTTCTCAGGTTTTTCTGGTGGTTCTGCAACTGCAGCTCGTGTTTTGTTTGCAGATGCCTGGTCATGCACAAGGTACAGAGAAGATTAACGGTTTTCCCTCACTTCAGCGTCATCACACAGCATGCAGATGGCATGTGTCTTATATTCTGTGCATAGCTTGAAAAAATACACACTGGTGAGAACCTTAGAGGCAGCCTTGGCGTGCTCAGTCCCTGAACTTGGTGGCCAGTAGTCTCAACGGACTGACCGTTCATGGTTTGCACACTTCTCCTTCATCTTCTGGCTTCCTTGGGCTGTGTGACCACCACCTCTTCGAAACTCTGATTGTCTTCAGTACACCTTATCCTTATCCAGGACCTTATCGTCACCCCTGGCATCCTCTTCCACCCACTTCTCCCTGCTATTCCCCCTCTAAGCCTCAACAATGCAGAAAGCTGCAGCAGTCGGCACTTTATCGTTATCCAGTGATGTTGTCCTGTGATGTTACGTTGGCCACATTCTCATTCTCCCACAGAAGCTCCTTGGCATCTGTGAGCCCTAGTTCTGCAATTGGGGCAGGCAGATGGCCCATGTTATCCCAGCCAGGCGTGTCATCATAGAGCATTTGTGACTCCATGACTTCTGGTTGGGACAGCCTTGCAGATTTTGTGGGGATGAGGTGGAGGGCTCTGTACTCTCAGTTTCAGTGGAGTGGGTGGAACAATAACCCACGGAACTGGTAGTACTGTGTGCCATATAATCTATGACTTCCTCAATATGTTCTGGCCTCACCACTCTGTCAGCAGTATTGGGACCTACAAAAATGAGCTCCAAACCCTGGCACCTGCTTGCACCATAGAAAGGTGTAGCAGGCAAGGATGAAAGACATCCTCTCCCAGCAGCACCAGCCACCAGTTGAGCACCAGCTTCATTACCAGCAGCAGAAGCACTACAGTCATGTCACTGACCCTTATTTGCTGCTTTCTGCATTGTTAGACACCTGCAGTTACAGCGGGCCAAAATGGAAAAATAATAAAAAATCACAGAAAAATGTGCCTTAAAGCGGACCAGGTGCATTGAACTATAGGTATTGATGAGAACTAACAGGTGCCTTGAACTATTGGTAACCACACACATTTTTTTAATTTCCCAAAAGTTTTAAGTGCCCTGAACCAGTGAATACTCCACTAACAATAGCTAGTGAAGAGCACTAACACACAAGTGCCCTGAACAATTGATATTAAAGTGCAATCCGCCCTAGTACTTAGAAGTTGTGGTGGGATAACAGTACATACAAACCCCAGTGCATATAGCTTCTTTTAGGATAAGGGGATACATCCCAGTGCTTAAAGTAAGATTTGGGTTAAGGGGCACACAAAACCCAGTGCTTAAAGGGTAAGTCCATTTTCGATTATTTTTTTATACCAAAACTATGTGCTCAGGATGGTGAGCTGATCTATTATTTTTTAATTTTTTCTATGTTAGAAAATGTATTTTTTATGGAAGCAATTTTCACTAGCTACAATCTGTTGCTATTGGCAATGTACACCAAGAAGAGAGGAGTGAGTCCTGTACACATAGAACACTCCTGCTATGGCACTTACTCATGCCCAGCAGCAGTGTTATGTGCAATATCTGTTGCTATTGGCAACGTAAACCAAGTCTGCCAGTAACAACAGATGAAAACTGCTTTAATAAAACTCACATTTGCTAACATTAGAAAACATAAAACATGCTAGATCAGCTCAGCACCTTTAGGAGCTAATTTTGCCACACAAAAATATACACCTGGGAATCTTAGGCCTGGGATGCCCCGCTGTGTGAAACCCCACAGGTCGGCCTATACACTTACCTTGTTTCCCGGTCCAATGGGCATGGCTGTGGTTGCTAGGCAAAGAAGAAGGCTCATTGGCTGCCATGCCTGGGTCAGGGCCGAACACTGAACCCGTGCACAGACTTCAACTTGAAGCCCGTGTTCGGGACAAAGACACAGAGACACAGAGCTGAACTTTGTGGATTTAGCACGCTCAACGCTAATGAGGACTAAGGCAGATCCAAAATGCATAAGATCTGATTACATTTCATTTTGGGCATGGTGGCCCTATAATGATTTTAAATAATTGGAATAAATTTTGGGTGTTTTAATAACATTGGCTGTGCCGTTTACCACTTTCTATCTTGATGCTTTCTGGAGACACAAGGAGTGGCACCCACAACCAAGAGGTACAGTGCTTAGTGGCCTCATTTTCTTTTGGTTTAGTTAATAGAAGGCACAATCAGGTAACTGTTCAATATTGATGCATTCTCTAAAGACTCCAGGCACACAAATTCTGCGCCTTCTCTAGGACACAACAGCATCCAGCTACTCAAACTTGGAAAGCAGAGAACAGCTCCATGGTTGAAGATGACAAATAGAATTTTCTCCTCTAAAACTGCATTAAAAAATTCATGTGAAACACTACAATCTAGAGCACACGAATCGCTTGAAATATTCTGCGCTCACAAATTCCACACAAAATAAATTAGATTACCAAGTTTTTTTCGAGTGCATTTTCTCGTGCTCGAATTTAATTAGGAGAAATCGAAAAAAACACAGCCTTTAGGGTTGATTTATCGTGCATAGAACTTGCGTGCAAAAAATCACATCTTTTTAAGAAAAAAACACACCAAATTTTCCACCATTAATGAATCAAACCCATATGGCTCGATGCAGAGCCTCCCCGTTCAGTTCCCCCGTGCGTTTCCCCGTTGGTTTTGGGCTTTGATCGGGTCAGGAAAGGGTGCTACGTTGATTTTAGTGTGCGTTTATGCGCTCAGGTGTGCGCTCAGCCGCCTTTCCGATTGTCGGCTCGCACGAGGCTGTTTCCCGGGAAAACGGACGCCTCGTTCATTGGTCCGTTTTTTTCAGTGATGCAGAGCCTTGATTTCCTATTGAAATCACCCTAATAAAACGGGGCCGCCGAGCCTTCACTTACGGCAAGTCAGAGCAGCCGTATTTGCACTCGGGCAATAATATGCAGTCCTCTGTTGGAGCACATCAGCGGCGCCAGCTCCGCGGTCTTGTCCTGCTGAGTATGGCAGAAACCAGGCTGCACCGCACGCCTTTGGACATTGATGGCATGAGAATTTGATATTTTTTATGGTTTTTTTTTGGGTATCCTTTTTACAGGGTCTCCATCATTTTTATTTTATTGTTTGTGTGCAGGCATTTGAAGATGGGACATAGGATAAATGTGCAGGCACTGGCTGGCCCTGATTTGGTTTTTGGGATTCGTTTTTCTGGCTTTCCCTGCCTAGGAATTCCTGCCTACATGAGCGATTCAAATCTGCCGATCTATTTGGTGACTGGCTACTGGGTATGTGTCTGAAACTTGTATTGGTTGCCCACCCTCTCTGACTGTGTTTGTTCCCGTAACACACTATTTGGTAACTTTTGGCGTAGTATATTTGGAGCCCAATTATTGATCTACAAATTAAATGGGTTAAGTGATTGTACCCTATTGCGTCATGTACTTGCCCTCTTATGTAAGTAGTATTCCCCAGACTTTTTAAATCAGAGTACAGGTTGGATGTGCATGTAGTCTCATTACAAATGTCCTTTCCTCCCACCCTACCCCGCTCACCTATTTGTCCCTCTTTTCTATTGTTGCAATGCACACCTTTTTTTATTTTTTTTTGTTTTTTGGTTTTAGGGCAGGAGACTCTGCCTATCCTTTGGTCCCCTGGATGAAGACCCCCATCCTGCACCGATCTTCACAGGCAGAGGAGCACTACAATACTGCCCCCAGGAGGACTCGCTCTGTGTTGGAGCCAGGCTTTGTTCTCTTGAAGATGAGGTTCCGTTGTCTTGATGTGACTGGGGGGGGCACTACAATAGACGCCTGCAACGGTCCTAAACCTAATCATGGCTTGTGGGCTACTCCACCACCTTTAGTTTCAGCCCTCCCCACCCCTCCTTTTTCTTGCACCCAAAGTGGCACCGCGCAAACCATACGTGCACAACTAGTGTTTAGTGTTTTTTCAGAGACCACAATTTTTTTTTTTTTTTTTTTTTCAAACAAATTTTGTTTTGTGATTTGTTTTTTTGGTCCCAAAAGAAAAATTACACGTGGGCAGAGAAAATGTATTCCCCACAAATTAGTGGTATGTTGGGTTGCATGGTGACGAGGAATGATGTTGTGCCTGCAAATTGGCTGCAATGTGGGCCAGGCTTTGATTAATCTCAGCCATATGGCTGGTTAGGGCAGAGATATTTCTGTTTAATACCTCTACTTGGGCGTTGAGGTTTGTGAGTTGGGTGCACACAGTCTCATTGAATTGCTGTGTTGTCGCAGCAAAGGCAATATTTTCCTGCCTCCATGTTTCCTCCAAAATTTGAAGTTGCCTTCTTTGGGAAATATGGCGTCTAGACTGGGTAGGAGCAGTGGGAGGGGTGATTGGTTCTGGTTCCGAAGGTGGTTGTGGATGTAGTGGCTGTGCCGGGGTTGCCTGCGTTGCTGCCACTGGTGCAGTAGTGGTTAGTGACATATGTGGGGTGTCCTCCTCCAAATCTCGTATATGGTCGATGATGGGTGGGCTTCCTGTGGTCTGTTAAGAAATATAGCATCCTTTTAGTTTATTTCTGTCCACACAAGCTCGCAAATATCAATGTTAAAAGTACACATCAAGGCCCATTGACTTACCCCATCACAATCCACAATTTGGGTTTGTGGTGTAGAAGCCTGGTGTGCCCTTGGCCTCGGTGCTAACGCAGGGGTTTGGGGGCCTGGTGTGTCCTGTTGACTTGGTCCTTAGTATGTAGATAGGAAGATTAGGTAAATGGCCAAGTACAGTGTGTTGTGTAGCATAACACTGCCTTCTTGAACTTTTTGTACTAGGTCATGGCAAAATCAGACTCACCTTGGGACCTTACATTCCGGTCTGTGTCTTGTGCCTCTGCCAGTCCCTGGATGCTGGCCGGGTGTATGAATGTATATACATGTTCCTCGGCGGGCGTAAGGATAATTTTAGTGGGTAAGCCACCCCCTGTCTGTTGGCTGGGGAAGATTAAATCACACCTAATAAGTGTTACATCCTTTTAACAATGTTAAAAAAAATGCATTTTACTTTTTCCTTTACTTCTGCTCCACCCCCTGTCTGTTGGCTGGGGAAGATTAAATTACACCTAATAAGTGTTACATCCTTTTAACAATGTGACTAAAAATTGTCCATTACCTCTGCTGACGGCGCATGTCCATTTTTTTTTTGCTGTAGTATTTCGGGTCCCCAAATTTCCTTTTTATTTGCTGAATATCTCTCCGGACTGATCCCACACTATTGACCTGCCTGCAAATATTAGTGTTAGACTCTTACCTGCTCGCCGTTCCGGGTCCCGCGGCGCACTGTTGCGTGGGCCCCAGCGGGCCTCTGCTCGGCGGTCCCCGGCTCGTCCGTCCCCTCGGCACCCCTGTGGGGTCCAGGGGCTGTCGGCACAGGACGCGGCTGATGGCCGCGTCGCAGCCCGCTCCGCGCGGCTGCGCCGGCCTGCTGGGCTTCCGGGTGGCGTGACGCTGCCTCCTCCGGGCGGGGGCGCGCCTGTCTCACGTCGTGCTCGCGCGTGAGCACGTCTCTCTTATGCCTCCCGGCGGCGCTTCCTCCAGCGCGCCCGCCGGGGGCGAGTGTTAAAGTGACCTATCGGCAGCTGGATCCTGGGGTCGGACCCAGGGACTGGTCGGCCTGTCTGGCCTGGGCCGTCCAGCTCCTGGGACCGATCCCATTTTAGTTTGTATGCACCAATCATTGACCTTCCCCCCAATTGCGCCCTTCCCTATTGGCCAGCATTCCCTATAAGGTTTTTCTGCTCCTTCATCCCAGTGCCCGTTATAGCCTCTGGGTTCTGGATGTGCGTTGCAGTGTCTCTTGTGATCATTTGGCTATTGGACTTCGACTACCCTTGCTTGCTGCCTGCCCTGACCTTTCGCTTTGCCTGACCACGCCTTTGCCTGACCCTTCTGATACCTCGCTCCGTGACCTCCTGGATTTGACCTCGGCTAGCCTTGACCACCCCTTCGTTACCTCCTTCGGATACCACGCCCCGTGACCTCCTGGTTTGACCTCGGCCTGTATTTCGGACTTCTGCCATCCGGCATCCTTATTCGGGATTCCCTGCCAAACATCTTTCTGCACCTTAAGCCGGTATCCTTTGCGCCTTATAAGTCCTGGGGGCAACCGACTGGGAGAGGCATTACCCGTGTCTCCTACAAGCGGGGGCTTGTCTATAGGCAGAAGCGGCGGCGGAGATTGGGGGATACCAGCTCAAGACAGACGGGTGTTTGGTACAGTCCTGACAATTAGTCCAGATTTCCATCTTAGCCTGCTTTGTGGTTGTTTTGGAGGTGCGGCCAAATAGGGCATCATAATGTTCGCAAACTGCATTTGCCACCGCCATGCTTTGAGCATCGCAAAATCGGGCAGTTAGTGAGCCACGCCGTAGTTGTCTGCCACATGGGTGTGTGGTCTCCCCTGCCTCTGAGGAAATTGATGGTTGGGTATCTGGGGAGTCGTGTGTGCTTCTTTGGCTTATGGGGGAGGGGGATGTTGTGTGTGTGCTTCTCTGGCTTAATGTCTGGGTTCCTGTTGAGCTATCAGATGTGGAGCTGCATGTGGAATCTGAGGTACTGGAATTGGGGGAACCAGAGGGTGGAGGTGGAGGGGTGGGTGACCTGGGTGGGGTGGTGGTTTTTGCAATGCGCTTACCCTTGCTTATGTGTTTGGATTTGTGGGTATGCTTGGTGTGTGGAGGTGGAGGATGCTGCATGGTCTGACTAGATGGGGTACCCTTGTGTGTGCGTGTTTTTTTTGCAGGTGGTGGTGAATGGGTTAATGTACCCTTGGTCCTGCGTTTTTTTGGGAATGTGCCTGTTTGTGTGGAGTATCCACCGTTTTAGTGGGGGCATGTTCGGCATGTGTCTGGTGCCTGCTCTTCTGTCTTGTGGAGGATGAGGCATGTGTGCGGCTGCTATGTGCCTCGGCCCTTGGTTGGCTCTTTTTGCTCCCTTTAGGTCTGCCCATATTGATATGGTATCCAACACAGAGCTGAGTGCCTTGTGCTTTAAATATGTTTTCCGTGTGGCCGTGGTCAACAGCGGGTGCGCGCCCGCAATCTTTACCTCGGAGCAGGATGACATCATCATGGATGTGAGTATGCGCGCGTGCGTTTATGTGCGCGCACACATTCCTTGTAATAATAAAAAAAAAAAAAAAACACCAGAATAGTCTGAAACAACTTCGTTTTTCACGTTACATACAAGCCCACCTTAGTTTAACACATGTACGCAGCTCAAAACTAGGCTACATGCAGATAGAAGAACTAGGGCAATGTGAGGCAGCAAGAGGTTCAAAAAGTTACTTTAGTTAGGCCAGCAAACTTGTTAATGCTTTTTGTGTACATGAGACAACAACAGTCTCTAATATCAGTGTCTTTGTCATGCAAACAGATTCACAGCAGCAACCAAGGGAACAAGAATGGAGCCTCCGCCCCTGACGCAATATGCGCCTAAAACATGGTAAGTGGCGTTTTTGGGGACCAAAGTAAATGAACCAACAATTCCATTGGCCACAAAATGTAAAAACCAAAAAAAACAACCAAAGACTTTGTCTAAAAAGCCCTTAAAGCGGACCTTCACTCAGAATAAGTCTATCTTATATGTTTCCCACACCCTGTACATAAAGTTTGCCCACCTTCAAAATCATCCTACCTGCACCTAGTGCATGTTATGAGGCTTTCAACATCCAAGATGGCGGATTATGGAAGCCGCCATCTTATCAGGCAGCCTGCAAACAGGAAGTGCCTTCTAACTGTGCTGCTCTGCATTCTGGGATTGCTGACCTTTTCAAGAGGTCTCTGCTCTGTGTGAGCAAAGCACAGCTATAACCCACCCCCTGTACCTTATCCCACTCTCCTCTCCTCAGTAAGTGTGATGCTTCTGAGTCAAGATGGCGGCGGCCGTATACTAAATTCCTGAACTGAGTTGCAGCCCAGTGGTGGAAAGAATAATTATTGATTGACTAAAAAATTACTATCTATTATTTTGAGATGCTGCGGAATCTTTGGTTAAGAGTTTGGCCTTTTCAGTAAAAAACGCAGAAGGTCCGGTTTAAAAAGGGCCCCAAAAAAAACACGCACAACCAAACCAAATAAACAATGCTAAACTAATGTTGTTTTTCATTCACAGATACAAGAAAATCACAGGCACAAGACACCGAGGCCTAAAGAATTTTAATTTGGCTTAAAATGAAAATAGTTTATTTGTTAAAACATTTAGATTCAATTATTTGTAAAAAACTTTGTGTAAAAAATTCAATTTCAAACGCTGGAATAAAATAAAAAAAAAAAAAGAAAAAAAGAAAGTTGTGTTTCCTGCAAATGTACAATCACACAACATCATCACACATTTCCATGACACAAAAAGTTTAGATATGGTACAATAAATCCAAAACAATCAGAAAGAATTAAGGTATGCATTAATGGCAAGGAAAAAGGAACACAAAGGAGATTAAGGTATGCATTAATGGCAAGGAAAAAGGAAGAACCCAAATGTATTGTTCCCAAAAAAATATGTGTCAAATTGGCAGTGGTTGCCATATGTATATTCCAATGGAGTTTGAGGGATGTGCGCTTGCGTGTAGCCAGATTGGCAACTGAAGAGCCATGGAGATGTAAGTATACTTGCTAAAACCACCAAAATGGAAGGTCAAATACGACGAAAAACAAGCAGGTACGCTCAAAAAGCCAGGAAAAATCAGGGAAAAACGGGCCGCCCGTGTGAACGTGAACGGGAGCCCCGATCAAATTGAAGGCACCCGAGAGAGCAAAAAAAGCTTTCCGAGTAAAGTGAAATTGACAGATCAGTTAGGGAGCCATTCCGACGGAGGCTCTGCATCACATTTGAGCCACGATTCAAGCGGGAGCCCCGGACAATCGGAGTGTTTTAAGGGCAGTTCAGAGGAGGCTCTGCATCAGGCCCATAGAGTTAAAATGTGTAGCTCATTATACTGGCAGTATGGAATGGATCACTACTTGCGATTCGACAGTTTGTCTGTGCTGAGGTTTACTTCCGTGCGACTTGTTCGTCCAACAACCCTGATATGCAACATTGCACAGCAGTGGCATTATCGGCCCAGGCATGTAGAAATCAAACTGTCCCATTTCAAGGATTCTGCCCCTCTCAGTTTGTGTCAAGTGGCCAAAACTGGATCGTGGACTAGCAGGATAAACATCCCATGAAATTTCATAATCATCCCAAAAAAATATTGTTTATTCCCCTCAAAAAACTGATTTTGAACTATAGGCTCGATTTAGAGAGACACAAAAAACCCTTCGTTTTAGTGCCGATGTCGTATTATTTTCAAATGTTCCCGCTCTCGTATGAATGTGCGAGCGATTCTATGAATGCATTGTAAACCTTCTGTAAAGTTTCCTTCCGCTCGTATGCCAGAGTACGAGGATGTCATTTTCCATCGAGACTTTTCTGATTCATTTTCTCAGGTAACAACGTAGCCTTTTGTTTTTGCCCTTTTCCCATCGTATCCTCACACGAATCCTTTACGTTTCCCGATAGATTCAGTTTCACTTTTACAAAAACAATCGCCCAGACTTGCGCCTGCGCACTACAAACATAACTCATTAAAGTGCTCGCCTACATATTTGCCACCCTCACTTCTACTACAATGTTTAGCTAAACCCCTTAGGGCTATCCTCCAGCTTCCCTTTTGGCCCCTTAAAGCTCACCTCAACCCCTTAGCGCCATCCTCCAGCTTCCCTTTTGGCCCCTTAAAGCTCACCTCAACCCCTTAGCGCTATCCTCCAGCTTCCCTTTTGGCCCCTTAAAGCTCACCCCAACCCCTTAGCGCTATCCTCCAGCTTCCCTTTTGGCCCCTTAAAGCTCACCCCAACCCCTTAGCGCTATCCTCCAGCTTCCCTTTTGGCCCCTTAAAGCTCACCCCAACCCCTTAGCGCTATCCTCCAGCTTCCCTTTTGGCCCCTTAAAGCTCACCCCAACCCCTTAGCGCTATCCTCCAGCTTCCCTTTTGGCCCCTTAAAGCTCACCCCAACCCCTTAGCGCTATCCTCCAGCTTCCCTTTTGGACCCTTACAACTTACCCAAATCACTTCGCGGTTAGGTTCTTCTTCCATTTTAGGTCCCTAAAACTTACTCAAATCACTTCGCAGTTAGGGTCTTCTTCCATTTTAGGTCCCTAAAACTTACCCAAATCACTTCGCGGTTAGGTTCGTCTTCCATTTTAGGTCCCTAAAACGTACCCAAACCACTTCGCGGTTATGTTTTTCTTCATTTACCGCACCCTAAAACGTACCCAAATCACTTCACGGTTAGGTTCTTCTTCCATTTTAGGTCCCTAAAACTTACCCAAACCACTTCCTGCTCATCTGAATCTTCATCTAGAAATATTATTATAAATCTTCGTTTGTTGTTAATGTATTTATCTAAATAAATGACACAGAAATGTTTTGTTTGTTTAGTATTTTTTTTAAAATGTAACTTATTAAAATTTTTGCAATTTTAAAAATATTAAAATTTATAGAAAGTAAAAAATTTTAAAACAATAAAACTATTTACATTAGGCCAAACAGTGACAGGACCCAGAACACTATTCTTCTTCTGTTGTCCCCAACGAGTCAACCAGCTGCTGCATATCGGCCACCAACTCAAGGACCCTTCGATTCATTTCTTCCACTCTTGCCCATGTGGTCCCTGTATAAAATTGAGAAAAAAACACAAGTTTGCGCTAAATACATATTTCTCACCTGTGGATGAAATGTTTGTTAGTTGGCGACCTAAATAAACACGACATATGTCAGTCTGCTAAGTCATTACTCTAAGGAAGTGGGCAGAGGTAATTCTGGGAAGTCATTACCTAAAGGAAGTGGCCACAGATCAGTCTGGTAGGTCATTTCTCTAAGGAAGTGGGCAGAGGTCATTCTGGGAAGTCATTACACTAAGGAAGTGGCCAGAGGTCATTCTGGGAAGTCATTACACTAAGGAAGTGGGCACAGGTCATTATGCTAATGACATTGACTCTGCCTTTAGGAATTTGTGTGATCATGTCACTTAACACATACTGCATGTCACTTAACACATACTGCAAAGAATGACATTACAACTTACTTGGTTGGTGGCCGACGGATGCCTCGTTGGGGACAACCCTACGTCCTGGGCCCTGCCACTGTTGGGAAGTAGAGCCTGTTGAGACATGGCAAATAGGGTCACTGATTATGTCTTAGTCAAGAGTAATCAAATGTCATTTTCAATTTGTGTGTCACATCACTCACCTTCTCCCTGTGCCTCCTGGCTGAGATCTGCTGCAGCCTGCACATCTTCACCCGCTCCTGAAGCATCTACAAAAACAGATTAAGGGAATCAGCTTGGGTGGAAATAGCATGGATATGTGTGTGCGGTTACATGAGGAGTCACATACCAGAGGCTCCCGCATGCGTCGCTGGGTACGACTCCCTGCCCACGCCGTGCCGCCCCTCCTCTGTGGAAAGGTCCAGGGGCTGGTCTGAGGAACCAACAGAGGAGGGGTAGGACCGTCGCCCTGGAGATCCACCACCTTCACTTCCAGCAGCACTTCCGGGTGCAGCGAATGCGGTAATCCATTTCCATCACTAACAAAGAAAAGGCATTATAACTAAAGGCCTACCTTCTGCATCAGTTACATGTGGCATGCAATCGCTATGTACTTACTAGGGAAATGGAGTCCGAAAAACCGCCGCACCCGGGGTATGTGCAGCCGTTTCAGGTCCGCATGATCTGCGTGTGGGTGAAGGTGGTGTCCGTTTGATGGTGGATTCTGGAAACTATCTCCAGGGCGACGGTGCGCTTCTCAAAAGAGTTAGGCAAGTAGTCGTACCTGCGCTCCAGCATGGTCTACAAAACACAATCAAAAACAAGGTTTGAGTGAAATCAGCATACAAATATCTGTGAACAATCGATCATTTGACTAAATGACATTAACATACATATTTGTAGCCTAATACAATCTTTGAAGCTGGCCTCAGTGCTGGTTCACACGTGTGGGCCCTCACTTCAGTTTGCCACAGAGTTTGATACACTTTTTAAAACAACCGTTTGTTCATGCGCTTCCTTATGGGCTAGGCATGCATTTACATGGCAAATCAAAGGCATTAAAAGACACTTACAAGCATGATGATCTCTTCTTGTTGGCGGGTGAAGATTGTGGGTGCCATCTTGCCTCTTGTCTGCAGCAGATAAGTAATGCCCCTGCGGTTTCCGGGTTCCGCACGGCTGGATGAACGACCGTACGCACGCGTACGCGAACGCGTAAACGTCAGACCCCGGCATTAGTATTTAAAGGGGCCTGGAGCCACAGCTCATTCTCTTTCAAAGTCTATTCATGATGCCAGCAAAAAAATCCGCAGCAAAGGCCAAAGCAGCCAAGGAAACCAGCCGGAAAAAGGGTGAGGAGGCTTCATCAGGCCCCACCACTCGCTCCAAAATGCCGAAGGCGAAGCGGCCGGGAACCCGCAGTGGGCAGCCGAAGGCGACCACCAAGGCACCCACAAGCCCGAAAACAAAGGAGCCAGCACTAAAGAAGAAGGGCCAGGCCACCAAACACACAGGTACGGCCCCTAAAAAGCACACCAAGAGGGTGAAAAGCCCCAGCCCCCAAGGTCATCATCACCCCAGCCACGTGGGAAAAGCTCTCAGGCCAAGAGGCCCAGCCACTGGGCTTGAAGCCCCAGTAGCCAGAGCTCAGCATCACCCCAGCCACGTGAGAAAAGCTCTCAGCCCAAGAGGCCAAGACACCAGGCCCAAAGCCCCAGCAGCCAGAGCTCAGCATCACCCCAGCCACGTGGAAAAAGCTCTCAGCCCAAGAGGCCAAGACACAGGGACCGAAGCCCCAGTAGCCAGAGCTCTGCATCACCCCAGCCACATGGGAAAAGCTCTCAGGCGAAGAGGCCAAGACACCAGGCCGAAGCCCCAGGAGACAGAGCTCAGCATCACCCCAGCCACGTGGGAAAAGCTCTCAGCCCAAGAGGCCAAGACACCAGGCCCGAAGCCCCAGGAGCCAGAGCTCAGCATCACCCCAGCCACGTGCATCAACCCCCCAGGGCCATGAAACTGTGAAAGGGTCACAGAGCCACAGGCCAAGAAGCCCAACATCATCCACCACACCCTCTCCTCCTTGCCCACATTTTGCACCGGTACAGGTGGAAATGCAGGCAGAATATGCCACAGCTACGCCTGCTAGTTCAGTGGCCACCCAGGCAAGAACCCCAAGTCCATATCCAAGACCAGTCCAATCAGAAGCCAGCCACCTGTCCTACATTTCTCCCCAACACAGCCAGCCCAGAATGTCCCCCCATTTGCAGCCAACCACTGATGAGCCAGAACGTCAAGCAACAGGGTGCGCATTGCGCCGACGCCACTTGAGTGGCAGGTTTGGTGAGGCCCAAACTCTGGCATTGGCTAGTGGCCTCACCTTGTATTATGATGAGCTATATGGGCGCAGATCCAAAGCTACAAGCAAGCAGCGGAAAGCTGAGATTTTTGAGCAGCTCCGCAGACAGGTCAATGCAGCGGGGGAAGCGGTCAAAGATGTGGAGCAGATACAAAGGAAAATATCGGACCTAAAGTATGCAGCACGGAAGAAAGAAAATAGGTACATATATACTTTGTGGATTTAGCTTCATCTTGTATTGGAAACATTTATCTAAATGTGTGCAACTCTCTTTTTCAGCTTACAAACTGGCGGCGGATTCCCCACAAAACTGCAATTTACCCGAGCTGAGGAGATGGTGCTGGGCCTGCTACATCCTGTGGCCTTAGAGGGACACTCGGCCCGACAGGACATGGACATCCCTTATATTACTGCTGGTTAGTAATGTTACTGTGTATGTGAAATGTGATCTGCGTGTAAAATTAGGCACAAACCCATATATTAACGCATGCCCCTAGAGTGTGCCTTGTAGTGGAGGTTACAATTAAACAGGGTGTTATGTGTGGCGAACCATTATTTGCTGGTTTACTTCCTCTGAGATTATTTGGGTGAGTCTTGAGGAACACTATTGAGATTAGACAAGGACTGCCTGTTATGTATTTGTAGAAAATTACATACAACACTTCCATCTTTATCTGTAGCCAATTTGGGTTGGACCTTGAGGAACACTATTGAGATTAGACAAGGACTGCCTGTTATGTATTTGTAGAAAATTACATACAACACTTCCATCTTTATCTGTAGCCAATTTGGGTTGGACCTGTGCTTTGCTCCAAACGACTTGATGTGGGGTGCTTGAACGTTTGACATAGAAAGAATGTCAAGCAGCCTACTCTAATGGCAAATACTATTGGTTGGTTTAAGGGATTGGTTTAAGGAATGTGTGAAGCCTCACAACAGCCCGTACATGCATGTTTATGTTGGTTAAGGAGACCAATATGTATGTACTTGTTGACTATTACATCTAACAGATTCGCTTTCGCTGCCAGCCTACCTGGAGTTTTTGTTACGCTTTGTTGCCAGACCATTTTTCACTATTTTGCACTATGCATGTTCAACTGTGATTTTTGAAGGGATTTCCAGGGATTTCCCAGAAAAATTGTATATTGTTTTTTTCAGGGCTTTAACATGAAATGTCTTGTTTGTCATTTTTTAACTGTATTCTTAATATTTTGGGGTGAGTTATGTGCAAAAAAATTAAAAAAAAAACTATTTTTTACAATTTGTAGTGTTTTCTGTAATAAAAAATGCAAGTTTGTCAATAAAATCTTATTGCGTGTGAAATCCCAATTTCTCCCGGTTACAACGGCACCACATATGTATTGGTAGATGCCCTTTCCTGCCCAGGAGACTCCCCCAAACTGAAACAGCGCTTTAGGGGATTTTCAGATCAAATACAGCTATGCTAAGCATTATGCGCACCTTGCAGTTTTTCAATAAAAACAGCCCTTTACATTTGAAATACCCCCCACAAACTATATATTCTCTGGAAGTACACACCTCAAGCTTTTTAGGCATACCAGGCTTGTTGATGTTGCCACAATTTTCTGGAAGTTCTCCCTCAATGTATTCTTTGGTTACACAAAACTTCCCTAAAAAAGGATAAAAAAGCAGAATCAAAGCCACATTTTTCTAAAGAAAACTATAAGCAAACAAGAAAAAACAGGTTAATCTAAAAAAGCAACATCCCCCGAACAGAACGATACCCAACATGCATAGCTACTGTCAAGGGAAGAGTTGCCCCAAAGTAAAGCTTGGGGAGACGGTAATTTTGCTTGAAAATTTCAGCTCTGCAGACAAAGTGGCACCTTGCGCTTTTTCTACCAAAACAACCCTTTACATTTGGAATACCCACCACAAACCATATATTTTCTGAAAGTACACATGATAAGCTTTCTAAGCATACCCAGCATGTTGTAGTGGGCCCATCTTTCTGGAAGTAATCCCTCAAAGAATTCGTTGGTCGCACAGGGTTTCCTTAAAAAATGTATAATAAAGCAGAATAAAAAATGAGTTTTTCTAAAATATCAATTTGCAAACAAGAAAAAACAAGCTAAATCTGAAAGCGCAAAATACCCCGAGCAGAACGATACCCAACATGCATAGGTACTACTAACCCTTTTAACTGCCAGCCTACTTTAGGCTTTGTCACCCTCTCTTGACAGGTCATTTTTCACCATTTTGCGCTATGCTTAACTGTGATTTTTGCAGGAATTTCCAGGAAAATCATATATTTTTTTTTTGCGGCAGAGTTTAGGCTTTAACATGAAATGTCTTGTTTGTAATTTTTTTACTGTTTTTTTTTAATATTTTTGAGTAAATTAAACAAAACAAAATAAAAATTTTTTTTTTAGAAAATTATCTCCTTTATTTCAAATAAAACATTTGTTTTATTAAAGAAAACCATATTGCATGTGAAAGCCCCATTTCTCCCGATTACAACGGTACCACATATGTATCGGTAGCCCCCTGTTACTGTTCAGAAGACCCCCCCAAACTGAAAAAACATTTTATAACATGTAAAAATAAAATACAACTACAATCCACACTATAAAGGGTTAAATCAAGAAAAAAAATTGGTGTGGGGTTCCCCTTCCTGGGGGGGGAGGTAACCCCCATTTTTTTTATTTTAAGGGTTAAAAACCCTTAATAATTCCCATAAAAATGACATGGGGTCCCCCCTATCCAGCATAAGTAGCCCAGGGATCAGCTATGCAGGGATTGTAGAACAGGGCGCAGGGGCCAGCTTTGGTGGCCCCCCGCCCTGCCAAGTACAAGCCTGCACCGCCTAAATCAGCCCGGGCCCTTCTGCCCCCCCTGGGCTTCGGGGAGGCAGGTAATAGGGGGGCCGGGGTTAATGGCAAGTCACCCGCTAGCCGCAGGTCACTTGACAGCCCTCGAGCCTTGTGAACTGGTACAGGGGTCTCATGGACTCCTTACAAGTTCACAATGGGTTAAAGTGGACCAACACCCAGGGCTGATCGGCCCCGGAATCTATAAGATTCCTGGACCGTTCTATTCCCTCCCCCTGGGGCATCCAAAATCGGGATGCTCCCCTGTGTGAAACCCCCCGGAACACCTGCTACCACTTACTTGAATCCGGTCCTACGGCGCATGCGCGGGCCGCATCCCCGCTATCCCTCTAGCAGGACGCGTGCCCAGGCCGACTATTTATGAATGGCCACCGCGGGCACGCTCCCTGTTAGAGGGAAGTGGGGGATGCGGCCGTCAGCGCGCTCAGAGCGGCTGAGCTTAGATGTCTCTTAGACGTCCATAACTCAGCCGCTCTGAGCGCGCTGATTGGACGAGCGGCCGCGCATGCACCGTAGGACCCGGGTAAGGTGAGTTATTGTGGGTGATCGGGGGGGTTTTACGCAGCGGGGCATCCCCAATCGGGATGCCCCAGGGGAAAGGACCAATACCCAGGAAAGTCAAAATCCTGGGTGTTGATCCACTTAAAATGTAAGCTGGAAGCATTTATTACCAGCTGGGTGACAGGACATAAGGGGTTAATTAAAAAAAAATTGGCATAGGGTCCCCCCTCCCAGGGTGGGGGACCCCTTTTTTTTTGGAATTTTAAGGGTTAAAAACCCTTAAAAATCCAAAAAAAAAAAATTACGTAGGGTCCCCCCTACCCAGCGTTACCGACCCGGGCCAGCTATGGGGGCTTGTAGAACAGGCCCACATAGCCATAGTGGCCCGGGCCCTTCTGCCCCCCCCCTGGCCTTTGGGGAGGCAGGTAATGGGGGGCTGGGGGTTCATGGCAAGTCACCCGCTAGCCCGCAGGTGACTTGCCAGACCCAGAGCCTTGTGAGCTGGTACAGGGGTCTGATAGACCCCTTACCAGCTCACAAAGGGTTAACTGTAAAAAAAAAAAACACACACACACAAAATGATTTTATAAAAAAAAAAAAAATTTTTTTTACTGTACTTACCTCCGATTGCAAGCTCTTGTCCCTCGCCGCTCTGATGACAGATGCCGGTGATCGGCATCCAGAGAAGGGGGGGCAGGAGATCAGAGGATCTCCTGCCACCTCCTTCCAGGTCGCCGATCACCAAGGGGGCGGGGCTTAGCGGCAAGATGGCGGCCGCCATCGGAAAGAAGAGAGGAGAGAGCCTCCCGGGCTCTCTCCTGAAGATCGGCAAGCCCTGGGGGGGGATCGGAGGCCCCCCAGGTGAAGAGGAGGGTCGACGGGAGCCAGCGCACATGCAGGTAGGTAAATGTCATTTTTTTTTTTTTTTACAGGAAAGCCAGTGGCAGCTAAAACGGGGGGGGGGGCACCCTATTCCGGGCCCTCCCCTGCAGCCGGAGGAGGTCCCACGGACGATCGGAGCACACCATCTTAAAGGGGAGACCCGGCCGAATCAAACAAGGGGTCAGGTGAGTGTCTTTTTTTTTTTTTTTTGGCCAGTTAGCAGGGGGGAAAGCCAGGTACGTAAAATTTACGTAGCTGGCGTTTAATGACAGGAGAGGCAGCTACGTGAATTTTACGTTGCTGGCGTTTAAAGGGTTAACTTGGTCCTTGGGGGAGTTGCCATTCATGCATGGGCCCGTGTTTTATTGAACCATATGTGTTAATACGCATCACCAATGCCTAGTTGTGTGTTAACATGGCTTATTTTCACAAATGCAGCCCAGCATCATCCCTCAGCTAGTGGGGAATCCTCTGCCAGTTTGAACATGCCGTCTACTTCCGTGCTGCCTCGGACCCAGGATCCGATATATATGGTAAGTCTTTATATGATGTTGCTAATGCATGTGCCTTGCCATGTTTCTTTTTGCGGAATTACATATGTAGTCCATACACTGAATCTTTTTTTTACATGTCCCAACAGACCCACACACTGATGAAGGAAATCCAGGAGTTGGAGGAAGATGGAGCCTTCATGGAACCTTCAGAACCCCTCCCCCTGGGACAGAATCTGCAACTGTCCCAACATGTTTCTCCAACAAATGCTCAGCAGCAGAGTGAAGCTGGCGGCATGCTGCCAGCCCACCGTGGGCAGCATGCAGAGACTGAGCCAACAGTCCCCAGTGTTAGCTCTGCTGCTGAGGATTTGCCAAGCAGACCTGTGGCTGTTGGTGGACCTAGAGGCACATCATCTGCATGCCCCCAAACCCGGGGAATTGGGAGGCCTAGTCGACTACGTCGCCCACTTGCCCAGGGGAGGGGCGCGCAGATGATGGAGTCAGCATGGCACCATGAGAGGCGGCTATTTCGCCTACAAAATCAAAGAAACCAGGAACATCTTCATGGCCAATTAGAAACCTTAAACAACACATTAAACGCCATGCTGACTGAATTTAGGTCCAACAACAGCCACATGGCCACCTTATCCAATTATTACAGTGGCATGCTGGAGGAAGTTCGAAATAGCAACAGCCACATGCTCACCTTAACTGCCAATCTCAGTGCCATGATGGCTGAATTTCAAACTTCCAATAGAAACATGTTGGAACAGTTGCAGATTCTGAATGTCACATTACAGTGGCATGCTGGAGGAAGTTCGAAATAGCAACAGCCACATGCTCACCTTAACTGCCAATCTCAGTGCCATGATGGCTGAATTTCAACTTCCAATAGAAACATGTTGGAACAGTTGCAGATTCTGAATGTCACACAGGCCCAGGTGAGGGCCCACCTCCAAGGGCCCCAACCTGGGTTTTATGGGCATCCCCCTTTTAAGGCCAATTTGGCCTGTATCTGCTCCACATCTTTGATCTACATCCCCACTGTATTGACCTGTCTGGTGAGCCCTACCAATATACCCTTTTGGTATGGCTTGGCTTGTATGCTTTGGATTTGCGCCCATATAGCTCATTAGAGTGCTGAGGTAGCCCACTAGCCAATGCCGGAGGGGAAGCCTCAATGAACCTGCCACTCAAGCTGTTGCGCTGAATGCTTGTAGCGCATGACATTGTTTCTGGCTCCTCCTGTTTGTAGGCATGATTGTGGGACATTCTGGGCTGGCAAACTACTACCTTGACCCCTGGCTGAGATTGAACTGGACTTGGATTGGGACTGGGGGTTCTTGTTTGGGTGTCACACTGAATAACAGGTGTAGATGTGGCATAGGTTTGGCTGCTTTACACCTGTGCCTGTGGCAAATGTGGCCAAGCAGGAGAGGGTGTGTCTGTGGGCCTATTTGTTGGATGCACAATGTGGACATGGCAATGCTTGTGACCTATGTTTGTAACATTTTCATTTGTCCTTAACTTTGTGGCTTGATTTGGCTCAGCTTACAGTTTTTTTTTGTGCCCATGTTTTTGATGCAACTATGGGAGTGACCAGCAAATGCAATGTTTGCTTCAGAAATAAACTACATAAAATTGTAATTAACCTGTGGTGGACTAAGTTTATGCTTTTTAGTTTTGGCTGAATAAAGCTGAGTTAAAGTAGGCAGTAACACATTTGTAACATGGTGAAAAAGCCAAATGACAATCATGTGTGAGGTTGTTTTAAAATATTTCTTTACTGTTTGTAAAAGTAACAAAGATACAAACACAAAGGGCCAAATTCAGAAGTATCCAAGAAAGACAAATTATGAAAAATGTGTCGCAATTAAATTAGACCGCACTGCTTGGGCAGACGCACTCGGTGGGCCACGATAGTCCTCGTCTGGGTCATCGGTGGGTGGAGAGGGGGGCACATCCACATACCGGGGGACACGCTGCAATATAGCAAAATTATGCAACACTGCACAGGCCATTATAATATCTATGACCTTTTTGGGGTCATACTGAAGTGCTCCCCCCGGTATGGTCCAAGCATCGGAAGCGGGTCTTCAACAGGCCAAACGCCCTCTCCACCATGGCCCTGGTCTTCTTGTGCACCCTATTATATGCCTCCTCTGCTGCATTCTGGGGCCGGAGGACGGGCATCAACAGCCACGGAAGAAGTGGATAGCCGGAATCACCTGGCAAAATGTATGATGAAAAACATAAATTACACATTCAGAAATAAATTGAAGCCCCTAAACGGCCCAACAACATTACTAAGAGCCTAGGCCACATTTGCTACACAGCATGAGCATACATAGTGTACAAGCCCTTGAAATAAAAAAAAAAAGATGTTTGAAAAAATTAAACATCCAAGATGGCGGGTGAGTGCCAATCAGCCAGACTGCTAACAGGTATTGGTTTCAGAGTGTGCTGCTCAGCATTCTTGGATGTCTAAAATTTTCTGGACCCGGGAGCTACTTGGTGTGAGGAAAAAACAGCTGTAACCCGCCCCCTGCACTTTATCCCGCTCTCCTCTACTCAGTAAGTCTAATGCATCGACTCAAACATGGCGCAGACCCTAGGATAAATTCAAGGACATAATTTAAGCAGAGTGTGTGGGAGACTCATTCTTACTTTAATCTAAATTCCATTTCTGCAGTTTGCTAATGGAGGACTAACATTTGGCAAGGCTTGGTTGGTTGCAAAATGTAATGGTTAAGGTCGTGTTTCACAGGTAAAGAAGGTGTTCAAAAAGGCATAGTTTCATACATGGAACCCAAACTAAAATCATAGCCATACATATCCAAAAAAAGGACGTTATTGACAGAAACTTACCAAGGAGCCATCCACCGGAAAATTCCCCAGACTCAAACCGACCGTACAATCCAGATCTGCGAAGAATGTAGGCATCATGGGATGAGCCTGGGAACCCGGCGAGCAGACTAAGGAACCGCATGTCCGGGGCCACCACTGCTTGGACATTCATTGAGTGGCCCATTTTGCAGTTCCTGGGATCAAAAAAAAAAAAAAAAACATTTTAAAGGGGACGCAAACTAGGGGAACACTAACTCATCACACCCTAAGCAAATGCTGTGGGCAAATTAAATTAGCAATAAACAAGTACATAAGTATTTTGGGTTGGGCAAAAACAATAGGGTCGATTCAAAGAAACATGTAACAGCTTGGATTTGGGTGCCGATCATCCTATTTTTCCCGTCCGCTCGTGCGTTCGTATGAACTTGCGAGTGATTCAATAAGCAAATACGTTTCTATCCTAAAATATACGTCCGTTCGTATGTTATCTCCCGAACTTGCCTCAGTCAGTTGACAATCGTAAAATTCACGTTCATGTGCTCACTTGTTGCGGCGGCAGCCTGTTTTTTGTGCTGCTTCCATCGTCCACCTCTTCCAATTACTTGCGTTTGCCTCTGGTTTTCATTGGTTTTTGGCCTCTTAGATTCGTTCGTTCGTATGTATATAAGATCTTGCGCATGCGCACTCTCACCACTACTGCCTCGCGCCAGGCTCCCACTTTCCTTTATGAACCATAACACTTACCTAAACCCCTTAGCGCTTGCATCCTTCTTCATTTCTCGGTCCATAAAACTTACCTAGACCCCTTAGCGCTTGCATCCTTCTTCATTTCTCGGTCCATAAAACTTACCTAAACCCCTTAGCGCTTGCATCCTTCTTCATTTCTCGGTCCATAACACTTACCTAAACCCCTTAGCGCTTGCATCCTTCTTCATTTCTCGGTCCATAAAACTTACCTAAACCCCTTAGCGCTTGCATCCAACTTCATTTCTCGGTCCCTAAAACTTACCTAAACCCCTTAGCGCTTGCATCCTTCTTCATGTTGACGACCCTAAAACTTACCTAAACCCCTTAGCGCTTGCATCCTTCTTCATGTTGACGACCCTAAAACTTACCTAAACCCCTTAGCGCTTGCATCCTTCTTCATTTCTCGGTCCATAAAACTTACCTAAACCCCTTAGCGCTTGCATCCTTCTTCATTTCTCGGTCCCTAAAACTTACCTAAACCCCTTAGCGCTTGCATCCTTCTTCATTTCTCGGTCCATAAAACTTACCTAAACCCCTTAGCGCTTGCATCCTTCTTCATTTCTCGGTCCATAAAACTTACCTAAACCCCTTAGCGCTTGCATCCTTCTTCATTTCTCGGTCCATAAAACTTACCTAAACCCCTTAGCGCTTGCATCCAACTTCATTTCTCGGTCCATAAAACTTACCTAAACCCCTTAGCGCTTGCATCCTTCTTCATTTCTCGGTCCATAAAACTTACCTAAACCCCTTAGCGCTTGCATCCAACTTCATTTCTCGGTCCCTAAAACTTACCTAAACCCCTTAGCGCTTGCATCCTTCTTCATGTTGACGACCCTAAAACTTACCTAAACCCCTTAGCGCTTGCATCCTTCTTCATGTTGACGACCCTAAAACTTACCTAAACCCCTTAGCGCTTGCATCCTTCTTCATTTCTCGGTCCCTAAAACTTACCTAAACCCCTTAGCGCTTGCATCCAACTTCATTTCTCGGTCCCTAAAACTTACCTAAACCCCTTAGCGCTTGCATCCTTCTTCATGTTGACGACCCTAAAACTTACCTAAACCCCTTAGCGCTTGCATCCTTCTTCATGTTGACGACCCTAAAACTTACCTAAACCCCTTAGCGCTTGCATCCTTCTTCATTTCTCGGTCCATAAAACTTACCTAAACCCCTTAGCGCTTGCATCCTTCTTCATTTCTCGGTCCCTAAAACTTACCTAAACCCCTTAGCGCTTGCATCCTTCTTCATTTCTCGGTCCATAAAACTTACCTAAACCCCTTAGCGCTTGCATCCTTCTTCATTTCTCGGTCCATAAAACTTACCTAAACCACATAATGTACATATGTCTATATGTTTCTAAGCGTGTTTTTTCGTGTTTGTGTAAATGTCTTTTGGTGCGCATATTAGAAATGACACATTTATGAAGGGTTAAAATAGTATTTATTTTACATATTTTTTTTTTTTTTGGGGTTTTTTTTAAAACCATTTTAAAAATGTGTAAAATTTTTTTTTATAAAAAATATATAAAATCCAACTGTCTAAAAACGAATGTAAAACTATTTTACAAAACTAGCCAGGACCAAGGGCACTAATCCTCCTCCTCTTCTTCATCTGTTGGCCCCAACGTCGCCTGTATGGCCAGCAGCTCGGCCACCAACTCTTTTATTCTTTTTTTTTTCGGCCACGGTTTGAGGCCTCATCCCTGTAAGCAATAGAGAAATAAACATAAATAGGAGTACCAGACCGGTTTGGATGCTGGAAATAGATTTGGGGTTAATTAAATACATGTAAATGCATGACATATGTCATTCTTCAAAGGGCTAAAGTAAATGCATTTTCCACAGGTAAGTATTGAAAGTCCTTAAACCGGACCTTCCACATTATTTAATGAAAAGCAATAACTAGTCCCAAATGATTCTGCACCAGGTCGAAGTATATTTTGGGGGATTTAGGATTACTGCGCCGCCATCGGGACTCCTAAGCATAACAGTTAATGAGGAGAGGAGAGTGGGATCAAGTACAGGGGAGTAGGTTACAGTGGTGCTTTGGGAATACAGAGCATAGCTGGGTTCAGGGAAAGGTCATCAGTCCCACAATGCATGGCAGCACCTTACTTTTTCTAATCTGTATCCCATGCAGCATGTAAATATTGCGCATTCAATATTCCGCCATATTGGATGTTTACAGGCTCATAACATGCATTAGATGGCTGTAGGCTGTTTTTCTATGTTCCCAATTTGTATGTACAGTGTGTTGGCTAAATATTAGCTATGTTCTTAATACGAGTTAGGGTACGCTTTAAGCTAACGAAGTGCCCACATGAAAGTGTTAACTACACATTGGCTACGCCTTTAGTTAGGTGTGTGTTATTAGCTAACAACACATTAATATGAATAATGGCATGGATACTTACTGAGTTGGTGGCCGACAGATGGCTGGTTGGGGCCAACAGGCTGCCCTTGGTCCTGGCTATGTGAAGAAGTCCCTGGAGAAACATGTGACATTTGGTTAGTAGTTGTATAGAGTCACTATTCCAAACAGATCTGGCTCCCAGGCTGGCTGACATCACTCACCTTCGTCAGGATCGACTTCCAGCATCTCTGCTGCCTCCTCCTCCACTATCTCACCCGCACCAGAAGCTTCTACAAATACATAATAAAGGATAACTTAGTTTTTGGGCTGCCATGTATATCTTTGTGCCTATACATGAAGAGTGACATACCAGAGCCTTCCCCATGCCTGGCCAGGTATGACTCCACGCCCACGCGGTTGGGCCCCTCCTCTGTGGTAAGGTCCAGGGGCTGGTCTGAGGAGGCCACAGAGGAGGGGTAGGTCCGTCGCCCGGGAGATCCACCACCTTCACTCACAGATGCAGACTCATGCAGCACTGGTCGGCCTGTGCGCCTCCGGGTGCGGCGAATTCTGAAATCCATTTCCAACACTAACAAAGAAAAGTCATTATAAATAAAGGTATAGCTTATACATTTGCAACATATAACATGCTATTGCTTGGTACTTACTTGGGAAATGGATCCCAAAAAACCTCCGCACCCGGGGCATGTGCAGACGTTTCAGGTCCGACCAATGCTGCATTATCTGGGTGTGAGTGAAGGTGGTGCTGGTGACACGGTGGATTTCCGCGATGATCTCCCGGGCGATGTCCCTTTTTTCACACACATTGGGCGCAAAGTCATACCGGCGCTGAAGCATGATCTGAAAAACATAATGGACACAGAGCTTTTACTTTTACACACAGACCCATATGTGTTGCATCACAAGTTGAGAATTTCATGTCATTAACACACACATTTAGAGTGGCAGCCATTTTTGGGGAGTGCCTTAAAGCGGACGTTGACTGTGAATGAGAGTCTGGTCTTATGTGATATGTTTCACACACCATGTACATACAGATAATAGCCAACATTAAAAATAAGCCCCCCTGCATCTATGGCATGTTAGGATGGTTTCAACATCCAATATGTCGGCTTATGCTTAGGCTTTTGGGCCACGTGTGTGGCTTGCCGTTGTGTTTTGCGGTCTTAGGCAAACAGTGTTCCTCAAACATCCGCATCAAGGTCCGAGCCAGGCCAGGTTTGACAGCTAGCCCCGCTAATCCACAGGTTTATTAACTGGTGCTAAGCCACAGCAATTGCCCTAATTCGGACATCAGCATAGACAGGTGACAACGTGGCCAGGCTCTGCCCTTGAGGATGAAGTGTGAGGAGCCAGTTCTTAAACATTAAGAGACACAAAACTAGTTTCAAACGCATCATTTACATTTAGGCCATCATTGAGTATTAGCTTAAAACGCAGAGCCAGGCACTTACCAGCATGAGGATCTCTTCCTGTTGACGGGTGAAGATAGTGGGCGCCATCTTTATGCTTCTTCAAGGCAGCAGATAAGTGAAACCCCAGCGGTTTCCTGGTTCCGCTCGAACGTGCGTCCGTACGAGCGCGTAGTCGTGCGCATAGGCGTCACACGCTGGGCTCATTATTTAAAGGTCCCTGCACCCAAAGCTCATTCTCTTTGAGCATTTGTGGAAAATGGCACCCAAAAAGCCTGCAGCAAAACGCGCCCAGCCAAGCCAGACCTCGGAGGGCCCAACCACCAGGTCCCAGCAAGGAGGCAAGAAATTACGCTCCAAGAAGGCGAGTACCACCTCGGCCCCACCAAGGGACACTGGACCCTCCCTTACCCAAAAAAGGGCCCCCAAGGCACGTGCCCCTGCGGCCAAAAAACAGGCCACAGCAGCACCCACCACCTCTGCCCCCAGAAGAGGCCGCCCAAGGGAGCCCACACCGCCCATGGTTTCCAGCAGGGCACTTCGCCAACCCAGCTGGGCCAGAAGCCCATCCAGGGCCAGAAGCCCATCCAGGGCCAGAAGCCCGTCCAGGCACAGAAGCAGGGCCAGAAGCCAATACAGGCCACGCAGCAGGGCCAGAACCCCAGAAAGACGAGACAGGAGGCCCAGAACCCCAGCAAGGCCGCGCAGCAGGGCCAGAACCCCAGAAAGGCCCAGAAGCAGGGCCAGAAGCCCGTCCAGGCCAAGAAGCAGGGTCAGAAGCCCGTCCAGCTCAAGAAGCATGGCCAGAAGCCAATACAGGCCACGCAGCAGGGCCAGAACCCCAGAAAGACGAGACAGGAGGCCCAGAACCCCAGCAAGGCCGCGCAGCAGGGCCAGAACCCCAGAAAGGCCCAGAAGCAGGGCCAGAAGCCCGTCCAGGCAAAGAAGCAGGGTCAGAAGCCCGTCCAGCCCAAGAAGCATGGCCAGAAGCCAATACAGGCCACGCAGCAGGGCCAGAACCCCAGAAAGACGAGACAGGAGGCCCAGAACCCCAGCAAGGCCGCACAGCAGGGCCAGAACCCCAGAAAGGCCCAGAAGCAGGGCCAGAAGCCCGTCCAGGCAAAGAAGCATGGCCAGAAGCCAATACAGGCCACGCAGCAGGGCCAGAAGCCCCCGACCTGGCACCAGCCGGGAACATAGCCCCCGACCTGGCACCAGCCGGGAACATAGCCCCCGACCTGGCACCAGCCGGGAACATAGCCCCCCAAGAGGCCAAAGAATGGCCACCCTGACCACATCTACACCTGGAAGTTCGGTGGCCAGCCACGCAAGAACACCCAGTCCCTTGGCCAGTCCAGTCCAGTCATTGGGAAGCCAGCAATCCGTCCATTCCCCTACCCAGCCCCAGGCCATAATGTCACCACATGTGTCTGCACACATGGAGGAGCAGCCAAGCCAACCATCTGGCCGCACATTGCGCCGCGGCCAGTTGAGTGGGAGATTCTCCCATGACCAAAATATGGCATTGGCTAGTGGCCTTACATTATACTATGACGAGCTCTATGGGAGCAAATCAAAACACACCACGAAGCAGCGCAAGATGGAATTGTTTGAAACCATCCTACGACAAGTAAATGCAGCGGGGGAAGAGAGGAAAGATGTGCCACAAATTCAAAAGAAAATCTCGGATCTGAAATATGCTGTACGTCAAAAAGAAATTAAAAGGCATAATTACAGGTAAATAAATGATGTCTCCAAATATAAGGTTTAGGATGTACTGTATGCACCTTTTCTGAGTACCAAACGATTTTCTCTTTTCAGCATGAAAACTGGAGGTGGCTTTCCTACCAAATTGGAGTTTACCCCTGCTGAGGAGATTGTGCTGGGCCTTCTCCATCCGGTCGCGGTCGGTGGCCATGCGGGTCTAAGGGACACAGACTCACCGACCCGTACCCACGGTGAGTACTCTTAATCTGCATGTTTGCCTGTTTGCTACAAAATATAAAGGTCACTAGTACCAAGATGACGGTATGGCCCTATGGTGTGGCTTGCTTTGGCTCGCACTACTGTGCCTGTTTGTGTCCTGTTTTGGTCCCTGTGAATCACACATTTAGGACCACATACATTATGTAAAAGACCAATTAACCAAAAATATTTGTCAACTAACGAAGTTTATCCTGAAAAGTGTTAGATTTGGACTCAATCACAAAACACACAACATTAGGGATGTGTTGGCTATTTGTTGTGTGAGTTGTGTTTGAGGTAACAATTTAATGACACACCCCCAAACATATCTGACCTAGAGCAGCGAGACTCAACTGGCGGCCCGGGGTCCCAATGCGGACCTTGGCACCAGATTCCCGGACCCCTGCCCAGACAGCACTGCACTCAGTTACTTCTGTGTTGACGTGCTCAGAGCTGCCCCCTTGATCGGCGATGTAGTGGTTGGTCTCCTGCCCCATGTCATGGCTCCCTGAAACATAGCATTGCAATATGAAGTACTGCACAGGAAGTGGCATTGCAAGGTACACAGTAACTTGGTGCATCTTTCTCTTGGTCCAATCCTGTCCCGCTGCCCCAGCTCGGCCCCATCTGCCACAGTCCCACCATCTGCCCCCCCCCCCCCACATAAGCCCCATACATTTCTAACATATTTGCTCCATCCATCCCATCACCATCAATTCCTGACCTCCCACCTTTAGCCATCCAATCCCTGTCCCCTCAGCTCTGCCCCATCCAGCCCAGCAAGGGCAAGCAGCCTTTATTAGTTTGCACTTGGCAATCTCCAGCCCCTCCCCCAGTGTGTTTATTTCTAACTAGACACCCCCTGCGACAGCCCCATGGCCAGACATTCACCTCTCACCACATACCTTTAAATGGACCTTTACAAGAAGTGTTTGAGTACCCCTGACCTAGAGAATGGTAGTCAAATTCCAAATAGTTGCTGTGCAAGTAGTATGCTGACTGGGTACACTTCCTGACTTTGAAATGAGGTCAGTTAGCAGTTTTCTCGAGCCATTGCACCTATCTAAAATTGCGTGTATTTTAACAATTGTCCCCATTGCTGTAGAGTTGCTTAATATTACAAAAAGTGGCTTTTTTTAGTAACTAAAAAAACCATGCTTATGTGTGTGTTTACCTTGTTTTGTTTTCTCTTCTTCAGCCCAGCATGACCCCTCAGCAAGGGTAAACTCACCCCCCAGGTTGCTTATGCCTACCAGGTCCGTACAGCATAGGAGCCCAGATCCGAGATTTCCGGTAAGTTAATTTAGTACCATAAATACTAACAAGTGCTTAAGCATGTGTTAAACTGATGGAATCCCAAATTTGGACGCCAACTTACCCTTTTTTTTTATATGTCCCTACAGACCCGCACAATCATGGAAGAGATCATGGAAATGGAGGAAGCTGATGTCTCCCTGCAGGGCACGTCCGATGACCTCCCCCTGGGTCCCAATCTGGAACTGCTCCCTAATGTTTCTCTGGCCAATCCTCAGCAGCAGAGTGAATCTCCATCCATTGCGCATGCACATGGGGAGACTGACACAACAGTCCCCAGTGTTCACTCTGCTGCTGAGGATTTGCAAAGCATGCCTGTTGCTGTTGAGGGGACGACACAACGCGGCAGGGCACGCCCAAGAGCCAGGGTAATTGTGCGGCGGACTCCATTACGCCGCCCCACAATTTCCCAGGGGAGGCAGAGTGCCCTGCTTCAATTATGGACCCAAGAGAGGGACTCGTATGAGGCACAGCTCGTTAATGAGCGTGAGGAAAGGCATGCCGACATGGTCAACATCAATACCAGCTTACAGGGCATCCTCGCGGAGTTGCGTACCCTCAACAGCAACATGGTAACTGCAAGTAATGGCATCCAGTCAGCCATGGCTGAGATGACCAATATGCAGAGAAACATTATGGAGCAGTTTCAAATTCACAATGCAGCCATGGCCCAGGCTAGGTCCCATCCCCACGGACCTCCACCTGGGTATTATGGGCAGCCACCCTATTAAGCCATGATTGTGTGGGACATCTTTTCTCTTACCCCCCACTGTATTTACTTGTCTTTTTAGGTTTCAAACAATCCATTTTGTGTTGCTCATGCAGGTTGTGTTTTGTATTTGCTCCCATATAGCTCCTTAGAGTAATGATTAAGGCCACTAGCCAATGCCATAGGTCTATGTGGAGTGTATCTGGCCACTTATGGCTTGAAATATGTATTTGGTTTGTGCTCCTCCTGTTTGCAGACATGTTTGTGTGACATTATGGCCATGCCCAAATATCCCTGGGCACAGGCAATATTAATGACTGGACTAGGCTGGCCTTTGGACTGGGTGTCCTTGTTTGGTTTTGCCACTCACTTCCAGGTGTAGATGTGGTCGTTTTTTTTTTTGGTTATATCATGCCTTTTTAACCACAGTTGTATGTGGAATGTTTTATGTTAAGCAAAATAACTATAATTATACAAAGTAAAAAAAAATTTAAATTTACTATACTTGTGGCGTTTTTAGTGGAAACACAGTTTAAATCAGCTTGGGCTAAACCAGATACTTTTTGGTTTAAGAGGTGTAACAATGCAAATATCAAGCTAAGTAAACAACATGAAATACATTAGGCAACAATTAAGGGAAAAATGTTTTACTTTAAGGTAATGCCACATTACGGCAAAACAACATATTGAACAAAAAGGCTAAGACAGACACACAGAATGTTGAAAAACGAAATTAAATTAACTAAAATGCTGCAATATCAAGTTTGCTCGAACTGATTGTCCAGACTCACTGGGTGGCCCAACATAATTTTCTCCATCATCCTCTAGGGCTGTAGAGGGCAGACTATCCACATAACGTGGTACACGTTCTAGTATTGCAAAATTGTGCAAAACAGCACATGCCATGATGATGTCGATCACTTTTTTGGGATCATATTGCAGGGCGCCCCCAGTATGGTCCAAACAACGAAAACGGGTCTTCAACAGCCCAAAGGCCCCCTCCTCACAACAGCCCTGGTCTTGCGGTGCGCACGGTTGTACGCTTCCTGAGAGGCATCCTGGGGCCGCAGCACAGGCGTCATGAGCCAGGGGAGAAGTGGGTACCCGGAATCACCTTAACAAGACAATGAAATTTCATAAACATTAAAAAGGCAAGACAACAAACACAAAGAATTTGACATATATCCAAATGATGTAAGGTAAAGGGCGTAAAAATACACCCAGGGCACATTAGCAAAATAATTATTGCCACTAATGGAGTACATAAATAAAAATGCCGCTTAAATATACAAAAGAATGATAAAACATCTGCACGGGCAAGGGCAGTTAGAATTTAAAGATATTTTGGGTTTTCTGACATGTTACAATTAGGATGCTGCTGAGGGGCACTCAACATTTATATAAAGAATACAATGTATGCAGTTTAAGTCCACTTTGACATTTAAAGACCAATACTACAAAAGGAACCTAAACTAACAGATACTTGGGTATAAACTCACAACCAATATATTTTGGGACATGGAACTAGGGCCACTCAACATTTATATAAAGAATACAAATGTATGCAGTTTAAGTCCACTTTGACATTTAAAGACCAATACTACAAAAGGAACCTAAACTAACAGATACTTGGGTATAAACTCACAACCAATATATTTTGGGACATGGAACTAGGGCCACTCAACATTTATATAAAGAATACAATGTATGCAGTTTAAGTCCACTTTGACATTTAAAGACCAATACTACAAAAGGAACCTAAACTAACAGATACTTGGGTATAAACTCACAACCAATATATTTTGGGACATGGAACTAGGGCCACTCAACATTTATATAAAGAATACAATGTATGCAGTTTAAGTCCACTTTGACATTTAAAGACCAATACTACAAAAGGAACCTAAACTAACAGATACTTGGGTATAAACTCACAACCAATATATTTTGGGACATGGAACTTACAGACATCCTAACTAAAGGGAAAACATTCTGAAGGACAAAGTGAGGCAAGCATTTTGGTTTGGAGTTCCGAAAAGAAGACCCAACTAAAATGCAGTTTCAGGCTTATGTAAAGAATACAAAAACAGAAATATCCACAAATAACAGATTAGTCAGAAATGTAATAACAAATAAATAGGACACACTTACCAAGCAGCCATGCACCCGAAAATTCACCTGACTCAAATCTCCGAAACAACCCAGATCGTCTGAGTATATAGGAGTCGTGCGACGATCCTGGGTAGCCAGCAAGGACACTCAGAAAACGCATGTCCGGCCCAACCACGGCCTGGACATTAAGGGAGTGTCCCATTTTTCGATTCCTTAAGGGAAAAGCATACAAAAAGGGTAATTGATAATTGAAAAAAGGATCAAAAATTTAAAACATGTCTGCACTCTATTGGAAACTACTAATGAAAAGCCTAAATAAGGCATGTACACAAATGAGCCAAAAATAAATATGCTGCCGCAAAGGAAAACAGGTTACATTACACGTTGGGCAACATAATAAGCTAAAACAAAATATCAATACCTATATATATACTCGTCGGCTGCCCTAGGTACGAGTGCCACATGTGTGCAGTCAACAGCACCAATAACGTTGGGCATGTCGGCCACATTATAAAAACCAAGCTTAATGGCGTTTCTGGCTGCCATATCATCCGGAAAAAAAATATATTTTGGAGTTATGGCAGCCATGCCTTCCAAAAATTTAGATAGTGCGCGGCTCAGCGTAGGCTGGGACATCCCCACGGAGAGGGCACCCAGCCTCTGGAACGAGCCGTTCGCCAAAAATTGCAGGCAGCCAAGCATCTTGGTCATACCTGAAATTGCTTGCCCCTTCCTTGTGGTGCGGGCTAACCATGGCCGCAGCTCACTATATAATTTATGGAGGGAAGCGCGATTAAGCCTGGTCAGCTCGAACAGCTCAACATCATTCATGCTATCGATGTTCATGCGACGACGCAGGGGCAATCTGCTCTCAGACATCTGGATCAACTCAATGCCAAAAAGCATAAGCCCTTGATGTGCCACAAACTCGCTCCTCTCCATCCTACTCCCGAGGCCAAATAGCTGCCGGCAAACATTTCGTAAAGCAGCTCTTTAATGGGCTTCAAAACAATTAGCAATCACCTCTCTGAATTGGTCGCAAGCCCATGTGAAGGACGTAAAAAATAGGATCTGACGCAAATAATACGATTTTGACGGGAAAAAGACACGAACTAACGCAAAATATACGATTTCCGTACGAAATGCGTATGTTCATATACGTCTATGCGCGAACGATCGTGCGAATACGAAATGGGCAAAAAAACAAGAAAAAATGACAAACACCCACCCAAACTTACGATTCTCGATACGAAATCAATTAACTTTTGCTCTTTGAATCGAGGGGAATATGTATGTTTTATAAAGTAAAGATTAACTTTCCAGGGTCTATTTCAGGTACACATTAAAAGTTTTCCTTGGTGAACACGTGACATTTCTATGCAACTAAATACGGTCCATGGTTCCACAGGGAAATTTTAAAAGGAGGGAATACTTAAAAGGAGGGATACCTAAAAATGGTGACAAAATTCCAAGGAGGGATAAATTACAAGGAGGGAATAATTACAAGGAGGTAATAGTTTAAAGTAGTAAATAATTCCATGGAGGTATTGCTTCCACGGAGGGAAAATTTACAAGTAGGTACAAATACAAGGAGGGATTCATTACAATGAGTCATTATGGAAAAGGAGGGATAAATTACAAGGAGGGATAAATTACATGGAGGAAAGCCAAAATATAAGAGAAGTATTTACAACGATGGAGAACTTACAAGGAGGGATTAATTGCAAGGAGGGACTAATTCGAAGAAGGGACATTTGCAAAGGAGGGTATTTTGGATTTTGGAAGGACCTTAAAACACAAGTGAAAAAAAAGGACTGATTGAACCTGCCTGTAGATATACTCGTCGACTGCCGGAGGGACAAGGGCAACGTGGGTGCAGTCAATTGCACCCATGACGTTGGGCATGTCGGCGATGTTATAAAATGCCAGCTTAATCGCGTTTCTGGCTACCATGTCGTCAGGATAACAAATATATTTGCGAGTAATGGTAGCCATGTCTTCCAAAAACTTGGATAGGGCGCGGCTCAGCGTAGGCTGGGAGAACCCCACGGAGAGGGCGCCCAGCCTCTGGAACGAGCCGTTTGCCAAAAATTGCAGGCAGCCAAGCATCTTGGTCATACCTGAAATTGCTTGCCCCTTCCTTGTGGTGCGGGCTAACCATGGCGGCAGCTCACTATACAATTTATGGAGGGAAGCGCGATTAAGTCTGGTCAGCTCGAACAGCTCAACGTCATGCCATCGGTATGCATGCGTCGCCGCCGGTGCAATCTGGTCTCAGCCCTCCGGACAATTTCAATGCCCATGAGCTGCAGATCCTCATGCTCCTCAAATGCACTAGACTCGTCCATAGCTGCTAGTCTCGAGGTCAAAATGGTCCCGTAAGAGGATCGCAAACGGATTTATAGGGTGGTGGTCCGTCGGCAATCAGCTCTCTGAATTAGACGCAAGCCCATAGCAATAACGTAAGTTATCTGAACGAACGAAAAATTTCAGATTTGGTTTGGAAAATTATCCGAACTAACGGAAATGTTCCGATTTGCTTTCGTTCATCGAAAGCGCATATACGCATTTGCCCGAACGTTCGTACGAATGAAAAATGAATGAAAAAAAATGACAAACACCCACCAAAACTTTCACAGACAGCTACGGAAGTCTGGACGAATGTGTCTCTGAATCGAGGCTTATGTGTCTGAGGATTTTATCATCTGCGAATCTGAGTGACATCTGTTACTTCTTTGAAATGCATGAGCTTATGGCTTGTCTCTGGCGTTGCAGTTTCAATTTTGAGGACCGTGCTTCTAATTAACCCATTTAATTTGAGGTGTCGAGACTTGTAGTCCCTGGAAGGTAAAATGTATACCAGTGTAAGAAAAGAATGCTTACCCATCTGACGGTCCTGTGCTGCTCTTCAATTGGTGCTGTGAAAGGAAGCAAGCGTTGCCTGGCTCGTGGACTCCATAAATGTCTCCTTTCACAACACTTCCAGCTTCTTAACAGCTTTAGTGAACCTGTTGCCTAACAACAGGAGACACCAGTGGGCCTTTATTCCTACTAACTGGATATGGTTGGTTTAAAACCCACCTCAAGGAACAGCATAACTACTGTCAGTTTAAAATACTGTCTCAGTTTGAAGAAAGTTGCCAATTTGACCAAGATTTGCCTGCTGCCAGCCCCTAACTCAATCATGCTCTGCCTCCCATCAGCCTTTGACTCTCTCTGGTATGGATAATGACTACTCTCTTCCCACCGTCAGGCCATGATCAATGCTATGAACCTTGACCATAGTCTCCTTGTTGTAAGCCTAAGACCTCTGCCACAGATTATGACCATGTTCTGCATGTCACCAGCCTATTACCTTTGCCACAAATCTCAACCTAGATCACCCACAGTATCAGGTTGGGGCGGGACATCCGGCAGGAATTTTACAGGTATTATTGCTGATTTCTAAGGAAGGAAGCAGGAACAAAAGGTCAAAATGTATGCAGCACGGGGGATGGCAGTTATTTGTTTTTATGGGGTTTTGTCTTCTTTAAGCAGAGCTGTATACCCAACAGAGATTTCTGGAGAAGGCAGTGGGTTATTGACTGTGCAGGAAAAAGGTTTGGGGTCTTAGAGAACTGGGACTACTTCTCAGTGGGCTACAGATTCTTTGGCAGGGAAAGGCTGCAATTAAATGGGGGGTGCATCTGTTCTGTCAGGGATGATGGCTAAAAGTTTGGGGGAGTGTTCAAACTAAGCACTGGGGGAGAAGGGTATAGGTTAGGGGAGGTTGGGAAAGAGTGGGTGTAGAAATGAAATGGAGGGGGGGGGACTATATATAGCAGGCTTAAGGGCAACATACAAAATAACCATTATGCATGCTTACCAATACCAACTGATAATAACAGAGGAACAATATGACATAGTGGGGGTAACAGAGAGAGCTGGGTGAAAGCTATGAAGGGGCAAGGAGCGGTGGAGTCTGCTTATTTGTAAAAGCCTCTCTACAGCCCACACTGCATGAGGATATATGTGATAGAAATGGGCAAGTGGAGTCTGTATGCATGGCGGAAAAAACAAAAATAAAATAGTGATCAGGGTTTGCTACAAACCTAGATAAACCTATATATAAACCAAATATATCGGAATCCACAAAAACCTTGCTGCAAAGGCAAATAGATAAAGCCACTTACTTTAACTATCTAGATATAGATTGGGAAGCTGAAAACTGTGGATCTCATAAAGGTTAAATGTTTTTTAAAAGATGCTATTGTGGAGTATCTTGGTGAAAATGACCTTATTACTCCTTGTCACCATGGATTTATGAGGAATCGCTCCTGTCGGACAAACTGATTAGCTTTTATGACAAAGTAAGTTAATGACTGGATCAGGGTGAGTCATTGGATGCCATATACTCTGATTTTTCTAAAGCATTTGATACTGTGCCACATAAAAGGCTGGGACAAAAGATGAGAATGTTTCTGATTGAAATGAAAGGGGAGTGTGCACTGTCGCATCCCCCATATCCCTTGCCTCATGCGTCCTGCCACCCCAGCATCTGAATGGCTGGGGTGGGAGTGCATGGGTGCCCCCAGGGATACAGGGGATGTGACATGTCCCTGCACATGGCTGTTGAAGCAGGGAAAGGTGAGTTTTTATGGGTTCCCCGGGGGTTTCACAAAGCTGGGCATCCATTTGGGATGCCACAGGGGGAAGCCAGCAGCCGGTCCTGGATTATTTTAGGTTCCAGGCCAGCCACAGACGGATTTTTGTTCCACTTCATTGATAGGAAATAGAGGGTGGCTATCAACGGGACATATTTGGATTGGATCATCGTTACTAACTGAGTACCACAAGGGTCAATTTTGTGCGCAGTCCACTTTAATATATATATTGAATGTATTAGGGTACAGAGCAAATAATAAAAAAACAATAAACAACCACACAAGGTGAAACTATCCTTAGTCCAATAGGCATCAAATATCCACAATCACAATAAATTTCAAAGCTTAACAGTTGTATATTCATGAGTCCATATTTTTAAGTGTCCCAAAAACACATGCACTAATACTAAAGTGCTGCAAAGAAAAAACTTTTTTCGTGCTGATGAAGTCCGGTGGGTATCCCAAACGCATGCACCCGTTAGCGGTGATCACCCTTCACTCCGTGTGCGCTTACCAGAAATATGTATCAAAAAACTCCTTATGATCAACTCCTTATAATCAACGTGCTCCGTGAATGATTTCAAAAAATAATTCCATAGATTCAATATACTTACATAGGTTCAATCCATAATGCTCAGTGATCACATGGAAAAAGAACAAAGACAATAGTGCAACCCCATCTGATTGATGTTCACGTGTTTAATATTATTAAAAATGCACTTACAAACATCCAAATATGAATGCACAAAAGAGTAAACTCGAAGAGTAGTTCTCCTTCCCCTAGTCCCCTATGGCCAGTAGTAGATGCGGATGTGGTAGGAACTAAACTTATACTCAAATGAATGCACTTCACCTTTAAAAGATAAAAGAAAACTTTGCCGCTGCCCCGCCTAACGCGTTTCACTGATAATACAGCTTTTTCAAAGGCTTCTGTAATGGCGCGCTTGGTCCGCCGTGTTATGTAGTGGCGCGTTTAAACCGCCACAATATATATTAATGACATTGGGAATGAATTAAACATGAAAGTATCAATCTTTGTAGTTGATATTAAGCTGTGTAAAGTAATTAACACAAACGAGGACAGCAGGCAGCTACAAACAGATTTAGATAAACTGGAAACCCGGGCTGAAAAATGGAACATTTAATACAGATAAATGTAAGGCTATGCACATGGGGAGGAGCAATTTGTAACATGGTTACACACTAAATAGGGAAATGCTTGGTAAAACTTAATAGAAAAGGACCTAGGGGTTTTAACTGTAGTGCCTAATGCCAGGCAGCAGCTGCCAAGTCAAACGGGATTGTGGGGTGCATCAAGAGGAGCCTCTGGAGGCTGCAATCTGGCACGCAACGCATAGGTGCTGGGCTCCCCGTGGCTCGGAGTCTGAACAGCAGACCTTCACACCAGTGGACACCAGTCCCTATGCCCTTCGGAGCTAGTTCGGTGCCCCTCCAAGGGTGAGCACAAGCCACAGCAATGGACACTGGGCTCTAGTGTAATTTGACAGCTAGAGAGATTCCCATTGAAGTGACGCTCTATGGTATAAATAACCTTGCCTTTGCCAGGGAGCAATCAGTGCCTGCCAGCCTGCAAGGAATGGGGGCCCTTGTCCACCAAACACCGGCAAAGCAGTCATTTTGACTGCTTCTGTCGGCAGAAGTGGGACCGACAAGGAACCTCAGAAGTGCTGGAATAGCAGGAGACACTGCCCGGTGCTGGATGAAGATGGCAGAGGTAAGTATAGTGTAAATTATTTAAAGAATATTTTTGTGTCGTGTTTTTTTTTGCTATCTTGAACTAGTAAGGGGTTCAAGGGACCCTTTTACTAGTTCATAGGATAGAAGGGCAGCATGTTTCCTGCCAGTACCTTGCTGTTTCACCCACCCCATTCAATACCCATACCCCCAACAGCCAGGGGATCTGATTGGGGGTCAAGGTTGCTAGGGTGGTGCCAGAGGCAAGAGAAATCAATTGAGATTTCCCCTTCCTGATGTGGCACAGGGAAAGAAGAGCACACATAGCTGATGCAGATGATGGTAAGCTACATCAGCCTGTGCCTTCCCTTCATGGCTGGACAATCCCTTTAAGAGGAGATTTGCAATAGAGAAATGCCACAGTTACTTTCAAGTTACTTTCAAGTAGTTCTATAAAGTACATTTGACAGAAGTAAATATGATCCAGTATGGCAGCTTCTATATTGGAACAGCAGCAGATGTGAGGTGCACGCTGGCAGGGCTTCTAACTTCATAGCAGGTTTAGGAAATAATATATTTTAGTTTCATTAGTTTTAATGACATTTGGGAGAGTGTTATGCTTCATTAAATGCTAATTATACTTTTTATCAAAGTAAGTGTATTTTAGCATAATAATAATAAGACCTAGTGAAATAGTGTATCATTCTAGGTGTCTATGTCGGCTGGGACTTGTAGTTCTACAAAGTCTAGCTATCCCCAGGCTGCCAAAGCATGAACTGATAAATGTAATCTTATAATATGGAGGCAGATACGTTTTCCTCCGTGGTTTGGTATAATTAGTTCTCAGATTTGCAGCCTCAGGTGGCTCAGGAGCAGGATGCAGAGTTTATCCGTCTGAGTAGGCCCGACACGTTTCTATGACAACCACCTGAGCGCCCCCCCCCCCCCCCCCCCCCCCCCCATTGACAGAGAAAGAATGAGCAGGAGACAAAGACGAGGGGAAAAAAGAGACTGTTAGCTAAAGATGAATTAATCTCTGCGCATGATAGAAGTATATTGTCACAGTAACGCTATACAGCACAGATTGAATAGTTCTACATGATAACATGTGCGACAACACACAATGACAGCAAAAAGAAAATTCTTCATTGTTTTGAAGAAAGTAAAATGGCCCGAAACCAATTCTCCCTCCCAGGGGACAGAAACTTTGCCAGGACTACCCAACGCATCCGCCAGCATTCAGCTACTTGAAGATGGCGATAAGTTCTGCTTCTGCAGCTCTGCAATCGTTTAACCATTGAGCACTAGATTCTCTACCACAGACAATAAGAAAATGTTTCCTGTGACAAATATAACATCTATTAGAGATAAGTGGTTCAGATAGAATTGAATTCTGGGCTAAATAACTATACTAAAAAATATAATATAATATAGTAAGTATAAAAACAAATCCAAAATGTTAAGGATTTTTTTGACAACTTATATATGTTCTTTTCAACTGAATCGACTTGGACCCAAAACCAATTTCACAGTCAGGTGCAGATGAGTTTGCTAATTTTCTTTAACAAAATTGATCTCATACTAAGGCAACAGATTTGTCTCAATTGATTTAGACCTGAAAATATTTAGACCTGACAAACAATCTATGTCAGCCAATTAGTCTAAACTAATTCAGATCCAAAACTAAACCCAGATTAGAACAGATCAGTATAAAATGAAAGATATTCTCACCTCTGGTTTATTTCATGATTATATTCGGGAAAAAACTGGGAAAAAAACAATGGGGGTTATTAAAGAACAAATAGCGCCCTGTAGGCACTGTACACAAAACCACATTTAAGAAAGCGAATTTGGTGAGCGCTTCTAACAGCGCCATGTAGCGTCACTTGTATTATTACAGGTGGCTCAGCGTATAGCGCTGGCGCTCTAGATTTAGGTGCGCGTGTCGCTCTGTAGCGCTCTCCCATACATTTCAATGGGGTTTCATTAGCTGTGTATAATTAGCATGTTAGGCATATTTTTTTTTTTGCTCAAATCATTGTTTTATATTTTTATGCAGAATTGTCATTACAGGTCTGGCACTAAAGTGTCATTGTCACTTTATTCATTGAGTCATTGAGTGTCTATGTCATTGAGTTACAACAATGTCATTCCATGTGTTTTCGCTTTGTTACTTGTGGATATGTGTTCAAAAACAGACTTTAATCACACAGCGTCTGGCTATGCTACAGCGCCCAGCTTTAGAGCGCCAATGCTGTGTGTGTGTAGTTTTCTGTTAAGTATGGTGTGGAGCGCCGAGTGCCGGATGCACTGAGCTGGCGCTACCTCTCGCTCGCAGCAGCACTGTACTGTTGTTAGAGCGCCAACATACATCACATTCATCAATGCAGGCCAGGTTACTACAGCCACCACACTGCTAGGTTGCTCTACGCACCGCTATACAGACGCTCATCTGGCAATACATGGTGCTAGTAGTGAATCAGCCTCAATGTTTACAAAACAAAGGCAAACCAAATAGGCATAAACAGATAAACAAAAACAGAACTAAACCTTAAAACAGGCACGACCAGAGTCTTTGGAATGCGGCCAGAATCAGGATGGGGGACAGAAGAGCCCGGCAGGCTCGGGCAGTGGAATACATTGCCCAGATGGTAATAACATGGACGGAAACCAGGGCCCCCATCACGCTCCCCCCCTATCAGCAGCACCACCCCAAGTACTCTCACCAGCCACTCGCCGTCGCAGGAATGTGAGCGGAGATCAGAGGGGCGCACAGCCAGCGACTAGAGAGGCCTGTGGAGAGTGGCGCATGCACAGAAGAGGGCAGCAGCAGCATGACGCTCACAGAGGCACACACAGGGGAGTGGCATGAGTGGCCAGGTAAGTATGTACGCTGGTGCCAGGCATACATTCTGGTAGTTTGCGCTGGGCCCCCTGTTCAATGGGCCTTGGGGCCTGGGCCTGTACTGCCTCTATGGTATGTATGCCCCTGGGCTCAGGGCAGAACGCAGCAGTTTACCGTCTTGGCAAAGCATGAACAGAGACAGAAGAGACCAGAGTCTCAGGAACAAACAAAATCTTGCTGCCCTTGGCAGCGGGCACAGCCCATTTTTTCTAGGGCTGCACCAGGTGTGGATGAGGAGTTGATGAGGGGGCCAGGCAGCTCCCGGTCTGGTAGTGTCGAACTGAAGTTCATGACAGGTCCCTTGGACAACCTATAAAAAAAATACATGAAAAAGAACTCAGCATCCCCACATCTTCCTTCATCTGTTCCTGGTGTATCTCCCCACATACCCCTGCCTTCTAGTAACATAATTAGTCACATGGGTGGGGGTAATCCACAGAGGTTCCACCTCCAGCCCCCCTCCCCAGACTCCTCTCATTAAGAAGGAAGGAGGACCTTTACTGACCTGTTCTGCTGCCGCTGTCATCAGGAGACCACAGCACTGGACCTGGTGGAAGCCCCTTCACCTGACTGACTGTCCAACCCATTTGAGGTTTACTCAGAGAATATTAAAAAAACCATCACATTATCACCCATGTCTCTAACCTCTAACTTTATCCAATTCAAAATACCTCTGTTGACATCTTGATTCATGCACCCCACCTCCCGACTGATGGCCATATATACACAAGCCTCTTGTAAAACTATTACTATATAGCCACACATTTTACTCTTTGTTTTCCACTTAGTGGTTTAGTTGTTCTTCCATTTAGTGATTCCTTGATGCTTGTGTACTGTGGGCCCTAACTCCTATTAGCTCTGATGGGCCCTAGATATTTAAGCCTAACCAACTTTTCCCACCTAAAAAAATGCGGCTTTTTTTAACAGTTAACATTGCTCATTTCTAGTAAGTAAAACCGTAAAGCCACATAATCCTGCTTGGTTTAATGTTTAGGTAAAAAGTACAGTACATTTTAATGGAAGCTGCTTTCAATACAAATACTTACAGAAACACTATTTACAACAGAAAGCATAACAGAAAAACAATATCAATCACAGCGTGCATTAGTGGTTCACTGTACTTTAGGCTGTGGCTTACAAATCCGCAGGATCTATGATGCAGCATTAACTGTTTTGTCAGGGCTATCGGTTCACATTGTGCTTGACATATTTATCATGCAACACACTATAACAGTGCTTACAATTATATATATCTCTCTCAAAAATTATTTTGCAACTTTCTGTTAAAAAAGTTACTGTGAGTAACAATTAAACACTGGCAAGTAACATTGTTAATTGTTCTTAAAACACATATCCAGCACCCAGGTGGGTAACAGAAATGTTACAAATGCACCCTGCATTACTGAAATTGCTAAAGTGGTCCTATACCCAAATGTTAACCACTTCCTCATTCACGTGGTTGGAAATCATGTGACTGCCAGTGAGCAATCTAGATTTCCCATGCATCAAACCTGATTGGTTTCTGTAGGACACCATTTTTCTGCCCTACATCAGTAATGAGCAAGTGGTGACTTGACTATAGTGCCAATTTAAGAGTGATTATGGTGCAAAATATCTAAGATCCTCTATGTGTCACGTGCCATGTGTCACCATTATGCCACAGATCTAGATCTAGTATCTGAGATGCTGCTGACATCACTCATTGTGGAGGGATGGTAGGCGGGAGGCGGAGGACGCCATAGCATCTTGCTGTATATGGTCCACTCAGGAGAGAGGAATGGTGAGCAAAGTTCCCCTCACTGTTTTGAATGGGGCATCTCCTGCCTCAGCAGTGGTGTGAGTGCATGAGGCCGGGGATATGGGGGATGCGACAGAGCATGCTCTCTATTCATTTCAATTGGAGCCTTTTGCCAAATGATGTAGTCAGGGCAAAGGGCTCTGGTTGGACAAGGGCCCATGCATGTACTGTTGGCGAGGGGAAAGGTGAGTTTTAGTGGGCTTTCTGGGTAGGTTTTCGCACAGCAGGGATGCCCTGGGGCATGGAACAAAACCCAGAAAAGTTGAATTCCTGGGTTTTGTTTCATTTTAAGAACTCAAAACCTGTTTCATTAAAAAACATCTTAACAGGCCAAGTTACATGGTAAGATAGAAGCCCTTCTTTGATATTACCTTCACACATCTTAAATCCATTTAGTTGCTCTGCGGGTTTCTACTTGGATTTCTTTGCAGGATGTCAGAATAGCCTCCCAAAAGGATACTGAGGATACTTGAAGTGGACCTACACCCTTGCGGTGCTGGTGTTGGTCCCTGGCGCTATAATACAGGCCTGGTGGGGGGGGGCATCCTGTATGCTGGAGCCCCCATGCACATAACCCCCCAGAAAGCCCAGAAATGTTAGCTTAACCTCAGTCCTCCGGGGGAAAGCCAGTGCTGCAATTGTCCATCTGGTCTCATAGTAGCGGGAACGAACACCCGTTCCCAGTAGGGTTAAGATCAGGGAGGATGGTGACCACACCCAGAGTTTCTTTCCTGCAGAAAGAACGGTTCAGTCAGAAATGCTACATACTTTGCAGTTCAGTGTCTCAGTTTCACACACAGGGATCCTGAAAGAACCTAACAGCTTCCATTTCCTTGATTCCAGCCCAAACCATGACTTACCACCTCCTTACTGACGTGCAGTCTTGTTGGACATGGTGGCATCCACCAACCATCCACTACTCCATCCAGAGGACCATCCAGGGTTGCATGTCACTCATCAGTAAACAAAATATTTTGAAAATTATTCTTCATGTAGGCCTGGGCTCATGGCTGCCATTTCTGGTTAGGGGAGGTTGAATAGTACAGTATGTTTATGCACAACTGCAAGCTCCTGGAGGATCCTATACCTTGAGGTTCCCAGGACTCCAGAGGCACCAGCAGCTTTGGCATTTTAGCAGATGCTCTCTTTGTCTGAAGAATTTAAACCAGCAGAAACCTTCCACATTATGACTTTACCTGCACAAACCTGTCTGTGTTCTGAATCATCCACAGTTGTCTTCACAGTACAATGATCACCCTATCTCATGTTTCCATACCTTGTCCAGGGCATTGCACTAGTTGACACTTTTTGGCAGCAGATAAATCCTTTTTTTCTTTTATTTGTTGCTTGAAACTTGTGATCTGCTTAACAACGTGGAACATCAGCCTCGATTCAAAGACACATTCGTCCGGACTTTCGTAGCTGAAAGTTTGGGTGGGTGTTAGTCTTTTTTTTGCTTTTTTTCGTTCATTTTTCATTCGTATGAACAAACAAATCGGATCATTTCCGTTAGTTCGGATCATTTTCCAAACAAAATCTGATATTTTTCGTTCGTTCAGATAACTTACGTTGTTGGGATGGGCTTACGTATGATTCAGAGAGCTGATTTCCGACGGACCACCACCCTATATATCCGTTTCATTTCCGACCCACTTACGGGACCTTTGAGGGCTCGTATTGCTATTGTTGAACGTGTTTTGCGGCTATGTGGAGGAGTCTACGCGCCTTTAGCACCAAGGCATTGCATGTATCAGCATGGCCGAGGCCATAAATTGTATAGCAATGCATACCTGAATCAATACATTTCATGTATGCCTTATAGACGCATTTTAATGCTGACCTTAATTAGTCCTTAGCATGTAAACATTTATTTTCCCACACATCCATATAATTGCTATATTTTTTTAGACTTATGTCCGTTGTGAATTATATTTGGATTGTTGAACTTGAATCTTAATTTGTTGTAGGAGTTATTGTTTTAGTCGGTTACCTTTGCTTTGTGTAATTATTTTATATTTGGTTGCAGGAACCGCAAGATGTGCCACTCACACAACATACAATCAGTGTTTGGTCCAGCTATGCGATTCCTGTGTTCTTGCAGGGCATCCAGGGTCGTCCCATGATGCTTATATATTGCAGAGCTCCGACTCATTTGAGTCAGGAGAATTATCTGGTGGATGGCTCCTGGGTAAGTTTGCTCACATTCCATCAATCCATTTTCACTGTATGGCAATGAATATAGTTGATGACTCATGTCTTAACCTATGGCTGTTTTTAGCCCTTGATGACATGTTAAACAATATTGTAGCTTAGAATGTGTATTTTATGTTAGTATTTTTAAATTCTTTCAGGGGATTCTGGATATCCCCTCCTGCCCTTGCTCCTGATGCCCGTTCTTTGCCTGCAGAATGCGGGCCAGGGGTTCTCTAATTGGGCACTATGCAAGTCCAGATTTAGGTGTTTGGACCATACAGGGGGGGGGGGGGGGGGCACTGCAGTATGACCCCAACAAGGTTATACCAATATTTTAATTTACGTTTTTTAACAGAGACCACACGTGCCAGAGTGGCACAACTGAGTGTCAGGGTCCTTCAGTTGGTGGGCGAGATGCAGGAGCTGTGCAACTCGTTGGTGACCACACATGAAGAATAATGTTATGTGGCCTGCCATTGCTATGTATTTTGTTTTTTATAGTTGTAAAAATTAGACATTTTCACAATTTTTTAAAATTTTATATTTTATGATGGTCGATTTTTTATGATGGTCTAACCAAGGAAGAAGTCCAGCACCATCTCAAGCAGATAAAAAAATCGATAAATCACCGGGACCAGATGACATACATCCTCGTGTTTTAAGGGAGTTATGTACAGTAATAGACAAGCCGTTATTTCTAATATTTGTGGATTCCATAACTACAGGGTCTGTTCCGATGGATTGGCGCTTGGCAAATGTGGTGCCAATATTCAAAAAGGGATCTAGGGGGGAACCTGGGAACTACAGACCGGTAAGCTTAACATCTGTGGTGGGTAAGCTGTTTGAAAGTTTCTTAAGGGATACTATCCTGGAGCACCTTGGGGAAAATGACCTTATTACTCCATATCAGCATGGATTTATGGGGAATCGCTCCTGCCAGACAAACCTAATCAGCTTTTATGAGGAGGTAAGTTCAAAATTGGATCAGGGGGAGTCATTGGATATCATATATCTTGACTTTTCTAAAGCATTTGATACTGTGCCACATAAAAGGCTGGTACAAAAGATGAGAATGCTTGGACTGGGGGAAAACGTGTGCAGATGGGTGGGAAATTGGCTTAATGATCGGAAGCAGAGGGTGGTTATCAATGGTACACACTCAGATTGGGTCACTGTTACTAGTGGAGTACCACAAGGGTCAGTTCTGGGACCAATTCTCTTCAATATATATATAAATGACATTGGGTATGGATTAAACATTAAAGTCTCAATCTTTGCAGATGATACTAAGCTGAGTAAAGTAATTAAAACAAAAGAGGACAAAAGGCAGCTACAAGCAGATTTAGATAAATTGGAAGCATGGGCAGTTAAATGGCAAATGAAGTTTAACACAGATAAATGTAAGGTTATGCACATGGGAAGGAGAAATCTGTGTCATGATTACACACTAAATAAAGAAACACTTGGTAAAACAACAAAGGGAAAGGAAAAGGACCTAGGGGTTTTAGTTGACAATAAGCTCAACTGTAGTAATCAATGCCAGGCAGCTGCTGCCAAGGCAAATAGGATCATGGGGTGCATCAGGAGGGGCATAGGTGCTCATGACCAGAGCATCATTTTACCCCTGTACAAGTCACTAGTCAGACCCCATATGGAATACTGTGTACAGTTCTGGGCACCTGTGCTTAAGAAGGACATATCAGAACTGGAGCGCGTTCAAAGAAGGGCAACAAAGTTAATAAAAGGAGTGCGGGGGCTAGAGTACCCGGAAAGATTGTCCAAGTTAGGCTTATTTAGTCTAGAAAAAAGACGATTGAGGGGTGATCTAATAACTATGTATAAATATATTCGGGGTCAATACAAGGATCTGTCCCACAATCTATTTATACCACGGAGTGTAACCATAACCCGGGGGCATCCACTAAGGTTAGAGGAAAGGTGCTTTCTCCACCGACATAGGAGGGGATTCTTCTCTGTAAGAGCAGTGAGACTATGGAACTCGCTGCCAGAGGAGGTAGTAATGATGGATACAGTAAAAACGTTCAAAAGTGGCCTTGATGCCTTCCTGGCATGTAATAACATTTCCAGCTATGGCTACTAGACCACTGGAAGGAGTTAAACAGGCTGAACTGGATGGACTAAAGTCTTTATTCAGCCTTACATACTATGTTACTAATCAAAAAAAAAATGTTACAGTGTCATTTCATTTACAAAATACATTAACACAAAACTAATGGGCCCAGAAATATTTAAAGATGAATATTCACATGACCGAGAAGTGATTTGGGTGAGCTTTAAGGGTCCAAAAGGGAAGATGGAGGAAGGTGCTAAGTGATTTAGCTAAACATTGTAGAAGAAGTGAGGGTGGCAAATATGTAGGCGAGCACTTTAATGAGTTAAGTTTGTAGTGCGCAGGCGCAAGATCGTAAGGATTTCCATCTGGACGAATATTTATTGAAAAAGGGAAACAATCTAACGGGAAACATAAAGGATTCGTGGGAGGATACGATGGGAAAAGGGCAAAAACGAAAGCCTACGTTGTAACGTGAAAATGAAACGGAAAAGTCACGCTGGAAAATGACATACTCGTATTCGTAATCTGCCGTACGAACGGACGGAAACTTTACACAAGGATTGCAATGCATGCATAGAATCGCTCGTACAGTCATACGAGAGCGGAAACATTTAAAAAAAAAAACAGATCGGCACTAAAACGAATTTTTTTTTGGTCTCTCTGAATCGAGCCTATGCTTCTTAACTAGTTTTCCTTTAATTGGGCTCACCTGGTAAATTTATTACGAGAGGTGTATGAGATTGATTTCCGTGATCCAAAGAGCCCTGAGACACAATACCATCCATGAGTTTAATTGGAAAGCAAAAAGAAATACATCTATATGACACTTACATGCAATTTGTATAATGATTTGTTTTATATTACCATAAGCAGCCTCCTTGGGGTTTGAAGCTGTTTTCAGTAATTTATTCAAAAAATGGCCTCATTGAATTTAATGTGCCTAGTGGCCCTTTATCTACACTCATAAGATCATTATCCAAATTAAGTAAAAGACTAAAATAAAAAAATGTTTTTAATAACTTTACAAATAATTGCACATCTATAGTTATTTTCCATGGCTCTGATACTGTTTGTCTGTGCAGCACCACTACCCAGGATCTGGCAGAAGTTCATTGGACACAGAGCGTCAGGCTGCTGCACTTAGCACACAGATGCCGACCCCAAATTCACACTTATGGCTTGTGAAAAGCGGCCAGAAGTCACAAAGAAGGAAAAATAATGAGAACAATGGCAAAGGCTACAGATGGCAAAGGCTACAAAAGGTACAGTGCAGTCCAAACTGGAAGGTTTGCCTGAAATTTCAAAGTAAAGGTGTTTATTTGTGGAAGATGGTTGTGATGAAATGGTAGCTGCTATGTGTGTTATAAGAGGGTAAATAAACCACACATTTAATATACAGTATATGCTATTACGCATGTGTATTGCATTTTGTATGTTTTGTGTCAGCTTTGCTAATTTTGCATATAACTTTTGGGCATAGTCATTTCAGCTCAAAATCTGTATCTGATAATAATGTTGATGCAGAGCCTCTTTTACCTGCACTTTCACATAAAAAAAAACATATGTATTAGTATGTTTTCCGTTGGGCTTTGGCTATATATGAGTTTTTCGCTGGCTTTTTTCTGTGTATTAGCGTTTTTGTTGGTGTGGTTAAGGCTTCTCGTTTGAGTAATTGTTTTCAATGGTTTTGGCGTGCATTTGAATTAGCCGTCATTAGTGAGGGCTTGCACATGATTCAGAGCCCTGATTACAAGGCCAACATAACGACAGACTCACGGCTGCACTTATGGCTGCTATTTGCTCGTGAGTTAGGCCTTTCATTGTGTTCTTGAGAACGGAATGGATTGCTCTGACGAGTCTTTTGCTGAGATGGAGCGCTTGCATCATCGGGCCATACTCTGTATGTGTCTTATGGACTTGGAAATACATCGGCCATGGCTGGATGCCATTGAGGTATTGGAGCTCACCCAACTTTACCGCGCCTCTCTCTCGATAAACTCTAGTGTTGGTTGCGCCCATGGTTGGCCCCGGCCATAATAGGGGGGAATGCAATTGCAGCCATGACCAAATTGGTTGGCTGCCTGCAATTTCTGTTGAACGGCTCGTTCCAGAAGCTGGGTGCCCTGTCCATGGGGATGTACCAGTCTACGCTCAGTTGCAGCCTCGATAAGTTTCTTGATGGCATGGCTACCTTGATGGACAAATACATTTGTTTCCCTGAAAACATGGTAGCCTGGAATGCGCTCAAGTTAGGTTTACAAGCTGGCCCATGTGGCCAATGTCATGGGTGCGATTGACTGCACGCACGTGGCGCTGGTGCCTCCAGTTGTTGATGAGTACCTATACAGGGGTGTCTTTGTTTGCCCTTTGGCTCTTTCATTTCATGCACTGTATGTAATGTGTTAAGTACCGTAGCAAAGGCATTAATGTATTTACCTGCTTCCTTGTCCTTAAGTAGCGTAGCTTAATCATTTTCAATGTTTAATATCAACTTGCAATGTAGTAACTTCATTAATGTGGCCCTCTCATCTACTAGACCCCAAGGCATCGATGTATTTACCTGCTTTCTGGTCCTTATGTTGTGTAGCTTCGCCCTATTCAATGTTTCATATCACCTTGCCATGTAGTAGCTTCATTACATGTGGACCTCAATCTGCCCTGTCATCTACTAGACCCCAAGACATTAATGTATTTACCTACTTCCTTATTTTTTTGTACACACAAGTTAATGCCCCCCACCTTATGCTTTCACACTGTAATATACTCAGACAAATATGCTAATCTTACCAATGGTAGTTCCTAGGTGTGCTTTAATGTAGCTTTATTTTTTACTGTGTGCTTTGTGTTTTTTGTCTAGGAACCGTAAGCTTGGACATTCCATCAATGTTCAATGTGTAGTGGATCCTGATCTTAGGTTTCTCAGTGTGTTGGCTGGATTCCCCGGCTACACCCATGATGATTTTATTCTGAAGAGTTTGAGTCTGTACATGCATTTTGACTCGTTATCAGGAGGTTGGCTACTTGGTAAGCCAAAACCTTAGAGTACCTGTATTTTTTGAATTAGGCCTCATGTTTAACTATTGCATTTGTCAATGGCTCCCTTGTTTGCCCCCCCTCCAATGCTTTTTGTGAGTGAACTTTTATTTTTTAGGTAAGAATGTAAGTCTGATGTATGCGGCTCCTAATGTTTAATTTTATTTTATTGTAGGTGATTCTGGCTACCCCCTGCTCCCATGGCTCCCATGGCTAATGATGGCTATTCAGCGACCACAGGCACATGCTGCATAGAAACCAGGCACACAGGTAGACGAGGGCTGTTGTGGAGCATGCCTTTGGTTTATTGAAGAGCCTGTACCGGTGCTTGGATCATACTGGGGGGCAGTACCGACCAGAGAAAGTGATACAGAAAATAGAGACATGCATGGTACTGCATAATTTTGCCATTCTACAGAATTTCCCCTGATATATGGATGTATCCCCCTCTCCACCTACATTGGACATTCCAACAACTGTTTATAGGGGCACCCAAAATGCTTCTGGCCAGGTGGTCAGAAATCACCTTGTCTTGTCTCATTTTAGTTAATTTTATTTTTTTCCCCCCAGTGTATTTTTGTGGTGTCTTTATGTTTATATGTGTATGTGTCCAATTGCATTTGATGCAAGGCTTGCCCTCTAAGGTGTGTTATGTTTGCTTAAAAGCCTATTGACATAAATTCAGTGAGATTAAACTGAAAGACAAAGGCATTTATTAGTAGTTGGTGTTATTGTGGTCACTCGACTATTACATCATAGTATGTAGTGCACATAGTGCCACAAACATCTTATGCAAAACAATTTAATGTTAAAAACATTTTGTATAAAATTCTAAACAAAAGTATGTGTAAGCATTGTTGGGGTGTTTGGGCGGCCAGGTATGCTGGTTGTCTGGATAGTGTATCTGCAACTGCCCAACCGTCACTGCTACCCTATTCCAGCCAACTAACACCAAGAGTGGGAAGCCAAAGCAGAGCAGTAGGAGGCCATCTAGTAGGACCACCACTGTTAGCCCCAGATGTTGTGAACATCAAGCCAAGAGCTCCTCCACCAAGAGTGCCAAAGCAAAGGAGAGCATAGGCCGCCCTAATAATGGGGAAAGCACTGCTAGCCCCAGACATAGTGCTGGCTCTAGCCAAATATCTAGCAGGAGTCTTAAGAAGACCAAAGGGAAGGGTAAAGGAAAAAGCATTAGCCCCCCAGCGACCCCCTCTCCCACTGGAGCACAGCAGGACAGCTCAGTCCTGGAGAGCCCCGTATCACCCTCAACATCCACTCCTGCCACATCATGGCCCAACCAGGACAACACACCCAGCCCACAACCTAGCCCTGTGCATTGAAAGTTGAAAATGACACATCACAAGTATGTAAAATCATTGGTAGGGTGGCTGGCTACCAAAGTATGCATGAAGCCTAGATTGTTTTAGTGCCACCAGCTGGGACAGGTTGTCATTCAGCATCTGCAACTGCCCTAACAGTGTTTCCCTCTGATTATTGGTAGCCTCCACCAACTAATGCATATCTTCGTGGATTCTGTTTACATTTCTGTCTAGAGTTTGCCTGAACTGAAGATTGCTTTGCCTGTATGTTCGACTATCACATCTCCAATCAGCTTCCATCATCTGCACCTGCCTCAGCAGGGGAAGGTGGTGATGTGCCTGGGGCCGTCATCCTCTTCCCTGGGTAGGGAAACTTGCTGATGGAGTGTGAATTGAGTGGAGTGAGCCCAAATCCTCAGCAACAGAGCTGCCCCATGGAGGTGAGGGTTGCATCTGCTCCTTGTGCTCAACCTGCTGTTCAGGTTGTAGCTGTGGATGCAGCTGCTTTTGCTCAGGGAGTGGTGGAGGCTGCTGCTGCATTGGCATTTGTAGCTGCTGCTGCTGCATTGGCATATGTAGGTGCTGCTGCATTTGTTGGTACTGGTGCATTGCATCTATTGTTGCTGCTGCGGCATCTGCAGTGGCAGCTGGTGCTGCATAGACTGTTGATGCTGCTTTTGGTTTCAAGGCTGATGGAGTGGCACATCCTCCTCAAGATCTTGAATGGCAGCCACTAGTGGGGTGTCTGTAGAGCCAGACAAAGCCATTAGTTTTTTATTGTTATTATTCTACACTGCACCAAGCTCACCTGCAGCAACCTGCAGAGGAGGAAGATATGTCAGGCTGGGAGTCTGAGGGAGCCCAAGCACAGGAGGACTCAGGTATGAACATCACACGCAAACACACACACACTCATTAAGCCAATAACTACAAACACACACATATGTGTTGTAATGTGTAATTTTGTGACATCTTCTTCTAGATGTGGCTGCGGGTGATGACTGAGGGGATGGAGGAGCGAAAATACAACCCCAACCACAGGATGAAGGTGGGTGATGTAGAACACATAAAAGAGAAGACAAGAAACACAAGAAACACATTCAATAACTATTACTTTTGTTTTCTTATATAGACTCAGAACAAGAGCAGTGGCAGGTCCACGTAAGAAGAGTCTCACGCCGAGACCCCCAGCAGCCCAGTAAGTGTAAAGACAAGTGACCATTTTCTAACATGGCTTCTTCAACAGGTTGTCAGGAAGCAGAGTGTATAGACTAAATAAATGTAAATATTTTTCTTTTACAGTGTGTACACAACTGATGCAGCAGTGCCTAGAAGAACTGACAGCTGCTGTGCATGGGCTGATGGGGGATATAGAAAACTGGTGGAAACCATGGGGAGTCACACACTGTAAGGCACTGGGGGCCTGCCGCCATCTTTTGCAAATAGTTTTAAAGTATTAAAATATTTATATACCACTGAAATAAAAAAAAAAACACACACCAAAAATAAAACATTAATAACTGTGTTTAATTATTTAATTATACAGAAACGTTGTGTTGCATTTCATTTAAGGTAAATAACAATCACAGTAATTTGGACATTGTGGAACAACAAAAAAAGAAGAATAGACATTAATGGGGTTAAGGTAAGCATTACGGTTAAAGAAGAAAAGAAGAATGGAGGATAGACATTAATGGGGTTAAGGTAAGCATTAAGCTTAAAGAAGAAAAGAAGAATGGGGGAGAGACATTAATAGGGTTAAGGTAAGCATTAAGGTTATAGAAGAAAAGAAAACTGGAGGAGAGACATTAATGGGGTTAAGGTAAGCATTAAGGTTATAGAAGAAAAGAAAACTGGAGGAGAGACATTAATGGGGTTAAGGTAAGCATTAAGGTTTAAGAAGAATGGTGGAGAGACATTAATGGGGCTAAGGTAAGCATTAAGGTTAAAGAAGAAAAGAAGAATGGAGGAGAGATATTAATGGGTTAAGGTAAGCATTAAGGTTAAAGAAGAAAAGAAGAATGGAGGATAGACATAAATGGGGTTAAGGTAAGCATTAAGGTTCAAGAAGAAAAGAAGAATGGATTGCAAGCATGGCATGCTAAGTAGTTTGGAACAGAAGAGAATTGGCACAGCAATAAGTAAGTAATGGGCTAGCAGGCCCAGGGTATGGGAAACAGTTAACCAAAAAAGGTTCGCATATGCGTACAAGTCAGCAAAAAAGCCAGCGCCTGTGTATAAATGACACAACAATGAAAATTATTTTTGGGTCAAAATGAAGGTAGTAACAGAACTTTTTCGATGGGAACGAGGAGGATCTCGGAGACTGTAACATTTCGTGGCAAGGTACGTTACAAAAAAAGCGCTACGGGACGAGAGTTTCAATTCAACGTATACAAGAGCATCGTCTGTGAAATAGGCCATGAGAGCCGTACTCACAGCCAGGGGCGTAGCTATAGGGGTCGCAAGGGTCTCCATTGCGACTGGGCCCCTAAGCCAGGGCGGCCCCGCAGACATGGGGACCCTCACCTGGGGGTGGCTGGCGTTGGCAGGACTGGCCGGGCTCCCCCTCAGCACGGTGATGTGCAGGCAGGGGCGGGCTGGCCATAGGGACTGCCGGGCATTTTCCCGGTGGGCCGCACACCCCTTATGTCAATATTACATTGTTTCATGTGCAGAATGAGGTGCGGTGCTGTTTTGGCTTTATTTCTAGTGTATAGCAGACCTGGGCAATGTACGGCCCTTTTCTAGGCTCTTACCAGCCCGGGCTGAGCTGGCCAGTAAGAGACGCAGAGGAAGGGAGAACATTCCAGACCTGACGAGCCGAGTGGCCGATCGGCTGCTGCTTAACTTAGGTGATCGCCTGTGTACAGTGCAAGAGGCTTAGGTTAAACAGCAGCCTATCGGCCGCTCGGCTCGTCGGGTCTGGCGTGTTCTCCCTTCCTCTGAGGAAGCCAGACCTGATGAGCAGGTGATAGAGACCTGGGGACTTGGGCAGGGCAGAGTAGGGGCTCCAGAGCATCTACACTCACTGGCTGTAGCAGTTGGTAGTGCAGGGGTTAATTGCAGACCTGCAGTGCGGGCTGTCTGGCCGGGAGGTATGCTGTCTGTCACATTGAAGGTGAGAGGGAGGGGGGCAGAGGAAGGGGCTGCTAAACAATCCCCTTCTGCCAGTGTCTCTCAGTGACAACATGACATAGGCCCTCCACAATATTTTTAGTTTCTCATGTGGTCCCATGGAAAAAATAATTGCCCACCCCTGCTCTATCAGATGCACCCCCTCCACTGCTGCTTTATAGGAACCTCCAGTGTCATTTCACTGGAGGGTACCTCTCTAAAAGCCCATGGAAATGTCCAAAATCAGGCAGAATTACTTACACTATTTCTATGCTTCCATGCCACTTTAGTAGCCCACATGACCACCGCTGGGCAATAGGGTTCACTAAACAAGGGGCAGAGCAACTAGGGAGGAGCATGAGCTAGCAACTCATCCTGGTGATCCCACAGAGCATGCGTGGGTCATTGGACAATCAGCCCTTACACTCTATTTATAATCTTGCTTCACCAACACATCAGATATAATGTTAGATTGCCTAGAAAAGATGACTGGAGCGTGCTGCTGGCCGCTCCTCTGCCTGCCTGTGCTAGACATTCAGAAATGTCTGGTGCAAGTACAGGCCTCAGACAGAAGCATATGGAGGATGTAGCCACTGCTAACCTATGCACTTTGGGCTCAGCAGCTACATGAGTATACCAGGCAATCTCATACAGCAGGGCATCCCGACTGAGGGATCGTTGGTCATTGTTTCTCATTAAAAGAACGTATAAACTTATCAGCAGTGGCTCCTCAAAAAAGCAACAGGACTGATCAAGGACAAAAGAATCAGCCCAGGCTGTGTGCCCACAATTAAATAATTTTAAATGGAATTAATCAAAATCATAGCTGTGCACCAGCACTGCTATGGCTCTAACACAATATACTGGGCCAGTCACAGCACAGCAGGGTCTTACCAGTAAAATCCCGGCCTGTTTTTTGACCCCAGTCTGCCCCTTCCTGGCATAGGAGTGTGTGTGTGTGTGTGTCAGACAACATGTCTGCCAAAATGCATGGTGCTGGGCGTTTACACTTCATCAGGCTGCACTGAGCCCAGTACATCAGGGCTGGTAAAGTCACGGGCCAATTTTTGGCCCCAGTTCTGCCACTTAGCCTCTGACGTGGGGGGGGGGGGGTTTGCACACTGCCTGTAATGGGGAAGGGGCGTAAATACTGGGCTGGACAGAGTGCAGAAGGGCCGGTGTGACCAGAAAAGTCCCGGGCCGTTTTTGAACCCCAGTCCGCCCCTGTGTGCAGGGTGAGGAGGATGGAGACAGACAGACATGGGGACAGACAGACAGACATGGGGACCCTCACCTGGGGGTGGCTGGCGTTGGCGGGACTGGCCGGGCTCCCCCTCAGCACGGTGATGTGCAGGGTGAGGAGCAGAAGTCCCAGCAGTAGCAGCAGTTCGGCTCCCAGACGCACCATCCTCTGGATGCGCCCGGCCTTTAGGCTCCGCTCCTCCGCCGCCCCCCCCCCCCACCACCACTCTCCGGGTCCGGCTCACCGGAGGAGCCGCAGCACCTCGGAGCCACTGCGGAGCAGGAAGGAATCAGAGCCCCTTGGGAAAGCTGCCAGAGAGCCGGGGCTGGGGGCAGATCAGCGCTGGGATAACATGGGCGGCTGCCCCCCGGATCCTCCAGGTGAGCGGCGCCTGTAGTACTCCTGTCCCCCGGGGCTCGCGAGGGGGCGCTGTGGCGGCTTTCTGGAACTCTGGCTGCGGGGAGCGCTGCGGGTTACTGTCCGGCTCCCGGGCTCCACGTGTGCAGGCTGCCGATCATTCCCGTAATACTCCACAGGTAGGTCCGATTCATCCGGGGAAGTCCTAGCAGGGACGGCGAGCTCCATTAACTGTATCCATGAAGTCAGGTCTCCGCACAAGCGCTCACCTGGAGCATCACACGAGGCGTCCTCCAGAAACCAACTGCCCCGTCTCACCAACTGACCCCCGCCTGTCTCCTATTGCCTCTGACTGTCTCCCAATACCAGTGACTATCTATTGGCTGCTGCTCTGTGAGCGCTCACACTTCCAGCGTGTCAGATCAGCTTTATAGCGCATGGCAGCGCTTGTTGTTGCTGTGTATGTGTGTTACCCCTCCCCCTGTCACCAGGCTGCCCTCCCACCCCCATCCCCTCCTCTGTTACCCACCACCAGGCTGCCCTCCCACCCCATCCCCTCCTCTGTTACCCACCACCATCCCCTCCTCTGTTACCCACCACCATCCCCTCCTCTGTTACCCACCACCAGGCTGCCCTCCCACCCCCATCCCCTCCTCTGTTACCCACCAGGCTGCACTCTCACACTTATCTCCTATCCCATCCTCTGTTACTCACCAGCCTGCCCTCCCACCCCCATCTCCTCCTCTGTTACCCTCCAGCATGCCTTCCCACTCCCATCTCTTTCTCTGTTACCCACCAGGCTGCCCTCCCATCCCCATCTCTCTTGCCATCCAGCCCAATTACTCTCTCTCCCTATCCTCTATAACCAGCCTGCCCACCAACTCACACCACTCTACCCACCAGCACATTTACACTTCCTTTCTATTCCACCTGTCACCAGATTGCCCCCGCTCATTATAAGGTAGGTCGCTGTCACTGATGATGGGGGGGGGGGGCAGTTTGACTCCTCGCATCGGGGCCCACAAGACTTTAGCTACGCCCCTGCTCACAACGTTCTTGAAGGCTTACACAGCTACGGAACTATTACGACGAGCACCCGATGGAGGCTATGAATCAGGCATCTAGAGTCAACAAAAGCCATGTGTCATAAGACACTGCCAAGCTCAAAATATCCTTATCAGAAACCACAAGGAACATGTAGATTGACATATGAATTGACATATGAATATTGCTTTGGATTCCAGTGGATATTCTGTAGTGGATAATGTCTTCAATGAATGTTTGGTATCGTGCTGGGACACACCTTCATTCATATTATCAGTGACACAATGGCATTGCTGTGGTTGACATGGTGACATTTCTAATCAGGGCTTGCCCTAGGTTACATGGTGCCCTGTGAGAGATTTATGTGTGGCACCCCCCACACGCACACACATACATGATGCATACCTTCACCCAGTGCAAAGATAGATTTGGACATTAAACCGGACCAACACCAACACCCAACGGGTGTTGGTCCCCCTGTCTGGTGATTGTAAGAAGCTCAGGGGGGCATCCAGAATGCTGGAGCCCCCTGGCAGCTAACCACACTCACCTTGATTACCAGCCAGCTACGAGAACGGAGTCCTTGGCAGCCAGGCGGTCACATGGGCCATAGTCGCATTCTCTGCACCGGCCACCGGCAGGACCTGCCCATGTGACCGCCCAGCAACGGGACTCTGAGAGCCCCCAATTAATAGACATAGTACAAGCAGATCTACCCTGACCCCACAATTTATAATCAGAACCCTAAATGTGTCGCTATGCCCAATCAGCAGCTGCGGACGCCTGGCTGACCGGGGTCACCCAGTCCTCAGCTGCTGCTCTCGCGTCGCTGCATCATGAATAAATGATGCAGCCAGCGCGAGCTTGAGGCTGCACCCAGGAGGTTTGTGGGGTAAATTCACCTCCCGTGTGCAGCAAGATGGTGGCGGAGGCACATGATACTCAGGAGCTGGCAGCCAGCTAAGGTGAAAACCTCAATGATAAGCTTGCAGTGGTTTGCATGTTTATCAAGGTCCTTTTTTAGTTTGCATTTGAAAAGCTTGAAAAACTGACACAGACTTTCAGTCCGCTTTTAAAGGGCTAAATCTTGTCATGGACCCATAAATATTGGCCAGTGTGACAAGACTCTGCTTTCTTAATATAGATTTGGTCACAGATTTGTTCATTAAATAAACCTACTCCAGAGTAGCTGAATGGAATCCCCAGCGACACACATTGGCAGCACGTGCCATCACTCGCAACACTTAGGCTGTGTGAGGCTACACAGCACAGCCGAGAAGGGGTGCGACTGATGTCGGTGCTAGCTGTGCATGCGCTGTGGGCTCAGCTGGAAAGTAAGAATTGTGGTCACCACCACAGTTTCCTCAGTGCCGGAGAATGCATACTCGAGTCCCGTGTAACGTGTGGCCATGGCCTGCAGGGGGGGAGAGGGGGCTCTGCCACACTGCCTATAGGAATTATAGGGGACTCTGCCACTGCCTATGGGAATGGGAGGGGGGAATGCCACACTTGCCCATAGGAATGAGAGGGGGCTCTGCCACACTGCCTATGGAAGTGGGATGGTGGAATGCCACACTGTCTATAGGAATGGGATGGGGGCTCTGCCACACTGCCCATGGGAATGGGAATTGGATGGAGGAATGCCATGCTATCTATGAGAATGAGAGGGGGAAATGTCACACTGCCAATGGGGAGTGGGAGGGATGCCACATTTACTATATGGGGAATTGGAGAGTGGAATGCCACACTGCCTAAGGGAATTGGAGGGGGGAATGCCACACTGCCTATCTGGAATAGGATGGGGGGGTGCCACATTGCCTATATGGGGAATTGGAGGGGGGAATGCCACACTGCCTATCTGGAATTATATGGTGGGGGGATACCACTAGTCTATATGGGGAAAAAGGTGGTACTTGCATGGTTGGAAGATGTTCTGCGCTGCAGGTAGCAATATGAGGTGCCACTGCAGACCCCCGGCCCACACACAGCTCGATAATGGGAAGGGAGGCTGGAGTGAAGCAATGCCTCACAGTGACACCCCCTCTGTCTCCCTTCACTGTGTAATGCCAGACAATTAATGGAATGCTTCTAAAGCATCAAACATAAAGCTTCTAAAGCTTCAAACTCATTTTTACAGGTGGCTGCATCAGTATTCTGGTCGCCTTCAAAGGGCTGGTTAATAACGAACACGTAACAAAATGCAAACCCGGCCATTCAAATCTATGGTTACAGACACATAATTATATATAATTATAATAATTATTTTATCCCAGGACAGCTGCAGATGTAAAATTATTTTGCCCAGGACAAACTTTGAATTATTTTGCTCAGGGCCCAGCCCACCCCACCTAGCAATACCTAGCAATAATCCCTGTGGCAGATTTTCCACCCTCTGCTGTGGCAGTTGGGTGGATTAGACAGACCCCCTTTGTGTGGTGAGGGCTGGTTACACAGAGACACAGAACAGTTGTAGACACTACTCTCCCCCAGATTGTTAAAAGGGTTTGTCTTCAGCTTTTATAGGCACTGTGCTTGGGACCAGAATTAGAGGCAGTGCTGTGCGGTGGAGTACATTGTACCAGAACGTCACTCGGCAGAGCCACACAAGATGAACTGTCAATTTCAAGAGCACGAGTGACCAGGCCGGCTAGAAGGCACCGACCAGCCGCCGCCATCTGCCACCTGTCAGAGGGCCACATAGGTGAGTGAGTTTTTTTAGCATTTAGACACAAAAACACAAAAAAAGTTTGTTCTACCCTTTTCCCCCAAGAAATGACCCAAAATCAGGATGCCCCACTGTGTGAAACCCCCCAGGACGCCCGCTACACTTACCTTAATCCCAGTCCAACGGCACATGCGCGGGGCGCGGCCGCATCCCCGCTATCCCTCTAGCAGGGTACGTGCCCGCACGGGCCATTTGTCAATGGCCGGCACGGGCACGCTCCCTGTTAGAGGGAAGCGCAAGATGCGGCCGCCAGCCCACTCGGAGCCGCTGAGCAAAGACGTGCATAGCTCAGCGGCTCCGAGCATGTTAATTGGATGAGCAGCCGCACATGCGTCGTAGGTGAGTTGATGCGGGTGATCTGGGGGGTGGACCAAAACCCAGGATAGTCAAAATCCTGGGTTTTGGTCCACTTTAATGGAATTGTATGTTGAACACAGAAATAACTAAAACACAGAACGAGGATACACCAAAACAATGGCAAGAACAAGGAACTTAAACTGGACAGTGCTTATATACCTCCCTCTCCAAGGCAATTCAGATTGTTGCACATAAAAATGAATGGACCAGAACCAAAGTGCTAGACTTTAGGAAGACAAACTTCAAGGAAATGGCGGAGTATGTAGAAAGAAAATTAGGTTAGTGGAACAGAGTAGCAGAAGTGAGTGTCCAGTGGTCACTATTAAAAATGGCCATCTTAAAGGCAACTAAGCAATATGTGAAACAAACTAGCAAGAATAAAAGGAAGAAGAAACCATTATGGTTTGCTAGGGAAGTCAGCACTATCATAAAAGATAAGAAGTCTGCCTATAAGAAGTATAATAAAAAAGGTGATTTGAGACTGCACTGAAAATAGCTACTATACTACAGTAAAAATGAACAACCTGTGGTGTGCACATATGGGTGATTCAATAACCAGAAACTCCAGAAGGGAAGGTCCCACTACCCACCCAAGCACCCCGCAAATTATGGCACCACCACTACTTAGTAAAAATCTATATCACTTTATTATTAACAAAGACAAACACTAGACATCGCTAAAAAACATGTAAGACAAAATTATATCTACAATAGGAAGGGAAACTTGCAGGGGCAGTGGGGGCGGAAGTAAACATCTGGTCAAAATTTCATGTACATAAAACCTGGCTTAAGTGTAATGTGCATGTGTGCTATGTGCAAACTAACCTACAAACCTATCTCTAAATAATGTAACCTATACAATAATGCAAATAAATCTGATAAATAATATAAAACTTAGACAAGTGTAATTCTATATAAGGCCAGTAGCCATACAGGCCAAGAGCACCTGTGAGACTCAATAGTGAACACAACGCCAGGGGGGACAAAAGAAAACGACCCCCATACACAAGAGACAATAAACTCACATGCCAGAACGACCACCTGCCCACTGCCCCGCCCGTCTACGCGTTACGTGACGTCGAACAACGCGTCACTTCCTCAGGACAAGCTCTACAATAGCCCTATCCCCTGTATATATGCGCTTACCTGCCCAATAACAGCGAACCGCTCCCAACACCTGAGGCAATAAATCCAATGACGCTGGCCGGCCCAGCCCAGGCGACAGCCTCCCACGCCTGCGGGCGCGCCCCGGCCGGCGACGCACCCGTGATGACAGACTCTGACACGTCCCGGCCGGAGGCGCGCCAGAGACAAAAATGGCGAGATAGATGCAGAGACGTCACCCGGGGGAGGGGCCACCAGCATCCCTGGATGTAAAATAAGACAGCGCCTCAGCCAATCAACGCAGTGAAAGAGGCAAAGCCTCTAGCCCGTGACACGCATGACCAAAGCATAATACTGCAGCACAGGCGCGCTGAATAAACGAGACGCATGCACGTCATCACCCCGGGGAAACCCGGTCGTGGCGTGCATGCATCTATAACAACCAGCGCGCCGAGCACCATATGTTGGGAGCCGCACACAGGGCAGACGCAGGGGGACCTAAATCTACAACAATGAACCCTAAACTAACATTAACAGATCTAAATCTCTATATCACAATTCTATATATTCCTTGGTTAACAAAAACAAAAATATTATAATGATTCCTAACGAGGCTACAATATGCTAAACTTTAGTCACTATTATACAGCTTGAGGGGAGGTAATTACTACTACTACTAGCAATGAACACAAGTTATCCCTGCCGTGCAGGAGGTCCCTGCCTGACATGAAAGAGCTAAAATGGGGAGGGGGGGGGAGGGGAAGGGGAAGGGGGGGGGAAAAAAAGAGAGAGAAAGGGACTTTATAAATGCTGTACTGGTAGATAAGCATATATGTAAAGGGACAAATTACACAAGGGAAGCTTTATAAATATTGTACTGGTAGGTAAGTATTATGGCTGCATATAAAAGGGCATATTATACAGGGCGATGATCCGCAAGTCCCACATTATCCGGTGTTGATTTCTGGGCCGATGACCCAAAGTGCCTGGGGCAAAGGCACCATCTATTGCCCTGCCCATTCATTGTCCACACATCATCGGTAAGGTCAGCAGTCCTTCCCACATCAATGGCGGCATCATCCAAATTCTCCAGACCAGCCCAATTCGCAGGTACAATTAACCAGGCTTATCTTGTGATGGCTCCTCCATCCAGAACCTGACCGTCAGTTACTTCCGTAGTGGGCCCCAGTTCATAAGCACCTCAATGTGTACATACTGAAATAATAAGAAAACCACAAATTAATCTATCTGTTGAAACAGTGCACAAATAGTGTAATGTGAAAACTGCAGTGAACTGCACTAAAGTAAAACCATTGACCAAAAACACCCACCCCACCCATGCCAAAACAGGCCAAGTTTTCAGCATTAAGCAGATGATCAACTGCAGATCCACGGGGGTGGTGTACGCACTGACTTGTAATTGTCCCAAAATGTATGTGGGGGAAACGCGCAATACTCTGAAAGCGCGGGTTCAAGCCCACTTTTCGAGCATCCGACTGGCCGGCAGGAACCTTGAACAAGGTAAGAAGATACCCCCAGTAGCACTACATTTTCTAAAAGCACACGGGGGTGACTTTAGCGGCTTGAAGGTGACCGGCCTAGAGCGGGTTAAAATTGGCCCTCGGGGTGGGGACATTAAACGGGCTTTACAACAGAGAGAGCTGAGATGGATCTGGAACCTTGACACCCAGACACCCGGGGGCCTTAATGAAGACACAGCTTTCACTCCTTTTTTGGGCACATGAGCAGCTTATTAGTAGGGTAGGGAGCACTTGTTGAGGGTTAGCACTGGGGGTCGTCATAGGGGGCAGTAGAACCGCCGTGTTTGATTTCAGCACGGGCACTTTGGCAAGGTGTTTGGTGTTTGTGGATTTGGTTTGGGTTGGGAGGGCAGTTTTGGCATGGGTGGGGTGGGTGTTTTTGGTCAATGGTTTAACTTTAGTGCAGTTCACTGCAGTTTTCACATTACACTATTTGTGCAATGTTTCAACAGATAGATTAATTTGTGGTTTTCTTATTATTTCAGTATGTACACATTGAGGTGCTTATGAACTGGGGCCCACTACGGAAGTAACTGATGGTCAGGTTCTGGATGGAGGAGCCATCACAAGATAAGCCTGGTTAATTGTACCTGCGAATTGGGCTGGTCTGGAGAATTTGGATGATGCCGCCATTGATGTGGGAAGGACTGCTGACCTTACCGATGATGTGTGGACAATGAATGGGCAGGGCAATAGATGGTGCCTTTGCCCCAGGCACTTTGGGTCATCGGCCCAGAAATCAACACCGGATAATGTGGGACTTGCGGATCATCGCCCTGTATAATATGCCCTTTTATATGCAGCCATAATACTTACCTACCAGTACAATATTTATAAAGCTTCCCTTGTGTAATTTGTCCCTTTACATATATGCTTATCTACCAGTACAGCATTTATAAAGTCCCTTTCTCTCTCTTTTTTTCCCCCCCCCTTCCCCTTCCCCTCCCCCCCCCCCTCCCCATTTTAGCTCTTTCATGTCAGGCAGGGACCTCCTGCACGGCAGGGATAACTTGTGTTCATTGCTAGTAGTAGTAGTAATTACCTCCCCTCAAGCTGTATAATAGTGACTAAAGTTTAGCATATTGTAGCCTCGTTAGGAATCATTATAATATTTTTGTTTTTGTTAACCAAGGAATATATAGAATTGTGATATAGAGATTTAGATCTGTTAATGTTAGTTTAGGGTTCATTGTTGTAGATTTAGGTCCCCCTGCGTCTGCCCTGTGTGCGGCTCCCAACATATGGTGCTCGGCGCGCTGGTTGTTATAGATGCATGCACGCCACGACCGGGTTTCCCCGGGGTGATGACGTGCATGCGTCTCGTTTATTCAGCGCGCCTGTGCTGCAGTATTATGCTTTGGTCATGCGTGTCACGGGCTAGAGGCTTTGCCTCTTTCACTGCGTTGATTGGCTGAGGCGCTGTCTTATTTTACATCCAGGGATGCTGGTGGCCCCTCCCCCGGGTGACGTCTCTGCATCTATCTCGCCATTTTTGTCTCTGGCGCGCCTCCGGCCGGGACGCGTCAGAGTCTGTCATCACGGGTGCGTCGCCGGCCGGGGCGCGCCCGCAGGCGTGGGAGGCTGTCGCCTGGGCTGGGCCGGCCAGCGTCATTGGATTTATTGCCTCAGGTGTTGGGAGCGGTTCGCTGTTATTGGGCAGGTAAGCGCATATATACAGGGGATAGGGCTATTGTAGAGCTTGTCCTGAGGAAGTGACGCGTTGTTCGACGTCACGTAACGCGTAGACGGGCGGGGCAGTGGGCAGGTGGTCGTTCTGGCATGTGAGTTTATTGTCTCTTGTGTATGGGGGTCGTTTTCTTTTGTCCCCCCTGGCGTTGTGTTCACTATTGAGTCTCACAGGTGCTCTTGGCCTGTATGGCTACTGGCCTTATATAGAATTACACTTGTCTAAGTTTTATATTATTTATCAGATTTATTTGCATTATTGTATAGGTTACATTATTTAGAGATAGGTTTGTAGGTTAGTTTGCACATAGCACACATGCACTTTACACTTAAGCCAGGTTTTATGTACATGAAATTTTGACCAGATGTTTACTTCCGCCCCCACTGCCCCTGCAAGTTTCCCTTCCTATTGTAGATATAATTTTGTCTTACATGTTTTTTAGCGATGTCTAGTGTTTGTCTTTGTTAATAATAAAGTGATATAGATTTTTACTAAGTAGTGGTGGTGCCATAATTTGCGGGGTGCTTGGGTGGGTAGTGGGACCTTCCCTTCTGGAGTATAAGAAGTATAAAGTAAGTGGAAGTGTAGCTGCCAGAGAGGCGTATAAAATTAAACAGAGGGAAGCAAAACTGATTATAAGGACTGCTAAAGGGCAAAAGGAGGAAGAAATGGCCAAATCTATGAAGAGTGGAGATAAAACCTTTTTCTGATATATTGGTGACAGAAAGAAGAAAAACAATGCAGTCTCAAAAATTAGAAATAGGGAAAATAAATATATTGACAGAGATAAGGCTGTGGCTGACCATCTGAATAGCTACTTTTGTTCGGTATTTTCAGATAGTAGCAGGCATGGCCATAGCACAGCATCCCGCTGGGAGGGCACAGCTCTGGAGTTTCTGGAGGCTGATGTCCTATCCGAGCTGGCACATCTAAAGGTAAGTAAAGCGATGGGTCCAGATGGAATCCACCCCAGAGTTCTAAGGGAACTTAGGTTTGTGATTGCAGCCCCTCTGACTGATTTACTTAACCAATCCCTTTCAACTGGTGAGGTTCCAGATGATTGGAGAATGGCCAATGTCATACCAATCCATAAAAAGGGGAGTAGAGAAGAAGCCAGTAATTACAGGCCAGTTAGTTTAACATCTATAGTGGTCAAATTAATGGAAACACTCTTAAAAAACAGATAATTTCCCATCTAAAAATTAATGACCTATTGGACCCAAAACAGCACGGCTTTACTGAGGGCAGATCATGTCAGACCAATCTTATTGATTTCTTTGACAATGTCACTAAAGTGTTAGATGAAGGTGGTGCTGTGGATATCGCCTATCTGGATTTTAGCAAAGCCTTTGACACTGTACCACATAAGGAGCTCATAGATAAGTTATTGAAGGTAGGACTCAATCCCTGGATAGTTCAGTGGATTTCCAGTTGGCTGAGGGATCGGTATCAGAGCGTTGTTGTAAATGGTGTGCAATCTGAACAAAGGTGAGTTACAAGTGGTGTGCCGCAAGGCTCTGTCCTGGGCCCCATTCTTTTTAATATATTTGTAAGTGACATAGGAGAAGGCTTGGTAGGAAAAGTTTGTCTGTTTGCTGATGATACAAAGGTTAGTAATAGGGTGGAGAAGGAGGTTGTGATTGTATAGAGCCCTGGTGAGGCCACAGCTAGAATACTGTGTGCAGTTCTGGAGACCTTACCTGCAAAAAGACATTATTCAAATAGAACGTGTCCAAAGGCGGGCAATGAAAATGGTGGAAGGACTTAAAATTAAAACTTATTAGGAGAGACTTAAAGAACTTAATTTGTACAGTCTGGAGGAAAGAAGGGAGAGGGGCGACATGATTGAGACCTTTAAATATGTGAAAGGATTGAATAAGGTTCAGGAGGGAAGTGTTTTTAAGAAGAAGCTTAATGATAGAACAAGGGGGCACAACCTGAAGCTAGTCGGGGGGAAGATCAGGAGCAATGTTAGAAAATATTATTTTACAGAAAGAGTAGTAGATGCTTGGAACAAACTTCCAGCAGAGGTAGTTGAAAAATCAACAGTCACTGAATTTAAACATGCCTGGGATAAGCACACATCTATCCTAAGATAAAGAGTACATACAGTATACACATAAGGGCAGACTAGATGGACCTTCTGCCGTCAACCTTCTATGTTTCTATGTTTCTGTAAATCATGCTGTTGTCGACTTTCCCCCATCAATGGTGTCCTATGGATCTGCCAGTGGCCTGCAAAGAGGACGTGCCGCTGAGTTCCTGACGCTTTGCATTGTGAGTTATGTCGGTTAAGTCCAGGCAGCAGCACAGCTGGGATGCCGGAAGGAAGAAGCCTCCTGGGAGCTCCAAGCTGGACAGGGATCTAGCGATATACAGCAATATACACTTGCTGGTGGCCACTGGAGTTGGGTGTAAGTTGCGGTCTGGGGGTTATGTGAGGAGCTGGGGTCAGTGGCTGGAGAGGGGGGTTAGGAGAGGGGTTTGGGTAAGAGGATGGGGTGGGAGGTTAGGTGAAGGTTGTTGGACAGTAGTTGGGGGCATTGGGTAAGGGGTGCTGTCATAGTACACATATTGACACACACATACAATTATTACCTGCACAGCATCAGTTCCACCATGAAAGGGCCTGGAGAACACAGTTTCTTGCCCAGGTCCTGAGTTGTTTTTAGCTAGAAGCGCTGGAGACCGCACTCCTTCCTGAGGTGTTCTTGCTAGTGCCCCCAGGGGAAACCAGGGGAAGTTATTTGGTTCCACCATGAGGAACATCCATACCCGGCCCACTTGAGTGCTAGATACTGTATTTCCAGGGCCCCACAACCTCACATGGGGCCCCATCCCACCAACAAGGGACCCCACTGTAACGATATGGTGATACAGCAGTTACGAACACACCAATCTCAGATGCCCACCCATGCTGGCCAGTCGGGTGCTGGGCTGCCCCTTTATTCATGGCCCATTTTGCCCCCCCAATATCAGCCCTAGGGGTCTATGGAACAACATGTCCCTAAAACACAACAATTTGTAATGCAATTCCAGTTCTAGGACTTTGCATGTGAATGTATCATCGCTGGAGAGCACCAGGGGGCACTGCTGCCTTGCCAGGGAGCCATATGGCTGTCAATGTACTTCTATGCCCAGCAAGAACCAATGGTGGTTGCACACAGTTGCAAAGCTCCTCCAACCACACACAGGCACTACAAATAGGCACCAGGCGGGGAACCATATTAGAATGATTCTCCAATGTGACGGTAACAGAACAACATGAGAAACCACAGACTGAGACTGACATGGATTTTTCTGCCCTTCAACTTCCCTTTCTAGGAAGGGACACCGGTGGGCATGAGCGCCACCATCAGGTACATAGAATTTAACTTACTCTACCCGGACATATTACTCATGTAAAGCATATATATGGTAATTGGGACATACATTCAACACTAATACATACTAACACTAACACAAATCAATACTAGCCTTTCACCCTGGAACACAAAGAGCAGGCATCCTGAAACGAATTACTAACTGTAAGGGTTAACCCCCTTTTTTGCACAATCTTTGATGTATCATAATGAGAATGACAATTAAATTACTTGACAAACTCTACTAGGATCCCTAACACACCGAGGAAGCCTCCAAAGGGGCGAAATGCGTCTGTGCTGAACTGCTTGCTACAAACAAGATATTACGATTGCTACAATTTATGTGGGACCTCTTGCTTCAAACAGGGTATTTAACCCTTAAAAACGATAACAACTTAAAACGTGCCCCTAGGGTACAAAATGTTATAGCAACCCCCAGAATGGGGGTAAGCTAACCAAAGAATCCTGCAATTTGTATGTTTACTGTCTTTTTCACTGTATGATATACCTGTATGTACACAGACCTTAGTTTGTAATAAATAAACTACACTGTATACTTAGAACTATATTCACATATTAGTCCTAAGAAGGAGTAAAAGGCATGGGTACCATTTCCCAGAACCCGGTTGTGAGCAGTTGCACACAACCGAGATACAGGGAAAAGTACCCCAAAAAATACCCCCCTATATAATTCTCTGACCTAGCTCTGAGGTGCCTAAACATTAGCAATAACCTTTTACCTCCCCTCTGCCCCCCCATCCGCCAACCAATCTTCAGCCATATGGTCGCTATTTGAACATCAAACTGCATTTGATTCATATAAAAAAAAGCTAGATAGGTGGCCTGCAAGCCCATGAGTTGTCTTGTTTTTAAAATGTATCCCAGCAGGCGTTAGAAAAGGGTAAATTACTTTTTATGTGCAGCAATCTAAATTGCCCTGGAGAGCCATGCATATGAGCACTGCTGTTTGTTGTGTTGGTCTGATTTCATTCATTTTTGACTGTTGGTCCGCTTTAAGGTCTACCTAACGAACCCCACAAGGCCAAGTCATTTGGGATGACTAGGAACAGGCTAATATACTAACTGCTTTTGGGAACCAGTGGTGTGGCTAGACTGTGACTAAGAGTAGTCACATGCAGAGAGGGGGAAGTAGTAGAATGTAGAAGGGGTAAGTACAACTGCCCATTTTCAGGCTTACTTATTAGATTTAGGCTGCGGGACATCATACTGTACATTGGGACACCCCGGAAGACAGCAATGCAAAAACATTTATGAACACTTTATAGAGGAACAAACGCCAAGATTTGGGTTTTGGGTTTCTTGGGATTTGTGCAGTTTTTACATTCTATGTTGCTTGCCCCAGCCACCACTATCTGTGGGGTGTACCCAGGGCTCCCCAATTCGGGATGCTCCATTAAGAAGTAGACCACAGGGCCTAGAGTCTTCTTAAAGCCAATATTCCCCCACCCTGTCTCCAGGGCAAATCATGCAACTGCAGGTGCTCAGATTTGGAAGGAATAATACCCCTAATCTGCCCCGTAAACTGTAACTGCTACATTAAGCCCCTGGGAATTATTTAGTCTAAAAAAGGAGCGTTTCCTTTTTAAACAGGCAGCACATGTATCCCGCTTGCATCTCTGGAAAGGCAAAATAATCACAAGGTGATACAACCATAAAAACTAATGACATTCATTTAAAAAAATCCAGGGTTGAATGTACGGAAAAGGAAAGGCCAAAGCAATCATTCTTAGTGCAGAATGAATTGCCTTCCTATGATAAACACTATAAACAATCAGGGAACAAGGACCCTTGAGGATTTAATGCGTCTAAGCAGATGCATCATCCAGCCCACTTTTCCAGACGTAAGAATAAGCTTCAGCGCGCACTTTTCCACCTACAACCTTCATGTTCTTGTGTGGGAGAAAGATGCTAATACAAGCGGGATGCCTGTCCCAGAGCATGCAGTCCAGCAGAGGAACGCAGGCTTCTTGTGTCTTCCATACCTTCACCTATTGTATGCATTAGTAGTACCCTGGAAACATATGGCCTCACAGATCTGCTTCCCCAAGTAGCTCATCTTGATTATGGATGCCTCACTATTCATAAGCTTACAGCAAGACAAGATGGGCAGAATTACTAACGTACGCCTCGCTGACGGTCTGTGATTGTCAGCAATCAATTGGGTTTGTGGTGTGGGATTGTACAGAGCTGTGCAAACGACACTGACAGCAAGAGGTCACTTGAGGTTTTCCCCTTTAATAAAATATTTCCGTAATAAGTCATATTATAGGCAAGAAAAAAAAAACGCTATACTCACCTTTTATCCCCCACAGGCAATCGCCGATATTCAACCACAATGTCATTTTGTGGAACGCCTGATCCAAGTCCCATGCCACTCGTACAGCTGCCGCCATGGTCCACGACTCACTTCCATTCAGGGGGCCCTGGACCACCTGCTCCATCATCACAGGTACTATGGCACACCCATACATTCCGCTGCATGGAGGGTGGTGTGTCAAAGTTCCTGTGATGATGGCATGGGGCGGTCCGATCAGATGGATGGACGCAAGGTAGCGATGGTTGTGTGAGTGGTGCGGGACTTGAATCATGCATTCTAGGCATTCAACACGGCAGAATAGCAGCAATAGCCTATGGGGGATTAAAGGTGAGTGTGGCATTTGTATTTTTTGTCTTCAATATGACTTTAACTTTATTAGGTAATATATAGAAAGCATACTTCATAAGACAGTCTTCAAGGCCCGATTCACATTACTCCCACTATGGCAACACGTGGCCGCAGGCCACTCCATTTGGTTGTCCTTTCATAGGGGTTAACCAACAGTGTATATCCTACAAGTGATCCCCCATACAGTACCCATACTGGGTACATGTAAAGGTGTCACTTTGCTGATCTCCTGTGACGTAGAATCACGGTGGCCTCCTAGAACCAGTCATGCAGGATAATGGGGAGGGGATGTGGACACAGCCATGTGATCCCTTGGCCAAGGAGCTTTCTTGAGTTATGGTGAGGTGAGTCTCTCTAACAGGGCCGGATTATGAGGGGGGTGCAAGGTGCAGATGCTCTGGGACCTTCACCACTTGCCCTGTAAAGAGGGCCTCCACCAATCTTTGGGTTATGGTCTGGTCCAGGAGGCTTTTAAGTCTTTGATCTGACAGGCGGCAGGGGCAGAAACAAAGCTATCAGTGGCAGTTGCCCCCCCCCCCCCCCGTGCTTGGGCAAGCTTTTTTTTTGAAACCTGCAGCCAAAGCCACCACTGGGCAGGACAGAGAGTCTAGAGCAGCAAAGCCGCCACCAGCAACGCTACAGTGATAGGTGCGTGCAGAGTTCTTGATGGCCACTCACTGCATATAAGCCACCAAGCACAGCCACTGGCAGCTCAATGCAGGGAACTGTTTTCTGCTGGGCCAGCTGGGTGACTACACTACCCCCTGCCTAGTATGGCAAAGCAGGAGTTCCCGAGCAGCGCACACCCCCAGAAGAGTGGCACAAGGGACTCGATCTGACATTCCGGTAAGTAGGAGGGTGGCAGACAACCATAAATCAATTACTTGGCTGGACTATTATTTTAAGGGAAAAATACTGTATCTGGGACCTCCACCAGCTTCCACCAAACAAATTGTCCCTGCTCTCTCTTATGTCTAACGCCTTCCACTCACTCTAGGATGCAACCTCACTAATTGATTTCCAAGATCTCCCATTTGAACAGCCAGCCTAGTCTTATATAAAACTGAGCAGGGTGACACCTATTGGCCGTTCTTATGGTTTTTATCTATCTCTATGAGGAAACCCTAAAAAAAATTGCAAATGTTTTGTGGGAGGTCCCTAGTTTTTAGATTTACAGGGGCACCAGACCAACCAACCGGCAGCTGAGAAACCCGAGTAAACTGGGCAGATCTGTCTGTATCTCATAAATTACCCACTGAGCTACAGGGGTAAGAGGACCTCCAGTAATTTTTGTAAAGACATCGACCGATGTCTTTTCCTTGGGGCATCCCCATTTGGGATGCCCATATGTTAAATACCCTGGATTGGCAAATATACTCACCTCACCAGTAAACCCACAGTGCATGCACAGGCCACAGCTGCATCCTCTGATGTCAGAGTGGTTTAATAAAGCTGAATGGAGTGCTGGCAACTGATTGGAGGAGAGTCTACGCATGTGCCAGGTCATCAGCGAGGTGAGTTTACATGGTGATCAGGGGATATTTTATGCTGCAGAGCAACTCAAACTGGTATACCCCACTGGAGGGGAACAAAGCCCAGGTTTGTATTGTTTCCCTTTAACATGTAGAAAGGGTTTTCAGAGGGCTGCTATAGTTCAGAGTCTCTAGGGAAGCAGTGAGTCCATATATTTTGGTAGTGAGCAGACCTTCAGTCATTTTTACTGCAGCTCCACTTAAAATAAAAAATGAAACAATGTGTTATATTGAAATATTTAATTTGATTTAATTACTTTTGTGCTGATTTAACTTAAGCTAGTTAAGTTAAGCTGATGACTTTTGTCATAGATTTCTAGTTCTTTAGTAATGCAAGCTTTTGTAGGGAAACTCGACCATCAATGGTGTTAACGGGCTCTTTGCTCTCTGTTAAGTCAAGGGGACTCATTTATCAAGCAAATGAAAAAGCATCAGATTTGTTGCACTTGCCTGCAGCTAAAAATCCATTTTCTAATTTTGCTTAAAAGGTATATGCATTAAGCACCAGTAACCACTGTGCCCATGGCCATAATTTCCTCATCGGAGGTAAATAATACAAAAAAATCCTTCAATACATTTTATTCCAAAGCCTACTTTATTAAAGCTGAATCTGTATATAGCTGGCAGAGGTATGCAGAGCTCCCCTCAACAGCTTGCATAAGGCATTGGCCAACAACCTTGATTCTACTGAGCATGTATGCATCACCTGTTATTGAGACACAGAGGCTGATTTATTAATAGCGACATGTAGCGACAGTTGAGCGACTGTAGCGGTATTTTCACAGCGCCCGCTAGTAGTCGCTGTGCTTGGCCGTTGTTCGGTTGTTGACAGCGACTCAGTCGGTGTGGCGTAATGTTGAATACAAGGTTACGAGTCGCTATTTGACAGGTTCCGCGATGTATGGGTGCGCATGATAGCGACTGGTCAGAGAGACCGGCTTCCACCATATTCATCAAAAAATCAGGCTCAAAAAATTCAAATGGCAGAAGTGGTCACAGAATTTTTCACATTTAAAAAAAAAAAAAACATTAATAACAATTAATTATTAATATTTAAAGATTGTTCCATTGAAATGCGTTGGAGAGCGCCAGGTAGCGAGAGGTCATACCTTTCGCTGTTCAAGGTCGGACGCTGGCGCTGTGGGCTGAGGCTGGAATAATGATGAATGAGTCGCTATATGGCGCTATCTCAGTCGCTAAGCAGGATTGGCTTGATAAATGTGTGATTGTGGTGGGGAGCCGGCGTTCTCGTGGCGGGGCCCGTCATTACCGGCCGCTCACCAGTGGCTACCTGACGCTATTCTACCACATAGTCACAGTGTTCGCTCCCTCCATTGCCTCCATCCAGTGCCTGGCATGTACTCTCAATTGCAATGAATAGAGGGGGGGTGCACAGGCACTGTGACTGGAACAGAGTGGTTTGGCCATGACCGACAGTGAGTGTTAGTCGTGGCCCAAGGAAGGAATTCTTGCGTGCATGCTTGCAGTGGCGTACCTTGTTCTACTGAGAGAGAAGGTAAGTGCCTTTATTATTTGGATGTATAGTCCCTTTAACATTTTAGCAGGCTGTGTGTCTTTGTGCTAACAAAAAAACTGGGTTTCCTGAATGGATCAATTATGTCCAGGTTCAATGTTTAGGCTTCATGAAGTCCAGGAAGTTCTAAAGGCTACTTAGAACTAATAGTCAAAGCAGAGTAGTAGAGTAGTCTTATAGATTGGCAGCCATAAGTTAATTTGTAAACCCCAGTAAAAGCATGTAAGCAACTTGGTTTGTAGTAAGACTCACACTACAGGGCAAGAACATACACCATTACATAATGGTTAGCCTGGTTTTTTTTTCTCTGATTGTGTCCGATAATTGAATTTCAGAATATTCTATAGATCTGAACCCTCCCCACACGCAAGTTACTAGGCAACACATCTCCACCCACATGTGCTGAATGATGCCAGGCAGCTGTGTTCTTATTAATGTCTCGGTGTCTAGACACCTTTGATAATACGCTGCATTTTCATTGGATTTCTGGCTTTCCTTTTACACGACAGAAGTACGTGTGTATGTGTATTCAGAAATCGTTCTTACACTGGTTTGTGTGCGCATGTGTCAGTGTAGATAGATAGATAAGTATATATTGTAGATATACACACATATTTTATGTTGGGTAGATGGAGGTAATAGCTATTCAGATTAACTATTTCCAACCACGCCTTGTATAACCTTTCTTATAACCAATTTTTAAGTCTTTTAACAATACTTAAGGATCAACACATGTGGTGGGTAATATGCATGTGATAACCACACCTGGATACGAATGGATGTAGGATGCCTCTTTGCTACATGAATTGAACAGCGAGGCACCAATGTAATAATCAGCTTACTGTCCCCGAGGGATGGCAGTTCTAACTTCACAGCAAAGAACAAGTAAATCCAAATCACGGTTACAAGAACACAGTTCTCAGCATAAGGGACACTCTTGTACCCCTGTCGGACAGATGATACAAGTACACTTGTTTCACAAGCACAATTTAGATTAAAAATCAGCAGTAGTTTCCAAGTACTACTTTCTAAACACAAAGCAGACAGTAAAGTGGGGTGGAGAAAACGGGGCCCACCTCACTTTGAGGAGACTTCTCCCTGGGGCTTTACACTTCTCTTCCTCTGAGACAGGCCTGGATAAGACAGTCTACACAAGGGGCGGAGTTTGAGAATCAATGGCGGCACTGCAATCTGTATGAATTTCCAAGGTTGCAGAAATGGGTTCTAGCAGTGTGGGGGGACCCAGCACCTTAGGGCGTTCAGGGTGTTCCATTTAACACCAAGCATGTGGACTTAGCCTTCCCTTGGGACTTTCCCATGAACAAAATGCTTTAACACTTCGGGTTTTCTAGGAGATAACCCCTGTAAAACAGTGGCAATGGCAGTATGGCACAGGGGCCAGAGATCTACCAGCTGCTTCACCAGAATACACTGGGCAGACGGGCTGATCTTCCCTCTGTCTCGGCTCACACTCGGTTCCAGGACAGCTCATCTCAAGGTTGCACAGGTTTTACCTGCTTTCGTCCATAGCTATGCCACAAGTCTCTGCCATTTCACCATGGATCCATTTTACACTTGGGGCAGTGACCACATATACCCATCTAGGCTCTAGTCTCTCCCTAAAAGAAACCTGACTCCACCCACCTTCTGCTCTGTGCCATGGGATGCCTGCTGGAAAGATGCACCTTTAAAGGGCAGCCCAAATTGAGGACTTGGAGGCCCCAACCCCCAGTCAGCACCAGCACAGCAGAGCATGCAGAGGGGAAGACCTGAGGAGGCAACCCCTAACTCTGAGTGAATGAAACCTAAGAGGAGAAGGAGACGTCAGAAATTGGTCTCTTGGCCCACTCTGGATTAACTTTTACCTTTTGTTTTACAGACGAGGGACTGCTGCAACCCAGAGGCACCAAGGAAGCCCTGACCCACCCCATGTGGCCTCCAGCTGGCGAGGGAAAGGACCAGGACAGGGTGCTCTATCCCTGGGGATACTAACCCCCATTGGCAACCACCTGGTGAATAACCCATATATTTACCTTAGAGGGGGAAGTCTGGGAGTAGATCCATACTTACCTTTAGGACATTCTCTCCCACCCATCCTAACAGTTTCTTCCCTATGCCCTTTACAACAACCCCAGCCTAGATGAACACTCTGGGATGTTCGCAGGGGGGAGCATCCCTTGGACACCAGAAACCAGAACCCCCCCCCCCCCTTGTTTTGCACTGTGCTACACACAACTACACAACATTGGCATAGTGGTAAAAAAAAGTTAATTATTAGTAATTGTAAAGATGCCAAGCTAAAAGCAAAAATAGACTTCAGAGTAGATCTCTGTCTTGTTCACAAGAAACTAAAGTTACCGTAACTCATCTAGGTTTGTTGGGCAAAACATATCCTGTGCCCCCACCCCCCTTCCTATTGGCATGACATAAAGAAAATGTATTTCTTGGTTACAAAAATTAGAGAGGCCTCAGGACAGAATACTTCTTCTAACAAAAAGAAGATTTAAGTCCAACAGTACAGGCAGAAGTGGCTTACTCATACTCACTCACTGTGGATATTAAGTGCACAGACAGAAGAACCATGGGGAAAGACAGGAATCTCGTGAAGGGACTCATCCCTATCAAAATGTATTCTGACTTCACAAAAAAGGACAAAAGTCTTTTTACACAAGAGGGGTGAGCAAGGGCCCCCTCTGATTAAAATATTGAATCTTCAATGCCTGGATCTAAACCTTTTTAAGTAGTTCGGTGGACGAATAGTACGGTGTTGGAAGGAGGAGACTGCAGATTTGCCAGGGGTTGGAAGGTAGCACAGTGGAACAATGAAGAGGATAATGGTGAAAAGTTAACAATTTTAACTTAATGCTGAACTGAACCCATTTCACCTATCTCCACTTTACCCTCCTGTGATTCAGGACCTGTTTTTTTTCACTGTTAGTGGTAGAAAGATCCTGCTACACTCCACTGACAGGTTGCTTCTCTTCGATTAGAGTCAGCAGAGGTTACTCTTGAAACAAAGGCACTTCTAGGCACCCTTGATAAGATTGCTTCCCTCTGATTACAGACATTTGGGGCTATGAAGCAGAACAAAGCAGTTGCTGGATAAAGTGTGCACTACAAGAATGTGGGTCTTTAAAGGTCTGCACTTGAGCACAGATCAGTCAGTGAACATTCTGGTCATCCTCAGGGCCGTATTTAGGATTTGTGGTGCCCTAGGCACTTTTTGGTCATGCGCACACACACTTCATAATTAATATATTTTTGTGGAAGATGTGGATATTGCTAATTCTAGGAGACTTAATTGTTGCCTGTAATTTAAATTATCAACACTAAATGCAGGACCAGGAAAAATAACATTGATAGAGTATGGCCAAATATGTCCCCTTATGTCACCTTTGCATTGTAGGTGACATAAAGGGCCATATTTGGCAGTAAAATGTGCTTGGTGGGCAGCACAAGTTGTCAACAGTGAAAGTAGACAGTGTTACTGCAGAAAACAAAATGCTATTGTGCTGCAGGGGCAACTGTAAATGGAAAGTAGATCACAACAGGCAGCAAGATGGGCAACAAGAAGGTGGGACAATCGGAAGCAAGGGAGAAAGGAGTAAAACAGGAAACAAGAAGAAGGCATAGTTGGCAGCAAGTATGGGACAGAAAATAGAAGCAGCGGGATGCAGAAGGAGGGCAGAGTGGGCAGCATGAAAGGGGTGGAAAGAAGGAATTACAGGAAATGAGCACAGTGGCCATCAGGAGTTGAAGGAAAATGGGCAGCAAACCAATGAAACTGACTCTGGAGGCCCACCCTATAGTAACATGGAAATATTATTGGTCTATTTTTAGGGCTTAATCCCACAAATGTTACGTCAACCATGCATGTGTGTGCGCGCATTTTGGATGTCACAATTAAGTTATCAATATCAGAACAGTGACACATTTACTATTACAATAACTAAGAGTACTGCAGTTCCTATCATGATGAGTGGATACGCTGTGCTCTCCTGCAGTAAAGTAGTGACATATTGACTGTGGAATCAATACATATTGCACTCCAACAATTACAATATTTATACAATCAAATCCTAATTTTCCATCCACTGATATCTATGTCATGATCTATTGGCATATGACTGCTGCGCCCCAAAACACAGAGATTGGGCAGATCCCCCTTAAATTTTGGATGGATCTGGGGATAGAAACCTCTGCAGAAACATGAGCTGCCATTTATCTCCAAAAGAGGGGGGGAAGTCAGTGCCTCTTATCGGGCAAATGTAAAAAGAAAAAAACATTAAACTCTCATATATATCGCTCCCGCGCTGCTGGCTGGGCCACCATAGCCACAGGAGGCCAGAAGATGCAGGAACGGCAGGCGGACGGGCAAGGTACCTGATCCCTGCTGTCTGCACTATCCCCACCGCCGCCGCACTCAGAGCAAACATCCGACTCTGTGCAGCTGGTGGCCGTGGCCGTCACTTGACACAGGCCACTCCCACCTGTTGCACAGAGTCAGTCGTGTTTGCTCGCGCCTGAGAAGAAGCAGCGGTGGGGACATCAGGCAGGGATCAGTTACCCTGCCCGCCCACCTGTGGCTCCTACATCTTCTGGCCTCCCGTGGCCTGGCCAGCAACGTGGGAGCGATGTATATGTGAGTGTACATTTTTTTTCTTTTGCCTATCGGAGAGTGGGAATGCCACACTGCCTATGGGAAATAGGAATGCCACATTGCCTATGGGAAATGGGAATGCCACATTGCCTATGGGAAATGGGAATGCCACATTGCCTATGGGAAATGGGAATGCCACATTGCCTATGGGAAATGGGAATGCCTCACTGCCTATGGAAAATGGGAATGCCACACTGCCTATATGGGGAATGGGAGGGAGCATGACACACTGCCTATGGGAATGGGAGGGAGCATGACACACTGCCTATGGGAATGGGAGGGAGCATGACACACTGCCTATGGGAATGGGAGGGAGGTGCCACACCTTGTTGTCCACTGTTGCACTGAGCACAAATGATCCAAAGCAGCAGTAATCAAGTACTTTTAGTCGAGGTCAATTTACCGTGGTCTGTGCCAAGTTGAAGGTCCAGGGGGAGGGTGTAGTTGAAATCTCTGAATAAGTTGAGAGCTCGGAATAAGAGGGATTGATGGGAGCAGTGCTGGTAAAAAGAGGAGTGGATGTGGGAAAAGCTGGGAATGAAGAATAAATGGGGGAAGAACTGGGAATAAGAGGGATGAATGGGGGCAGTGCTGGGAATAAGAGGGGTGAGTGGGGTAGTGCTGGGAATAAAAGGGATGAATGGGGGCAGTGCTGGGAATAAGAGAGATGAATGGGGCAAAGCTGTGAATAAGAGGGATGAATGGGGGCAGAGCTGGGAATAAGAGGGATAAATGCGGCAGAGCTGGGAATAAGAGGGATGAATGGGGGCAGATCTGGGAACAAGAGGGATGGATGGGGCAGAGCTGGGAGTAAGAAAAATGGATGGGGTAAGAGCTGGGAGGAGATGGATGGATAGTGGCAGAGCTGAGAGAATGGGGGATGGAAGTGGCAGAGCTAGAAATAACAGGGGATGGGTAGGGGCAGGACTTGGTGGCATCAGACAGGGACAGCTATTCCTCTTCGGCGGAACATCAAGATTTGGATGCCCTGTCATGTAAAACCTCTGGAATTGACGGTAATTTTTACCTGACCGGCAGCCCCACAGCACATGCACTGACTCTTGGCCATTCAGTGTGGCGATTGTGTACTGACCATCTCCACTGACCACCAATGATCTAAAAAAAAAAAAAAAAAAATTTATATATATATATATATATATATATATATATATATATAATTAACGCCACTGCAGCTGCGCTGCGGTTAGCCCACCCCTAGTCTCAAGCCCCGCCCTAGGCATGTGCCTAGGTGTGCCTTACAGCAAATACGGCCCTGGGAGAGAGAGTGTGCAGAATTGGTATGGCTCTCAGTCTGTTTAATATCAGACCTTGTGGTATATCCAGTCTTTTCAATTCACATCATAACGAAACATAAAATTATTATCCCTATTTAGTGAGCCTCCAGGGGCAGAGTGTGGCAAGCACAACAGAAAGAGGGGACCTGGGCTCAGGAAAAGAGAACGTGCTGCACCTCCTGCAGAGTGCTAGCTGGTCCCATGTTCTGGAACCATAAGGACGTATCCAGTTTTCCTGCCCCCAACCTGCCATTGACCAGCTCTGAAGAGGACCCCATGACCCTGCTGAGCGACGCTGTAAGCCAGAGAAAGTGGGGTGCCCCCCCCCCCCCCCAGAAAATGTGTATTGCATGGGCACTGCAAAATCTCTATTTGAATTCCCTGTATTATGTTTAACTAGTAACAAGTAAAAACAACCACCCCACCCACACTTAGAAGAGACTGTTGGTCTACTCTTTCCAGGGACCCATAGAGTTAATGCCTCTAATTTCCTCCAGGTTTTTCACAGCACCTACCTGTCAGATTTATTTTTTTAGGGGTGGATGGTTTTGTCCTGGGGGGACACCATACTATCTTGCACAGTGCACCTTCAAAGGTATGGTCTACTATGGTCATGGTCGTGATGAGGGAGTGAGAAAAAGTCTGTTTACTGTGAATTGTAGTGACACCTGATGTGCTGCTGCTGTAGCCAATGCCCAACTGGTTTCATCATTTCAGCTTTCCACATCAGTATGATGTGTATTCATTACAAGTAGAACTTCCTTTCTCAATATCCCTATTGCATTCAGCTTTCTTGGACTATTCGCCGAAGCATGACCTACCTTATGTATAGTTAGTATTTTGGATATTTAGACCCGCAAAATGTTGTGACAGGTCCATTAATGGTAAAAGGAAGCAGGGAGTATAGTTTCTCCTGTTGTGTCTCCTGAACAGACAAGAATCTTAAAGAATCTGATTGTAGGCTGTGGTCAGAGATAGCAGAATATATTAAGCTTTATGGAAAATTAGATTTCGAATTTACACTGAGGTCTATATTATTATATAGGCCTCAGGGAAATCCAAAAGTAGCAAATTCCAGACTCATAAACTTTCTATTAGCCTGTACAAAAATGCACATTGCTTCATACTGGGGAGCACCCCATCCTCCGACAATAGGCTCGATTCAGAGAGACAAAAAAAAGACTTTCGTTTTTGTGCCGATTTTGTATTATTTTCAAATGTTCCCACTGTCGTATGAGTGCGAGCGATTCTATGCATGCATTGTAAACTACGAGTACGAGTACGAGGATGTCATTTTCCATCGTGACTTTTCTGTTTCATTTTCTCAGGTTACAACGTAGGCTTTCGTTTTTGCCCTTTTCCCATCGTCTCCTCCCACGAATCCTTTACGTTTTCCGTTAAAATCTGTTTCCCTTTTTCAATAAATATTCGTCCAGACGGAAATCCTTACTATCTTGCGCCTGCACACTACAAACTTAACTCATTAAAGTGCTCGCCTACATATTTGCCGCCCTCACTTCTACTATACAATATTTAGCTAAACCACTTAGCCCTATCCTCCATCTTCCCTTTTGGACCCTTAAAGCTCACCCAAACCACTTAGCGCTATCCTCCATCTTCCCTTTTGGACACTTAAAGCTCACCCAAACCACCTCGCGGTTAGGTTCTTCTTCCATTTTAGGCCCCTAAAACTTACCCAAACCACTTCGCGATTAGGTTCTTCTTCCATTTTAGGCCCCTAAAACTTACCCAAACCACTTCGCGGTTAGGTTCTTCTTCCATTTGAGGCCCCTAAAACTTACCCAAACCACTTCGCGGTTAGGTTCTTCTTCCATTTTAGGCCCCTAAAACTTACCCAAACCACTTCGCGGTTAGGTTCTTCTTCCATTTTAGGCCCCTGAAACGTACCCAAACCACTTCGCGGTTAGGTTCTTCTTCCATTTTCGTCCCCTAAAACTTACCCAAACCACTTCGCAGTTAGGTTCTTCTTCCATTTTCGGCCCCTAAAACTTACCCAAACCACTTCACGGTTAGGTTCTTCTTCCATTTTAGGCCCCTAAAACGTACCCAAACCACTTCAAGGTTAAATTCTTCTTCCATTTACGTCCCCTAAAACTTACCCACACCACTTCACGGTTAGATTCTTCTTCCATTTTAGGCCCCTAAAACGTACCCAAACCACCTCGCGGTTAGGTTCTTCTTCCATTTTAGGCCCCTAAAACTTACCCAAACCACTTCGCGATTAGATTCTTCTTCCATTTTAGGCCCCTAAAACTTACCCAAACCACTTCGCGGTTAGGTTCTTCTTTCATTTTAGGCCCCTAAAACGTACCCAAACCACTTCGCGATTAGGTTCTTCTTCCATTTTCGTCCCCTAAAACGTACCCAAACCACTTCGCGGTTAGGTTCTTCTTCCATTTTCATCCCCTAAAGCTTACCCAAACCACTTCGCAGTTAGGTTCTTCTTCCATTTTCGTCCCCTAAAACTTACCCAAACCACTTCGCGGTTAGGTTCTTCTTCCATTTTAGACCCCTAAAACGTACCCAAACAACTTCGCGGTTAGGTTCTTCTTCCATTTACAACAGAAAGAGGGGTCCTGGGCTGAGCCAGGAAAAGAGAACGTACTGTGCCTCCTGCAGAGTGCTAGCTGGTCCAATGTTCTGGGACCATAAGGACGTATCCAGTTTTCCTGCCCCCAACCTGCCATTGACCAGCTCTGAAGAGGACCCCATGACCCTGCTGAGCGACGCTGTAAGCCAGAGAAAGTGGGGTGGCCTCCCCCCCCCCCCCCCCCCAGAAAATGTGTATTGCAGGGGCACTGCAAAATCTCTATTTGAATTCCCTGTATTATGTTTAACTAGTAACAAGTAAAAACAACCACCCCACCCACACTTAGAAGAGACTGTTGGTCTACTCTTTCCAGGGACCCATAGAGTTAATACCTCTAATTTCCTCCAGGTTTTTCACAGCACCTACCTCTGTCAGATTTATTTTTTTAGAGGTGGAGGGGGGGGACACACCATACTATCTTGCACAGTGCACCTTCCTTTTAGGCCCCTAAAACTTACCCAAACCACTTCGCGGTTAGGTTCTTCTTCCATTTTAGGCCCCTAAAACTTACCCAAACCACTTCGGGGTTAGGTTCTTCTTCCATTTTAGGCCCCCAAACGTACCCAAACCACTTCACGTTCATCTGAATCTTCATCTCTAAATATTAATTTTTCCCTTCGTTTTGTGTTAATGTATTTGTGTTTAAAAATACTGAAACTTTTTTTGGGTTTTGTTATTTTTACTTCAAGGCCATTTTTGTGGCCCATTCGTTTTTTGTTTTTAAAAACATTAGGAAAACAATTTTAAAAACAACAACATTAAAAATATTAAAAATGTAAAATTTTAAAAACTATTTACAAAACTAAAATCAGTGACAGGATCCAGAACACTATTCTTCTTCTGTTGTCCCCAACGAGTCAACCAGCTGCTGCATATCGGCCACCAACTCAAGGACCCTTCGATTCATTTATTCCACTCTTGCCCATGTGGTCCCTGTATAAAATTGAGACAAAAACATTATTTGGCGACAAATACATGTTTCTCACCTGTGGATGGAATGTTTGTTAGTTGCCAAGCTAACTAATCATGACATATGTCAGTCTGCTAAGTAATTACTCTAAGGAAGTGTCCAGACGTCATTCTGGTAAGTAATAAGGAAGTGGACACAGGTCATTCTGGTGAGTAATTACTCTAAGCAAGTGGGCACAGGTAATTCTGGTAAGTAATAACTCTGAGGAAGTGGGCACAGGTCATTCTGGTAAGTAATTACTTTAAGCAAGTGGGCACAGGTCATTCTGGTAAGTAATAACTTTAAGGAAGTGGGCACAGGTCATTCTGCTAATGCCATTGACTCTGGCTTTATGAATCTGGGTGATCATGTCACTTAACACATACTGCAAAGAATGACATTACAACTTACTTGGTTGGTGGCCGACGGATGCCTCGTTGGGGACAACCCTACGTCCTGGGCCCTGCCACTGTTGTGAAGTAGAGCCTGTTGAGACATGGCAAATTGGGTCAGTTATAATGTCTTAGTCAACAGTAATCAAATGTCATTTTCAATGTGTGTGTCACATCACTCACCTTCTCCCTGTGCCTCATGGGCGAGATCTGCGGCAGCCTGCGCATCTTCACCCGCTCCAGAAGCATCTACAAAAACAGATTAAGGTAATCAGCTTGGGTGGTAATTGCATGTATATGTGTGTGCGGTTACATGAAGAGTCACATACCAGAGGCTCCCGCATGTGTCGCTAGGTACGACTCCCTGCCCGCGCCGTGCCGCCCCTCCTCTGTGGAAAGGTCCAGGGGCTGGTAGGAGGAACCAACAGAGGAGGGGTAGGAGATCCACCACCTTCACTTCCAGCTGCAGATTCATGCAGCACTGGTCGGAAGGTAGTCGTACCTGCGCTCCAGCATGGTCTACAAAACACAAAAAAAACAAGGTTTGAGTTAAAACAGCATACAAATATCTGTCAACAATCGATCATTTGACTAGATGACATTAACAGACACATTTGTAGCCTAATACAATCCTTGAAGCTGGCCACATTGCTGGTTCACACGTGTGGGCCCTCACTTCAGTTTGGCACGGAGTTTGATAAACTTTTTAAAACAACCGTTTCTTCATGATCTCTTCTTGTTGGCGGGTGAAGATTGTGGGCGCCATCTTACCTCTTGTCTGCAGCAGATAAGTAATGCCCCAGCGGTTTCCGGGTTCCGCACGGTTGGACGAACGGCCGTACGCACGCGTATGCGAACGTGTTAATGGCAGACCCCGGCATTAGTATTTAAAAGGTCCTGAAGCCACAGCTCATCATTATGCCACCCAAAAAATCCGCAGCAAAGGCCAAAGCAGCCAAGGAAGCCAGCAGGAAAAAGGCAGAGAAGTGTGAGGAGGCTTCAGCAGGCCCCACCACTCGCTCAAAAATGCCTAATGCGGAGCGGCCGGGAACCCGCAGTGGGCAGGCGAAGGCGACCACAAAGGCACCCAGAAGCCCAAAAACCAAGGAGCCAGCGCCAAAGAAGGGCCAGCCCAGCAAACACACAGGTACGGCCCATAAAAAGCACACCAAGAGGGTGAGAAGCCCCAGCCCCCAAAGGTCACCATCACCCCAGCCACGTGGGAAAAGCTCTTATGCAAAGACCCCAAGCCACCGGGCTTGAAGCCCCAGCAGCCAGAGCTCAGCATCAGCATCACCCCAGGCACATGGGAAAAGCTCTCAGGCCAAGAGGCCAAGACACGGGGCCCAAAGCCCCAGCAGCCAGAGCTCAGCATCACCCCAGCCACGTGTATCAACCTCCCTGGGCCATGAAAGTGTGAAGGGGCCACAGAGGCACAGGCCAAGAAGCCCAACATCATCCACCACACCCTCTCCTCCTCGCCCACATTTGGCACTGGCACAGGTGGAAATGCAGGCTGAACATGCCACAGCTACGCCTGCTAGTTCAATGGCCACCCAGGCAAGAACCCCAAGTCCATATCCAAGTCCAGTCCAATCAGAAGCCAGCCACCTTTCCTACATTTCTCCCCAACACAGCCAGCCCAGAATGTCCCCCCATTTGCCGCCAACCACTGATGAGCCAGAACGTCAAGCAACAGGGCGCACATTGCGCCGAGGCCACTTGAGTGGCAGGTTTGGTGAGGCCCAAACTCTGGCATTGGCTAGTGGCCTCACCTTGTATTATGATGAGCTATATGGGCGCAGATCCAAAGCTACAAGCAAGCAGCGCAAAGGCGAGATTTTGGAGGAGCTCACCAGACAGGTCAATGCAGCGGGGGAAGAGCTCAAAGATGTGGAACAGAAGAAGAAGAAATAAAATAAACGGCGTAATTACAGGTACATATATACTTTGTGGATTTGGCTTCGTCTTGTATTGGAAACATTTATCTAAATGTGTGCAACTCTCTTTTTCAGCTTACAAACTGGTGGCGGATTCCCCACCAAACTGCAATTTACCCGAGCTGAGGAGATGGTGCTGGGTCTGCTACATCCTGTGGCCTTAGAGGGACACTCAGCCCGACAGGGGACGGACATCCCTAATATTCCTGCCGGTTAGTAATGTTACTGTGTATGTGAAATGTGATCTGCGTGTAAAATTACGCTCAAACCCATATATTAACACATGCCACTAGGGTGTGCCTTATAGTGGAGGTAACAATTTAAACAGGTTGTGTTATGTGTGGCGACTCATTATCTGCTTGTTTACTTCCTCGTAGATTATTTCGGAGAGTCTTGAGGAACACTATTGAGATTAGCAAAGGACTGGCTGTTATGTTTTTAAAGGTCAATTACATACAACACTTCCATCTTTATCTGTAGCCAATTTGGGTTTGAGCTGTGCTTTGCTCAGAAATACTTGATGTGGGGTGCTTGAACGTTTGACCTAGAAAGAATGTCAAACAGCCTAATCTAATGGCAAATGCTATTTGCAAGCTGAGTGTGGTCCCATAATGGCCTTTAAGTGATGTGTGAAGCCTCAGAACAGCCAGTACATGCATGTTTATTTTGGTTAAGGAGACCAATGTGTATGTACTTGTTGACTAATACATCTAACAGATAATGACATTCATAGTCAACTTGGTCCGTTGGGGGAGCTGCCATTCATGCATGTACCCGTGTTTTATTGAACCATATGTGTTAATACGCATCACCAATGCCTAGTTGTGTGTTAACATGCATTCTTTTCCCCAATGCAGCCCAGCATAATCCCTCAGCTAGTGGTGAATCCTCTGCCAGTTTTAACATGCCGTCTACTTCCGTGCTGCCTCGGACCCAGGATCCGATATATATACGGTAAGTGTCTTTATATGATGTTGCTTATGCATGTGCCTTGCCATGTTTATTTTTGCGGAATTACATATGTAGTCCCTAAACTGAACCTTTTTTTTTTACATGTCCCAACAGACCCACACACTGATGGAGGAAATCCAGGAGCTGGAGGAAGATGGAGCCTTCATTGAACCTTCAGAACACCTCCCCCTGGGACAGAATCTGCAACTGTCCCAACATGTTTCTACACCAAATGCTCAGCAGCAGAGTGAAGCTGGCTGCATGCTGCCAGCCCACCGTGGGCAGCATGCAGAGACTGAGCCGACAGTCCCCAGTGTTAGTTCTGCTGCTGAGGATTTGCCAAGCAGACCTGTGGCTGTTGGTGGACCTAGAGGTCCATCATCTGCACGCCCCCAAACCCGGGGAAAAACGTCGCCCAGTTGCCCAGGGGAGGGGCGCACCGATGATGGAGTCAGCATGGCACCATGAGAGGCGGCCTCCAAAATCAACGAAACCATGAACATCTTCATGGCCAATTAGAAACCTTAAACAACACATTAAACTCCATGCTGACTGAATTTAGGTCCAACAACAGCCACATGGCCACCTTATCCAATTATTACAGTGGCATGCTTGAGGAAGTTCGAAATAGCAACAGCCACATGGCCACCTTAACTAACAATCTCAGTGCCATGATGGCTGAATTTCGAACTTCTAATAGAAACATGTTGGAACAGTTGCAGATTCTGAATGCCACACAGGCCCAGGTGAGGGCCCACCTCCAAGGGCCCCAACCTGGGTTTTATGGGCATCCCCCATTTTAAGGCCTATTTGGCCTGTATCTGCTCCACATCTTTGATCTACATCCCCACTGTATTGACCTGTCTGGTGAGCCCTACCAGTAGACCCTTTTGGTATGGCTTTGCTGGTATGCTTTGGATTTGCGCCCATATAGCTCATTAGAGTGCTGAGGTAGCCCACTAGCCAATGCCGGAGGGGAAGCCTCAATGAACCTGCCACTCAAGCTGTTGCGCTGCATGCTTGTAGCGAATGACATTGGTTCTGGCTCCTCCTGTTTGTAGGCATGATTGGGGGACATTCTGGGCTGGCAAACTACTACCTTGACCCTTGGCTGAGATTGAACTGGACTTGGATTGGGACTGGGGGTTCTTGTTTGGGTGTCACACTGAGTAACAGGTGTAGATGTGGCCTAGGTTTGGCTGCTTTACACCTGTGCCTGTGGCAAATGTGGCCAAGCAGGAGAGGGTGTGTCTGTGGGCCTATTTGTTTGCTGCACAATGTGGACATGGCAATGCTTGTCACCTATGTTTGTAAAATTTTCATTTGTCCTTAACTTTGCGCAGGAGTGCCTTACTTTAAAACTCCTGCCTCTGGGCAATTGCTATGTGGCCTGCTTTGGCTAAACTTTCATTTCTGTTTTGCCCATGTATTTTTTGCAACTATGGGAGTGACCATCAAATGCAATGTTTGCTTCTGAAATAAACTACATAAAATTGTAATTAACCTGTTGTAGACTAAGTTTATGCCTTTAAGTTTTGGGTGAATAAAGATGAGTTAAAGTAGGCAGTAACACATTTGTAACATTCCAAAAAACAAAAAAGAAAATCATACTGTTTGTAAAAGTAACAAACAAACATACAAACACAAAGGTCCAAAAACACAATTATCCAAGAATAAAGGGACAAAACAACAAATTAAGCAAAATGTGTCTCAATTAAATTAGACAGCACTGCTTGGGCAGACGCACTGGGTGGCCCACGATAGTCCTCCTCTGGGTCATCGGTGGGTGGAGAGGGGGGCAAATCCACATACCGGGGGACATGCTGCAATATAGCAAAATTATGCAAGCTGCACAGGCCATTATAATATCTATGACCTTTTTGGGGTCATACTGAAGTGCTCCCCCGGTATGGTCCAAGCATCGGAAGTGGGTCTTCAACAGGCCAAATGCCCTCTCCACCACAGCCCTGGTCTTCCTGTGCGCCCGATTATATGCCTCCTCGGCTGCATTATGGGGCCGGAGGACGGGCGTCAACAGCCACGGAAGGAGTGGATAGCCGGAATCACCTGCCAAAATGTATAATAAAAAACATAAATTACACATTACTCAATAAATGGAATCCCCTAAACGGGACATCAACATTACTAAGAGCCTAGGTCACATTTGCTACACAGCATGAGCATACATAGTGTACAGGCCCTTTAAAAAATTAAAATACATCAAATAGATGTTGGAAAAAATTAAACATCCAAGATGGAGGATGAGGGCCAATCAGCCAGACTGCTAACAGGTATTGGTTTAGGACTGTGCTGCTCAGCATTCTTGAATGTCTTAAATTTTCAGGATCCTGTAGCTGCTTGGTGTGAGTACAAACCAACTCTAACCCGCCCCCTGAACTTTATCTCGCTCTCCTCTACTCAGTAAGTGTAATGCATCTACTCAAAGATGGCTAAAGGATAGGATAGGATAAATTCAAGGACATAATTTAAGCAGAGTGTGTGGAAGACTCATTATTACTTTACTCTAAATTCCATTTCTAAATTTTGCTAATGCAGGACTAACATTTGGCAAGGCTTTGTTGCTTGAAAAATCTAATGGTTAAGGTCGTGTTTCACAGGTAAACAAGGTGTTCAAAAAGGCATAGTTTCATACATGGGACACAAACTAAATTCCTAGCCATACATATCCAAAAAAAAGGACGTTATTGGCGGCAACTTACCAAGGAGCCATCCACCGGAAAATTCCCCAGACTCATACCGACCATACAGTCCAGATCTGCGAAGAATGTAGGCATCATGGGATGAGCCTGGGAACCCGGCGAGCAGACTGAGGAACCGCATGTCCGGGGCCACTACTACTTGGACATTCATTGAGTGGCCCATTTTGCGGTTCCTGGAATAAAAAAAAACAACAAAAACATTATAAAGGGGACGCAAACTAGGGGAACACTAACTGATCACACCCTAATCAAATGCTGTGGCCCAATTAAAATAGCAATAAACAAGTACATAAGTTCTTGCCAAAAAACAATATGTATGTTTGAAAAAGGAAAGATTAACTTTCCCGGGTCTATTTCAGGTACACATTAAAATTTTTCCTTGGTGAACACATGTGACATTTATATGCAACTAAATACCGTCCATGGTTCCACAGGGACTCTTTAAAAGGAGGGAATACTTAAAAGGAGGGATACATTAAAATGTTGGCAAACTTACAAGGAGGGATAAATTACAAGGAGGAAATAATTACAAGGAGGGAATAGTTTAAAGTATTAAATAATTCCATGGAGGGATTACTTCCAAGGAGGCAATATTTACAAGTAGGAAAAAATACAAGGAGGGATTAATTGCAAGGAGTGATTATGTAAAAGGGGGGATAAATTAAAAGGAGGGATAAATTACACGGAGGGAATAAAAAATGGACTGATTGAACCTGCCTGTAGATATACTCGTCGACTGCCGGAGGGACCAGGGCAACGTGGGTGCAGTCAATGGCACCCATGACGTTGGGCATGTCGGCGATGTTATAAAATGCCTGCTTAATCTCGTTTCTGGCTACCATGTCATCAGGAAAACAAATATATTTGCAAGTAATGGCAGCAATGCCTTCCAAAAACTTGGAAAGTGAGCGGCTCAGCATAGGGAGATCTGGGAGATCCCCACGGAGAGGGCACCCAGCCTCTGGAACGAGCCGTTCGCCAAAAATTGCAGGCAGCCAAGCATCTTGGTCATACCTGAAATTGCTTGCCCCTTCCTTGTGGTGGGGGCTAACCATGGCCGCAGCTCACTATACAATTTATGGAGGGAAGCGCGATTAAGTCTGGTCAGCTCAAACAACTCAAAGTCATGCATGCCATCGATGTCCATGCGTCACCGCTGGTGCAATCTGGTCTCAGCCCTCCGGACAATTTCAATGCCCATGACCTGCAGATCCTCATGCTCCTCAAATGCACTAGAGTCGTCCATAAATGCTAGTCTCGAGGTCAAAATGGTCCCGTAAGGGGATCGCAAAGAAAACGGATTCATAGGGTGGTGGTCCGTCAGCAATCAGCTCTCTGAATGAGACGCAAGCCTATAGCAATAACATAAGTTATCTGAACGAACTAAAAATATCAGATTTGGTTTGGAAAATGACCCGAACTAACGGAAATGTTCAGATTTGCTTTCATCGAAAGCGCATATACGCATTTGCCCGAACGTTTGTATGAATGAAAAATGAACGAAAAAAAGCAAAAAACACCCACCAAAACTTTCACAGACAGCTACGGAAGTGCAGACAAATGTGGCTCTGAATCGAGCCTAATATATTCATGGATCAATAAAATAGAGGATAGCTTAGAATGGGCTTTGTCAAAACCAGGCTAATACAAAAATGAACTACACCATCTATGGTCGGTAGAACAACTTGTGCAAGAACAGAGGATAAGGAATAACATATATAGGATAGAAGGGTGTGGAGGGTTGAGGCGGATATGGAAGGAGGGACTAATAAGAATAACAGATAAATACTAGTAAGGATGGGGGATAAAGTGAACAAAAAGGTAAAGAGCTTAAAAAAATATACTCCAATCTTTTTTTAATTGTTCTTCATCCACCATGATGTCTATGATCCTCTGCGAAGGCATAAATAACTGGGGTTATGTCGATCTCAGGAATATAAGGGAAGATCAGATGAATTGAGACCCAGTGAAAAAGCCGCAGTCAAAAACTGAGTGAAAAAAAAAGAATCTGAATGCACTTTTACACAAATTCTTTATATATGAAAACTGGGGTGAGGTTGTGCAAGTTGTCTGCATACAGTAACTGGAATGGATGACAAGGACATCTGTATTATGTATAAACACTTGTATTAATTTAACAAAATATTAGCTACAGAGTTAACCAAACACAGAACTCAAACTAATGCTAGCCACTGTATTCACAATTCATGAATTATCATATTGAGCTGAAAAGCTCCCTTTGATCAGCACTAGAGGTGTGGGGTGGCTGAGGTTCCCAAGTCTATCATTCATGCACACACTCCTTGGATGCTTTTCAAATGAAAATACCATCTCTTTGTCAATCTTTCTATGTTTTCTGCTGTTCTTCATCCACTTCAGATGAGATTTCTCTTGCAGGTTTTTCGGTAAATCACAACTTCCTGGCCAGATTGATTTGCATTTTAATGGCCCTTCCTAGAGTTCCTCTTTATTAGGTGTTCTCAGCCAGCAGCAAATCCTTGGTAAGTGTTGACTCTGGAGGAAGGTAATGACAAGTACTGTTATCTTATCTTATGTAATCTCTTCTCCTCTTGCTATCTGTTTGGCTCCGTTTGGCCCTGATGATGTCAATCACAAAATTGCTAACAGAAAATGTCCCCTCTCATCGGCTTGAGGCATTTTGCCGGAAAACTGTGCTAGATGATAACAAATATGAAGCTCTATTAAGGATACACCCTTCTCTTAGTGAACGCTCCATTTTTTGCAGTGTACAGCTTTGCTGGTCTCCCTGCCTTATCCAGAGGATAGACAGACGCCAATACGGTTATGCTTTTCTGCGGTGAAAATCATATTATTTTCTACCTAGAGAGCTGTTTGGGTGCCAACCTCATTATGCACCTGGCACCTTGACTTGTGTGCCATGTTCTGCCTGCAGCTCCCACAGCTGCCCAGACTTCTGTAAAGCAGATGCAGACATAATCAATGACAGAGCAGCTTGTAACTCTTATCCATGCTACTTATAATCACATCTTAAAGGAGTCTGGTCCTCAGAAAGTGACATATAATGAAAAGAGATAGTCAGAAGTATACATATATTTTTCCAACATGGACCACCGGTCACTTCTTCACCTGAACTAAAGAAAACTCCCGCCAAACTTGTAGTTTCCTTCTCCTGGTAGGAATAAAATCCAGTGGTCAGTGAGGTGTTCAGTCGTCTCATTTAATTAAAACAAAACTTTTAATCCAAAGGTTTAAAATGTCGTAATCCTCATAAAGTGCAAGTGTCCTTGTGCAAAATCAAATCATCAAACCTAATAATATACGTGTCCGGATAATATACAGTGGGGACCCTGTGACGCATTTCGGATGGTTACCATTAATCATAGGTCACCCTGTGACCCTGTTCACCTGTCCCCAGTCAAGTGACCGTTGCTATGACCTCAAGGGAGGAATTGGCTGCATAGCTGAGAGCCGCCTGCCTCCCATGTTGTGATTCCCAAACCAGAAAACTTCCAAAATGCTTGGAGTGCCCGGTGGTAGAATTAGCCAGGGCATCTTTTAGGAAATTACTATTATAGCCAAGTTAATTTCCATTACAAAATATGTGCCAATACAAGGGACAATACTTTGTGGTCGAATTGTACTGTAGCTTAATAACTGAAGTTGTACTGTAGATCACATACAGATCTCTCCACTTAAATGGCTCTTTCTGGTATAAAAACATTTCCTTTTTGATGTGTTATCAGGTCCTGGAACCTGAGACCTGTGATCTTGTGAATTCCTGCTTACCTGTTGTGGCCCTGGTTGAACTTCGACTCCGCTTCTGATCTACCTGTACTTAACGTGGCTTCCATTGGCTCTGCTTCCTTGCTTGGGACCCCAACCTCGACTTGAACATCAACCTTCCACCTTTGCCTGTGACCCAACTTCATCTTCCCTGATTATGGCTTCATAGTCGGACTCATCTTGAGGCGACAGTGAAAACCAGGCCTGCCAGTAGGCTCTGTTCCCCGTGAGGAGGTCAGCCATCCTCCATCCTGTGTACCTCACACCTGGAGTCGCTCTTGTGTGGCTGCACCCTGACACATATGTTCTTTAAATCTAGGGCATCCGATTGTTGTGTGGTTACGCAGAAGTTTGTGAAAACCTTCGCTACATATAATGAGATTTCTGCACATCAAATACGTTCGCCACACAATGTGATCAGCTCTCTTACAAATATGAAATTGGACCGAGTGTCTAGCCTTCTGCCTAATGTTTTAATTCCCCTAGGGGTGCTGTTCTGTGTCCTCTACCCCAATGCTCCTCAGCAGCTAAGGTTTGTAAAGATTCACCTCTATGGACCATTTCATGTCATGTAGAGCATTGCTGGGACTGGCTACTTGGCCTGTCCTATTGGAGGAGCTCTCGGCTTGGCAAAAGATTCAAACTATAAAAGTGATCTGGCGGGTACACTGGGGCTCACACTTAAAGCGGACCAACAGTCAAAAATTACTTAAACCAGACCAACACAACAAACAGTGCTCATTTGCATCCCTCCCCAGGGCAATTTAGATTGCTCCCCATAAAAAATAATTTACCTTTTTAAAACTCCTACTGTAGTAAATTTTAGAAACAAAATGGCGGCTCATGCATTTGCAGGCCACCTGCTAACAGGAAGTGCTGCTGGTCTTCCTGTTACTGTGCAATGTCAGTTAAGTCAGTTGAATCCAGGCAGCGCCATGGCTGAGATGCTGGGAGAAGAAGCTCCAAAATGGCCACTACCTTTCTTTTCCAACTGTGCCAGGGTGTTGGTCCGGTTAAACTGTCTGTAAGGGAAAATTATATTAAATCTCAAATGTCCGTTTGATTAGGAGTGAGACCCCTTAGATGTACATTTGCAGTGGTACAGGAGAAACAAAAATATGCACACAATACAAATTGCTAGGTACTCTACAGGGCCTAGCGGCTCCCACTCTATTGGTCATTGAAGGGTTACCAGACCACAGATATATGGAATCTCTACACTTCACTACAGAAGAAGGTAAATAGATATAATAATGTTTAATTATTTCCCTGTAATTAATAAAGCTACCCTGTATTTGTTAATGAAAGTGAACTTACTCTTTAAATTTAATCAGTAGACAGACTAGAACATATTAGCATTAAAATGTAAATTCCATCATTATTCAGCCGCACATTTAACTAAAGCCATCTCCAACATTCCAAATTAATTTGAGGCCCCATATCTCCAGTAACTGCCAAATTAGAACAATGGATTATCCTCTATCCAAAGATCACTGAGGTGTAGAAAATGAATGCGCTTTTCTAAGCAGGCCAGAGAAATTTAAAAATTATTCACCAATTATATACTAAAATCAACAATTTGTGGGTCCCTTTCATTCAGTAACATGTGAAGAAAAACCTAACCCATAACCACCATCCGAGGTTTTAGTGGGCCAGCAAAGTTTACAAACTCTGGTTTGTCAGTTGGACAACCCCTTTATCCCACAGGGTTGCTGTAAAATGAAATAACAACAGCCATAGCTTCAGTGCTGACCCAATGCCTGCTTACCCAATGGGGCCCGGGGCGTAACTACAGGTGGCGAAGATTTAGCAACTGCATTTGGGCCCATAAGGTCCGGGGGCCACACCACTGTTATCCCTCCACCTTACTTAACTGATTTGTGCTCATATGGTTTCATGTACAGATATGAAGCATCACATATTTCTAGTTGTCAATTAAAACAACAGAAAAAAAGTATTGTATGAACCAAGATGAGACTCATTTTTGCACTGGGGCCCAATCTTATTCAGTCACCCCACTGCCCCTATCTTGGTGGAGATTTCAAAAATATACTGAGCCTCAGGGTAGACCAAATTGCTGAACTCTTACTACTATATTACTATGGACATCATCTTTGTATGCCCTTTAGACCATTCTGTGCTTCTAGGAGGAGTCTATTAAGTAATATGGTCAGGTACTCACTTTCTATAGCCTGTAAAGACAACATTTTAAAAAATACTCAACTCTTCTCCCCTGCATCTGATTCCATAAGGTCATGCTGTCTAAAGCCTGTTCCGAGATTGGGTCACTTGGCCTTTATGCATCTAGGGACTACTTTGCAAGTAATTTGGTGAATGGAGCCCCACCTCCTCGCCTCAGCTACAGTGACTAGAGCTTGTCACGCTCCATTCACTGCAACACAAGAGACATGGCAGCGCCTGCCTCAATATCTTCCCTGTGCGATTAATTATTAACATCCGGTGGGGCTCAGCGGGAATGTCACATGCTGATCATAGGCAGTAATGGGCTTTGGCTTTGGATCACATCCCAGATTCTGGTAAGATCCAGGTCAAATCATCCAGCATGCCACCCACTAGTGCCAGCAGACGGCATACTGGCCACCACTGTCCTGTGAACTAATAAAGAGGTCCCTTGGACCCATTACCCATAAAAAAATACAATAAAAAATATATAACTATATAGCGGTATCTGATACGAAGAGGGGCACAGGTCCCCCTTCCTCTACTTGGCATCCAGGCACAGGTAATGGTTGGCTCCAAAGGACAGAAGCTTTTATACCACAGAGGTGGAGCACCAGGTTCTTCCTCAACCCGCTGACTTGCACGTAATGGAGCAGGGGGTATAGACAAGCCACCCCTGCCCTTGTATAGGGGTTCCTTGGCCCTCTTTCCAGTTAAGTGAAAAAAACTAACCATATTTTTTTTTCATTCAACTAAATGTAACTATATTTACCACACCCTCTCCTTATTCCCGCCACTATCCCTCCTGATGCCAATGGCAGAGGCTGCTATTGAAACCATCCAGGTAACATCTGGTGTGAAAGGAGACTCTCCTCCATGTACCTCCCCACCAATAATGTAAATAGTCACATGAGGGGAGATTCATCAGGGGTTTAAAAACTTTGCTCCCTGAAGCATGCCATTACCCTTGGCTAGGCAACTAGGTAGAGGGAGCTCCTGTCTCCCCCTTCACACCAGATATACTGCCCTTCCGAACTGCTCTGCTCATCATTAGTCATGGGCTGGCCGGGGCCTAAAGCCTAAAGGTTTCTGACACAGCTTCTCTATTCTTAGTTTTTACTGCTTGTCATAAGCGTGTCTCTGTCTTCTCAAGCTTTCTTGCTGTACAATTGTATGCACTTCTTTGAATCCATTTTTTTGTACCGGTGTTTATAACTGTTACTTTAAAGTGCACCACAGAAATTCTGGTACTATACAAATCTGAGATAATATTAGTAATAATATAATTTCATATTATTCAGATCATCATATGCCTATAGACATTCAGTTTGCACAGAATGCCTTCCATATTTCATAATCTTTTTAAAGCTATTTTGTCAGTCTTTAGACTTTTCTAGTATTAACTTTGGCTTGAGTTGTGGCTCTGATGATTAAAATCTGATTCAAGTAAATAAGAATGGTCCCAAACCATCCTCCAGCTGATTTTTGAAGGGATTTCCAGGGATGTCCCAGTGATGTCTGGGCTTTAACATGTTTATCATTTTTTAGTGTATTCTCAATATATTTGGGTGAAATATGTGCAAGAAAAAAAATCTATTTTTTACAATTTGTAGTATTTTTTTGTAATAAAAAATGTAGGTTTTTCAATAAAATGATATTCCATGTAAAAGCTCCATTTCTTTCAGTTACAACAGTACTACATATGTATTGGTAGACACCCTTTCCTGCCCAGGAGGCTCCCATCAAACTGAAACTGAAACTGCGCTTTGGGAGATTTTTAGATAAAATACAACTGCTATGCAGACCTTGCAGTTTTTCAAGAAAAACAACCCTTTACATTCGAAATTCCTCCAACAAACTATATAGTCTCTGGAAGTACACACGTTAAGCTTTCTAGGCATATCAGGCTTGTTGAACTGGGCACAGTTTTCTGCTAGTAATCTTTGGTTGCACAGGTTTTGCCTAAAAAAAGACTAAAAAAGCAGAATCAAAACCAACTTTTCCTAAATAACAATATGCAAATAAGAAAAAAAGATAAATCTGAAACAGAACAGAACATTATCCAACATGCAAAATTACTATCAAGGGTGGGGTTGTCAAACTCCCCAAAGTAAGGCATGGGTGTAAGGATAATTTAACCTAAAAATTTCAGCTCTGCAAAGTGCGCACCTTGCACATCTTCAACCAAAATGACCCTTTACATTTGAAATACTGCCCACAAACATATATGTATACAATCATGTTATATACAAGCGGAACTGGATGGACTAAAGTCTTTTTTCAGCCTTTATACTGTATAATATGTCAATAAATAAAAATAAAACAATGGAGCCCTGTTGTAGCTCTGTGTACAGACAGTGGCATGCTTTGCCACCACGCAACCCATGCAATTGCATGGGACCCCCACCTCTCAGGTTCCCCCCAGAATCTGCTGAGTGAACACTAGCAGCAGCTGGTGTGTACTGGTGATGCTGTCAGCGTCAGCTACAGAAGAGAGAAAGCTGCTTCTCTCTGTCATTTGCCCCTTTTTATTATTGTGTTTTGCTATATAAAAATGCCTTTGATTGGGGCCCCCAGACACAACTCTGCATGGGGCCCCAAAAATTGTAGGCCCGACCTTGTGTACAGAAGTGTGCCATCCCAGAAATCCCTGATAACAGATACACTATAAAGGAAAACTTCCTTCTTGTCATGTTTTCAGTGTTCTGCCCTATTGCTTTCCTCTTCTGGAATGCAAAGTAAACATTTGTGTTAGGATTGTGCCCCCAGACCTGTGATTTAATTATCAGCATGCTATTTCCAAGTTTCTTATATTCCCAAGGCTCTGTCTTGGTAAAGTAGGAGCGGCTTTTTTGCCCTTTAGTAAAGTTCTTAATAAAACTTCTGACTACAAATCCCCAAATCCTTCCACTGTAACAGGTAAACTCATCAGCAGCTTTGGCTAGACAAAACACCAGTTATTACAGTATTTTTCGCCCTATAGGATGCACCTGCCCATAAGACGCACCGAGGATTTGGGTAAGGAAAATTAGAAAAAAATATTTTAAACTAAAAACGCACAATTACAGACAGTGTGGCATTCCCCTATCCCATTCCCATAGGCCGTGTGGGATGCCCCCATTCCATAGACAGTGTAGCATGCCCCCATCCCATTTCCCGTATACCCAGTGTGGCATCCCCTCCCATTCTCCATATAGGCAGTGTGGCATCCCTCTCCCCCCATTTCCATAGGCAGTGTGGCATCCCCCTCTTCCATAGGCTGTGTGGCATCCCCCTCTCCCCCCATTTCTATAGACTGTGTGGCATCCCCGTCTTCCATAGGCTGTTTGGCATCCCCCTCTCCCCCCATTTCCATAGGCTGTGTGGCATCCCCCTCTTCCATAGGCTGTGTGGCATCCCCCTCTTCCATAGGCTGTGTGGCATCCCCCTCTTCCATAGGCTGTGTGGCATCCCCCTCTTCCATAGGCTGTTTGGCATCCCCCTCTCCCCCAATTTCCATAGGCTGTGTGGCATCCCCCTCTTCCATAGGCTGTGTGGCATCCCCCTCTCCCCCATTCCCATTGACTGTGCGGCATCCCCCTTTCCCCCCAGTCGGCATAAGTAAAAAAAAAAAAAGTGAAACTCACCTGTCCGCTGACACAGCTCCGCGAATCGCGTGGGCCCACCCGATTCACGGAGCTGGCCGTAAGAAGCAGCGGCGGGCTGTGTCCTGGCCCCGCCGCTGCGATCGCTGGCTTTTCTGACAGCAATAGCAGCGGCGGGGCCAGAGACAGCACCCGCCGCTCCTCTATCTGCTGCATCTTCCTGGGCACAGGCGAACACCCAGGTCAGGGCAGCGGGTGAGCGTGGCCTGCATCGAATCGGTGCAGGCCACGCCCACCTGCTGACTGACCTGGGTGCTCGCATGTGCCCAGCCGGAAGAGGCAGCAGGCAGAGGAGCGGCGGGCGCTGTCTCTGGCCCCGCCGCTGCTATTGCTGTCAGAAAAGACAGCGATAACAGCGGCCGGGCCGGGACACAGCCCGCCACTCCTCTGTCTTTATCTGGCCTCTTGCAGAGTGACAGGCAACGCAGCAGCGCCGGGAACGGGGTTTTTTTTTCTAACATTCGCCTGATAAGGCGCACGGACATTTTCCCCCCCACTTTTGGGAAAAAATAAGTGCGCCTTATAGGGCGAAAAATACGGTACATACCCAGGTGAGAACTCTGTGAGTAACCCTTTAGCTACTGGAACGCAAGACTGTGGTCTCCCCCATTTGATGAGGTTGAATTAATGAATATCAGGTTAAGCCTGTCATCTTTGCCTCAGCCAATCAGATGATTATCAAGCCAGAGTTAGGAAGAATCCTGATCTGTAAGTCAGAAAGCCACTTTGATGTATAGTGCAAAGGTAAACATATTGTTGCTAAGAAAAACTGTTTTCTTTTATAACACACATAGAAAAGATTAACAGATAAGCTCAGCACCTTGAGCATATTATATTGGCACACGATAATGGAAACTTTTAAAAATGCCATCAAAAGTGGAATTACCCTTTAACCCCACAACTACATACCGGTATATGGCCTTTGTTGGTAGTGCTGTTGTCCTTCAGACATGTTTAGTTTATAACAGCAAACTCAGAACTGTGGTTTTTATTGTTTCATTAAAAGAAAAGAACTCCTACCTCATCTGCTATTGGTAGGTTTAAATAAACATGCAGAAATATATCCGCCTTTTGTATAGCTTTGTATATAAACTATAAATAATAACCTTAATTAGCATGTACCATAAAAGGCATATAGCAAAAAAGCAAAAAAATCTGATACAGGTAGAATTCAACTTTTTACAGTGTCTAAACCACATTGCCGTACTCCCCAGACAATGCAATTTGATTGTAAGTGAATTTGTGTTTTACAAGAGAACAGTACTTAGGAAAATCCTGCAATACTTAGAGGCTGATTCATTACTAGCGCCAGGTATCAGCAGATAAGCAGAGGCGCTAAGAGCGACCGCTAGTATACGATGTGATCGGCTATCGGGCGTTGTAACAGAGCGCCTCAGTCGCTGAAGTAACCTGGCCAGCATTGATGAATGTGATGTATGTTGGTTGCTCTAACACCAGTACAGCGCTGCAGCAAGCGAAGGGTAGCGCCAGCTCAGTGCGACTGACTCAGCGACTCACACCATGTTCAACAAGAAAACAGACTCACACAGCGTTGGCAGTCTGGATCTGGGCGTTATAGCATAGAGCGGCAGACACTGTGTGATTAAAGTCTGTTTTTGAACACATATCTACCAGTAACAAAGCGAAGACACATGGAATTACCTTGTTGTAACATTGTGAAATTAACACTTTAGTGCCAGACCTGTAATGACAAAATCTAAATAGTTTTCAAAAATGACTTTTTCTAGGCCAGGAGAGGAGAGAAAAAAAAATAAAAACAAAAAAACCCTGTTTAAACAGAAGAAAAGGAACGTCCATTGAAGTGGATGGGAGCGCGACAGGTAGCGACAGGTAATACCTGGCGCTCTGGAAGCTAGAGTGCCAGCGCTATAGACTGAGCCACCTGTAATGATGAATCGTACGCTACATGGCGCTGTTAGAATCACTCACCAGAATCGCCTTCATAAATGTTGTTTTGCGTACGGCGTTCACCAGGCGCTGCCTACCGCTACGAGGCACTACCTGTCTCTATCCCTTGATAATTAAACCCCTTACATTGTTAAGCTGTGAGCATTGACAAACAGCATTGATAGTTGTAACTAGGGATGAGCGAATCGATCCGGATGAACCCGGATTAGTTCCGAATTTCATGAAAAATTAGATTCTGAACGAATCCGAATTCCCCACAATTCGATCGATCGAAGTTTTCCTTTAAACTCCATTTATTTCAATTACAGACATTCTAAGATGGTGGAAGCACATGTCTGGACATGTCCCCTGGGGCAAGGTATCATGGGACAGTCACATGCAGCCTATCAGCAGCCAGGAAGCCCGGTGACGTCACCGTGCTATATAAACCGGCGGCCATTTTCCTTTTGCGCATTTCAGCCTTGCATTCCAGAGACAGCGGTGGTTGCTGCAGATAGGGAGAGAGAGTTAGAGATAGGTAGGGAGAGTCAGAGAGGCAGACATAGCCAGGGAAAGATAGTGATAGTGAAAGATAGGGAAAAACCGGAACCATCCAGGGACAGCATAGAAGTGACAGTGAAATTTTTTTTTTTTGTTCATTAGCCTGATCAGTTTTCAATTCAATTTCAGTTCTTTGTGCTGTAAATTTTAATCTGCCTTTCCACTGTGCATCCCATCTATGCAGTGGCTTATTTAACCCTATCTGTTACACACAATCATTTATCCTAACTGGATTAGTTTGAATTTAGTTTTAATATTTTTTGGTCTGCTTTAAATACACCAGCCCACATGGGCATCCCAGACCTGCACTTAGCAGCCTATCTGTTATACTAGATACGCTTGTTCATCCTTCCTCAGCTAAATCAAGCTATTGCATTTTGAATTGCTTTTTGTCCTGCTGCCAAAACACTAGGCCGCAGGGCATCCCAAACCTGCACTTAGCAGCCTATATGGTATACTAAATACGCTTGTTCATCCTTCCGCAGCTTAATCAAACTATTGCATTTTACATTTTTTTTTTGTCCTGCTGCCAAAACACTAGGCCGCAGGGCATCCCAAACCGGCACTTAGCAGCCTATCTGTTATACTAAATACTCTTGTTGATCCTTCCGCAGCTGAATCAAACTATTGCATTTTGAATTGGTTTTTGTTCTGCTGCCAAAACACTAGGCCGCAGGGCATCCCAAACCTGCACTTAGCAGCCTATCTGTTATACTAAATACGCTTGTTCATCCTTCTTCAGCTAAATCAAACTATTGCATTTTGAATTGTTTTTGTCCTGCTGCCAAAACACTAGGCCGCAGGGTATCTCAAACCTGCACTTAGCAGCCTATCTGTTATACTAAATACGCTTGTTCATCCTTTTTCAGCTAAATCAAACTATTGCATTTTGAATTGTTTTTTGTCCTGCTGCCAAAACACTAGGCCGCAGGGAATCCCAAACCTGCACTTAGCAGCCTATCTGTTATACTAAATACGCTTGCTGATCCTTCTGCAACTTAATCAAACTATTGCATTTTGAATTGTTTTTTGTCCTGCTGTCAAAACACTAGGCCGCAGGGTATCCCAAACCTGCACTTAGCAGCCTATCTGTTATACTAAATACGCTTGTTCATCCTTCTTCAGCTGAATCAAACTATTGCATTTTGAACTGCTTTTTGTCCTGCCGCCAAAACACTAGGCCGCAGGGCATCCCAAACCTGCACTTAGCAGCCTATCTGTTATACTAAACACACTTGCTGGTCCTTACGCAACTTAATCAAACTATTGCATTTTGAATTGTTTTTTGTCCTGCTGCCAAAACACTAGGCCGCAGGGTATCCCAAACCTGCACTTAGCAGCCTATCTGTTATACTAAATACGCTTGTTCATCCTTCTTCAGCTTAATCAAACTATTGCATTTTAAATTGATTTTTGTCCTGCTGCCAAAACACTAGGCCGCAGGGTATCCCAAACCTGCACTTAGCAACCTATCTGTTATACAAAATACGCTTGTTCATCCTTCTTCAGCTTAATCAAACTATTGCATTTTGAATTGTTTTTTGTCCTGCTGCCAAAACACTAGGCTGCAGGGCATCCCAAACCTGTACTTAGCAGCCTATCTGTTATACTAAATACGCTTGTTCATCCTTCTTCAGCTTAATCAAACTATTGCATTTTGAATAGTTTTTTGTCCTGCTGCCAAAACACTAGGCCGCAGGTTGTCCCAAACCTGCACTTAGCAGCCTATCTGTTATACAAAATACGCTTGTTCATCCTTCTTCAGCTGAATCAAACTATTGCATTTTGAATTGGTTTTTGGTCTGCTGCCAAAACACTAGGCCGCAGGGCATCCCAAACCAGCACTTAGCAGCCTATCTGTTATACTAAATACGCTTGTTCATCCTTCTTCAGCTGAATCAAACTATTGCATTTTTAATTGGTTTTTGGTCTGCTGCCAAAACACTAGGCCGCAGGGCATCCCAAACCTGCACTTAGCAGCTTATCTGTTATACTAAATATGCTTGTTCATCCTTCCGCAGCTTAATCAAACTATTGCATTTTGAATTGTTTTTTGTCCTGCTGCCAAAACACTAGGCCGCAGGGTATCCCAAACCTGCACTTAGCAGCCTGTTATACTAAATACTCTTGTTCATCCTTCTTCAGCTGAATCAAACTATTGCACTTTGAATTGGTTTTTGTCCTGCTGCCAAAACACTAGGCCGCAGGGAATCCCAAACCTGCACTTCGCAGCCTATCCTTTATACTAAATACGCTTGTTCATCCTTCTTCAGCTAAATCAAACTATTGCATTTTGAATTGGTTTTTGTCCTGCTGCCAAAACACTAGGCCACAGGGTATCCCAAACCTGCACTTAGCAGCCTATATGTTATACTAAATACGCTTGTTCATCCTTCTTCAGCTGAATCAAACTATTGCATTTTGATTCGGTTTTTGTCCTGCTGACAAAACACTATGCCGCAGGGCATCCCAAACCTGCATAGCAGACTATCTGTTATACTAAATATGCTTGTTCATCCTTCCGCAGCATAATCAAACTATTGAATTTTGAATAGTTTTTTGTCCTGCTGCCAAAACACTAGGCCACAGGGTATCCCAAACCTGCACTTAGCAGCCTATCTGTTATACTAAATACGCTTGTTCATCCTTCTTCAGCTGAATCAAACTATTGCATTTTGAATTGTTTTTTGTCCTGCTGCCAAAACACTAGGCCGCAGGGTATCCCAAAACTGCCCTTAGCAGCCTGTTATACTAAATACGCTTGTCCATCCTTCTTCAGCTTAATCAAACTATTGCATTTTGAATTGGTTTTTGTCCTGCTGCCAAAACACTAGGCCGCAGGGTATCCCAAACCTGCACTTAGCAGCCTATCTGTTATACTAAATACACTTGTTCATCCTTCTTCAGCTTAATCAAACTATTGCATTTTGAATTGGTTTTTGTCCTGCTGACAAAACACTAGGCCGCAGGGCATCCCAAACCTGCATAGCAGACTATCTGTTATACTAAATACGCTTGTTCATTCTTCCGCAGCATAATCAAACTATTGAATTTTGAATTGTTTTTTTGTCCTGCTGCCAAAACACTAGGCCGCAGGGTATCCCAAACCTGCACTTAGCAGCCTATCTGTTATACTAAATACGCTTGTTCATCCTTCTTCAGCTGAATCAAACTATTGCATTTTGAATTGGTTTTTGGTCTGCTGCCTAAACACTAGGCCGCAGGGCATCCCAAACCTGCACTTAGCAGCCTACCTGTTATACTAAATACGCTTGTTCATCCTTCTTCAGCGTAATCAAACTATTGCATTTTGAATTGGTTTTTGTCTGGTTTAAATACACCAGCCCACATGGGCATCCCAAACCAGCACATGTCACCCTATCTGTTATACTAAATAAGCGTTGTTCAGCCTCATTTTAATTAAGCTATTGCATTTTGAATCTGTTTTTGTCTGGTTTAAATACACCAGCCCACATGGGCATCCCAAACCAGCACATTTGACCCTATCTGTTACACAAAACCAGTTTTTAAAGGCTATTTCTCATAAATATATTGCAGTTTGGATTGTTTTTGTCTGTTCTGTAAAAACACCAGGCCGCATGGTATCCCAAACCTGCACATTTGACCCTATCTGTTACACTAAAGCAGCTTTTAAAGGCTATTTCTCATAAATATATTGCAGTTTGAATTGTTTTTGTGTGTGCTGTAAAAACGCCAGGCCACAGGGTATCCCAAACCTGCACATTTCACCCTATCTGTTACACAAAAGCAGCTTTTAAAGGCTATTTCTCATAAATATATCGCAGTTTGATTTGTTTTTGTGTGTGCTGTAAAACCACCAGGCCGCAGGGTATCCCAAACCTGCACATTTGGCCCTATCTGTTACACTAAAGCAGCTTTTAAAGGCTATTTCTCATAAATATATTGCAGTTTGAATTGTTTCTGTGTCTGCTGTAAAAACCCCAGCCCACATGGGCATCCCAAACACTAGCATAAATATCTCAAGACTACCTGTCTAATAACTGCTTGCATTTTATAATTAACGTCACTTTTCCACAATCAAGGGAGGCCTCCTTTGTATGTGAGGAGGGGGCATCCCAAACACTAGCAGTAATATTTCAAGAGTACCTGTCTATTAACTGGTGGCATTTTGTAAAGAAAGTCACTTTGTCAAATTGCCAGCAGCCATTGCCTTTAACCGGGGGGCATCCCAAATATGCTAGCATGCGTCTTTTAAGAGTGCTCACATTGGAATTGGCAGCAGCTGCATTAGGAGCCCATATATTTCCTGAAAGGCACACATATGAGCTGGCAGCAGCAGCATAGGGAGCCCATATATTGCCTGAAAGACACAGCCAGAAGTTGGCAGCAGCATAGGGAGCCCATATATTGTGTGAAAGACACACCCAGGAGTTGGCAGCAGCATAGGGAGCCCATATATTGCCTGAAAGACACACCCTGGAGTTGGCAGCAGCATAAGGAGCTACCATGCATCAGCTACTACCATGGATCAGCCATTGTTGGCTGGAAACCCTGGTTGAACCATGCCTGATTCATCTTCACAAAGGTGAGTCTCTCCACATTATTCGTGGACAGACAAGTTCTCCTTGGCATGACTATGGCCGCCGCCGCACTAAACACCCACTCAGATGGCACACTACTGGCCAGGCAGGACAGCTTTTCCAGGGCAAACTCAGCTAGTTGCGGCCACAAGTCAAGTTTGGCTGCCCAGAAGTCCAGCGGATCCTCAAGGTGTGTTGGCATGGTCATGTCAAGGTATGACACGACCTGCTGGTTCAGGTCCTGCTCCAGGTCTTCATGCTGCTCATGAGTAGACTCACTATGCGGGTGTAGAAAGTTACTCATTAGCGGCTGAAGACTGAGGCTGCTGCTGATGGAGCTGCTGCTGCTTCTCCTACCACCCCCCCCCCAGCAGCCATGGCAGTGGAAGGTGATCGCAGAGGTCCCCCCGAGTCAGACCTGCGAGAGTATAGACCATGGCGCAGATAGGCATCGGCCAACTGACTACGTAGAATGTCTTTGTAGTAGGTCAGTTAAAAAATGCCCCCATTTTGTGCCAGTTCAGTTCCGACACGACTTGATTGACCATTCCTGTCTGCTGCCTGTACTGACCTCTGCTTTGTCTGACCACGAATCTGCCTGCCCCTTTGGATACCCCGCGATCTCTGACCTCCTGGCTTGACCCTTTGGCTACTCCTGACTACGCACCTGTCTCATCCCTGTACTCTGACGCACCCTCCAGATTGACTACCTGTGAACGAGCTCGGCTTCGGGATACCCTCGTGGTTCATGGGCCTTCACCGTAAGCAGCCATCCTTTGCGCCTATTAAGACCTGGGGGCAACCGTGTGCGGTGAGGTGTACCTAGCGTCCCAGCAAACGGGGGCTTGACTATAGGCAGAAGCGGCGGTGGAGATTGGGGGTTGCCTGCTTACAGAAGGCTGGTGTCCCGCTGGGCATCACAATATGGACCATGGCGCAGATAGGCATCGCCCAACTGACTACGTAGGATGTCTCTGTAGTAGGTCAGTTTGTCCTCCCTCTCAGTGGGTGTAAAAAATGCCCCCATTTTGTGCCGGTAGCGAGGGTCCAATAAGGTGGAGAGCCAGAAGTCATCCCGCTGACAAATGGAGACAATTCTGCGGTCACTACGCAAGCACGTGAGCATGCATCGTGCCATTTGTGCAAGTGACTCGGAGGGACTACCTGTCTCCATCTCCACTGCAAACTACCACGGTGTTTCTGGGTCCTCTGTCTCGCCTTCCTCACAACCCTCTAGCTCCTGTGGCTGCTCCTGCTCCTCCTTTCCTGTCAGATGACTAGATAAAATGGCCATTTTGTCAAACCTAAACTGTGCTTCACTGTGCCCCACCCCTTCCTCCTCCTCCACTTCAGCCCCCACAGGCTTCATGTGGCTGTGAAATGTATGCTCCATGTCTCCAGTGCCCTGACCAGCCATGGTTTCCAACATGTGTTGAAGTACATAAAGCAGTGGAATCACATCGTTCATCTCATAGTCCTGGCGACTGACTAATAAAGTAGCTTACTCAAAGGGCCTGAGCAAACGGCAGGTGTCACGTATGAGCTGCCACTGGTTTACATTGAAGTTACACAGGGGAGTCCCCCTATCCGTTTGGATCATCAAGAAATCCATGATGGCTTTTCTCTGTTCCTATAGTCAATCCTGCATATGGAGGGTGGAATTCCAATAGGTGGAAACATCGCAAATCAGACTATGTTTGGGGATACCGTTCTGACGCTGAAGCTCAAGAAGGGTGTGCTTGGCGGTGTAGGAGTGGCTGAAGTGCATGCAAAGTTTCCTTCCCGTTGTTAGGATGTCTTGCAGATGGGGGGAAGACTTCAGAAAACGCTTGACAACTAGATTGAACATGTGTGCCATGGCAGGACGCATGGCTCAGGCTTCCTTGTCGCAGCGCAGACAAGATGTTCTTCCCAATGTCAGTCACCATGGGTCCCATTTGCAGTTTTCGTGGAGTAAGCCATGATTTATTTTATTGAGTTCTCATTTTTAGCAGTTCCTCCCATGTGTGGCTCTGTGGCTTAAGGCAAACCATGTGAAGAACAGCGTGAAACCGCCGTGTCCTGCACACATGGTAGGCTGGAAGGGCACTGGGAAAAAAAAAGAAAAAATAAATATTTAGAAAAAAAAATACAAACAAAAAATAAAAAATGAAAAAAAAAATTGGTACAAAAATTCACAAAATATTAAAAAAAGACAATGGAAAAAAAATATATATATATAAAAAAAAAATTATATATATATATATATATATATATATATATATATTTTTTTTTTTTTTTTTTTAAATACAAAATATGAAAAATAAAAAAAACTGTTTACTGTTATTATGTTAGATGTTATTATTGCTATGTTATTATATGTTATTATTATAAATATGTTCAAATAAGATAAATGTTAACTATTATTATGTAATTGACAATTAGCCACTTTTTTGTGTGACACCATTGCTAAGTGCAAGTGCACTGTCACAGGCACAAAGGCCTGTTGTGGTTGTGCAGGAACCACATTCACCCAGTGGGCCTTAAAGGATATGTATTGTCCCTGACCGTAGTTACAGCTCCAGACGTGGGCACTGCTTTGCACTTTGGTACACACTGACAGGCTCACCTTCAACAAAATTGTACAGGGCTGGTACTGCCTTCTTCGCAAAAAAATGACAGCATGGGACTCTCAACCTCAGCTCGGCACAAGCCATCAGTTCTCTGAAAGGTCCACCACCTCAAAAGGGAGGGACTGCAGCACCAGCAACTTATACAGGAGCACATTTAGCTTCTGCACGTTGCATGAGTGGGCACATACTGTTGTCTCTTGGACATGGCTTGGCCAATGGATTGCTGGCGGAATGACTGACTCGGATTAAGAGGAGGAGGAGCATCTGGAGCGACAGAGGATGGGTATGACACACAATAGTTGGTGGAGCCTTGGCTGGCTGGATCAGAGAGCGGCGTGTCACTGGGTAATGCAGCAGGCTGGACCACCACTTTGGAGCCAACTCTCCCAGACTGCTTGATGGTGACGCTGCAAATGTTGATGCAGGGCTGTGGGTCCAACATTGGGACCCTGGCCACACTTCACCTTCTGCCTACACATCTTTCATATAGCCATGTTAACCTCCTGCGGATACTTGATGAAAAACTGCCACATGGCCTTGTAGCTGATTTTTCCTACCAACAGTCCGCACTAATTCACTGCTGCTGCCGCCGCTGCCGCCAGCTCCAGGGACCCTCTTCCACTACCTCCTGGGAAGATAGCCTGCCGCGCAAGTGGTCTAACCCGAGCACATCATTTGTCTCCATACTTTCCCCTTCTGCCACCATTCTGGCCACTAAATCTGTCTCTCTCCATCACTCCTTATTCTTTGGAGAGTTATTAATCAAATATATTGTCACTTATAACATTATATTTTATATTTTTAATACCAGCCTGTTAAACAGACACGTGAAAAAAAGGGGAGTGGGCCTGCACAGCTAAAGTGTATACTTCTAATTACTTATGGGTGCTAGTAAAATAGGGACAGAAAGCCCATAAATTACCAAAAGTACTGGGCCCTAGAACAGCCCAAAAGGTCCCTATACAATTATACTGCACACCATAGATATATGTAAAAATATATATGTAGAAATTTATTAAATCATCCTTAGAGCAACAACAAATGACATCACAGGACTCAACTAAAAAACATATACACAATATTGAGGGGAGGGGTTTGTCCTATTATGAGCTATTAATAATCATTGGTACACACTATTAAATAATCAATGCATGATTGTTAATAATAAAGACATATCTTGTTTATACTGAATAACTTTCATTGGCTAAATATGCAGGCGTGTTGAAATGAAAAGTGATACGTGCAAAAAAATATAGAAAAGGAAGGCTCAAAGTGAAAAAAGTGCAAGGTGCCTAGGTGACTACAGTGCAAAAGAGGTGAAAAATAAATAAGTGCTGTGGTATAAAATCCACAGAAAGCAAGTGCATGAAAGGAGCTCAACCTAATACTGTGCAAATAGTGCACACGCCAGCATAATAGCCAATAATTTAAGATCACACAATTAATTTAAAATTGTTAACATCACCGAATCCAAGAGCTCAGGACCCCAAAACCGCAACTAGCCACCGACGCGTTGCGTGGCCTTCTGCCACTTCGCCAGGGTAAGTTGCCAGCCACCCGTCCTCCTCCTTTTAAACTAACCTGAGACCACGTGTTGTATAGGCGCGTGGCTTCCGCCACCCTCTCGCCCCCACCACGTCCCCCAAGCCTGCATCCGTCGGCGGGGCGACGCAAGGAGTCCACGTCACCCACTGCCGCCAATGTACGCAAGCATAAGCCAGCGCCCATTGGCGGGATGACGCAAAGAAACCGCGCCACCAGTCGCCGCCAGTGTGCGCAAGCGCACATGAAGGGGGGGGGGTAGGCGAGCGCCCAGTGCGCAGTCCCGCGGTCGTGTCACCGCACAAGACCCGACTCGGAAGCCGAGAGCCCAGCAGCGCATCCCGCGCATGCGCATTTAAGTGGTGCGCTATCCATGGTGCTGGAATAACATACAGCGCGGGACGTGGTGGGTAGGTTAAAAGGAGACGGGGAAGATAAAATAAAATAAAACTTTCAACATGTATCACAAATGCTTGTTCTAGGGAAAAAGTTTATCTATCATCAATAATTAATACACAACTGACATTATTTTACATCTTTCCTTATCTATCATAGCCAAAAAAATGAAATGAAAGTTGCATTACTCAGATAATCAAAATTAGCCTATAATTCACATGGAGTATCTATTATTAGGATCAACATATCATCTAATTCAATTCAGTTAAACAGACACCACTTGATGTATTAATGAAATGAGTATTAGTAACATAGATTTGGCACAGCAGCACCTTATATTTTCCATCTGTAATTATATATGTCCCACCTTTTTCCAGCTCTGTAGGTTTACCCCGCCCTCCCCTTTTTTCATTTATTATGTTATGTGTTTTTTAAATGGATTTTAATTGGCCTGTCATTATGTGTTTAATATGTGTTAAATAAACTTGTATTTTTCCATAAATTTATTGTAGTGGTGCCACTTAGTAGATGAGGTTGGCATCTTTGGGGGTGTGTGGGACCCCTGTTTGCTTGCAATTCAGACCACAAGTAATTATTGAGAAAATGCTTTACGTTACTCTTACTTTTTATTAATATTCTTTGGATAAGATATCTGTGCCGAAAATCTGTATATGATCTCTTAATGCTGCTGCCAACTCCAGGGTGTGTCTTTCTGGCAATTTTGGGCTCCTGCTGCTGCTTGCAACTCCAGTGTGACTTTAGGCCGGTTTGTGGGCTCCTGCTGCCAACTCCAGTGTGTCTTTCAAGCAATGTTTGGGCTCCTGCTGCTCCTGCTGCCACCTCCAGTGTGTCTTTCAAGCAATGTTTGGGCTCCTGCTGCTGCCAACTCCAGTGTGTCTTTCAAGCAATTTTGGGCTCCTGCTGCTGCTGCTGCTGCTTGCAACTCCAGGGTGTCATTCAGCCAGTGTCTCTTTCAAGCAATGTTTGGGCTCCTGCTGCTAACTCCAGTGTCTCTTTGAGCCAATGTTTGGGCTCCTGCTGCTCCTGCTGCCAACTCCAGTGTGTCTTTGAAGCAATGTTTGGGCTCCTGCTGCTCCTGCTGCCAGCTCCAGTGTGTCTTTATAGCAATGTTTGGGCTCCTGCTGCTGCCAGCTCCAGTGTGTCTTTCAAGCAATGTTTGGGCTCCTGCTGCTCCTGCTTCCAACTCCAGTGTGTCTTTCAAGCAATGTTTGGGCTCCTGCTGCCAACTCCAGTGTGTCTTTCAAGCAATGTTTGGACTCCTGCCACTGCTGCTGCTGCTGCTTGCCACTCCAGGGTGTGCCTCTCAGTCATTTTTTGGGCTCCTGCTGCTGCCTGCAACACCAGGGTGTCATTCAGCCAATTTTGGGGCTCCTGCTGCCAACTCCAGGATGTCTTTCAGTCAATATTTGGGCTCCTGCTGCTGCCAGCTCCAGGGTGTGTTTTTCAGGCAATATAGGGGCCCCCATAGTGATGCCACCTCAACTCTCTGCAATTGTGGCGCTCTGCGATTCTAATAGCGATGCCTCTGATCTGCATGTCATAATTATTTACAGTATTATTTCACTAACCCAGCACGCTTCCTATGCATGTTACAGCAAGGCAGAATGGTTTACAACCCTATTGAGGCTCTAGGAATCTAGAGTTCGCTCATCTCTAGTTGTAACCATAGCAGTCAAAGATGTCTCCCTGCTGACTGCTGACCTCACACTGAATCCTCATTTACAGGAAATATATTTACATTTGCAAAGGCTTTTGCCTGGCTCGAAGTATGAAAACCATAAAACACTTACATTCTCTATAATTTACAAATGCTTAATTCCACCACATACTCTGCACAAGTTCAATTGTTTCCAACCAGATTTTTCTTTTTACAATTGATTTTTTTTTTTAAGTTACGTTAGTACACTACTATGGATGTCCAGTCTCTTCTTAAAGCGACCAACATTCAAAAATAAATGTAACCAGACCAACACAAACAGCGCTCATATGTATCCCTCACAGGGCAATGTGTACTTGTATAGCACTTTATCAATATATGATTGAATCACATGCATTAGAACTTTATTGTCCCTCTTGTGTAGCACAGTAAAGACACACTGTCCCTCTGATTGGTTCATATTTTTATTATTTTTTTACTTTTTGTGCCGCCACAAAAACCACAAAAGGGCCCTTCATTTGTTTTTTTATATCCTTTGAAGTGCTCTCCATCCATTTATTATTCAAATTATTGTATTTTGTATAAAAATATATGTTAATTGTTGGGGAGAAGTTCAGCTTTCTTTTTAATATGTCTTATGTAATGTGTCTTTGTAGTCTGTGTATTTTATGGTTGATGTTTTGGTGTTAATTTTTGGCAAATAAAATATTTTGATTGATTTTCTATTAGTGGTGCTCCTTTCCTGGGGTTGGGGTGGCACTTGGTCCACACCCTCCTCTAGTAGTTGTCCCAGGGCAATTTAGATTGCAGCACATAAAAATGTATTTACATTTTTCTAACGCCTGCTGAGGTACATTTTAAAATCAAGATGTCCGCTCATGGGCTTGCAGGTCACCTGCAAACAGGAAGTCATGCTGGGCTTCCTGTTGCTGTGCATTGCAGTTATGTCAGTTGGCAGCGGAGGCTCCAAAATAGCCGCTACCTTTCTTTTTCAACCGCACCAGGCTGTTGGTCCGGTTTAACTCTCCGCACTTGGCACTGAAGCTGGTCACCAGCCATGTGCGGCAGCTGCACAAAGAATGCACAGAGCTGTAGCCCCCCACTCTTTAAAGTGGAGCAAAACCCAGGATCTTGACTATTCTGGGTTTTGGTCCTTTTCCCCGGGGCACCCCGATCGGGGGTGACCCGCTACGTGAAACCTCAGGCGTACTTGCGGCTGCTTGTCCAATCAGCACACTTGGAGCTGAGCTATGACCACCTGAGCGATGCCTTAGCAGAGTGGCTCCATGCGCTCTGCCGGCCGCATACCCCACTTCCCTCTAACAGGGAGCCATTCACAAACGCGCCCTGCTAGGCCCGCGCATACACCGTTGGACCGGGAAGTAAGGTGAAGTGTAGCGGGCGACCTGGGGGGTTTCACACAGCGGGGCATCCCCATTTTGGATGCCCCAGGGGGAAGGAATCTATCGCCCAGGAATCTTATAGATTCCCGGGCCGATCCTGCTGGGTTTTGGTTCACTTTAAACTCTCCTGCCCAACCCTTCAAGTAAATAAGCAGACAGACCATGCACAAAGCAGGGAATGCCAACCTCTGCAGCCTCTCAAAGAAGGCAGGACCCAGTGCTAGCTTCACCAGGTGAATGTTGCTGGATAGTGGGCAAGGTAAGGATTTTTTTCTTAACCCCCCTTGTCCTGTCTCAGCACCAAGTAAGGGGGTTATGAGGAGTCTTGACTTCTGCTTTAATCAATAAAACATTGAAATTCACCTCTTGTTGTAAGCCTACAAGCTGGCCCGGGGAACCACAATACTTCAGGGGTAGTTGGGCTACCCCCATACAGTTCCTGTTCCTCTAGCCTCCCACTCACTGCAACTGGCCCCACTTGTACCTCTCCAGGCAAGTAACCCTAGGGTATGTTCTGTTCCTGTGATGCTATGGCTTCAGCATAATGGCTATCGGGGACTAATTACCCATGCAACAGTATCTGTCCCCACAACACTAAAGCTTCAATTGGCTTGAACATATCTACCCCTGCCATTGAAACATCCTTACTAGACTACAGCCTTAGCCATGAAACCCACTCTTTGGATGACCAGGAAGCACATTGCGAGTGTGGCTCAGCGGGTATGTCACAGTCTGGCCACATGCTGGATGGGGATCAGCAAAATCCCAAGCTGATTTTTGGCATCAGTCAACCACTGATTGTGGCTAAAGCCCTTTATAAGGGTCCTGACACACCTCCTCTATCTTTAATTTGTACCCCTTTTTATTAACACCTCCTTAATATTTCTTGCTGCACACGTGTATGCATTTTTTTCTTTGAGTACATTTTTAGTGTAGTTTGTAATTGTTGCTTTAAAGAGTTCTACAGAGATTGTGCTACTATACAAATCAAAAAGAATCATAGTATCATAGTAATAACCTATTGATGAGTTGCTCCTCTGCCCATAGGCATTCCGATTGTACAGAATGTCTTCCATGTTTCCTAATCTTTGTTGATTTTGTCTGTCTCTAGACTTTTCTTGCATATTATCTTTGGCTTGTGTCGTGGCTCTAATGAATAAAATCTAATTCAGGTACATGACAGTAGGAAGTGTTCACTGCATTCCACTTAAACTTAGATCTTTCTAAATAAAGAACAATTTAACACTTTCTTTGTTGGATTGATATTTTTAATAACATCAGCCACAGTCAAAAATACATATATACAACTGAAAGTCCCCATTGCCAGTTTTCAGTGGTGCGAAATATTAATCTTTAACAATACCCCCCTCTGCCATGTCCAATTCTTCCCCCTGACCTTACCATCTGGCACCTTAGCAAGCCAAACTAAGACACCTCTGACCTCTCCCACCTCCCTCCCCGGTTGACAACCAGTGATGCTAATGAATTCCTGTAAACCATCTACTGGTTGCCATAATCTTGAAACCAACCGGACCAACAGCCAACCACCTCAAAACAATAGGGGGCGATGCCAAAGTACAGGAGACCTTGATCACCCCCTTAAGCAAAAGAAAACCCATCTGAGCCAGCCCTGGAATCTAATTCAGTCCGATCCAGTAGTCTGCTAGTAATGAAGGATTGTAAGGTCCTGCGTCTCTCTGCTGTCTGGTCCTGCCACTGTTTTACATTCCCCTCTCTCTAGACACATCTTTGGGCCCCCAGCATCCCCTACAAACAGGCAAGAGTGGGACATGTGACGGAGCCGGAGCTTATGCCTGACGGCATGTTCAATTTGGCACATGTGGGTTGGCACACTAATAGTGTTGGCCTGTTCCACATCTGGCCCTTCAACAGGCAGCCAGGGTTTGGGTCTGGGCTATTTAGCGCACTCAACTTGACCCAAACCCTGTTTGCCTTTAAATACCAGGCTTCGACCATTACTGTGCGTCCCGCGCCATGTTCCTTTGTTCGTATGTCTGTCACCTGTTGCAAAGCAGCAAAAACATGCGTAGGTGAATGGCATAGCATGGCATCACATGTGTACTTACCATCATGATGTATTATTGCTGTTTACAGGTGTATACTGCTGGTGCCATGTTGTTCCTTGTCGTCTGCTCTTCTGTGTGATGCACCCCATGCGTTGACACGCCCCCAGGGTCAATGCACCCTCTATCCTCATAATGCCTACCTCACCACAAATATATTTTTGCAAAATCTGGCTATCTTAAAAAGCCAAGGTAGCCAACTTCTTGCATGTCAAGTATATACACTTACCTGGAAAATGTTTTGCGAAGTACCGCCGCACCCGGGGCCTATGCCTTCTCTTTAAATCCGACCAGTGTTGGGCGATCTGGGTGAAGGTATAGGTGGTTTGTGTAATCCTGGTGATCGCGTCCACCACCGCCAGCGACAACGTCCTCTTCTCGTAATCTGACGGCAGGAAGTCGTAGCGATTCCTCAGCATCATCTGTTTGTAAAATACACAATGACCCAGCATTAATCCCCAAAATACATGTCCAAGTTTCATGCCCTACCTAAAGTCACTTTAGTATCCTCTTTATGACTCACATTGGCCTAGTTCTACAATCTGCATCTAGCCTAGTTTGTAGCTGCGTACATGTGTTAAACTAAGGTGGGCTTGTATTTGACGTTACAAAGTAAGTTGTTCCTGACTATTCTTGCGCTTTGTTTTTTTTTTATTACAAGTAGTGTATGCGCGCACATAAACGCACGCTCGCCTACTCACATCCATGATGATTTCGTCCTGCTCCTGGGTGTAGATAGCGGGAGACATCTTTTCTTGCTCTTCCGGGTATAGCTATGACGTTCCCCCGCTGTGACGTGCTGTTGACCACGCCCACACGGGAAACATATTTAAAGCACAATGCACTCAGCTCTGTGTTGGATACCATATCATTATGGGCAGACCAAAAGGGAGCAGAAAGAGCCACAAAAGCCCCGAGGCACATAGTAGCCGCACACATGCCTCATCAAAAAACAAATAGAAGAGCAGGCACAAGACCCATGCTGAACATGCCCCGACTAAAACGGTGGTTACTCCACAGACACAGGCACATCCAAAAAAATGCAGGAGCAAGGATCCATTGACACATTCTCCACAACCTGCAAAAACAACACGAGCACACAAGGGTGCCAAATCTATTAAGACCCTGCAGCATCCTCCTCCACAACACACCAAGCATACCCACAAAACCAAACACTTCAGCAAGGGTAAGCATAGTGTCAAACCCTCCACCCCACCCAGGTCACCCACCCCTCCACCTCAACCCTCTGGTTCTCAAACTTCCAGTAACTCAGATTCAACATCCAGCTCAACAGGTGATAGCTCCACAGGCACCCAGACATTAACCCAGAGCAGCACACACACAACATCACCCTCCCCCCTAAGCCCAAGAACCACACACGACTCCCCAGATAGCCAACCATCTATTTCAAGTGATGCAGGGGACACCACACACCCACGTGGGCGCCAACTACGCCGTGGGTCCCTAACAGCCCGTTTTTGAGATGCACAAAGCATGGCTGCTGCCAATGGTGTTTGTGAGCATTATGGGGTTCTGTCCGTCGAGATATAGAACAAATCAAGCGGAAATTTGGGGACCTCAAATAATATAGTTTAAAAAAAATGGACATGCGCCGGCAGCAGAGGTAAAGCCCATTTGAAATGCATTTATAGTCGCATTGGTAACAGGATGTAACACTTATTAGGTGTGATTTAATCTTCCCCAGCCTGCAGACAGGGGGAGGTTTCAAGAAAATACATTGGCCACAAGTTCAGCACGTATTGTGTGTGCTGGGCCACTTTATCTACCAGAGTAAGGAGGGGTCTGCTCGTCAGAAATAGGTAAAGGTTCTGCACTCAGGTCAGTATATCGAGCAATCCTGCTTCTAATGGCAAGGTTGTGCAGGACCCCACAAGCATTAATTATTTGGATGACCTTGCCAGGCTGATACTGAAGGGCACCCCCACTCTGATCCAGACATCGGAAACGCATCTTCCACAACCCAAAGGCACGTTCCACCACAGAGCGAGTCCTCCTATGGGCTGTGTTGTAGCGCTCCTGGGCCTGGGAAGATGGGTGCAGGATGGGTGTGAGCAGCCATGGTAACAAGGGATAGCCTGAGTCACCTGCAAAAATCCAAAAGAAAAACATAAGGTGGATGCTAAAAAAAGGTTTAGGTGTGCATTGCCACATTATTAAACAGGGACAAATAGGTGAGCTAGGTATTGTTTGAGGAATTGACATTTTTGATGAGGCTACATACACATCCAACCTGTACACTCATTAAAAATGTCTGTGGAATGCAACTTAGAGGGCCAGAACATAACACAATAGTGGTGAATCCCTTCACCCATTAAATTTAACATAAAAACTAAAACAAAAATAAAGTTTGCAAGTTTCATGGAAAATATGCGTGTCATGCGTGGACCCAGGGAAGCCTGCAAACAAAAATTGAAGATCAGGGCCCGCCACTGCCTGAACATTGATGGAATGGCCCATCTTCCTGTTCCTGCACAAAGCCAACAAAAAGTGGAATTAGTGTGAGGCTTAAAAAATGTTTGATCTAAAAAACAAAAAAAAGCAGACCCAAACCACATACCTGAACAGATATTCCTGGTCCGCAGGGGGGATGAGTGATACATGTGTGCAATCGATTGCACCAATGACGTTGGGCATGTCGGCTATGTTATAAAAGCCCAGCTTAACCGCATTCCAGGCATCCCCTGTTTGAGGGAAAAAAATATAATTCTGTGCTAGGGTAGCCATGCCATCCAAAAACTTGGTTAGGCTGCGGCTCAGCGTAGACTGGGTCATCCCCACGGAGAAGGCACCCAGCCATTCGCCAAAAATTGCAGGCAGCCAACCAATTTGGTCATACCTGCAATTGCATGCCCCTTTCTTGTGGTGGGGGCTAACCATGGCCGCAGCTCGCTATACAAGGCATGGAGAGAAACACGGTTAAGGCGGGTGAGCTTGAATAGGTCAACGTCACTCATGCAATCAATGTCCAAAGGCGTTCGGTGCAGCCTGGTTTCTGCCATGCTCATAAGTACAAGTCCGCGTAGCTGGCGCCTTTGATGTTGGCCCACAGAGGAATGCATTTCCAGAAAACACGGAGCTCCAATACGGCTGGTCAGACTGCCCATAAGTGAAGGCTCGGCGGCCACGTTTTATTAGGGTGATTTCAATCGGAAATCAAGGCTCTGCATCACTGAAAAAAACGGACCAATGAACGACCTGTTCATTTGCCCGGGAAACAGCCTCGGGCGAGCCGACAATCGGAAAGGCGGCTGAGCGCACACCTGAGTGCATAAACGCACACAAAACCAACGTAGCACCCTTTCTTGACCCGATCACAGCCCAAAACCAACGGGAAAACGCACGGGATAGCTGAACGGAGAGGCTCTGCATCAAGCGAATAGTTCTTGTGGTAAAAATGATTGTCGCCTCCGGAGACTAAATTCCTTTTTTTCCAATCAAAGGGAGTACCCCCTTGTCTTTAGAGAGGATTTTACCTGAAATAGTGTTCTCCCATATTTTTTGTATGGGCCATTTATATATTTATAAGTTACATATAAGTTATTCATGTCCCCCCTCAGCCCTCTCCTCTCATGACTAAACTTGACTAAACATGACTAAAATGTAATCCTCGTAATCTTTCCTCATAACTAAGATCCTTCATCCCCCTTATTAGTTTGGTGGCTCACCTCTGCACCCTCTCCATAGTCAGAGCGTCCTTTCTATGAATGGGTGCCCAGAACTGGACGCCATATTCCAGGTGAGGGCGCACCAGTGCCTTGTAAAGAGGCAAAATTACATCCTTATTCCGTGATTCCATGCCTCTTTTAATGCATGATAATATCTTGGTGGCCTTGGAAGCAGCTGCTTGGAATTGCATGCTGTTATTTAGCCTGTGACCTACCAGTACCCCCAGATCCTTCTCAACAAGTGACTCTCCCAGTTTTACTTCCCTGAGGATATATGTGGCCTTCAGGTTATTAGATCCCAAGTGCATGACTTAGACCCCAAGTGCATGACATGATACATTTTTCCACATTGAACTTCATTTGCCAAGTGGATGCCCAGACACTGAAAGTGTCCAAGTCAGCCTGAAGCTTGTGCACATTTCCATAGACTGCACTGTACTACATATCTTTGTGTCATCTGCAAAAATAGAGACAGTGCTTTTAATTCCATCTTCTGGTACCCCCAGCCCTGGGGTACGCCACTTACGGTAACCATTTAGAGAAGGTATCATTAACCACAACTCACTGCACATAATCCTTCAGCCAGTTTTCAATCCAGTTACAAACTATGTTTTCTAATCCTGAATATCTCAATTTCCCCATTAAGCGTCTATGGGGGACAGTGTCAAATGCTTTTGCAAAATCCAGAAAAACTATATCCACAGCCGCCCCTTTGTCCAGGCTTCTACTCACCTCCTCATAGAAGCCAATCAGGTTAGTCTGGCAGCTTCTGTCCTTAGTAAAACCATGTTGGTTGTCACTTAGAATATTATGGGTAGTTACATATTCGTGTATGTAGTCCCTTCAAAGCCCCTCAAGCAACTTTCCCACAATGGATGTTAAGCTAACAGGTCTGTAATTGCCCAGAGAAGACCTTGAGCCCTTTTTAAAAATGGGCACCAACATTTGCCTTGCGCCAGTTCCTTGGCACTATACCAGTTGCTAGTGAGTCTTTAAATATCAAAAACAAGGGTGATGAGATAATGGAACTGAGTTCTTTGAGAACTCTTGGGTGAAGTCCATCTGGTCCTGCAGTCTTATTTACATTTAAATTATTTTGTTTTTCTTGGATGATATCCATGTTTAGCTTGTTAATTATTATACTTGGGCTATTGCTATCAGCGGCATCTCCTGTTTTGGCTTCTTGCCCCTCTCTTGTGTACACAGAGCTTAAGAATCCATTTAACAGCTCCGCCTTATCTTCATCCCTAGTGACCATTTCCCTATTATCTTTAATTAGGGCACCTACCTGTTCTGATTTAGTTTTCTTTAAATGAATATATTTAAAAAATCATTTAGGGTTTGTTTTGCTTTCTTTGGCCACATCTCTTTCATTTTGTGCTTTTGCCAACCTTATTTCTTTCTTACACATTTTATTTACTAGTTTATACTTTTCAAGTGTTACAGCTGAGAGTTCAGCCTTATAATGTGTAAATGCCCTTTTTTTGTGCTTTGTTGCCCTTTTATCCGCAGGTGTCAGCCATGAGGGGTTTAATTTTAGCCGCTTATATTTTTTACCTGTAGGAATACATTTTGCAACGTTGGTAATCAACAATTGATTTAAAGCACTCCCATTTGGCATCTGTATTCTTATTCCTCAACAGATGCTCCCAGTCAATGCCCTGCTGCTGCTCTGAGCCTGGGGAAGTTGGCCTTCCTAAAATTTAGTGTTTTTGTCCTCCCCGACAGAAAATCTTTCTTACGGTTTATGTTAAATACAACTATATTGTGGTCACTGTTACCAAGATTTTCACAGACTGCTAATGTCCCCATCAGGTCATCATTATTTGACATTACCAGATCTAAAAGAGTAGTAGGTGCCTCCACGAACTGATTCATATAATTATCTTGTAACAAGCTGGGGAATGCTCTTCCCCTTGTAGTGGAAGCAGAACCGTGTCTCCAGTCGATTCTTGGGTAGTTGAAGTCCCCCATCACCACCACTGTACCAGCCTGTGAAGCCTGCAGGTTTATGCAGTTGACCCTCTATTTCCTCCTATAGATTACACCAAACTGTATTTTAACATTGTTTACATTGGCCCCCACTTCTACCCACAAGGATTCTACATCCTCATTAATATATGCTTTGAATTCTTGCTTTACATAAAGGCACATGCCGCCCCTTTCCTTTTTGCTCTGTCTTTCCATAAAAGAGCAAAACCTTGTAGATTGACAGTCCAGTCATGTGTGGAATCCAGCCATGTCTCAGTCACACCAACAACATCAAAATTCTCTGCCAGCACCAGAGCCTCAAGCTCCCCCACTTTACTTGCCAGACTTCTGGCATTTGTGAACATACACTTTATGTTCCTATATAGTTGATAGTCTAGTCTAGTTCCTATCTAGTTGATGACACATTGACGTGCAGTATTAACTTCTGCAGTAATGCAACCGCCTAATAATTCACGTGGATCTCCTTATCCTTCATAGCAGTCCTCCCCCCTTCTAATTCTCCACCCACCATTATGTGCTGTCCCCTACGTAACCTGTCTTCACTTTTGACATCCCTCTTGCCCTCCCTCCTCAATATAAATATACTCTCCACCCCCTCTAGTATCCTCTTACCCAGCACAGCAGCCCCCCTTCCATTCAGGTGCAAATTATCTGTAGAATACAGTTTGTACCCCAATGAAAAGTCAGCCCAGTGCTCTAGGAACCCAAATTCCTCTGCCCTGCACCAGGACTTGAGCCCTGCGTTTAACTCTATAAGCTCCCGCTGTCCCGCTGTCTTTCATGTGTAGCGCATGGCACTGGCAGTATTCCAGAGAATACAACCTTGGAGGTCCTTCCCTTCAACTTTGTGCCTGATTCCTAATTCTAAAGGATCCTCCATTTTCCATTAATTCTGTTGTTGGTCCCCACATGGACCATGACAGCTGGGTCATCCCCAGCCCCTCCCAGGAATTTATCCAGCCTTTCCACCACATGCCGAACCCTGGCACCAGGGAGACAGCAAACCATTCGGTTGAGGTGGTCTTGGTGACATATTATTCTATCAGTCCGTCTGATAATAGAATCTAGTCCTACCTGCAGTCCCAACCACCAGCTCACTAGCTGGGCTGTTCTCCCAGCTGTTAGGGAGAGCAGTATCTGCTAGGGCTGCCTTTTCTGAGACTGACACTCTTGCATCATTATCCGACTTGGCAATTTTGCTAGGGTGCACAGACACAGGTATGGCCTTCCATTTCTGTGCACCCTTTCTACTCCCTCTATCTACATTTCCCCAGCTACTTATCTGCTCCTCCTGACCCATTACTCCACCCTCTGTATCTACCCCATTTATTGCCTGCTCAGTGAGCAGAATGCCCTTTTCCATATTGTCAATCTCCCTCAGTGTTGCATTTTGCTCCTCCAGATCTCTAACCCGAGATTCCAGGTTTGTAATATGCTCATATTTACCACAGCGGTATTCACCCTGGAACTGCTGTTCCTGAAGTGTATACATATGACAAACTGTGCACTGAAGTAGACCTCCAATATTGCTAGCCATTATCCTAGTTACAAAACAGCAGTAAAATAAATTTAGTGCTCACAGTTGTAGCAACTTGGCTATTAACTTCTTATTCTAGCACAGTCCCACAATATGAAGTCCCTTAATAAAAAGTCCCCTCACTTGCAAATACAACTGGAACTCGCAAAAGCTCCTGAACTCGCTTTAAACAATCTTATTTATACAAAGCAATACTTCCCTTCCAAATGGCATTCTGTCTGGCAAACAGGACAGGACAATGTTAAAACGTTAACTGGGTAAAAACATCTTTGTATCCACACTGCCAGATCTTCCACCTTACTTCCTGCTTTAAATTTAGCCCCTTATGGGCATTCAAAACACAAGTAAATGTGGCCCTTTGCAAAATCTGATATGGGAGTGGGCCAATCCCCTGCCTTTCCACTCTCCTTATCACTAGCACCCTTCTCTGCCTCCACACTACCTTAGGGGCACAAACTGCCAGGGATCCTCTGCACCTGGACTGGAAGACAAAGAATCTAACTTTGCAAGCAGGTCCTTCACACTGGATACAACCCCTGGACCCCCAAAACCCATCCAGCCTCTGCCCATCTAATAACCCTGAAACAGCATCAGCAAAAGCAGGTAAAGACATTCGTGTCTCATCTGCAGGTGTTGGACCCGTTGCTGCTGAAGTGGATCGACCCACAGCTGACCTTGATGCATGGACACCTGCAACCAAGCAAGTTCCTTATTGCTGTTGCACGCTTCCCACTGAATGATGCACACGCGCCATTATCGCCACCTATCTGGTCTCCCAGAATACGTATCTCCACCAGACACCGAAACCTGTTGGGAAAAAAGAAAGGGCGAGATGCCCCCGTAGATTAAGATGGAGTTGAGGTGCCAGTTCATTGGCCTGCGATGCAACCTCTGATGGAATAAGAGGAGGTTACAGCAGTAGCATTGGGGGGGTGCCACAAGCGGTGTAACTGGAGTTGCTGCCCCATATACCCCAACCCCTCCCTGAGATTACCCCCCGCAGCCCTGGGAGAAAATTATTTAAGACATTGACTCCTTCTCCTATGCCATAAGGAGAGGCACTAGGGAGAACTGGCTACTATGGGGAGCTATTGCAGTGGTGCGGTGGATGCGCTTCACTGTGCCAGCAGCACCACTTTTCCTGTTTCTCCTCCAAGATTCCCAAGCCCATTCACCATGGTTTAGCATCCCCCTCACTGATGCACTGACAATGAAGGAAAAGGGCTGGGGTCCACTCCTGTTGTGCGTTGCACTGCTATTGGTGGGGGGGAATTGCTCACTCAGTGTGATCGGCATGCCCATCACACTGGAGCTAAGATTGTACCCAAACTTCAACTTTCCATTTTTTGTTTTTTGTCATGTGGAACATCAACTATAGGTGGTGAGATTTGAGTTAAAGCAAAATTGAATCCTACAAAAATTCACAAGGAAAACATATACATCCTCTACTTTTTACCATCCTCAATGTGCAATAACTGTAGAGAGGAACAGAGTAAGAAGAGGGTTTACTTGCATGTTACCTCAAATTCCCCTTTTAACCTCTGGTTTATCTCACTCATCACCCACTACTCCAAAAATGTTCTAAAAATAGGTCAGGTAATTTTGATTTTTGATTTTACGTTGACTTATCATTCACAATAAAAACATAATTCCATGCTCATCGGGTTCCTTTGAGATCTCGAATGGGACAAGACAGGGATGCCCCCTGTCACCTTTGATATTCATACTGGTGCTGGAGCCCTTTCTGTGTGCGGTGCGCAGCAATCCGGATATAAAGGGACTAGGCGACACCTTGGGTCAGTATAAGGTGGCGGCGTACGCCGATGATTTGATTTTCTTTCTTACCGGTCCGGAGGTCTCGGTGCCCAACCTAATGAAAGAACTCCGGGAATATGGGATTCTCTCTGGCTACAAAATTAACCTTCAAAAATCTGAAGCTCTCAATGTAAATATCCCTGAAAGCAGATTTAGGACGATTAAAAACGCCTTTCCATTCCGCTGGGCCAAAGAGAGTATTAAATACTTGGGAACACAGATTAGCGGGGATCTCTCTAAGATATATTCCCTCAACTTCCCCCCATTATTGAGAGACTTTGCGACAGAGACAGCCAGGTGGAATAAGGGGAAGCTTTCCTGGTTTGGGCGATCTAATGCAGTCAAAATGACCCTGCTTCCCCGACTGCTCTATTTACTACAAGCCCTCCCGGTGGCGGTCCCACGCTCCTATTTTCAGAAGATCCGCGCGATCTTCACTGAGTTCATCTGGGCAGGAAAGAAACCGAGACTCAGAAGAGAGATCCTAACTAGACCGAAGGAGCAAGGAGGGATGGGCCTGCCAGACCCCTTGCTCTACCAGGCTGCAGTACACCTCTGTAGGGTGGTGGACTGGTGTATCCACGGGCATCACAAGCAATGGGTAAGCCTTGAGCAGGGTTTCCTGGAAGTCCCAATCCAGGGGGCTCCGTGGCTGGCAGGTGAGAGTGCCAGTTTGGGTCGACAACACCCCACCATTGGTCCTACGCTTGGGATGTGCAGGTCCATGTTTCAACGGCAGGAGATATCTCCATCCCCCTCCCCAATGTATCCGGTCCTGGGCAACCCGCTCTTTGCCCCAGGTTGCGGAGGACACAAGGTGAAAACCTGGATTAGCACTAAAATGTATAGGGTGGGTCACTTTCTGGTGGAGGGGAACTGGGTGAATCCAAATGAAGTGGCGCAAAGATTGGGAATCCCTAGCTGGTCGGCCTGGCAGTGTATGCAACTTAGACACTTCTTGGCCTCGCTTAAGGAGTACAGAGGGAGCAGACTGGAGTTTACTATTTTTGAAGAGCTATGCCAGAGCACTGAGATAGAAAGACATACGCTCTCAAGGATCTATAAACTGTTGATTGCCCCCCCAGATGCGGAACATCCAAAGTTCCTTGAAAAGTGGGAAAAGGACTTAGATACAACATGGTCCCCCAAGCAGCGCCTGGCAGCTATGATTCTCCCGCACAAGACCTCGATTTGTACGCGGTATCAAGAGTGCGGATACAAAATACTCACAAGGTGGTATAGGGTCCCTACAGAACTCCATAAATGGTTCCCGGCCGTCTCACCTAACTGCTGGAGGTGTGGGGAGGAAAGAGGAGACCTATTACACGTCTTCTGGTCCTGCAGCAAGCTAAAACACTATTGGGGTTTGGTGAGACAGATCACGGAAAAGGTGTCCGGCATCCCGATCCCGGACGACCCGGCCCTCTGCCTTCTCCACGTATCGGAAATGCCTGTGAAACGGTACCGTAAATCCGTGATCCGTCATCTGCTCAATGCAGCCAAGGCCGGCATTCCCCAGATGTGGAAAAAGGAGGAGCCCCCATCGATTGCAGGTTGGTGTCAGAGGGTAAATGACATTATGCGATTTGAAAACGTAGTGTCCTCCAGAGATGGTACATACGAGAAATTTATGACTACTTGGTATGGCTGGATGGCCTTCACTGAGTCACCGGAGGGCAGGGATGTGCTGGCGATGCTGTGAGCCCACTCCCTCCCCCCGCTAGCCCTTACCAACTCCCCCCCCTGCCCCCCCCCTCTTTTCTTTTCCCCAATTTTTCCATCCCCCCCTCTTTCCTGTTCGTGTTCTGTCTTTAGGTTCGTACCCTCGGTTAGAACTGTCAGTATCTGTTATTTGTTGACATGTTTTAGCATAAGAAGGAATTGGAGAGTTGGGGCCTCTACTAACTTAACCGCTCATGAGACAAGAAACAACAACGAGTGGCACTCCAAATTCTCCATTTTATTGTGACATTCTTGCTGAGAATACTGACAAGTATTTTTTCATACCAGTTGATGACTAGATATATGTTAAAATTCATGTTCTTTTGTCTATTGAAAACTTGAATAAATAAAGAGTTTATAAAAAAAAAAAAAAAACATAATTCCAGAGGTAAAATATGATGGGATAACTCCTTATTTTTCAGTGTTGTTCCCAAAGGGAATATTATCTATTGATAAGCAAGCCATGGTACTGCCTTTCCTATTGCAGGTAGCTTTTCTAATTTATAACTATGGATTAGGACTGACAGATGGACTAACATGATAAGTGTTTGTAGCTACTGTAAATGAAAATTCCCATATAGAAGGGTTATAATCTATCTGCTCTGTCAGCTACATGATTTTACAGTGTTATGGGTCTATGCCTTGGAAGGCTATTTGGGCGATTCACTGGGCAGAGGTTGTGGAAAAGTACTCCCCATACATTTATGTACAGTCATTGGAATATGCTCTCTACAGAATGGGAGTGGGTAATAACTAATAATAGTATATTTACCTTAATGAGATTTTTCGCGCTAAGTAGTACAGGAGTGCAGTGGTGTGACAAAATTTGCTTCTGTATCTCCATGACTCTGGGGCAACTTTTTTGTGCCAGTGCCACCCGGTCCTGCCTGTGGCTTCCAGTTCGAGCAGCTGAATCACTACAGTGCAGGACAGGTAGGGGTGTGGCTGAATGTAATGCGTCTACATGGGCCTCGGAGCCCCTTCTTTGTGCTGGGGGATCAGGTATGCAGTCCCCGCTGGGATTGTTATACTTTTGGTTATGCAGGCTGGGAGACATGTCCATGAGGTCTCCTGTTGTCTGACCTTCACATGGCACCAAGAAATCACCTTTTTTTGTGAGACGTCCTGTTTGGCTCTATCACTTGCACTAAGCCAAGTCACTATAACTGGCTATTCTCTTAAATATAGAAAAATAATAATGAACAATGAATTTGATCTATTTTTAGGATGGAAATTAGGAAAAAATTGGGTAGTAGGTCATGAGTGAGTTAACGTCAGATAAAGTGGTGAATTCTGGTAAAGTTAACTTAAACTTAACATCAAAGCATATAGGCAAGAATGGTGATAATGTGAACATATTTGGAGGGGTTCCCTTAAAAAATTGGGCAACTATTTAGCAGTTAGGAAAAGCTGTTGCCCATGTTGAAGGTGGTAGGCTTTTTGGATGTCTGCATCACCAGGTATTAGGCCCCACAGAAAGTATGAAAAATAGCTGAGGATGGGTCAGTCTCAGTCTGATTTTAGTTTTTTAGCTTATTAGATCCTGTATGCTGCTGAAAAATAGTAAGCAGGAAGGTTTTGGGTCGCCATGTTTTCTAGCCCTGCCCTTTTGTGCCTTTAATTTAGTCTAGCCTGCCAAGCCATCCATTTGTCCAGCCCTGCTATCTTGGTATCCAGTCTTATCATCTGCTGTGACATACTATGCTATACCAACGTATTCAACCCTTAAGAGCTGTGTCCCCTGTCTACTCTTTTCTCCTCAGCCAGCCAGGGGAGAGAGAAGGGCAATGTGCCCCATGTGAAGGACAGTGAAATGCAGGGGGCCGGTGGTGACTAGTTAATGCAGGAGAAGTCTGCCTAGTAATGTTGAAGATCAGGATCAACAGAAGATAAGTAATAAATAAAAATGCAATAGAAGTGAAAGGATATGCCCAGAGGTGGGCTTTAACCTCCCAACCCAAACAATACACAACTATAGATATTTTTTTATCAAGGGGGATTGCATAAAGAGAGTCACAATTTTTGAAAGTTTTTAACAAAGATAGCTGATATACAAAGATTGATTGCAAGTCCTTGGCACGGAGAAGTGGCCTTTCATTCCAAAGTATGTAAATTCATTTCATCGTTAAAAAAAAAAAAATCATTTCTTCCACAGGCCATATTGAAATAAATGTCACAAAGGCAAAACTACAGGAAGCTTAGTGAGCTCTGCCATACCTACAATTTGCAGCGTCCTGCTATGATGCCTCTTAAGATGAGACGCCCCCTGCAGAGCACAGACAAGACTTGCAACCTGTGGCGAGGGAACAAAGACCTTTTCTATGATTGACAAATGTGCTGCCGGTGCCCAGTATCCTGGCCTACGTGTCTGAAATTTCAAGTGCTGAAATGGGAAAAGTATTCAACTTAAAAATGGCTGTATAAATTAGCGGAGTGGTTAAAGATTTAAAATATCAGCTGTGTCTGCAGGGAATGCTATTAATGTACGAAATAGTTCCAAATGGAAGGAAAGCAGTGACAGATGGCAGCGTGTTCCAGCACCATTAGACCTATTTAGGGAGACAAGGAACAGTGGGGCCCAAACCAACGACATATTCATTGCTTCATTTTTGTGACTAACATGAAAGATGATAGTTGTTTTGATAAACAGCACCACATCTGTGCCATGTATCCTAGTTCAATTTTTAATAAATCCCCTCTGTATGCAAAGGGCATTAAACAGAACACCTGGAAGATTTGGTTGTTTACTAGTGATGAGCCAACAAATCTACCGTAACACAGGTCTGGCCTGGTTTAGACAGACAGGTGTAATTGCTTTGTACTGGCTTTAGCAGTTTTCAAGGCTCGGTAATGTCAGGGACTGTTACAGGTCTAATTCAGGTCCAGTGTTGCAGGTGTTATCACTGGCTAATGTTTATAAGCATCTTTAATTGCTGTTTAATGTCCACAAACCAGTTTAAAGAGGAACAACAAAGAGGTTGTTTTCCATGTGTTGTTCCTCTCAGGGGGGGCATCCTGAATTGGGATTCACCCACCTTTCTGTCATTCCCCCGGTGCAGGCTCAGCCAAAACCAAGTGTGCTGATTGGCTGAGCATCCCGCTCAGCCAATCAGCACACTTGTTTTCACTCTGCTCCCTTCGGGTTTGTCAGTAGCCACCTAATTGGCTAAGCAAAACCAAAGTGCGCCGGGTACACCACCAGGCCGCAACCCCTGCTCAGCTTCTAGTTGTATACTGTCTGCTTTAATGCAGCATGCAGAACAGGTACATATAGCCTTTTTGGATGGACAAACCCTTTAAAGAGGAACATCTGCCTCTGATTTTAAATGCCCTGATGTTTGATACTGTGTGCAGGCAGGCTTGTGGCTACTTGTGGATCCCCCAAAGTGTCTTACATATTGGATTGTTTGGTCCAACAAGTTTATATTACTTTTATGTTTAAGTTCAGTTTCTGAGAGTCAGTTGTTGCTAGCTTCTTCCAGGGCATAGAATGACCAAGTCCTCAATTCAGTAAGAGCAGAGGAGTAGCCAGGCTTTCTGGCACCCCCAGCAAATATTTGAAATGGTGCCCCCCACTGTGCTCAAGCCCCCCCTTTGGCGCCCCCCTGACCTGCTGCACCCGGGGGCCAGTGCCCCCCCCCCCTCCACCCTAGCTACGCCCCTGAGTAAGAGAAGCAACAAATTCCCTTTAGGTCAAATAAGGGTGTGAATTTCACAGTAAAAGTCAATGGCATGGCTTGTTTTCCCTTTATTTAGTGTGGCTACTACCCCATCCCATAGGCAGTGTGGCATTCCCACCTTCCCCTTAGGCAGTGTGGCATCTCCCATCCCATTCCCATATGCAGTGTGGCATTCCCACCCGTCCCATTCCCATAGGCAGTGTAGCATTGTCATTCCCCCCCCATACCATTTCCATATGCAGTGTGGCTGAATCACCCCCAACCCAGATGCTGGAGAGAAAAAAAAGTATACTTAGAATGGCCCCAATCCCACACCATATCCACCGGGAGGCCAGCCAATGGAGGAGCAGCAGGCATGGAAGGTAAGGAGAGGGCAGGGTAACTGAACCCGCCCACTGTCCCGGCTCCCCTTGCTGCCATTCTGGTGCTGGCGTGCACACACCCCGGGGGTGTGTACCGAGTGGGAGCGTGGCCTGAGTCCATTGAGAACAACCAACTGCAGCACAGATCCAAGTTTGTGTCAGCGTGTGCACCGGCCTGAGAGGCAGTGGCGGTGCTGGCAGCCAGAGTGGGGACAGGGGGCAGGGTTCAGCTACCCGACCCTCTCCCTATCTGCCCTGCCCACCACTCCTCCATCCTGGTCTCCAGGTGGCCGTGGCGTGGGAGCAAGGCTCTTTTAAGTATAACTTTTTTTACTCCCCCACCACCACTTTTGGTGAACAATAGTGCATTGTTTAGGGCGACATTATTCAAGAAATCAAAAAGAACGGGTCCAAAGGGTGGCAACAAAAATGGTAGACTGACTTAAACTTAAAATTCCGAAGAGACGTAAAGAACTTAATTTGCACAGTCTGAAAGAAAGAAAGGAGAGGGAGACAAGGAATGAATAAGGTTCAGGAGGGAGGTGTTTTTAAGAAGAAACTTAAGGATAGAACAAGGGGGCACAACCTGAAGCTAAGTCATAGGGAAGGTCGGGAGCAATGTTAAAAAATAAAATATTATTTTACAAAAGAATGAGAGTATGAAACAAACTTCCAAAGTTAAAAAACCAACAGTAAGTGAAATAAAAATGCCTGGTATATGCATACATTTATTCTAAGATAAAGAGAACATACACACATAAGGGCAGACTAGATAAGCCATATGGTCTCCTTCTGCCGCCACCCTTCTAGATTTCTATGTTTTGTTACCATTTATGGTCTGTATGTATCTTTTTTACATACCGCTCCTGACAAACTTTTTGCTAATTTTAGTTCTGAATTGAAAGATATGTTATATGATTAGCAAAACATCTTAAAGGAAAAATAGGAAATCTAGTTGCCTCACTTTACAGTTTTTTCTTCACTTTTTCAGTTTGTTTCAGTTATATAGTTAGTATGGTTGAAAAAAGCCATATGTCCATCAAGTTTAACTAAGGGATGGGCGTGGGGGAAAGTTATTTTTTTTAACTGATAACAGCTAATAGTAACTGTAAATGTTACTTTCTGCTAGAAAAGCATCTAATCCTTTTTTGAAGCTGACAACTGTTGATGCTGTGACAAGCTTCCGTGGAGGGCTATTCCACTGATTTATAGTTCTTATGGTAAAAAATGATCAAATCTTATTTTTCCAGATGAAGGCAATGGGCCTGATGCAGAGCCTCCCCCTGTCTGAGCTTAAAACCTTCCGATTGTCCGGGGCTCCCGTTTGAATCGTGGCACAAATGTGATGCAGAGCCTCCGTCGGAATGGCTCCCTAACTGATCCGTCAATTTGTCTTTACTCGGGAAGTTTTTTTTGCTCTCTCGGGTGCCTTCAGTTTGATCGGGGCTTCCGTTCCCGTTCACACGGGCGGCCCGTTTTTCCCTGCTTTTTCCTTGGTTTTTGAATGTACCTGCTTGGTTTCCGTCGTATTTGACCTTCCATTTTGGTGAATTTTCCAAGTATACTTACATCTCCATGGCTCTTCAGTTGCCAATCTGGCTACACGCAAGCGCACATCCCTAAGCCTCCATTGGAATATGCATATGGCACCAACTGCCAATTTGACACATATATATATTGTCAAATTTATTTTTGGGTGTTCCTTCTTTCTTGCCATTAATGCATACCTTAATCTCTTTGGTGTTCCTTCTTCCTTGCCTTTAATGTTTACCGTAATTGGTTGTGAGTTTTTCTGATTTTTTGTCCCATATCTAAACCTTTTGTGTCATGTAAATGTGTGATGATGTTGTGTGATTGTACATTTGCAGGAAAGACAACTCACAAAATCTGTTTATGTTTTTTTTTAATCAAACTTTTTTTTTTGGTTTTGTGGTTTGGAGATTATTTTTTGGATAAAACAAAAGTAAAAAACAATTTAAATTTGAATTAAACATGTTAATAATTAGGCCTCAGGGTCTTGTGGCTGTGTTTTTCTTTGATCTGTGAATGAAAAACAACCTTAGTTTAGCATTGTTTTTATGGTTTGGTTGGGCGTTGTTTTATTGGGGCCCTTTTTAAACCGGACCTTCAGCGTGATTTAATGAAAAGCCCAAACTCTAAAAACAAGATTCCGCAGCATCATCTGTAAAAAAAAGATACAAGGACCCACCATTAATCCACAAAATACATTAACAAGTTTCCTGGCCTAACTAAAGTCACTTTATTAACCTTTTTCTGCCTCACATTGCCCTAGTTCTTCTATCTGCATGTAGCCTAGTTTGTAGCTGCGTACATGGGTTAAACTAAGGTGGGCTTGTATTTAACGTGACAAACTAAGTTGTTTCAGGCTATTCTTGCGCTTTGTTTTTTTTTATTATAAGGAATGTGTGCGCGCACATAAACGCACGCTTGCATACTCACATCCATGATGATGTCGTCCTGCTCCTGTGTAAAGATGGCATAGCTCCTGGTATAGCTCTGACGTTCCCCCGCAGTGACGTGCAGGACATCCCAAATTGGAATGCCCCAGAGACATGATGCCTGTAACCCAGCCCTGGATTTCTTCACACTCCAAAGGGCTGGGTTACATGGGTTTTGGCCTGCTTTAAAACATCATGACCAAATCAGGTTAGGATGGAATAACCCACCTCCTTTACATTATTATTAAAGTAACACAGGTTCCCTCACATAAAGCAGAACAAAACCCAGAGCGGCCACTGGTCATCCCCCCTGGAAATCCCAGATCGGGATGCCCCACTGTGTGAAACCCTTTTTAATGAGACTTTACTCAGAAATGGCAGACTCCCTCTCTTAAAGCGGAACAAGCCATGATTATTTTAATGATCTTTGCAGGCGTATATTGTAGTGCCCCACCAGTCTGATCAAGACAACGGAACCTCATCTTCAAGAGACCAAAGGCTCGCTCCACCACAGAGCGAGTCCTCCTGGGGGCAGTATTGTAGGGCTCCTCTGCCTGTGAAGATGGGTGCAGGATTGGGGTCAGCAGCCAGGGGAGCAAAGGATAAAAATGAATAAAAAAAGGTGTGCATTGCAACAATAGAAAAGAGGGACAAATAGGTGAGCGGGGTAGGGTTGGAGGAAAGGACATTTGTAATGAGCCTACATGCACATCCAACCTGTACACTCATTAAAAAAGTCTGGGGAATACTACTTACATAAGAGGGCAAGAACATGACGCAATAGGGTTCTATCACTTAACCCATTTAATTTAAAGTTAAAAAATTAGGCTAAAAATATACTAACAAAAAAATTACCAAATAGTGTGTTAAGGGAAAAAACAAAGTCAGACGGGGTGGGCAACCAATACAAGTTTCATACACATACCCAGTAAGGCGGGTGAGCTCAAATAGGTGCAGCCTGGTTTCTGCCATACTCAGCAGGACAAGACCGCGGAGCTGGCTCCGCTGATGTGCTCCAACAGAGGACTGCATATTATTGCCCGAGTGCAAATACGGCTGCTCTGACTGCCCGTAAGTGAAGGCTCGGCGGCCCCGTTTCATTAGGCTGATTTCAATCGGAAAACAAGGCTCTGCATCACTGAAAAAAACGGAATAATGAACGAGGCGTCCGTTTTGCCGGGAAACAGCCTCGTGCGAGCCGACAATCGGAAAGGCGGCTGAGCGCACACCTGAGCGCATAAACGCACACTAAAATCAACGTAGCACCCTTTCCTGACCCGATCAAAGGCCAAAACCAACGGGAAAACGCACGGGATAGCTGAACGGGGAGGCTCTGCATCAAGCCAATTGTCCCTTCAGTTTTCAGTTTTAGTTAAAATATTTTTTCCCTATATTTTTGTATTGGCCATTAAACCGGACCTTCAGCGTGATTTAATGAAAAGCCCAAACTCTTAAAAAACGGTTCCCAAGCATCTAAAATTAATATATTTTACGTTTTTAATCACTAACTTATTATTCTTTCCCCCACTGGGCTGCAACTCTGTTCAGGAATTTCGGATGCGGGCGCCGCCATCTTGACTCAGAAGCATCACACTTACTGAGGAGAGGAGAGTGGGATAAAGTGCAGGGTGGTGGGTTATAGCTGGGCTTTGCTCAGACAGAACAGAGCTGGGGTCAGATAAAGGTCAGCAGTCCCAGAATGCAGAGCAGCACAGTCAGGAGGCACTTCCTGTTTGCAGGCTGCTTGAGAAGATGGCGGCTTCCATAAGCCGCCATCTTGGATGTTTAAAGGCTCATAACATGCAGTAGATGCAGGTAGGATGATTTTTAATGTGAGCAATTTGTATGTACAGGGTGTGGGAAACATATAAGGTAGACTCTTATTCAGAGTGAAGGTCCGCTTTAAATATTTTTAATCATGTCCCCATTCAGATATCTCATCTCAACACTAAACAGATTTAATTCCCAAAACCTTTCTTCATAGCTACGATCCTTCATTCCCCTTATTAGTTTGGTGGCTCTCCTCTGCACCCTTTCCAAATTCAGGGTGTCCTTTCTATGAATGGGTGTCCAGAACTGGCTGGCATATTCCAGGTGAGGGCGCAATATAAGAGGTAATATTACAATTCTGTCTTGTGATTCCATGACTCTTTTAATGCATGATAAAATCTTGGTTGCCTTAGAAGCAACTTCTTGGTATTACATACTGTTATTTAGTCTGTGGTCTACCAGTGCCCCCAGATCAGCTACTGACTTTCCCAGTTTTATTCCCCCAAGGACATATGTGACCTTCAGGTTATTAGACTCCAAGTGCATCACTTTACACTTATTCGCATTGAACCTAATTTGCCAAGTGGATTCCCAGACACTCAAAGTCCAAGTCAGCCTCCAAAGTGTCCAACATCTTCAATAGACTGCACTGTGCTACATATCTTGGTGTCATTTGCAAAAATACAGACAGTGCTCTAAATGCCATCTTCTATATAATTTATAAACAAATTGAATAATAGAGGGCCCAGCACTGAACCTTGGGGTACACTGCTTACAACGGGGACCATTCAGAGTAGGTAACTCTCTGCACATAATCATTAAGCCAGTTTTCAATCCACTCCAAACTGTATTTTCTAACCCTGAAGACCTCAATTTCCCTAATAAGCATACAGTGTAAAATGCTTTTGTAGAATCTAGAAAAACTATAGCTGCCCATCTGTCCAGGCTTCTACTTACCTCCTTATAGAAGCCAATCTGGCAGATTCTACCCTTAGTAAAACTGGCTGTCATTTAGAATATTATGCATAGTTACATAATCCTGTATGTAGTCTCTTAAGAGTCCCTCAAGCATTTTTCCCACAATGAATGTTAAGCTTACAAGTAGAGATGAGCGAACCGGTTCGGACGAACAGGAATTCGCTCCGAATTTCAGGAAATATTCGATTCGCCACGAACCCGAATATTTTGTGGTTCGTGCCGATCGAATTTTTCCTGAAATGAAAAAAAAAAAAATGCCGGCATGGTGGGAGCGGGCCGGCCGGTTCCGCTGACAGCGGAGCCAGCCGGCGGGCCGGTAAAGCCGGCCGGCCCGCTCCCGCCATGCCGGCATTTAAAAAACAAAGAAAATGCATTTTTGCCGGCATGGTGGGAGCAGGCCGGCCGGCTCCGCTGTCACCGGAACCGGCCGGCCCGCTCCCACCATGCCGGCATTTGAGAAAAAAGGCAAACACTTACCTGCAGGTCCGGAGCGTGGAGGCCGGCACCACTCTCAGCTGTCATCTGAGGGCGCGTCATCATGACAGCTGACAGCGGAACCGGCCGGCCCGCTCCCACCATGCCGGCATTTTTGATGGGGAACTTCGTAAAAGTTCGATTCGGCCAAACCCGAATTTCTTTGTGAAATTCAGCGAATCGGCCGAATCGAACTTTTCAAAAGTTCGCTCATCTCTACTTACAAGTCTATAATTACCTGGAGAAGACCTAGAACTGTTTTTAAAAATGGGCACCACATTTGCCTTGCGCCAGTCCCTTGGTACTATAACAGTTGTTAGTGAGTCTTTAAAGATCAAAAGCAGAGTTGCTGAAATAACTGAGCTGAGTTCTTTTAGATCTCTTAGGTGAAGTCCATCTGGTCCTGGAGTCTTATTTACATTAAAATTATTTAGTCTTTCTTGGATGATATCCATGTTTAGTCAGTTAACAATGATGCTTGTGGTATTGTTTGCAGTGGCAAACCTTGTGCCTCATTTGTGTACACAAAGCTAAAGAACCCATTTAGCAGCTCCGCCTTTTCTTGGTCCCCAGTGACCAACTCCCCATTACCAGTAATTCGGGTACCTAACCTGTTCTGATTTTGGTTTCTTTGAGTTTATATATTTAAAGAAATGTTTAGTGTTGGTTTTGCTTTCTTTGGCCACATCTGATGGTAGTGGCCATTTGATGCTTTGACATTGACTAATGCTGTTTGAATCCCATCTTCCCAAAAAGTAACCTAACATTTCTTGGAAAAATCTCTTACTTTTCTCTTCAGGAGCATTAACAATCCAAACCAATTATAATATATATATATATATATATATATATATATATATATACTGTTTTTTGTGAGAAAGTGCATACAAAAGCCAGATGGTATTTACCAAAATACATTTTTGAAAGTATGATAATTGCAAAAATATGTTTATGCTGTTGGTAATCTAAAGGTCCAAAGTTAGAGGCGACAGTACAGAAAAAATGTAGTCCAATACTTCTTTGAGGTTACCCACACAGCTAGGTGTCAAAATTATATTGGACACCATCCAATGTAGTGCCCCCCCATGGCTCCCAATCCAGCTATGCATATTGCCTAGGCTTCATCAGGTTGGCGGAACAGCTTTGAAGGGGCAACAAGTGATTATGGTCTTGTTAAAGTCGTAAAGTAATCAGTATACAGAGACTGAAGTTTTTTTCAGGATGATGGGACCGCCTTGGGGAGATAAAAGTGATTATGTTTTCTTTTGTTGTCTGAATATGCTCTTATTAGTTGGGATATTTGATTGCATCTTTTCTGCAAAGATGACAATCTGGCTGACCACTTTCTGCAGACCTAGCAGGACAATAATACTTTTTCTTTAAATGTCCTGCCTTGAATACTTCTTTAAATGATTCCTATGTTGGATGTCCCTTTAATGTGAAAGATACGAGCAGATACAAGTGTACAAGAGGATGAAAGACATTTATCTACAGAAGATTTCAGTCTGTGAACTGACAGATTCCTCTTTATTTTCTTATTTGAACTTACGCCAGTCTCCTGATCAATGTCTTATCTGTTTGCCTTTGATTTTTATTTTGCTTTGTAACAACTGTGTTTTTTCCGGCTACCTTTGTTTATCCACAATTCTCCTTACTTATGGAATTTACCAGTACGCCGAGATATTTTTATATAGGGAAGAGGAAATCTATTACTTATATTACATATTTCAGTTAAGGACCAGTGTGACTCATTACAGTGGGTTGTGGCAGTCTAAAAATAGTTTCTTCTATAATTTGTTGCACTGGTTTAGGAGTAAAAGCTATGTAAGGAAGACCCAGTTATGAAATGTAATTTACTATTCTCTATCCATCTCCTGTCTTCTCTGGATTGTGTATGTGTCTTCTCTGGATTTCTGTTAGCACTGTAAAAGGACTTGTTAAAGGGCCACTCCAGCCATGGAATCATAATAAATAAAAAAAGGAAATAAACTTACCAGCACAACAAAGTGGGGCAGTGACACCAGATCTTCCACCACCATGTTTCTGAAGTCCAGGCCTGCTACTGGGTGTGCGTTGCTCCCGGCATCATGAATGATTCAAGTGAATGGATGGGCAGGAGCCCACGATGTGGGGAGTGCCGGCACCCAGTACCTCGTCCGGACTTCAGAAACCTGGCAGCAGAAGATTGGGAGGAATGTGCGGCACTGCACGCCTTCATCGCTGGATCCTGGGTAGGTTTATGTCCTTTTTTTATTTATTAGACTTGCTTCACTGCTAACAGAGAAAAGCAGGGCGGATAGGTTGTTAAAACATGGCTGAAGTGGCCCTTTAAAGTGGACCAAAACTCAAAGCGATCAGCTGATCGATTACCCCTCCGGGGCATCCAAAACCAGGATGCCCCATTATGTGAAACTCCACAGGACGCCCATACACTTACCTTCCTTCCCGGTCCAATTGCGCATGTGCAAGCCGCAGCTGCATCCCCACTATCTCTATAGCAGGGCACATTCCCCCGCCAGGCATTTGTAAATGGCCGGCGAGGGTACGCTCCCTGTTACAGGGTGGCGGGGGTTGCGTCCGTCAAAGCGTTCAGAATCGCTGAGTGTGCTGATTGGACGAGCGGCCGTGCATCCTCCATAGGACCGGGAAGAGATGAGTTGGTTTCGGCGACCTGAGGGGTTTCACACAGCGAGGGGGCAATGACTAAAACACAGGAAAGTCAAAATCCTGGGTTTTGGTTCACTTTAACAAGTCTTTTTAGAGTACTAACATAAAAAGAAGACACATACACACAGAAATATATTTTTTCCAGAGGTTATATAGTTAAGGGTGGGGGGTTATCCTAAGGAAAGCAGCAGAGAGAGAATGGAAGACGGGAAGGGAGAGAAAGAGTGAATAAATTAAATAATAAAAGTAGCAATAATAATAACAATAGGGAGCACCTTCGCAGGGCCTATGATAAACCATTTAGCGGGTACACAATATTAATACACAGCAAGATGTTTCACCCAAGGGTCCACAGAGCTACCCATATTTACTATGGTGCAAGAGATTCTGCTCTTAATTGCAAGCTATGAAATAAACGAAGACTCCTAGGATCTTGGTGTCTCCTTTCCTACAGCAGAAATGATACAGTATATGTGGCAATTCGTATATTGTTGTTATACATGTTGGTTTCAAAGAGAGCAATGCCTCCCAGAATGTACCTAGATTACAATGGAGGACAAATCAGATGTATTTCTAATAGAAGAATGGTCCATTGGAGAGCAATCAAGTTGGTTTTCTCCTGAGAGGGGCACCACTCTGCAGTCTTGCACAGGGCACCGTCCAACATAAGGCCAGTCTGCGACTGTAGGACCCTAGGAGATGGGACTATATTTTTGATTACTGGGTACATGGTGCTATAATGGTTTGGCTTTTATTTTTTTTTTCTGGGAAGGTTTTCTTTGAGATACCACAATGTTTAGGGTTAATGGAGGAAATTAAATTCAGAATGCAAATTTCAGGTACCCGTAGTTGAATTAAAGCTGTGTCTACTGTGCTTGTACCTGTCTTAGTAAACACAGAGTTCCCATGGATACTTTATCTCTTATATGGAGGACCAAAGTAAATTGCCAGCAATCTGTGTCTGTTATGGTAGGGCATTGCTTATTATTTGATGCAAATTTAGAGCTTGCTCCATCCTTCTAGAAGGATTTTCAAAGATTTTAAGTGGAGTTTAATTGCCTCTTACCTTTAATATGATCCTATCACCCATGTCCTAAAATATTTAAATGCATACTGTGCAATTTTGTCCATTTACAGAAAACTCATTATTACTCTTAGGTTCATTTACAAAATGGTTTCTTATGTATTGCTGTTACAGATTGTCCTCACTATCTATTTAATGCTAAAGTCCTTTGTGCATGCTGAAATGGTTCATGGTGCAACAGTGTCAGTGTGCTCAATTCTAGCCTAAAATGACAAAATGTGGTCATTATACTCCTGCTCATTCTAAAAGAGATGTCGAAATTATAGTAATGTACTTTTTAAATATTGCTATATTAGGAGCAGTAAATGGGGCAGGTAGAGCAATGAGGATATATATATATATATATATATATATATATAACACAGTTTTTGTGAAGACATGATTGGTCCCTCAAGGAGTTACAAAAGATTTCCAAACAACAAATCTTGGTTCAACAGCATGGACAGAACACTACAACAAAACTACACCAAGGAAGGAGGCCACCAAGAGATGCTATGCTACACAGCTGGGAAACAAACTCTCCTCTGGTGACACCAGGTTAATTTGGTGTGGGCTGAGCCATGTAATCAACTTAAAGGTTCCTCCCACAAGTCAGCATGTTTGAGAAAAAATAAATGGAGGACAAGGATTTCTTCTACAAAACTGATGAGATGTCACCCCCGGGCACCAATAACCTCTGTATTGACAAGTTAGACCTCAAAAGATAGCTACTATGCCTAAACAGCAGGAAGGCCCCTGGTCCTGATGGCATACCTTGTCTCAAAACGTGTGCACAGCAGATCACCCTATACTGAGAGACATCTTTAACCCTTTAAGTGCCAAGCACGTAACACCTACATGCTGGCTTGGCTGGGCCTTAAGTGGCAAGCCCGTAGGTGTTACGTGCTTGACTTTCCCCGCTGCTAGTTAAAAAAATAAAAATAAAAAATACTCACCTGACCCCTCGTTGGATCCGGCCGGGTCTCCCCGTGGGGGCTCGGATGGCTCCAGGAGAGCCCCGGAATAGGCCGCCCCCCCTGCTTCGGCAGCAGCAGCTGCAAACTGTAAAAAAAAATAAAAATGACATTTACTTACCTGTGACCGCGCTGCCTCCCGCCTGGTCTTCTCTTCACTGGGGGGGCTTCTGATCGCCCCCCCCCCGGCTCTTCAGCTTCAGGGGAGAGCCTGAAAGGGCTCTCCCCCTCCTCTCCCGACGGGCGCCGCCATCTTGCCGTTAAGCCTCGCCCCTTCGGGGGCGGGACTTATGACGTCACTCACCGGGTGTCGTCCAGGCTCCTTGCTGCTCTGCATTCAGATGCGATCATGCTGGCCACAGGAGCAGAGGGGCAGGTGATCAGATCATCATCTGCCCCTCTGCTCCTGTGGCCAGCAATGATCGCATCTGTCATCACATCGAGGGACAAAGGAGCTGACAATCGGAGGTAAGTAAAGTAAAAAAAAGTTTTTATTTTTTAATATAACTAATTTTTTCTTATGTGTCAGTGTGTTTTTTTTTTTTTTTACTGTTAACCCCTTGTGAACTGGTAAGGGGTCCATGAGACCCCTTATACCAGTTCACAAGGCTGGGGGCTGCTAGCCACAGGTGACTTGCCATTAACCCCCGGAACCCCCAATTACCTGCCTCCCCAAAGCCCAGGGGGGGGGGGGCAGAAGAGCCCGGGCCCACATAGGCTATGTGGGCTCGTAAGCTGCAGGGTGGGGGGGGGGGCACAAAAGCTGGGTACCCCATTTCATTTTTTGGGGGATTTTTAAGGGTTTTTGAGGGAAACCTCGTGCAACCTAAGAATTCTTCAAGGGATTACTTCTAAAATGATGAGCCCACTACAACAAGCTGGATACACTTAGAAAGCTTAACATATGTTCTTTCAGGGAATATATGGTTTCTGGGGGGTATTCCAAATGTAAAGGGTTGTTTTGGTAGAAAAAGTACAAGGTACGCACTTTGTCTGCAAAGCTCACATTTTCAAGTAAAATTACCCTTACGCATATGCTTTACTTTGAGGTGTTTGACAACTCTTTCCTTGACAGTAGCTATGCATGTTGGGTATTGTTCTGTTCGGGACATGTTGCTTTTTCAGATTGTGCTTGTTTTTTTTTGTTTGCATATTTTTTTTTTGGAAAATATGAGTTTGATTCTGCTTTTTATTCTTTTTTAGTGAAACTCTGTGCTACCAAAGAATTCATTGAGGAATTACTTTCAGAAAACTGCACCTATGTAAACAAGGTACACCTAGAAAGCCTGCGATGTATACTTTCAGGGAATATATAGTTTGTTGGGGGTATTTCAAATGTAAAGGGTTGTTTCTCTTGAAAAACAGCAAGGTGCGCCTAGCTTTAGCATATTTGTATTTTATCTGAAAATCTCCAAAAGCGCTGTTTCAGTTTGGGGGAGTCTCCTGGGCAGGAAAGGGTGTCTACCTATACATATGTGGTAACGCTGTGACCGGGAGAAATTAGGATTTCACATGCAATAAGATTTTATTGACTAAATTACTTTTTTTATTACAAAAAACACTACAAATTGTAAAAAAATAGATTTTTTTTATTTTTTTGCACATATTTCACCCCAAAATATTGAGAATACACCTAAAAAATGACAAAAAGACATTTCATGTTAAAACACAGATTCTGCTGAAAAAAAGAATATATAATTCCCTGGAAATCCCTTAAAAAAATCACAGTTGAACATGTAGAGCGCAAAATAGTGCAAAATGGTCTGGCAACAAAGGGTGACAAAAACTCCAGGTAGCCTGGCAGCGAAAGGGTTAAAAGGTCAATTGAGGAGGGAAAAGAACCTGGATGCCTAAAGAGATCCATTATTGTCTGAGTGCTTAGCAGCCAATGATCAAAATGACTTCAAACCAATTGCTCTGACCTCAATGAAATTCATTGAGATGGCAATGTCCTACCTTAAAGGAGCAGTATCGCGAATTTTTCTTGGTGACTTATATTTAAATGGTACTTTGAATGTAGGTAAGTGTTGGAGTAAGAATTACAAATGTAGAAAAAAATAATGTGTGTGTTGAGCAGCTGGAGACTAATAGCTCATGTTTATGTCTTCTGAGGGTCGGGACCTGACACTCTGGCCTGTTCCATGCTGAGGAGAGGGGTGAAACAATGTATCAAAGTTTCAGCTGTTCAGTGCTGGCAGCCGTCCAGCATAAGATAGCAACATTGCAACATTGCCTGGCCAGAACTTATATATCTAAAACAGAGAGAAAAGCTCTAGAAGTCATTTAGCTGATTTTGACAGTTTTCCCTTCATGTTGGCTCTGCTGCAGAATCTTTCAGTTTACCATTTTCTCTTTCATATTCTTATTTTTCATTTTTCCATATGATCTTTCTTTCAGCTTTGTGTGTTTTGAGCAAAGCCCAACCCAGGATTTCCACTATCTGGAGTTTTGTTTTGTGCCCCTAGGGGCATCCCGACTTGGGATGCCCTGATATGTGAAATCCCCAAGTTCGCCTGTGAAAACGTACCTTTCCCTGTCCCACAGCGCATGTGCGGGCTCTCATCAGCGCTGTTTGCACGCAGATGGGGAGCCTGAGCAGTAACCTTCCTGGCCGCCCGGCCTGTCTAAATGACTATCTGCGTGAGCACACCAGAAAAATGGGGGGATCTGTGGTTATACAGTGGGCATCCTGATTTAGAATGCCCAAGGGGCAAGGTCAATGGCCGAGTCTTATAGACTTCAGGGTCGGCCACTCAGGGTTTTGTTCCACTTTAATACCTTTACAGTAACTGTGGAGTTATGTACTTATTCAGGATTTTCCTGTAGCCTATGAAGTCTGCAGTGATTTTCTGATGCTTCTCATTCTTTTAGTATGCCTCTAGGTAGGACACTGGAAAGCACAATACTTCTCTCCTAGGAAAGCTCCAAATTTATATGAAACAAATTAAGATGCATTACCAGCTACTAATTCCCTAATGAACACGGAGGGTAGAAATGTAATTACTAGAAATGAACAAAACGTATGAACGTATGCAAAACGTTCAGAATTTAGTCTGAATTTACTAAAAATGTAGGTCAGAAACATAGAAAATTTGTTTTGGGTGAATCTGAAACAACCCACTGCAATGGTGCTGTTAGCCTAATAATCTTCATTCTATTAAGATTGCCATAAACCCACAAATTATATTAATTTAATTTCAGATCTTCTGATATACATTTATATAGTGCCAACCGGCATGCAGCTGTAACTGCAGCTAAAGCTGGTCCTGCAATATATTGATGGGGAGTTAACAAATACTTGCTACTCCATTTCTCTATGACATAACATAATAAAATACATTTATAGGGACTCTCCATGCAAGAGGTTAATAAAACGTACAGTTTCCTAGACTCTTAAGTGAATGTAGTTTAGCTGTCTTTGGTTCTTATGTGTAGCTTGGAATAGAATTTACAGTTTTGATTTCTTCCCCTTCCCCTGGGCACTACTTCGATAGTCACCAAATAAAAATCACTTGTTTCCTATGACCAAGGGCCATCCCCCATCTCAGTCCCCCAGCTTGTGCACAGGCAAGGCATTACATACCCCGTGCTCCCTCTGTTTGTGATAAAGAGAAAGTGAAGGTAAAACCTTTAACAGTATATCTTTCAAAATTCAGTTTCTAAAAACAGAATACAGTTTCGGACATTAGACAGGGATAGCCCTACACTGTTAGACCAATGCTTGATATTGCCAGCTTAATCCCTTAAAGTTTGTGGCTGTAACATTTCAATATGTGGAAAAGTTTAATGGGTATGAATACATTTTCAAGGCACTATATATATATATATATATATATATATATTGTATGAAAGACCTATCTTTGGAATGATACATGCCGCTTTATGAAGTTGCCAGTAAGGCTCTTGATGGAGACCTGAGGTCTGACCAGCAGTGGAAGCTGGATGGGACTGCTGGCCATTCCTCACAATCCAGGACTGCTGGCCAGGGGGGCTAATAAACAGTCTTATCAGCTTCAGACATGGGTTCTTGACATTAAAAGGGTCTTGTAGAGGCCTGCACAAATGCTGCCATGTGGATTGACCAGGTGCAGACGGCACTAGGAGCTGTGGAGAGACCTGTAGTCAGCCATGCTTGTGTGCACAGCTTATGCCTGGGCAGAAGCAACTAAAGGAAGCCAAGGAGCTGACAGGAAGAAGCCTGGTACTTGGAATGAGGAGCTCAGTTGAGAAGGAAGCCTGAGAGGCCTAATCCATAGTGGAGGCTAGTCTTCACTCAAACTGTGAGTAAGACAGGAGGCTTCTAATGACTTAATGGACTTTGTAATTAAATTGTATGCAGAAGAAAGCCCACCCTATGTTGGATTTGTGAAGAAAATATAACATTTGAGGTTTGAGCTTATTCATTGTGTTATGCCTGTGATACCCAAAAGATCCCATGGAAAAGAAAATACTAATTTTCATTGCCCTCGGCCATAGGGGCTGACCAAATGGCCATGACCACCGGTCCTGCCAACCTGCCAGCTTTCATGTCTTTCTGTACAGGCCAGTGCTCTTTTAGGTGTGATGCACATAGGATGGAGGGGAGTCACCAGAAGCCATGTCTGTATAAAGAAAAAATGTTGTATAGAAGGCTGTACTATAAAAGTTCAGGAAAGTATATGTCCCTTTTAGAATATATATATATATATATATATATATATATATATATATATATGATTCATTGCTCAGCAGCAAGATTGGCAAATGACAGGGCTAGGAACGTTGGCAGTGGGGCCTTCTAACTTGCCTGGGCCCCAGGCAGAGCGATACTGGAATGAGAATGTTTGCTAAAAAGTAAGTAACAAGAAAAAATCTACACTGGTTCTGTTAATCTTAAATTTTACATGTATCTTGGCTGTGAAAATGTAACCCTCACTCTAATTTATTTCTTGAAATGAATGTTCATTGAAGGGAAACTGTTTAGCCGCCTTAACATATCACCTTATCGTAGCTAATCTAGTCTAGCATTGACTCTTCCCTGGGCATTCCAGACACCTCTCCAATGCCCCGCCCCAACTGGGACACATTCTGGCCCTGGCCACTGGGCTGGAGTAAACTTTACATCTTCTTGAAACTCAACAGTAATGGTTAATTGATATTAAATATTGACTTACCTTATTGAAGTTGTTCATTCTTAGTGAGAAAGATAGCCCTGGGACAAAACAGAGTATTAATAATGTTCCCCAAGAACAGGAAAAATGTGGAAATCCAGCAAACCAGTTGTTAGGGTACTTATGTATCTGATTTTCCTCTTCAGCTATCCCCACTCTATTTATCCTAGATAGGGTTGAAATAGATTATTGGATATTGTCAGGGAACTGTGGGTCACGTTATCCTGCTAACTATCAATCAGGGACCTCACTAACCGCTTTCCCAAACCCTCTTCCGAGCACGCCTAGGGAGACTACCAGGCCCAAAACCTGTGAGCACACAGATACTTGTCAAAGGTAAAAGGATCAATCAAGTTAAATATAGGTTTTAATGCAATGGGCACACTAGGCAGTGATAACAAACATTTGGCCATGATGGAATATGAATAAATACAAATGTAATGTGAGATTAAACAGTCAGTTACCTTAGGATGCAGTTGTAAAGTAGTGATGATGATAAGTAGGGATGAGCGAATCGATCCGGACGAACCCGGATTCGATCCGAATTTCAGGAAAAATTCGATTCGGATCGAATCCGAATTTCCCCGCGATTCGATCACTCGAAGTTTTCCTTTAACATCCATTCATTTACATTTACAGGCATTCTAAGATGGCGGACGGGACATGTCTGGACATGTATCCCGCGCCAGTGCAAGCTGGGGCAGTCACATGCAGCCTATCAGCAGCCAGCAAGCCCGGTGACGTCACACAGCGGTATTTAACGGCGGCCATCTTGCTTTTCCTCATTTCTCTATTGCATTCGTGACAGACAGACAGAACGCTGTGTAGCTGAGGCAGTTAGACAGGCTGGAGACAGGGACAGACAGGGACAGGCAGGAGACAGGCAGGAGACAGACAGGAGACAGACAGAAAGCCAGGGAAAGGTAGGAAAAACGGAGCTGGCTGACAGGGAGATTTTTTTTTTTTCATCCAGCCTTTGTTAGCGTTTTCAGGCTGCTTATAGTAACTAACTGTGCATATATACTGAACTGATCTTAAGTCTGCTGTGAGGCATCCCATTCTGTGACTAAAGCAGCCTCTGTTTAAGACCATATAAGCATTTGCTCTTATCATATTTGAAATTAGGCCTGATAAAGACACTTTTGCTGGCCAAAGCACTACTGGACCCTGCCAGGTCCATTCCTGCCCAGGGCATCCCATTCTGTGACTACAGCAGCCTCTGTTTAAGACCATATAAGCATTTGCTCTTATCATATTTGAAATTAGCCTGATAAAGACACTTTTGCTGGCCAAAGCACTACTGGACCCTGCCAGGTCCATTCCTGCCCAGGGCATCCCATTCTGTGACTAAAGCAGCCTCTGTTTAAGACCATATAAGCATTTGCTCTTATCATATTTGAAATTAGGCCTGATAAAGACACTTTTGCTGGCCAAAGCACTACTGGACCCTGCCAGGTCCATTCCTGCCCGGGGCATCCCATTCTGTGACTACAGCAGCCTCTGTTTAAGACCATATAAGCATTTGCTCTTATCATATTTGAAATTAGCCTGATAAAGACACTTTTGCTGGCCAAAGCACTACTGGACCCTGCCAGGTCCATTCCTGCCCAGGGCATCCCATTCTGTGACTAAAGCAGCCTCTGTTTAAGACCATATAAGCATTTGCTCTTATCATATTTGAAATTAGCCTGATAAAGACACTTTTGCTGGCCAAAGCACTACTGGACCCTGCCAGGTCCATTCCTGCCCAGGGCATCCCATTCTGTGACTAAAGCAGCCTCTGTTTAAGACCATATAAGCATTTGCTCTTATCATATTTGAAATTAGGCCTGATAAAGACACTTTTGCTGGCCAAAGCACTACTGGACCCTGCCAGGTCCATTCCTGCCCAGGGCATCCCATTCTGTGACTACAGCAGCCTCTGTTTAAGACCATATAAGCATTTGCTCTTATCATATTTGAAATTAGGCCTGATAAAGACACTTTTGCTGGCCAAAGCACTACTGGACCCTGCCAGGTCCATTCCTGCCCGGGGCATCCCATTCTGTGACTACAGCAGCCTCTGTTTAAGACCATATAAGCATTTGCTCTTATCATATTTGAAATTAGGCCTGATAAAGACACTTTTGCTGGCCAAAGCACTACTGGACCCTGCCAGGTCCATTCCTGCCCGGGGCATCCCATTCTGTGACTACAGCAGCCTCTGTTTAAGACCATATAAGCATTTGCTCTTATCATATTTGAAATTAGCCTGATAAAGACACTTTTGCTGGCCAAAGCACTACTGGACCCTGCCAGGTCCATTCCTGCCCAGGGCATCCCATTCTGTGACTAAAGCAGCCTCTGTTTAAGACCATATAAGCATTTGCTCTTATCATATTTGAAATTAGGCCTGATAAAGACACTTTTGCTGGCCAAAGCACTACTGGACCCTGCCAGGTCGATTCCTGCCCGGGGCATCCCATTCTGTGACTACAGCAGCCTCTGTTTAAGACCATATAAGCATTTGCTCTTATCATATTTGAAATTAGCCTGATAAAGACACTTTTGCTGGCCAAAGCACTACTGGACCCTGCCAGGTCCATTCCTGCCCAGGGCATCCCATTCTGTGACTAAAGCAGCCTCTGTTTAAGACCATATAAGCATTTGCTCTTATCATATTTGAAATTAGGCCTGATAAAGACACTTTTGCTGGCCAAAGCACTACTGGACCCTGCCAGGTCCATTCCTGCCCGGGGCATCCCATTCTGTGACTACAGCAGCCTCGGTTTAAGACCATATAAGCATTTGCTCTTATCATATTTGAAATTAGCCTGATAAAGACACTTTTGCTGGCCAAAGCACTACTGGACCCTGCCAGGTCCATTCCTGCCCAGGGCATCCCATTCTGTGACTAAAGCAGCCTCTGTTTAAGACCATATAAGCATTTGCTCTTATCATATTTGAAATTAGGCCTGATAAAGACACTTTTGCTGGCCAAAGCACTACTGGACCCTGCCAGGTCCATTCCTGCCCAGGGCATCCCATTCTGTGACTACCGCAGCCTCTGTTTAAGACCATATAAGCATTTGCTCTTATCATATTTGAAATTAGGCCTGATAAAGACACTTTTGCTGGCCAAAGCACTACTGGACCCTGCCAGGTCCATTCCTGCCCGGGGCATCCCATTCTGTGACTACAGCAGCCTCTGTTTAAGACCATATAAGCATTTGCTCTTATCATATTTGAAATTAGGCCTGATAAAGACACTTTTGCTGGCCAAAGCACTACTGGACCCTGCCAGGTCGATTCCTGTTGGGGCATCCCATTCTGTGACTACAGCAGCCTCTGTTTAACCCTTTAAGTGCCAGCCTACCTGGAGTTTTTGTCACACTCTGTTGCCAGACCATTTTGCACTATTTTGCGCTCCCCATGTTCAAATGTGATTTTTGAAGGGATTTCCAGGGATTTCCCAGGAAAATGATATATTGTTTTTTTCAGCAGAGTCTGGGCTTTAACATGAAATGTCTTGTTTGTCATTTGTTAGGTGTATTCTTAATATTTTTGGGTGAAATATGTGCAAAAAAAAAAAAAAAAAAAAAAATTTTTACATATTGTAGTTTTTTTTGGAATAAAAAATGTAAGTTTGTCAATAAAATCTTATTGCGTGTGAAATCCCAATTTCTCCTGGTTACAGCGGTACCACATATGTATAGGTAGACACCCTTTCCTGCCCAGGAGACTCCCCCAAACTGAAACAGCGCTTTAGGAGATTTTCAGATAAAATACAACTATGCTATGCAATATGCGCACCTTGCGGTTTTTCCAGAAAAACAACCCTTTACATTTGAAATACCCCCAACAAACTATATATTCTCTGGAAGTACACACCTCAGGCTTTCTAGGGGTACCAAGCTTGTGGATGTGGCCATAGTTTTCTGGAAGTAATCCCTCAACGTAATCTTTGGTTGCAAAGAGTTTCCCTAAAAAAAGGATAAAAAAGCAGAATCAAAGCCACATTTTCCTAAAAAAACTATATACAAACAAGAAAAAACAAGTTTAATCTGAAAACGCAACATCCCCCGAACAGAACAACACCCAACATGCATAGGTTCTGTCAAGGGAAGAGTTGCCAAACACCCCAAAGTAAAGCATGCGCATAACGGTAATTTTACTTGAAAATTTCAGCTCTGCAGACAAAGTGCGCACCTTGCGATTTTTCAACCAAAACAACCCTTTACATTTGGAATATCCCCCATAAACCATATATTCCCTGAAAGTACACACGTTAAGCTTTTTAAGGGTACCCAGCTTGTTCTAGTGGGCTCATCTTTCTGGAATTAATTCCTCAAAGAATTCTTTGGTTGCGCAGGGTTTCCCTAAAAAATTTATAAAAAAGCTGAATAAAAAACACCTTTTCCTAAAATATAAATATGCAAACCAGAAAAAACAAGCTAAGTCTGAAAGCGCAAGGTCCCCCGAACAGAACAATACCCAACATGCATAGGTACTATTAACCCTTTTAATTGCCAGCCTACTTGAGATTTTGTCACCCTCTGTTGACAGGCCATTTTCCCCATTTTGCGTCATGTTTTGCGACATGTTTTGCGCCATTTTTGCTGTAACTTTCAGAAAAATTATATATATATTTTTTGCAGCAGAGTTTAGACTTTAACATGAAATGTCTTGTTTGTATTTTTTTTTTTTTTTTTTTTACAATATTATTAAGTGAAAAAAAAATAAATAAATAAAAACATTTTTTTAGAAAATTGACTCCTTTATTTTAAATAAAAAATGTATTTTATTAAGGAAAATCATATTGCATGTGAAAGCCCCATTTCTACCGATTAGAACGGTACCACATATTTATCGGTAGCCCCCCGTTCCTGCCCAGGAGACCCCCCTAACTGAAACAAGTATTTTATAACATTCACAAAAAAAATACAACTACCATCCACACTACAAAGGGTTAAATCGAGAAAAAAAATGACATAGGGTCCCCCCTCCCAGGGGAGGGAGACCCCATTTTTTTTTTGATTTTTAAGGGTTAAAAACCCTTAAAAATCAAAAAAAAAATTGACGTGGGGTCCCCCTTACCCAAAGTAACCAGCCCGGGACCAGCTATGGGGGCTTGTAGGCACAGAGTGGGGGGGCCAGCTTTTGTGGCCCCCCCACCCTGCAGCCTACGAGCCCACATAGCACATGTGGGCCCGGGCTCTTCTGCCCCCCCCTGGCCTTTGGGGAGGCAGGTAATGGGGGTGCCGGGGGTTAATGGCAAGCCACCCGCTAGCGCAGGTGGCTTGCCATCCCCCCAGCCTTGTGAACTGGTATAGGGGTCATGGACCCCTTACCAGTTCACAAGGGGTTAAAAGTAAATAATGACACACACACATAAAGATAAAAATATTTTATTAATTTTTTTTTTTTTTACACTATACTCACCTCCCATCCATCCTGGAGCACTCTGTCCCTCGGCGATCACTGGCTTCTGCTCACTTGCTAGAAGCCTTTTATAGCTGCTGGATGACAGATTACAAAGGGTTAATCAAAAAAAAAAATGACATAGGGTCCCCCCTCCCAGGGGGGGCGGACCCCATTTTTTTTTGATTTTTAAGGGTTAAAAACCCTTAAAAATCAAAAAAAAAATTGACGTGGGGTCCCCCTTACCCACAGTAACCAGCCCGGGACCAGCTATGGGGGCTTGTAGGCACAGAGTGGGGGGGCCAGCTTATGTGGCCCCCCCACCCTGCAGCCTACGAGCCCACATAGCCCATGTGGGCCCGGGCTCTTCTGCCCCCCCCTGGCCTTTGGGGAGGCAGGTAATGGGGGTGCCAGGGGTTAATGGCAAGCCACCCGCTAGCGCAGGTGGCTTGCCATCTCCCCAGCCTTGTGAACTGGTATAGGGGTCATGGACCCCTTACCAGTTCACAAGGGGTTAATAGTAAAAAAAAGACACACACACAGAGAAAAAAAAATCTTTATTTTTCTTTTTTACACTATACTCACCTCCGATCCGACGTCCCTCGCCGCTGTCCCTCGCCGCTGTCACTGACAGATGCCGGTGATGATCGGCGCAGGGCGGGTGACAGGCGAGGGGGCTCCGATCGGAGCCTCCTCACCTGACACCCGCTCTGCTCCGATCACCACCGGCATCTGACAGATGCCGGAGCTCGGAGGGGGTATAGGAGGAGCGGGATGACGTCATCCCGCTCCTCCCACAATGGGCGGGGCTTAGCGGCGGCGGCCGTCGCCGCCATTACAAGAGGTGAGGACCCGGAAGAGGGTCCTCACCTGAAGACTGCGCAGCCCAGGGGGTGGATCGGACCCCCCCCTGGTGAAGAGGAGACCCGGACAGAAGGCTCGGGCGCGGAGGTGAGTAAATGACAGTTTTATTTTTTTTTTTACAGCGGCGATCGGCGATCAGCGCTGGAAACGGGGGGGGGCGGCTGGTTTCGGGCCCCCCCCTGAAGACGGAGGACGACGGGGGGGCGATCGGATGCCCCCCCAAGGAAGAGGGGACCCCAGGCTTCACAAGGATACCGGAGGTAAGTGATTTTTTTTTTCTATTTTTTAACTGTTTGGGGGAAATGCCAGGCACGTAGTTTCTACGTGCTTGGCACTTAACGGTAGGAGAAGCAACCACGTAGAAACTACGTGCTTGGCATTTAAAGGGTTAAGACCATATAAGCATTTGCTCTTATCATATTTGAAATTAGCCTGATAAAGACACTTTTGCTGGCCAAAGCACTACTGGACCCTGCCAGGTCCATTCCTGCCCAGGGCATCCCATTCTGTGACTAAAGCAGCCTCTGTTTAAGACCATATAAGCATTTGCTCTTATCATATTTGAAATTAGGCCTGATAAAGACACTTTTGCTGGCCAAAGCACTACTGGACCCTGCCAGGTCCATTCCTGCCCGGGGCATCCCATTCTGTGACTACAGCAGCCTCTGTTTAAGACCATATAAGCATTTGCTCTTATCATATTTGAAATTAGGCCTGATAAAGACACTTTTGCTGGCCAAAGCACTACTGGACCCTGCCAGGTCCATTCCTGCCCAGGGCATCCCATTCTGTGACTACAGCAGCCTCTGTTTAAGACCATATAAGCATTTGCTCTTATCATATTTGAAATTAGGCCTGATAAAGACACTTTTGCTGGCCAAAGCACTACTGGACCCTGCCAGGTCGATTCCTGTTGGGGCATCCCATTCTGTGACTAAAGCAGCCTCTGTTTAAGACCATATAAGCATTTGCTCTTATCATATTTGAAATTAGGCCTGATAAAGACACTTTTGCTGGCCAAAGCACTACTGGACCCTGCCAGGTCGATTCCTGTTGGGGCATCCCATTCTGTGACTACAGCAGCCTCTGTTTAAGACCATATAAGCATTTGCTCTTATCATATTTGAAATTAGCCTGATAAAGACACTTTTGCTGGCCAAAGCACTACTGGACCCTGCCAGGTCCATTCCTGCCCAGGGCATCCCATTCTGTGACTAAAGCAGCCTCTGTTTAAGACCATATAAGCATTTGCTCTTATCATATTTGAAATTAGGCCTGATAAAGACACTTTTGCTGGCCAAAGCACTACTGGACCCTGCCAGGTCCATTCCTGCCCGGGGCATCCCATTCTTTGACTACAGCAGCCTCTGTTTAAGACCATATAAGCATTTGCTCTTATCATATTTGAAATTAGGCCTGATAAAGACACTTTTGCTGGCCAAAGCACTACTGGACCCTGCCAGGTCGATTCCTGTTGGGGCATCCCATTCTGTGACTAAAGCAGCCTCTGTTTAAGACCATATAAGCATTTGCTCTTATCATATTTGAAATTAGCCTGATAAAGACACTTTTGCTGGCCAAAGCACTACTGGACCCTGCCAGGTCCATTCCTGCCCAGGGCATCCCATTCTGTGACTAAAGCAGCCTCTGTTTAAGACCATATAAGCATTTGCTCTTATCATATTTGAAATTAGGCCTGATAAAGACACTTTTGCTGGCCAAAGCACTACTGGACCCTGCCAGGTCCATTCCTGCCCAGGGCATCCCATTCTGTGACTACAGCAGCCTCGGTTTAAGACCATATAAGCATTTGCTCTTATCATATTTGAAATTAGCCTGATAAAGACACTTTTGCTGGCCAAAGCACTACTGGACCCTGCCAGGTCCATTCCTGCCCAGGGCATCCCATTCTGTGACTAAAGCAGCCTCTGTTTAAGACCATATAAGCATTTGCTCTTATCATATTTGAAATTAGGCCTGATAAAGACACTTTTGCTGGCCAAAGCACTACTGGACCCTGCCAGGTCCATTCCTGCCCAGGGCATCCCATTCTGTGACTACAGCAGCCTCTGTTTAAGACCATATAAGCATTTGCTCTTATCATATTTGAAATTAGGCCTGATAAAGACACTTTTGCTGGCCAAAGCACTACTGGACCCTGCCAGGTCCATTCCTGCCCGGGGCATCCCATTCTGTGACTACAGCAGCCTCTGTTTAAGACCATATAAGCATTTGCTCTTATCATATTTGAAATTAGGCCCGATAAAGACACTTTTGCTGGCCAAAGCACTACTGGACCCTGCCAGGTCGATTCCTGTTGGGGCATCCCATTCTGTGACTACAGCAGCCTCTGTTTAAGACCATATAAGCATTTGCTCTTATCATATTTGAAATTAGCCTGATAAAGACACTTTTGCTGGCCAAAGCACTACTGGACCCTGCCAGGTCCATTCCTGCCCAGGGCATCCCATTCTGTGACTAAAGCAGCCTCTGTTTAAGACCATATAAGCATTTGCTCTTATCATATTTGAAATTAGGCCTGATAAAGACACTTTTGCTGGCCAAAGCACTACTGGACCCTGCCAGGTCCATTCCTGCCCGGGGCATCCCATTCTGTGACTACAGCAGCCTCTGTTTAAGACCATATAAGCATTTGCTCTTATCATATTTGAAATTAGCCTGATAAAGACACTTTTGCTGGCCAAAGCACTACTGGACCCTGCCAGGTCCATTCCTGCCCAGGGCATCCCATTCTGTGACTAAAGCAGCCTCTGTTTAAGACCATATAAGCATTTGCTCTTATCATATTTGAAATTAGGCCTGATAAAGACACTTTTGCTGGCCAAAGCACTACTGGACCCTGCCAGGTCCATTCCTGCCCAGGGTATCCCATTCTGTGACTACAGCAGCCTCTGTTTAAGACCATATAAGCATTTGCTCTTATCATATTTGAAATTAGCCTGATAAAGACACTTTTGCTGGCCAAAGCACTACTGGACCCTGCCAGGTCCATTCCTGCCCAGGGCATCCCATTCTGTGACTAAAGCAGCCTCTGTTTAAGACCATATAAGCATTTGCTCTTATCATATTTGAAATTAGGCCTGATAAAGACACTTTTGCTGGCCAAAGCACTACTGGACCCTGCCAGGTCCATTCCTGCCCGGGGCATCCCATTCTGTGACTACAGCAGCCTCTGTTTAAGACCATATAAGCATTTGCTCTTATCATATTTGAAATTAGCCTGATAAAGACACTTTTGCTGGCCAAAGCACTACTGGACCCTGCCAGGTCCATTCCTGCCCAGGGCATCCCATTCTGTGACTAAAGCAGCCTCTGTTTAAGACCATATAAGCATTTGCTCTTATCATATTTGAAATTAGGCCTGATAAAGACACTTTTGCTGGCCAAAGCACTACTGGACCCTGCCAGGTCGATTCCTGCCCGGGGCATCCCATTCTGTGACTACAGCAGCCTCTGTTTAAGACCATATAAGCATTTGCTCTTATCATATTTGAAATTAGCCTGATAAAGACACTTTTGCTGGCCAAAGCACTACTGGACCCTGCCAGGTCCATTCCTGCCCAGGGCATCCCATTCTGTGACTAAAGCAGCCTCTGTTTAAGACCATATAAGCATTTGCTCTTATCATATTTGAAATTAGCCTGATAAAGACACTTTTGCTGGCCAAAGCACTACTGGACCCTGCCAGGTCCATTCCTGCCCAGGGCATCCCATTCTGTGACTAAAGCAGCCTCTGTTTAAGACCATATAAGCATTTGCTCTTATCATATTTGAAATTAGGCCTGATAAAGACACTTTTGCTGGCCAAAGCACTACTGGACCCTGCCAGGTCCATTCCTGCCCGGGGCATCCCATTCTGTGACTACAGCAGCCTCTGTTTAAGACCATATAAGCATTTGCTCTTATCATATTTGAAATTAGGCCTGATAAAGACACTTTTGCTGGCCAAAGCACTACTGGACCCTGCCAGGTCCATTCCTGCCCAGGGCATCCCATTCTGTGACTACAGCAGCCTCTGTTTAAGACCATATAAGCATTTGCTCTTATCATATTTGAAATTAGGCCTGATAAAGACACTTTTGCTGGCCAAAGCACTACTGGACCCTGCCAGGTCCATTCCTGTTGGGGCATCCCATTCTGTGACTAAAGCAGCCTCTGTTTAAGACCATATAAGCATTTGCTCTTATCATATTTGAAATTAGGCCTGATAAAGACACTTTTGCTGGCCAAAGCACTACTGGACCCTGCCAGGTCGATTCCTGTTGGGGCATCCCATTCTGTGACTACAGCAGCCTCTGTTTAAGACCATATAAGCATTTGCTCTTATCATATTTGAAATTAGCCTGATAAAGACACTTTTGCTGGCCAAAGCACTACTGGACCCTGCCAGGTCCATTCCTGCCCAGGGCATCCCATTCTGTGACTAAAGCAGCCTCTGTTTAAGACCATATAAGCATTTGCTCTTATCATATTTGAAATTAGGCCTGATAAAGACACTTTTGCTGGCCAAAGCACTACTGGACCCTGCCAGGTCCATTCCTGCCTGGGGCATCCCATTCTGTGACTACAGCAGCCTCTGTTTAAGACCATATAAGCATTTGCTCTTATCATATTTGAAATTAGCCTGATAAAGACACTTTTGCTGGCCAAAGCACTACTGGACCCTGCCAGGTCCATTCCTGCCCAGGGCATCCCATTCTGTGACTAAAGCAGCCTCTGTTTAAGACCATATAAGCATTTGCTCTTATCATATTTGAAATTAGGCCTGATAAAGACACTTTTGCTGGCCAAAGCACTACTGGACCCTGCCAGGTCCATTCCTGCCCGGGGCATCCCATTCTGTGACTACAGCAGCCTCTGTTTAAGACCATATAAGCATTTGCTCTTATCATATTTGAAATTAGCCTGATAAAGACACTTTTGCTGGCCAAAGCACTACTGGACCCTGCCAGGTCCATTCCTGCCCAGGGCATCCCATTCTGTGACTAAAGCAGCCTCTGTTTAAGACCATATAAGCATTTGCTCTTATCATATTTGAAATTAGGCCTGATAAAGACACTTTTGCTGGCCAAAGCACTACTGGACCCTGCCAGGTCCATTCCTGCCCGGGGCATCCCATTCTGTGACTACAGCAGCCTCTGTTTAAGACCATATAAGCATTTGCTCTTATCATATTTGAAATTAGCCTGATAAAGACACTTTTGCTGGCCAAAGCACTACTGGACCCTGCCAGGTCCATTCCTGCCCAGGGCATCCCATTCTGTGACTAAAGCAGCCTCTGTTTAAGACCATATAAGCATTTGCTCTTATTATATTTATATTATAAGACACTTTTGCTGGGCATAGGCTTACTGCTGCCTGCCAGGTGCACTTCTGTTGAGGCATCCCATTCTGTAACATAGCATACCCCTCTTTATTTACACTAAGCAGCTCTCTTATTTACACTAAGCAGGCCTGTTGGAGGCTGAGTGTTACTGCTCACTTTTGGTGTGCATTATATTCTGTTTCATATAGACCCACCGCTGCCCGGGGTTTTTTTAAATATCACCTACTACCACGCCAGTTAGACTATGTCGGGCAGACAAGTGCCTGGAAGTGAAAAGAGGAGTGGCAGAGGCCAAGATTCCGCAGGCAGAGCTCGCATCAGACTGGGGGCCAGTAGCAGCAGGAGTCACGCTGAGAGACCTAATCTGCCAGTATCTGCTAGCGGTCGGGTCTCCACCAGTAACGCATCTGCCGTGGTAGATTGGTTGACGCGCTCATCAACAACATCATCACAACTTACGTCTGAGACCCCCAGTCTAGGGTCGGTAGGTTCCTCTGACACAACCCTGAGTTGGCATGCCCCGAGAGCAGTCCCTGTCCTCCCATTGCCTCTGGCCTACGCCGTTCCCTCCCCCAGCGACGTATCCTATGCTTTGGGTTCAGCTCCACTCTTTAGTGAGGAGGACCATCAGATAGAGGACAGTCAGCAGCTACTGCCCAGCCAAGAAATGGAGGTGGCTTCTTTAGCTAGGCAGACAAATAGTGATGTGGACAGTGTCGTGGGTGCTGCGAGCGTTCCAGCTCCTGCGCCAGACACTGTTGACGAATCCACGAACATCAGTGACGTACAGCCACAACTCGGTGATGATGATGATGATGACGATGAAGCCGATCGCACTGGGGAGCCGGGTGATGAAGGGGCTTCATCGTCATCATCAGGAGAAGAGGGGTGCAGGTTGCCCCGGAGTCAGCAGCTGAGGCAGCAAGGTGGTAGCAGTCAGCATGGGGGCACAATTCCAAAGGCTGGAGCCGGCCGGGGCCGGGGCCGGGGTAGAGCACCTGCTGTGCGGCAGTCTACCTTATCGGGAGGTAGTGGAGCAGGGGTTCCTGGAGTTGGCAACAGCAGCAGTGAATCAGTGAGGCCAGGGGGTGGGAAAAGTAGCTACTCGGCAGTGTGGCAGTTTTTCCTGAGGCATCCGCAGGAGGGTAACATGGCCACATGCAAGATATGTAGGCAAAAGGTGAAGCGTGGCCAGGGTCCAAATGTTGGCACCACGGCCCTGCGTCAACATATGATGCGTCACCATAAAACGACCTGGGAGAACCGAGGCTCCCAAGGGGTGGTCCAGTCTGCTTCCTCACCAAGTGAGCTCCCAATTTCTGCCAGCCAAGGCTCCAGCACCTCAGCCGAAGGCAGCTGTGCGTCATACCCATCCTCTGTCGCTCCTGCTCCTCCTCCTCCAAGTCATGCATCCCGCCAGCAATCCATCAGCGAAGCCATGTCCAAGAGACAGCAGTATGCGCCCACTCATCCTACGGCGCAGAAGCTGAATGTGCTCCTGTCCAAGTTGCTGGTGCTGCAGTCGCTCCCTTTTCAGGTGGTGGAATCTGCACCTTTCAGAGAACTGATGGCTTGTGCCGAGCCGAGGTGGAGAGTCCCAAGCCGTCATTTCTTTGCCAAGAAGGCAGTACCAGCGCTGCACACTTTTGTTGAACAGAAGGTGGGCCAGTCCTTGAGCCTGTCGGTGTGTAGCAAAATACATGGCAGCGCCGACATCTGGAGCTGTAACTACGGTCAGGGGCAGTACATGTCGTTTACGGCCCACTGGGTGAATGTGGTCCCTTTGCAGCAGCAACTTGGACAGGTCACGCCGCTTCGGCCTCCGCGCTCTCTGCCCATTGGGCCTGTGACACCGTGCGACTCGGCCTCCTCATCCTCCGCCATCTCCTCACCCTCCACTGTAGGCTCAAGTCTCAGTGCCCCTCCAGTCTACCATGTGTGCAGGGCACGGAGGTGTCACGCAGTGCTTCACATGGTTTGTCTTGGCGAACGGAGTCACACAGGGGAGGAACTGCTTAAATGTATTCATCAGGAAATCCAAACATGGCTTACTCCGAGAAAACTTAAAATAGGAATCATGGTTACCGACAATGGGAAGAACATTTTGTCTGCGCTGCGCCAAGGAAGCCTGACCCATGCCCCCTGCATGGCTCACGTCTTCAATCTGGTTGTCAAGCGGTTTCTGAAGTGTTCCCCCCATCTGCAGGACATCCTAACAACTTCACGGAAACTTTGCATGCACTTCAGCCACTCCTACACCGCCAAACACACCCTTCTTGAGCTACAGCGTCAGAATGGTATCCCCCAACATAGTCTGATTTGCGATGTTTCCACCCGTTGGAATTCCACCCTTCACATGTTGGACCGATTATATGAACAGAGAAAAGCCATCACGGATTTCCTGATGATCCAAGCAGATAGGGGGACTCCCCTGTGTAACTTCAATGTCAACCAGTGGCAGCTCATACGTGACACCTGCCGTTTGCTCAGGCCCTTTGAGGAAGCCACTTTATTTGTCAGTCGGCAGGATTACGGGATGAACGACGTGATTCCACTGCTTCATGTACTACAGCACATGTTGGAAACCATGGCTGGTCAGGGCACTGGAGACATGGCGTTTACATCTTACGGCCACATGAACCCCGTTGGAGCTGAACTGGAGGAGGAGGAGGAGGAAGAGGAGGAGGAGGAGTTGCCCAGCGAAACACAGTTTAGGCTTGGCGAAATGGCTGGTTTATCTAGTCAGCGGACAGGAGAGGAGGAGCAGGAGCAGCCAGAGGAGCTAGAGGTTTTTGAGGAAGGAGAGACAGAGGACCCGGGCACACCGTGGCAGTATGCAGTGGAGATGGAGACAGGTAGTCCATCCGAGTCACTTGCGCAAATGGCACGAAGCATGCTCACATGCTTGCGTAGTGACCCCAGAATTGTTTCCATCTGTCGGCGGGATGACTTCTGGCTGTCCACCTTATTGGACCCTCGCTTCCGGCACAAAATGGGGGCATTTTTTAAACCCACCGAGAGGGAGGACAAACTCAACTACTACAAAGACATTCTACGTAGGCAGTTGGCCGATGCCTATCTGCGCCATGGTCCATACTCTCGCAGGTCTGACTCGAGGGGACCTCTGCGCTCACCTTCCACTGCCATGGCCGCTGGGGGGGGTTGGCAGCAGCAGCAGCAGAAGCTCCATCAGCAGCAGCAGCCTCAGTCTTCAGTCGCTAATGAGTAGCTTTCTACACCCGCATAGTGAGGCTACTCATGAGCAGCAGGAAGACCTGGAGCAGGACCTGAACCAGCAGGTCATGTCATACTTTGACATGACCATGCCAACACACCTTGAGGATCCGCTGGACTTCTGGGCAGCCAAACTTGATTTGTGGCCGCAACTAGCAGAGTTTGCCCTGGAAAAGCTGTCCTGCCCGGCAAGTAGCGTGCCATCTGAGCGGGTGTTTAGTGCGGTGGGGGCCATAGTTACGGCGAGGAGAACTCGTCTGTCAACTAAAAATGTGGAGAGACTCACCTTTGTCAAAATGAATCAGGGATGGATCAGCCAGGATTTCCACCCACCAATGCCTGATGCATGCGACTAGATTCAGCATGGTGCCACGTTTTACACTTTCCAAATGGTGCAAAACATATTTATGTCTTTAGGCCATTTTTTGGGCTCCTGCTGCTGCTGCTGCCAACTCCTGCCAACTCCAGGGTGTGATTCATCCAATTTTTGGGCTCCTGAGGCCAACTCCAGTGTATATTTGGGCTCCTGCTGCTGCTACTGTCAACTCCTGCCAACTCCAGGGTGTGATTCATCCAATTTTTGGGCTCCTGAGGCCAACTCCAGTGTATATTTGGGCTCCTGCTGCTGCTGCTGCCAACTTCTGCCAACTCCAGGGTGTGATTCATCCAATTTTTGGGCTCCTGAGGCCAACTCCAGTGTATATTTGGGCTCCTGCTGCTGCTGCTGCCAACTTCTGCCAACTCCAGGGTGTGATTCATCCAATTTTTGGGCTCCTGAGGCCAACTCCAGTGTATATTTGGGCTCCTACTGCTGCTGCTGCCAACTTCTGCCAACTCCAGGGTGTGATTCATCCAATTTTTGGGCTCCTGAAGCCAACTCCAGTGTATATTTGGGCTCCTGCTGCTGCTGCTGCCAACTTCTGCCAACTCCAGGGTGTGATTCATCCAATTTTTTGGGCTCCTGAGGCCAACTCCAGTGTATATTTGGGCTCCTGCTGCTGCTGCTGCCAACTTCTGCCAACTCCAGGGTGTGATTCATCCAATTTTTGGGCTCCTGAAGCCAACTCCAGTGTATATTTGGGCTCCTGCTGCTGCTGGTGTCAACTCCTGCCAACTCCAGGGTGTGATTCATCCAATTTTTGGGCTCCTGAAGCCAACTCCAGTGTATATTTGGGCTCCTGCTGCTGCTGCTGCCAACTTCTGCCAACTCCAGGGTGTGATTCATCCAATTTTTGGGCTCCTGAAGCCAACTCCAGTGTATATTTGGGCTCCTGCTGCTGCTGCTGCCAACTTCTGCCAACTCCAGGGTGTGATTCATCCAATTTTTGGGCTCCTGAGGCCAACTCCAGTGTATATTTGGGCTCCTGCTGCTGCTGCTGCCAACTTCTGCCAACTCCAGGGTGTGATTCATCCAATTTTTGGGCTCCTGAGGCCAACTCCAGTGTATATTTGGGCTCCTGCTGCTGCTACTGTCAACTCCTGCCAACTCCAGGGTGTGATTCATCCAATTTTTGGGCTCCTGAGGCCAACTCCAGTGTATATTTGGGCTCCTGCTGCTGCTGCTGCCAACTTCTGCCAACTCCAGGGTGTGATTCATCCAATTTTTGGCTCCTGAGGCCAACTCCAGTGTATATTTGGGCTCCTGCTGCTGCTGCTGCCAACTTCTGCCAACTCCAGGGTGTGATTCATCCAATTTTTGGCTCCTGAAGCCAACTCCAGTGTATATTTGGGCTCCTGCTGCTGCTGGTGTCAACTCCTGCCAACTCCAGGGTGTGATTCATCCAATTTTTGGGCTCCCTGAAGCCAAATCCAGTGTATATTTGGGCTCCTGCTGCTGCTACTGTCAACTCCCTGCCAACTCCAGGGTGTGATTCATCCAATTTTTGGGCTCCTGAGGCCAACTCCAGTGTATATTTGGGCTCCTGCTGCTGCTGCTGCCAACTTCTGCCAACTCCAGGGTGTGATTCATCCAATTTTTGGGCTCCTGAGGCCAACTCCAGTGTATATTTGGGCTCCTGCTGCTGCTACTGTCAACTCCTGCCAACTCCAGGGTGTGATTCATCCAATTTTTGGGCTCCTGAGGCCAACTCCAGTGTATATTTGGGGCTCCTGCTGCTGCTGCTGCCAACTTCTGCCAACTCCAGGGTGTGATTCATCCAATTTTTGGGCTCCTGAGGCCAACTCCAGTGTATATTTGGGCTCCTGATGCTGCTGCTGCCAACTTCTGCCAACTCCAGGGTGTGATTCATCCAATTTTTGGGCTCCTGAGGCCAACTCCAGTGTATATTTGGGCTCCTGCTGCTGCTACTGTCAACTCCTGCCAACTCCAGGGTGTGATTCATCCATTTTTGGGCTCCTGAGGCCAACTCCAGTGTATATTTGGGCTCCTGCTGCTGCTGCTGCCAGCTTCTGCCAACTCCAGGGTGTGATTCATCCAATTTTTGGCTCCTGAGGCCAACTCCAGTGTATATTTGGGCTCCTGCTGCTGCTACTGTCAACTCCTGCCAACTCCAGGGTGTGATTCATCCAATTTTTGGGCTCCTGAGGCCAACTCCCAGTGTATATTTGGGCTCCTGCTGCTGCTGCTGCCAACTTCTGCCAACTCCAGGGTGTGATTCATCAATTTTTGGGCTCCTGAGGCCAACTCCAGTGTATATTTGGGCTCCTGCTGCTGCTGCTTGCCAACTTCTGCCAACTCCAGGGTGTGATTCATCCAATTTTTGGGCTCCTGAGGCCAACTCCAGTGTATATTTGGGCTCCTGCTGCTGCTGCTGCCAACTTCTGCCAACTCCAGGGTGTGATTCATCCAATTTTTGGGCTCCTGAAGCCAACTCCAGTGTATATTTGGGCTCCTGCTGCTGCTGGTGTCAACTCCTGCCAACTCCAGGGTGTGATTCATCCAATTTTTGGGCTCCTGAAGCCAACTCAGTGTATATTTGGGCTCCTGCTGCTGCTGCTGCCAACTTCTGCCCAACTCCAGGGGTGTGATTCATCCAATTTTTGGGCTCCTGAGGCCAACTCCAGTGTATATTTGGGCTCCTGCTGCTGCTACTGTCAACTCTCCTGCCAACTCCAGGGTGTGATTCATCCAATTTTTGGGCTCCTGAGGCCAACTCCAGTGTATATTTGGGCTCCTGCTGCTGCTGCTGCCAACTTCTGCCAACTCCAGGGTGTGATTCATCCAATTTTTGGGCTCCTGAGGCCAACTCCAGTGTATATTTGGGCTCCTGCTGCTGCTGCTGCCCACTTCTGCCAACTCCAGGGTGTGATTCATCCAATTTTTGGGCTCCTGAGGCCAACTCCAGTGTATATTTGGGCTCCTGCTGCTGCTGCTGCCAACTTCTGCCAACTCCAGGGTGTGATTCATCCAATTTTTGGGCTCCTGAGGCCAACTCCAGTGTATATTTGGGCTCCTGCTGCTGCTGCTGCCAACTTCTGCCAACTCCGGGTGTGATTCATCCAATTTTTGGGCTCCTGAAGCCAACTCCAGTGTATATTTTGGCTCCTGCTGCTGCTGGTGTCAACTCCTGCCAACTCCAGGGTGTGATTCATCCAATTTTTGGGCTCCTGAAGCTAACTCCAGTGTATATTTGGGCTCCTGCTGCTGCTGCTGCCACTTCTGCCAACTCCAGGGTGTGATTCATCCAATTTTGGGCTCCTGAGGCCAACTCCAGTGTATATTTGGGCTCCTGCTGCTGCTACTGTCAACTCCTGCCAACTCCAGGGTGTGATTCATCCAATTTTTGGGCTCCTGAGGCCAACTCCAGTGTATATTTGGGCTCCTGCTGCTGCTGCTGCCAACTTCTGCCAACTCCAGGGTGTGATTCATCCAATTTTTGGGCTCCTGAGGCCAACTCAGTGTATATTTGGGCTCCTGCTGCTGCTACTGTCAACTCCTGCCAACTCCAGGGTGTGATTCATCCAATTTTTGGGCTCCTGAGGCCAACTCCAGTGTATATTTGGGCTCCTGCTGCTGCTGCTGCCAACTTCTGCCAACTCCAGGGTGTGATTCATCCAATTTTTGGGCTCCTGAGGCCAACTCCAGTGTATATTTGGGCTCCTGCTGCTGCTGCTGCCAACTTCTGCCAACTCCAGGGTGTGATTCATCCAATTTTTGGGCTCCTGAAGCCAACTCCAGTGTATATTTGGCTCCTGCTGCTGCTACTGTCAACTCCTGCCAACTCCAGGGTGTGATTCATCCAATTTTTGGGCTCCTGAGGCCAACTCCAGTGTATATTTGGGCTCCTGCTGCTGCTGCTGCCAACTTCTGCCAACTCCAGGGTGTGATTCATCCAATTTTTGGGCTCCTGAGGCCAACTCCAGTGTATATTTGGGCTCCTGCTGCTGCTACTGTCAACTCCTGCCAACTCCAGGGTGTGATTCATCCAATTTTTGGGCTCCTGAGGCCAACTCCAGTGTATATTTGGGCTCCTGCTGCTGCTGCTGCCAACTTCTGCCAACTCCAGGGTGTGATTCATCCAATTTTTGGGCTCCTGAGGCCAACTCCAGTGTATATTTGGGCTCCTGCTGCTGCTGCTGCCAACTTCTGCCAACTCAGGGTGTGATTCATCCAATTTTTGGGCTCCTGAGGCCAACTCCAGTGTATATTTGGGCTCCTGCTGCTGCTGCTGCCAACTTCTGCCAACTCCAGGGTGTGATTCATCCAATTTTTGGGCTCCTGAGGCCAACTCCAGTGTATATTTGGGCTCCTGCTGCTGCTACTGTCAACTCCTGCCAACTCCAGGTGTGATTCATCCAATTTTGGGCTCTGAGGCCAACTCCAGTGTATATTTGGGCTCCTGCTGCTGCTGCTGCCAACTTCTGCAACTCCAGGGTGTGATTCATCCAATTTTTGGGCTCCTGAGGCCAACTCCAGTGTATATTTGGGCTCCTGCTGCTGCTACTGTCAACTCCTGCCAACTCCAGGGTGTGATTCATCCAATTTTTGGGCTCCTGAGGCCAACTCCAGTGTATATTTTGGGCTCCTGCTGCTGCTGCTGCCAACTTCTGCCAACTCCAGGGTGTGATTCATCCAATTTTTGGGCTCCTGAGGCCAACTCCAGTGTATATTTGGGCTCCTGCTGCTGCTGCTGCCAACTTCTGCCAACTCCAGGGTGTGATTCATCCAATTTTTGGGCTCCTGAGGCCAACTCCAGTGTATATTTGGGCTCCTGCTGCTGCTACTGTCAACTCCTGCCAACTCCAGGGTGTGATTCATCCAATTTTTGGGCTCCTGAGGCCAACTCCAGTGTATATTTGGGCTCCTGCTGCTGCTGCTGCCAACTTCTGCCAACTCCAGGGTGTGATTCATCCAATTTTTGGGCTCCTGAGGCCAACTCCAGTGTATATTTGGGCTCCTGCTGCTGCTACTGTCAACTCCTGCCAACTCCAGGGTGTGATTCATCCAATTTTTGGGCTCCTGAGGCCAACTCCAGTGTATATTTGGGCTCCTGCTGCTGCTGCTGCCAACTTCTGCCAACTCCAGGGTGTGATTCATGCCAATTTTTGGGCTCCTGAGGCCAACTCCAGTGTATATTTGGGCTCCTGCTGCTGCTGCTGCCAACTTCTGCCAACTCCAGGGTGTGATTCATCCAATTTTTGGGCTCCTGAGGCCAACTCCAGTGTATATTTGGGCTCCTGCTGCTGCTGCTGCCCAACTTCTGCCCACTCCAGGGTGTGATTCATCCAATTTTTGGGCTCCTGAAGCCAACTCCAGTGTATATTTGGGCTCCTGCTGCTGCTGGTGTCAACTCCTGCCAACTCCAGGGTGTGATTCATCCAATTTTTGGGCTCCTGAAGCCAACTCCAGTGTATATTTGGGCTCCTGCTGCTGCTGCTGCCAACTTCTGCCAACTCCAGGGTGTGATTCATCCAATTTTTGGGCTCCTGAGGCAACTCCAGTGTATATTTGGGCTCCTGCTGCTGCTACTGTCAACTCCTGCCAACTCCAGGGTGTGATTCATCCAATTTTTGGGCTCCTGAGGCCAACTCCAGTGTATATTTGGGCTCCTGCTGCTGCTGCTGCCAACTTCTGCCAACTCCAGGGTGTGATTCATCCAATTTTTGGGCTCCTGAGGCCAACTCCAGTGTATATTTGGGCTCCTGCTGCTGCTGCTGCCAACTTCTGCCAACTCCAGGGTGTGATTCATCCAATTTTTGGGCTCCTGAGGCCAACTCCAGTGTATATTTGGGCTCCTGCTGCTGCTGCTGCCAACTTCTGCCAACTCCAGGGTGTGATTCATCCAATTTTTGGGCTCCTGAGGCCAACTCCAGTGTATATTTGGGCTCCTGCTGCTGCTGCTGCCAACTCTCTGCCAACTCCAGGGTGTGATTCATCCAATTTTTGGGCTCCTGAAGCCAACTCCAGTGTATATTTGGGCTCCTGCTGCTGCTGTGTCAACTCCTGCAACTCCAGGGTGTGATTCATCCAATTTTTGGGCTCCTGAAGCCAACTCCAGTGTATATTTGGGCTCCTGCTGCTGCTGCTGCCAACTTCCTGCCAACTCCAGGGTGTGATTCATCCAATTTTTGGGCTCCTGAGGCCAACTCCAGTGTATATTTGGGCTCCTGCTGCTGCTACTGTCAACTCCTGCCAACTCCAGGGTGTGATTCATCCAATTTTTGGGCTCCTGAGGCCAACTCCAGTGTATATTTGGGCTCCTGCTGCTGCTGCTGCCAACTTCTGCCAACTCCAGGGTGTGATTCATCCAATTTTGGGCTCCTGAGGCCAACTCCAGTGTATATTTGGGCTCCTGCTGCTGCTGCTGCCAACTTCTGCCAACTCAGGGTGTGATTCATCCAATTTTTGGGCTCCTGAAGCCAACTCCAGTGTATATTTGGGCTCCTGCTGCTGCTGGCTGTCAACTCCTGCCAACTCCAGGGTGTGATTCATCCAATTTTGGGCTCCTGAGGCCAACTCCAGTGTATATTTGGGCTCCTGCTGCTGCTGCTGCCAACTTCTGCCAACTCCAGGGTGTGATTCATCCAATTTTTGGGCTCCTGAGGCCAACTCCAGTGTATATTTGGGCTCCTGCTGCTGCTGCTGCAACTCCTGCCAACTCCAGGGTGTGATTCATCCAATTTTTGGGCTCCTGAGGCCAACTCCAGTGTATATTTGGCTCCTGCTGCTGCTGCTGCCAACTCCTGCCAACTCCAGGGTGTGATTCATCCAAGTTTTTGGGCTCCTGAGGCCAACTCCAGTGTATATTTGGGCTCCTGCTGCTGCTGCTGCCAACTTCTGCAACTCCAGGGTGTGATTCATCCAATTTTTGGGCTCCTGAAGCCAACTCCAGTGTATATTTTGGGCTCCTGCTGCTGCTGCTGCAACTCCTGCCAACTCCAGGGTGTGATTCATCCAATTTTTGGGCTCCTGAGGCCAACTCCAGTGTATATTTGGGCTCCTGCTGCTGCTGCTGCCAACTTCTGCCAACTCCAGGGTGTGATTCATCCAATTTTTGGGCTCCTGAGGCCAACTCCAGTGTATATTTGGGCTCCTGCTGCTGCTGCTGCCAACTTCCTGCCAACTCCAGGGTGTGATTCATCCAATTTTTGGGCTCCTGAGGCCAACTCCAGTGTATATTTGGGCTCCTGCTGCTGCTGCTGCCAACTTCTGCCAACTCCAGGGTGTGATTCATCCAATTCCTTTGTGGGCTCCTAGGCCAACTCCAGTGTATATTTGGGCTCCTGCTGCTGAGCTCACTGTCAACTCCTGCCAACTCCAGGGTGTGATTCATCCAATTTTTGGGCTCCTGAGGCCAACTCCAGTGTATATTTGGGCTCCTGCTGCTGCTGCTGCCAACTTCTGCCAACTCCAGGGTGTGACA